>CM040400.1:34095310-34695310 GCA_022702515.1 Ilyophis sp. 1 JC-2022
ACAACCAATGTTGTGTCTTAGGCCTGCCAGGAACCGCTTTTTCCCAGTTTCCCTTTTTTAGGCCTTTGAAACGGTTATAAAGGGCACCAACATCCTTTTGATCCTCTGAGGTAGTTCATGTTCTCTAATGTTGAACACCTCAAAACAGCGAATCACTCTAACCACAGTTTTTTAAGTTATATTTTTATGGCTTTTCAACTTTATTGGACAGCACCGTGTAGAGAGACATGCTACAAAGGTTTGCGTGGCCAGATTCGAACCAACGTCGTGGCTCACTTTGAGCATGTGGGCGGTGCTTTTACAGGCTACACCACCGAGGCACCCCGACTAACCACAGTTTTTTTTAAATTCTGCAGGTAAGCCATCAAGACCAGGAGTTTTTGCAGGTGACATTTGCCTCACTGCCTGGGAGAGCTTCTCCATCATCAACCTCCAGGAGGCGGTGCTGTTCTTCGAGCAGAACAGGCGGTTCACTGCAGCCTCCTTCTGCCCACTGAGTTGTGGGGTACAGGTGGCTGTAAAAATCAGCTGCTACTTTCAGCAATGTCTGCTATATATTTGCAGCTGTAAATGCACTTCAGTCCCATATGCTTGGTGCAAATACAGCATTCTTCTGCTGCCCAATGCTCTTCTCTCCAATTTTTTTATATCGAATGAACTGGGAACAAACCATGGCTCCTTTAGCTTGATCATCCATGGTTTTTCTCAAAATATCTCTTTCCTCTCAATACTTTAGCTGTCTGAGTATTGCTGTTAAGACCCAGATCACTCTCCATCCTCATAATCTCTCTCTACTACTTTTCTGCCTGCTTTTTAAATTCCTTAGTACTGTTGTGTGTATATCCTTGACAAATCATTTTTATTTGTAGGTGTTTTAAGATAGCATACTTTGGCTTTTTGGAGCAATATGCTTTCAAAAAGTAATGAAAGTTTTCCAAGAACTGAAGATCTTCCAGAAATGGCAGATCTTCCAGAAATCCAGAAAGTGGCAATAATACTCATAATAGCCACCATGCCCTTGTTCTCCCACAACTCAAAAACACTCTCCCTTCTATTTATTCTTCCATTCACATTAATTTGTGCCATCTGAAGGTCTTTCTTATATGAAGACTATATACACATATTCTTTTTGTTTTTCATTTAGAAAAGTTTCTAAACCCAAGCTCATTATTAATCTAGTGTCTGGATCTGTGTCAGCCTGCTCCTCATCGCCTTCCCCTCATCCCACAGCCTGGCACTAGCTGCTCCCCTCTCTGGCCATAGGATTGAAAACATTTCATAGACTAATTTCCATCAAAGGAAAGATTCCTCGCCTTCTATAGTGGAATTAGGGTTAAATTGCAACTGCAATTGTTTTCCCATATCTGACCATAGCTTTGAACAGCATTCCGTCATCAATATACAGTAGAATATTTAATAGAATTTTCTTGGCAACCGGTGAACACAATGGCAAAGCCGTCACTTTAAGTATTTCCTGCCTATAAAGCATTTTTTGATTTGGACTTGGAGAGAGAGAGAGAGAGACCCTGATAGCTAGGGCAGAAGGGCATGGCGGTTAGAAATTTTGTCTTGAAGGTTGCAGGTTTGATTCCCAGGTGGGATACATTTTCTCTTGATGTATGTCTCTCTCACTCGATAGCAGCAGCTGCCAATCCAATGGAAAAAAAAACTCACAAACACATACACATAAACACACACTGGCAAGATTATTTGTCTGTCTGTTTGTTTGCTTCTTTGCTTTTCCCCATTTTTTCTCACCAATTTGAAATTCCAAAGAGTGTACATTTCTGTGTTTGCACCACTTCACTGCCTTTCTGTTACGTATTGAGTTAGGTTCCCCTGGCTGCTTGGTTCTCGACATACGAGCTTGAGTTTTCCTTTGTGTAATACATGTCACGGCGCACTGTCTAAATCTATGCAAATTGCCAGTTTCCTTGTTTAATCGATAATGCATGATAAGGCAGATGCAGCCATGATACACCACCGCACCCACAGCTGTACAGCAGACCCTGTGTCTAACTCCACTGCATACCAATGGCATATACGGTATTGACCAAATTAAAATAATAACTTTAAGTGTGTTATGCTGAATGATTAGTCATACATGCATTCTATGACAAAAGCCATTTTAGAAAAGTACACATTGCGCATGTATAATGTAATGCAGGCATGTGCACAGACACAAACATATGCTGCCCCCTGCCCTGAGACAAAAGTGCCCTTTTTTCTTTTTTTAAACCAACTTTTAAAAAGAAGAATCCCCCCTCAAGCAGCCCGTTCCTGATTTTCAGCATAATGCTAAGTTTATAACATGTCTACATTAAATATATATTTTTACTATTTCTAAAATACGGAAATGTTTATCCACAATAAGTACTTTTTCTAGAATCTGAATATGTATTCATCGTAATAATGGATGTACTCTGTATATTATATAATTGTATAGACTGCATGCAATATTCTGTTGAATTCATTTTAAACTGTATCCGGAATGCTTAGACCTCTGAATATGTGCTTATCCATTTTTCGTACTTACATAATTGTAGTTTAAATCAGATATTTAATTATATATAAGAACATTCTTCAGTATTTTAACTGGTAACATAGGTAACAATATGTCACATGCTTCATGGTGACAGGCTACACCCGCTACTAATCACCCGCACTTTATATGTAGGACTTCACTCATTTGCACAGCATACACCCTGAGGAAGACACCGTGTGACGAAACGTTGGTTTTTTGATAATAAATTATTTGTGAGCATTATAGCGTGCGACTATCCTCCCTTTTGATGATTGCTCTCCATTAGTCTGCACATTTTTGGGTGTGCGTCCTCCCTCCCTATAATGCATATGCCCTCTGAACAGTCTGTGCACGGCCCTGTCACAAAAATATACAATTGTATATTATGAATATATTTTGATTTAAAACGACATTTAGTAGTGATGCAAAATGAAACATGCTAAAGCACGGTTAACATGATAAATATGAGGTCCATTTGGATAAATAAAGAAAAACGCAAGTTATTTATTGGTTGACTTAATTCACTTGTTTTAACGAGGCAGTCATGTGCTGTCCCTCTGGACCACTGTGTTTCACTATATCCTGTGACTATGGGTGTGAGAATGCCAGTGGGAGCACACCAGTTGAGAACCACACTAGCACCTGGATTCTGTTTGTTGAAGGCCTTTGTGTACAAGTGTATGTATGTATTTGTGTGAGTAATTGACTCTGCCTGATCCAGTATTTGGCTCACACACTTACCATTCTGCATGTTGTCAGTTAAATTTATTACAATTATTACCTCTGCTCAGAGAGGAAAACTGATTTGCAGTTCTCCCATGGCTGTATAGTTATTCAATAGGTGTATTTCTTCTTCCATGGAAAACTGACTGACCGTTGATATTACAATGAACTTTTCAGGGGCTTTTAAATAAAATAAATAAAAACCTAAGACTAAGAGGTTCACACATGACTTGCATTACATACTACATGACTGCGTTGGAGAATTTTAATCTCAAAAGAAGGTTATTATTTTTAACTTGATACCTGTCAATATGAAGCAATTTTAACATTTAAAGATTGTGCAACCTCTTTCAAACAAAACTCAAGGAAATGTTACTTTTGGCAAATTGTGTGTTATGGGTGGCTGTGGATATCAAAGTAAGACCAAAGTTGGTGACTGATTTATTGTGTTCTGAGCTGAGGTTGGTGGTTGGAGCCACCTCCTTGTTAGTTGGAATCATTGAGCCTGAGAGGCTACATTCACTGCAGGCCTTATTGCTCAGATCCAATTTTTGTTTGGCTGTTCACATACATTTGTTTAATGTGGCCCATATCCAATACCAGTGTGAACTGATTGCTCTCCTGAGAGTGCATAAAAATAATACAAAAAAACAAAGGTGAAAAAAAAGCCATGGTTTTAACTTTAGTTTTTTGTGCAGCCATGGCTGCTACTTCTGTGCAGAGGGACTCATGGATGCAAGATTTGAGCCAGGTGTGGTGGTTGACATGAATGGTTACACTGAAACACAAGCATGAAATGGACTTTGTCCGCTCGCAGGGGCGAGTGATTTTGAGGACGGGCGAGTTGACGTAACAGAGCGCTCGGCGAGTGAGAACAGTCGATATATAGGCTAATATTTATAAAACGGATAGTTCCGGAATGCCGATTGGTCAATACAGCATATAGCTGTGCTAAAATGCATGATATAAAACAGCTATGACAAGACACATCTGTTCACCTTACGGTGCAGCTATCACTGATCACCTTTAGATTGGACCATTGACAGTGGCTGATTGGACCATTGACCAAACTGTTAACGTTCGGTAAGAAGTAAGCTAGCTACATGAAAAAACCATGAATAAAAAATGTGGCGCAACAAACCAGGACTGAAACTCAGGACTCAAATTGCAGAAAACCCAATTGCAGACAGGATAAGGCAAAGAACGTAGTTAATTTCCAGTCCTGATCAAAAGCCAGGTAATCAGATGTAGAGACAGTACAAAATCAAAAGACAGGAGAATAGTCAGGAAATCCCAAAAAATGTAAAACCGGGAAATCACAGGCAACGGTGCAAAAACGGCAGGTAAAGGCAAAGTCACAAAACAAGCAAAAGTCAAAACAACAAAGGCAAACAAACAGAATCAAAAGGCAAGCTCGGAGTCTGAAAACGGAAGGGTGTCTCAGGAATCTCGATAAATCACTGGCTTTACTGTCACAGGCTCAGGAAATACGATCAACGTTCTGACAAAGAAGAAGCGGAATTGTGGGTCTTAAATACACATAGGAAAGGGAGGGGTAACAAACAACGTGAGGTTAACGCATTAGGGAAACAATAATTCAATCACGAGAAAATAACGAAAACATGGAAGGGACTCGGAAACATGCATGACAAACAACAGGCTCGAGTAGGAGTGGAGTGTGCCCAGTAATCAGGGGAGGTGAGATCTAAGTACAAACAGCTGGAGCAAATTAAACAGGTAGCTCAGGAGCAGTTAGAAATGCAGGTAGAAAGATAAAGCGGGGAAGCTGGTTAAATGTTTGTATCTAACTATAAGACAGACAATTAGTTTGTTAGTATACATTTATGTTAATTGGTTTAGTAAAGTGCACGTAACTAATAAAGCACCCGAGTGATTGTTAACGCGAGTTAGTAATATATATAATTATACATGGGAACGAAAGCAGGAAGTAGCAGAAAACGAGACATCGGAAATACAGCGTTAACCCATGAAAACTCCCGAAGTCACCCGAATAGTACATGCACGAGACTGGGTAAACAAAACACAGAGATGAGACTCGGACAACCCACGAACAGAGGGGAATGTACAGATGAATCAAAAATTATAAATCCAGAATAAATAATGAAATAATAATACAAACAGACAGACAGAAATACAGAACATAACAAGGACAATAATATGGACCGTTTTAACATTATTTAAAATCACAAAACAGTTAATGCAGCTGTCCACGAATGATTTTGAAAAATGTTTTGCACATTTAACACTTATGTAAATTACGACATATGATTAATATAACCTACCCTGTACAAAAGTGAGTTAACAAGGCCATTTGCTATGTTCTAATGCCCGGCTACATCAAAATGACGTAAAAGTCACATGAATTCCGATATGACTGTTCCGACTGAGGTCGCATGGCCAGAAATCAGATATGTATCAGATTTAGGACCACATATGAATGTGGCCCAAATCGGTATTGAAAGATCAGATTCCATGTGATTTGTACTGTTCTAAAAAAACAGATCTGTGTCACACATAAGGGAAAAAATCTGATTCGGGCCACTTTTACCTGCCGTGTGAACGTAGCCTTAGTCTCTTATTATTTGAGCGCTAAGTACAGCACAAGGTGCAAATGGGCTGAACTTAGTCTCTTCATTAATTATAGGTGTGTCTTGTCTTACTCCCGGTAATTCCCGACAGTGCTGTTATTTTAGAAAATATATGCGGTTTAATTTCCTTAAAAAGCACCTGCAACTGCTGAGAATAATAAAATAGGCTATGGCTTTCATCTTACCTTGTTTTACGAATTCCGTTTGATTATACAATGAAGCATTGTCAAACATTAATGAGACTCATCTCACAGCAGACATATCATAGGCAATAAATTCGGCTAGCCAAGTTCAAGCTTCATCCGAAGTTCATATTACGTGCAATATTGATTAATAACATAAATAACGTTATTTTGCCTTATTGATGACACTAAATACACTAAAGCTGTTAGGTTGGGAACCAATAGGTTTACGCATATTTTCCCTTGTTTTATATTGTCCTGCTTATAGAAATATATATAATTTTTATTATAATTTTTACTGGTAGCTTAATGCCTTAAACAAGCCCACTTACCCGCGATTCCACGGACAATGTGCATGTATTCTGGGAGAGAAAATGTCATTTTTATATTTTTATGTTTTTTTAAACAATTGTCCCCTAACAGAGGATTGTCCCCTGGGAAGATTGCAGGAACTATTGGCCAATATAGTCATAACTTTATCCAGGATAATTGCGAATGCATGTGTAACCTTACACATAGCATCACACGTCGCCTGGATGTTGATAGAGTGGGCCCCCTTTCATTTCACATAGTATATAACAGCATTCTCTGCTGGGGCAGAACTCCAGGAAACCCAAAGTTCGCCGTGAACTGCTGTTTTACTTGTTCTTGGCTGGCAGGTGTGATGGGGACTTGAATGTATTCCTTGCATATAGGAGTACATATATGTCATATAAGACAGCAGTCATCTGCCTCCAGCTTAGCTGCAAGGAGAGGATAGAAGTTTTTTTAAATCTGGCGGGGTGAAAGCAATTTAAGGTGGCATTCCCCTTCGCTGAGAGACAGGTATGTGGTCTTTGACCGATGGACCCTTTTATTATTATGCATTTTTTGATATAGCCTACACAATAATAATATTTCACATTGTAATCTTGATATTTTTAGTCATGCTTGTGCGCACCCCTGTGTGTAACAGACAGGAGGGTGTATGTATGTTGTGCACACGCCTCTGTAGACGCACTTATATGCACCTTTAAAATAACATGTAAACAACTGCGACACGACTTTAGACTAGGTTCATAGTGGTTTTAGCGAAAGCGATTTCTGCTGGCTCAAGATAGCAATACATCAAAAATGACCCTGGCCACACATCATCTTAAGAACAACCCGCCCAGTTTACTTGCTATGGGTGCAAGATCACTTGGTATTTAAACGACATGAGTGCTGGGTGCTATAATGACCCCTGCGCCGGGTGTAAGATAGGGCCCAGTGAGGTGAAATGGCACCCGAAAATGGAAGATTTAAGTTAAAAACATATTTAAATTATACAAGTTGACTGATAAATTTAAGTGAAAAGAAATCAGTTCAGCGCTCAGTTTGTTCTTTCTTTCCCCCGTTCTTGGTTGAGAGCTGAGTTTTGGTTTAGCCTTATTCCCCTAAAATCTCAATTTAGTGGACACCAGTGTGGTGTCTTTGAGATCCCCTTTCCCTACACAAACTCATGTTGTGGCTTTTGTTTTTGTTATTCCCAGTAAGGCATACGCAATGGAGACGAGTGGAAATGCAACATTTGGGTGTTCGTCCAAGATTTATTATTTATATGCACTCTGCGTTACCACTATATTTTGTGGTGTCAGTGCCTGGCACATATTAAATAAATCCAGCCCTGGTTTTCTTTTCTTCCAGGTAACTAACTGAACAATTGGTGCTACTGACTGTCTTCACACCTGACTCCCATATAAAGGGAGGGTGGACAACCAGCAGTTCTCGGCCCTCAAGGAGCATGATTTGAGTAACAGGGATCTACAGAATGCCATATAGTTATGTATATAAATTATATCTTGTACAAATATTTTGAAAATTTCTGAGATTCACATATTAATGTTGTCTCTAAATTTACATTTTCAGATTTAAAAAAAAATTAAATAGAGGAAGATAAGAGCTATGAAAGATGGGAAAAGAATGCACTCACAGCGAAGGCATTATCACTATGAGAGGACCTTTCTTGTGTAATCTGTGATTCATTCAGTAAAGAAAGGCCACTTTAAGGGAACCAGCATTGTGTGAAAGATCACCTGCTCTGTGGCACAACCTGCCATGTCCCGCTCGGGTGAGTGGTGTTTATTTGGCAGGTGGCACATCCAAAATGTGACACTCATTTTGAGATGCTATTTTCCCAAATGAACCGCTTATAAGCTGGAAAAAGCAAGATTCACAGTGAAACCAGAGCGTGCGGTCGGTGCTAACGCCTCAGCGCGACCGTGGGACTTTGGTGACAGGGAGACTCGTCCCTTCCCAATGGCTCCCTTGTTGCTCGTCGCCATGCCGACTGCTCTGCCGGGATAAATGTTGTTTATTGTGCTTTTTGGCTGAGGCTCTGTGACGCCAAGTGGAAGGCTGCTGAGCCAGTGATTACAGTTTTTAAAGAAAAAAATGTCTATAAATTTCCATCTACAACCTTAGAAGCCCCATGCTTATCATTTCAGACTAAAGCACCACAGAGGCGTTCATTGGTCTCTGTAAGCTAATAATTGTATGGTGTACATATAAACATAAAAACTAAAGGGGTTTGCCAGTGCACCACCCTGCTAGTGTCTTACAGTGAAATGCACTAAGAATGCAAAAAAAAGTGTGATATGCATAGAAACAGGTTTACAGGGTATTATAGACAAAATGTCTGCTCAGTTTGTCCTTCAAGATCATACTCTGAATGACTGGTAGGGTTGCATGGTGGATTTGGCTGAAGGTGAAATCATGCGTGTTGGGCTGCAAAGCCAAGAAAACAACGCTGGACACTTATAGTGTAATTTACACAGCAACTACACAGCTGTAACTCTTTAGAGTGGTAGACAGCAGTCAAAAAACATCAGTGTTGATTCAGGAAATCAACTCTTAGACTGAATTAGTTTTTTGTATATTTGTATCACTGGTGTATCCAGTATGTCTGATAGAAGAGACAATACAATGTATAAAACAAAAGAAGTCTAAAAAAAAGAAAAATAGAATATTGGATTATCATAACAGCTCCCTCATATTTTTAATGACATTTATGCCTTAATAGTTTTACTCTTAGCTCCCTGTTGCCTAGCTGAAGATCGTTCATGAACAGCAATATACAAAATATTGGACACCCAGGTAGTCGTGAGTGATTTGTTAGCAATAAACCATTGTTTAAGTATTGTCTTCTTTTCTCCAGTAAATGCACCTAAAAGAAGTCTGCGGTGATGGTTAAAAGACTGAACTTGTAAAAATAATTCCATTCTATGCTGAGACTTTATGCCAAGCTGTGGTGGTGATTTGGTGTTGCTGGAGTGGCTTTAAATTGAAGGACGAGGTTTGGTTTTTGAGATTACTCTCAAAAACCAAACAGCTCTTTTTGTGGGCTGATGCTAGATTGTGCCACTTACAGGTTTCTTGATAATAACATTTCATTGTCAGAAATGACAACTGGGGAGGTCTTTGACCTTGACTGAAGCATATTTAAAAATGCTATTATTTCTTTGAAAAGTGTACCATCTTGCCCACAAGAGCATAACTGTCTATGTTCCAAAGTTCCATTTGTCAGTCTGTCAGTTTGTGAGTCCATGAGTACTGCTGAGTAGAAATTGTCAAGGGACGCAACACAAGAAACCAAGAAAGGCAATTGACTACAAGGGTGGAGTGGCATGAAAAGCATTGTAGACAATAATAGCATATAACTATTTTGATTAACCTTGGCAAAGATCAACCATTGGTCTAGGAGGGTGTGGAGGGGGCTCAAGGGAGGAAAGCGAGACACCCCCCCCTTTTTTGGATTCCAGGGTTCAATAGGACACACAGAGGGAAAGGTGTCAGGGGCTGTCATTTTAGGGAGCCATGACCCAGATGTGGTCTGGAGTGCTCCAGTCTCCCATCATTTAAAGCAGATGCTATGCCTTGTAATCCATCAGGGCTGTATTTTTTGCAAGCTGTTCTTTGGCAGACCTCTCCTAAATTGCTATTAGGCATGTGCAACGAGGTCGCTGCCAAACCACCTTGGTTTTGGAGTGGGGAAACTGAACCTCCTACTCCATTCCCCTGCTTATCATTTTTAAACCAGGGTAGGAAGCCATTTTCACATCTGCCTTTCTTGCTCTGAAAAGCTTACCAATCATATGCAAATGTATGTTTAAGTACTAACTGAGGCTTTGACAGTTAGAAGAATGCAAACAAGTAGCACCAACCCCAAAGATGCAATACTAGTAATATCAGCAATAGGATTACTCTTTTATACATAGTGCACAGAATAAACAACTACGGTATGCATCGGCGTGTCCAGTTTGACGCCCTCTGTCTAGAGCTGGAAGTGGTGTTGGAACAGATTTAAACATTGTTCACATTCAGCAAAACAATGCTCCTTAATTCATAATTCAGCCTTCAACAGCTTTCAATACAATTCAGTTCTGCACTCTCCAAAGGCATTCGTGCGTGCACGTGCCAGCTGTCCAGGGACCTCCTACAGTACCTTCAAAGACTCCCTGTTGAAAACCCAGGCTATAAATTACTTCTGTGATTTCTGATACGGTGATACTGGGAAGCATTTCAAGGGCAGAGCCACTTCAGTGGAGGTGTGTCAGGGAGGAGCTATTTTAGATTTTAGTGAAGTTGTGTCAGGGGAGGCACTAATTCAGTGGAGGTGTGTCAGGGGAGGAGATATTTTAGTGAAGGTGTATCAGGGAAGGCACTATTCAGTGGAGGTGTGTCAGGGAGGAGCTATTTTAGTGAAGGTGTGTCAGGGGAGGCACTAATTCAGTGGAGGTGTGTCAGGGAGAAGTTATTTTAGTGAAGGTGTATCAGGGGAGACACTAATTCAATGGAGGTGTGTCAGGGAGGAGATATTTTAGTGAAGGTGTATCAGGGGAGACACTAATTCAATGGAGGTGTGTCAGGGAGGAGCTATTTTAGTGAAGGTGTGTCAGGGGAGGAGATATTTTAGTGAAGGTGTATCAGGGGAGGCACTAATTCAGTGGAGGTGTGTCAGGGAGGAGCTGTTTTAGTGAAGGTGTGTCAGTGGAGGCACTAATTCAGTGGAGGTGTGTCAGGGGAGGAGCTATTTTAGTGAAGGTGTGTCAGGGGAGGCACTAATTCAGTGGAGGTGTGTCAGGGGAGTCACTAATTTAGTGAAGGTGTGTCAGTGGAGGCACTAATTCAGTGGAGGTGTGTCAGGGGAGGAGCTATTTTCATGAAGGTGTGTCAGGGGAGTCACTAATTCAGTGGAGGTGTGTCAGGGGAGTCACTTATTTAGTGAAGGTGTGTCAGGGGAGGCACTAATTCAGTGGAGGTGTGTCAGGGAGGAGCTATTTTAGTGAAGGTGTGTCAGGGGAGGCACTAATTCAGTGGAGGTGTGTCAGGGGAGTCACTAATTTAGTGAAGGTGTGTCAGTGGAGGCACTAATTCAGTGGAGGTGTGTCAGGGGAGGAGCTATTTTAGTGCAGGTGTGTCAAGGGAGGCACTAATTCAGTGGAGGTGTGTCAGGGAGGAGCTATTTTAGTGAAGGTGTGTCAGGGGAGGAGATATTTTAGTGAAGGTGTATCAGGGGAGGCACTAATTCAGTGGAGGTGTGTCAGGGAGGAGATATTTTAGTGATGGTGTGTCAGGGGAGGCACTAATTCAGTGGAGGTGTGTCAGGGGAGTCACTAATTTAGTGAAGGTGTGTCAAGGGAGGCACTAATTCAGTGGAGGTGTGTCAGGGAGGAGCTATTTTAGTGAAGGTGTGTCAGGGGAGGAGATATTTTAGTGAAGGTGTATCAGGGGAGGCACTAATTCAGTGGAGGTGTGTCAGGGAGGAGATATTTTAGTGATGGTGTGTCAGGGGAGGCACTAATTCAGTGGAGGTGTGTCAGGGAGGAGCTATTTTAGTGAAGGTGTGTCAGGGGAGGCACTATTTCAGTGGAGGTGTGTCAGGGAGGAGCTATTTTAGTGAAGGTATGTCAGGGATGAGCTATTTTAGTGAAGGTGTGTCAGGGGAGGCACAAATGTCGTGGAGGTGTGTCAGGGGAGGAGATATATTAGTGAAGGTGTGTCAGAGGATGCACTAATTCAGTGGAGGTGTGTCAGGGAGGAGCTATTTTAGTGAAGGTGTGTCAGTGGAGGCACTAATTCAGTGGAGGTGTGTCAGGGGAGGAGCCATTTTAGTGAAGGTGTGTCAGTGGAGGCACTAATTCAGTGGAGGTGTGTCAGGGGAGGAGCTATTTTAGTGAAGGTGTGTCAGGGGAGGCACTAATTCAGTGGAGGTGTGTCAGGGGAGTCACTAATTTAGTGAAGGTGTGTCAGTGGAGGCACTAATTCAGTGGAGGTGTGTCAGGGGAGGAGCTATTTTCGTGAAGGTGTGTCAGGGGAGTCACTAATTCAGTGGAGGTGTGTCAGGGGAGTCACTAATTTAGTGAAGGTGTGTCAGGGGAGGCACTAATTCAGTGGAGGTGTGTCAGGGAGGAGCTATTTTAGTGAAGGTGTGTCAGGGGAGGCACTAATTCAGTGGAGGTGTGTCAGGGGAGTCACTAATTTACTGAAGGTGTGTCAGTGGAGGCACTAATTCAGTGGAGGTGTGTCAGGGGAGGAGCTATTTTAGTGCAGGTGTGTCAAGGGAGGCACTAATTCAGTGGAGGTGTGTCAGGGAGGAGCTATTTTAGTGAAGGTGTGTCAGGGGAGGAGATATTTTAGTGAAGGTGTATCAGGGGAGGCACTAATTCAGTGGAGGTGTGTCAGGGAGGAGATATTTTAGTGATGGTGTGTCAGGGGAGGCACTAATTCAGTGGAGGTGTGTCAGGGGAGTCACTAATTTAGTGAAGGTGTGTCAAGGGAGGCACTAATTCAGTGGAGGTGTGTCAGGGGAGGAGATATTTTAGTGAAGGTGTATCAGGGGAGGCACTAATTCAGTGGAGGTGTGTCAGGGAGGAGATATTTTAGTGATGGTGTGTCAGGGGAGGC
Organism: Ilyophis sp. 1 JC-2022; assembly: GCA_022702515.1. NCBI lineage: Eukaryota > Metazoa > Chordata > Actinopteri > Anguilliformes > Synaphobranchidae > Ilyophis > Ilyophis sp. 1 JC-2022. The sequence goes on from CM040400.1 coordinate 34,108,273, forward strand.
ACTAATTCAGTGGAGGTGTGTCAGGGAGGAGCTATTTTAGTGAAGGTGTGTCAGGGGAGGCACTATTTCAGTGGAGGTGTGTCAGGGAGGAGCTATTTTAGTGAAGGTATGTCAGGGATGAGCTATTTTAGTGAAGGTGTGTCAGGGGAGGCACAAATGTCGTGGAGGTGTGTCAGGGGAGGAGATATATTAGTGAAGGTGTGTCAGAGGATGCACTAATTCAGTGGAGGTGTGTCAGGGAGGAGCTATTTTAGTGATGGTGTGTCAGGGGAGGCACTAATTCAGTGGAGGTGTGTCAGGGGAGGCACTAATTCAGTGGAGATGTGTCAAGGGAGGAGCTATTTTAGTGAAGGTGTGTCAGTGGAGGCACTAATTCAGTGGAGGTGTGTCAGGGGAGGAGCTATTTTAGTGAAGGTGTGTCAGGGGAGTCACTATTTCAGTGGAGGTGTGTCAGGGGAGGAGCTATTTTAGTGAAGGTGTGTCAGGGGAGTCACTATTTCAGTGGAGGTGTGTCAGGGGAGGAGCTATTTTAGTGAAGGTGTGTCAGGGGAGGCACTAATTCAGTGGAGGTGTGTCAGGGGAGGCACTAATTCAGTGGAGGTGTGTCAAGGGAGAAGCTATTTTAGTGAAGGTGTGTCAGTGGAGGCACTAATTCAGTGGAGGTGTGTCAGGGGAGGAGCTATTTTAGTGAAGGTGTGTCAGGGGAGTCACTAATTCAGTGGAGATGTGTCAAGGGAGGAGCTATTTTAGTGAAGGTGTGTCAGTGGAGGCACTAATTCAGTGGAGGTGTGTCAGGGGAGGAGCTATTTTAGTGAAGGTGTGTCAGTGGAGGCACTAATTCAGTGGAGGTGTGTCAGGGGAGGAGCTATTTTAGTGAAGGTGTGTCAGTGGAGGCACTAATTCAGTGGAGGTGTGTCAGGGGAGGAGCTATTTTAGTGAAGGTGTGTCAGGGGAGGCACTAATTCAGTGGAGATGTGTCAGGGGAGGCACTAATTCAGTGGAGGTGTGTCAAGGGAGGAGCTATTTTAGTGAAGGTGTGTCAGTGGAGGCACTAATTCAGTGGAGGTGTGTCAGGGGAGGAGCTATTTTAGTGAAGGTGTGTCAGGGGAGGCACTAATTCAGTGGAGGTGTGTCAGGGGAGGCACTAATTCAGTGGAGGTGTGTCAGGGGAGGAGCTATTTTAGTGAAGGTGTGTCAGGGGAGTCACTATTTCAGTGGAGGTGTGTCAGGGAGGAGCTATTTTAGTGAAGGTGTGTCAGAGGATGCACTAATTCAGTGGAGGTGTGTCAGGGAGGAGCTATTTTAGTGATGATGTGTCAAGGGAGGCACTAATTCAGTGGAGGTGTGTCAGGGAGGAACTATTTTAGTGAAAGTGTGTCAGGGGAGGCACTAATTCAGTGGAGGTGTGTCAGGGAGGAGATATTTTAGTGAAGGTGTGTCAGAGGATGCACTAATTCAGTGGAGGTGTGTCAGGGAGGAGCTATTTTAGTGAAGGTGTGTCAGGGGAGGAGATATATTAGTGAAGGTGTGTCAGAGGATGCACTAATTCAGTGGAGGTGTGTCAGGGAGGAGTTATTTTAGTGAAAGTGTGTCAGGGGAGGCACTAATTCAGTGGAGGTGTGTCAGGGAGGAGCTATTTACACACGTTGTTATTTATAAGAAATGACCTCCCAATAGCAGAAATGGGTAAATACAGCCTTTAAGGGGCAGATCGCAACCAGGAACCCTTAATACCAAACACTCTTATCGCATCAATCCCCCTTGCCAGTCTCTTCTTAATGACCAGCTTTAGGAGTGACCTCTGGCTAGTTGCATGCCCCTTCACTGCATGAAAAGAGTTTCTGGAAGACATCTGACCTGTTCAATTTCTGTGAAATTAATTAATACCGCTGTTATCTCAGTTCTATTAAAAAATGATAAGGATCCCACATCTTGCAGTAGCTACAGTCCTTGATTAGTTCTGATGTCAAAGTGTATGCCAAAGTGTTAGCTGGCTGTGTCATGGATCGCGCCTTCCTTCCCTTCTCCGCGCTTAGTATTCCTTTTTTTCTGTTTACCTGTAAATCTATCAGATTTTTCTGTGTTCCGATACAGGTTTTGCTTTCGCCTCTGTGATTAGTGAGTTCACCTGTCCTGCATTTCCGCTCACTCTTTATACCCCGCTTCCTCGTTGCTTCCATGTTATTTCATGTAACATTCTAGCCGGTAAAGGTATAGGAAGTTGTGCTGCTATCGACCGCTTTGCTTCTCAACGCGGGACTCAACGCGGGACTTGTTAGCAGTACAATATGGCAGCAACTAACGTTAACTCTACTAGATAATGAATGGAAAACAAACAATCATGCTGCAGTCCATCATCATATAGCTACCTGCTTGGTGAGCTAATGTTACTGGCTTTAAATTTGTAGAAGCTGTAAAAGATGTTTGTAAAAGATGTTTGTCTGTTGGTGCGTGAGTCAAGGATCACACTGGCTTAGAACAATATAGTTGGATTTAATGATAATCCGTAGCTACTAACAGTAACGCTGCGTGAGGCTACTAGCATGACAGTACAAACCTTAGAAAAGGTACGGTGGCTCATGAGGAACAAACAGAACCGTCATTTAACCAAATGATCTACATCCTTTCCCTTTAGCTCACATCTCCTATATAAACAAAATAGCACTGGGTATGTATCATCATTACAGAACATTTCTTTCTTGCCATGTAGTTCTACAATTTTCAGTAAACAATGATATTCTTGGTTAAACTTGAGACTATCTAACAGAAATTAGAGTTGGATGAACATGTCACTTTAACAGGTTGGCCTATTCATAATACTATCACCATAAGTGCATAAATGACAGAACGTGGTGCAAATACTCAGTAAACATTACATTTTACTTTACAATTTCTTCTTCTTTTTTTATTTTTTATTTTTTTATTAGAACAATGCTGGCAGTCCATAGATTATTGCATATATTTTGGGTTTGGCCTACAGGTGCGGCCTGAACGTGTTGTATAATGTGCATTACCGTTCTCAGCGGGGAGGTGAGCTGTGGGCGTCGGCCGGAGAGGGGATGTGTGTTGTGAATGCACGGCACCTGGCTCTGGTGTTTGTGGTGTGTGGAGAATCCATTGTGGAGGGGTCAGTGTTCTGGGAGTCTGGGTGGAGCTGTGATGGCGGCGATTCCTCCTGTAGGTCTTCCCGTTGGACTGGATGACGTAGGAGCGTGGCTCCTTGCTCATTCCCTTTACAGTCCCAAGCTGGTCGTATCCTTTGGGAGTCTGCATCCGGACAGTTTGTCCCTCTGCCAAAGGCTGTAGTGGACGACTACTTGTCGTAGTGGCGCTTTAGAGTGAGCCGTCTGTTGAGGAGTTGTGTGCTGACTTGCTGGGTGTTCTTCGCGGCTGGTTCCAGTAGTTTGGTACTCACCGGAATGGCTGCGCGTGTCTGCCGCGACATCAGGCGTTCAGCGGGGGAGCCTAGTGTTTTGTCACGGGGGATGTTTCTGAGGTTCAGGAGATTGCGGAAGACGTCAGTCCCATCTCTGTGAGATTTCTCCATCAGCTGCTTGGCGCTGCGGACCGCTCTCTCCACAAGTCCGTTCGACTGGGGAAACTCGGGGCTGCTGGTGGCATGGATGAAATCCCATTGTTTGGCAAAGTCTTTGAAATGCTGGCTGGTGTATTGTCCAGCATTGTCAGAGAAGAGGGTGTGCGGTGTGCCGTGGACTGAGAAGTGTCTCTTCAACTTGGAGATCACGGCTGATGATGTCATGTCACGGAGAAGGTCGACTTCAAACCATCCGGAATATGAATCCACAAGCACTTGGTAGTGTTTGCCATGCCAGTCGAAGATGTCCGTGGCCACTGTGGACCATGGGAGGTCTGGGACTGGGTGAAGGTGAAGCGGCTCTTTTTGTTGGTGAGACTTGGTGCTGTTGCACACTGCACATGAGAGCAGCTCCTCTGTGATGTGTTTTGACATTGTTGGCAAAAAGATGATGTCCCTGGCTCTGCGCTTGGTCGCTTCCATACCTGGGTGGCCTTGGTGCACAATGTTGATGTACTCCCTGTGCAGAGACTGGGGGATGACTGCTTTGTGGCCTTTCATGACGATCCCGTCCTCCGCTGTGAGTTCGTCCCTGTAGGGGAAGAAGGGACTAACAGCAGGCTGGAGCTGGCTTTCTCTGGTGGGCCATCCTCGTTGAACGACTGCACTGAGGGCTTGTAGGACCTCATCCTCTGCTGTGTGCTTTCGGAGTTCCTCCAGGCGGGCTGTGGAGATGTAACTCACCGACATGACTTTGAAGGCATCGTTTTCAGCAGGGCTCTGGGAGACTTGTGTGTTTGGAGCTCTCGATAGAGTATCCGCCAGAGCTCTCGATAGAGTATCCACCAGATACATGTGTTTGCTCTTTTTATACACCAGGCTGATGTCGTAGCTCTGCAGCCGGAGCAACATTCTCTGAAGACGGGCAGGGGCGGTGTGAATGGGCTTCTTCAGGATAGTTACCAGAGGTTGGTGGTCGGTTTCCATGATTGTGGGCTTTCCGTACACATAGTGCTTGAATTTAGTGCAGGCAAACATGACAGCCAGGAGCTCCTTCTCTATTTGAGCATACCGTGTCTCCGTGTCTGTGAGGGTACGCGATGCAAACGCTACTGGTCTGCCGTTCTGCAGGCATGCAGGTCCTAGGCCATAGCACGACACGTCACAGGTAAGCGTGACTGGCTCCTTGACGTCGTAGTATGCCAATACCGGTGGGCTGGACAGGCATGACTTGAGACGGTCAAATGCCTCCTGATGTTGCTGGAACCAGCACCATGCAGTCTCCTTTTGGGTCAGCTTCCTCAGTGGTGCTGCAATGTCACTGAGGTTAGGGATGTACTTGCCAAGGTAAGTGACCATGCCAAGGAAGCGCTGTAGTGAAGTGATGTCTGTGGGGACTGGCATCTCATTGATTGCTGTGGTTTTGGAGGGGTCAGCTTTTAGGCCTTCGCTAGTGAAGATGTGGCCCACATAGCCTACTTGGTCCAGGCGAAATTAGCATTTGTCTGGATTCAGCCTGAGGTTGATCTCTCTAACCCGTTCGAGCACTCTCTTCAAGTTGGCATCGTGTTTGACTACCCCACGGCTTCCGATGATGAAGTCATCGACGATGACGGAGCACGGATAGCCTGCGAGCAGGTGTTCCATGGAGCGCTGAAACACCTCACTTGCGGAGTTAATGCCGAAAGGCATCCGTAGAAACCTGTAGCGCCCAAATGTAGTGCTGAAAGTCGTCAGCATTGAGGATTTCTTGTCGAGACGTATCTGCCAGAAGGAGTTTTTCGCATCCAGGACCGAGAACACTGTCGCCCCTGACATCTGTGCTGCCACTTCCTCAACGCTGCGCATGGGATGATGGAGCCTTTTCAGTGCTGTGTTGAGGTCTTTTGGATTGATGCATAGTCTGATTTCTTTCTTGTCTTTCTTATGCGCTGCCACCATAGAAGAGACCCAGTCTGTGGGCTCAGTGAATGGTGTTATGACACCTATGCTTTCCATGCGTTCCAGCACAGATTTGACTCTGTCTTGCATCGCAGCAGGGATGCGGTGGGCTGGCCGGACCACAGGCTGTATGCTGGGATCCACCGTCATGGAGTACGTGACTGGAAGTTCTCCGAGCTCCTCACTGAACAGGTCTTTGTATTGTGTGAGAATCTGTGTGTTGAAGTCTGCGTTGCTCTCCATGGTGACTTGATGGATGTCAGGACTCATTTTGACAACACCCATGTCCATGCACGCACTAAATCCTAGCAGTGGTTGCACCTCTCTGTCCACTATGAAGAAAGGCAATGAGTGGTGCTGCTCCTTTAGGCAGCATGACAGTGTGGCTACGCCGCTGGTCTCAATTCTGGTGCCCCCATAAGCAACAATGTTTGCAGCTTTCTTCTGCTTTACGAGTGGCTCGCCATTAGTCACACGTTTGAAAGTCTCCAGTGACATCACATTGCATTTTGCCCCTGTGTCGACTTTTATTTCAGTGGGCCTGCCATTTACATAGGTGCAAACTAGTCGCTTTTCGGCGAAATTCGCCGTTTTTAATTCAAAATAGGTCACTTGTGTGATTCGTGTAGATCCGATGAGTTTTTGAAATGGGGGGGGGGGGGGGGGGGTCTGGGTCTGCAGTGCGAGAAGTCACGGGGAATGAAATGAGAACCACGCCTTCTGAGTTGTCAAAAAAAAAAAAAAACTGACTTCTGTGCTTAGCACGTGCAACGCAGAGTACTCGCGCCTGCAGATCAGTGGTTACGCGAGCTAACACGTTGCAGCTGGATAGACCGTCTCGTGAGCTATTCCATGCAGCGTGGAACGCAAGGATATCACGGTAAGCAACCTGTTTTCAAAGTACTGTAATTATGCGGGTGATAAGGTTAGCTTTGTCAACTTAGAACTTCGGTTTCTTGTAGCTTGGTAAGGTAGCTAAGTAAGGTAGATAGCTAGCTATTAGGTAGCTAATAGCTAGCTAGCTATGGCGCTTCGCCATTTGCACGGGGCAGGCATATCTGACCCGTGCCGTAAATGCCTTTTATACCTTTAATGTTTTATAATATGCCTTTTTATTCCTATGTAAAGCACTTTGAGTTGCCATTGTGTATGAAATGCAAATATAAACTTGCCTTTAGCTATGTTAGCATCACATTTGACCAGTCCAGGTAACGTTATCCTAACTTTTTTTCAGATTGAGATAATGAGAGAATTTGAGGAGAAGGATGCCTGTACTGTGGCTCAGCTAGAGGCAGGAGTCAGGTGCAAATGGAGCTGGTCCTGGCTGAAGCTAGACTCAAAGATTGATGTAAAGGGAAAAGAATATGTGTTTCCACTGTCACAGTTCTTCAAGAAAATAGATAAACCAGGCCATGCCCGATGCAGCCTCTGCTGCAAAGATATCAATTATTCTAGCAAGGGCTCCCATGCCATTTTGGCACACTGTAAGACAGAAAAGCATGGGCAAAAGGTGGTGACTATTATGACCACACAAACTGTCATGTCAGCAACTCGGGGCCCATCACAGCAGGGGCCATCAGTGCAGGGCCCTGAGCAGATGAGGGAAAGAGTGGAGGTGCCAGTACCCCTGTTTGAAAGGGTAGCAAATGCAGAGGTGAGTGTTGGCGTAGCCAGTATATTGTTAGGTCATTAAAGTCTTAAGCCTAGACTTTGATAAGCAGAATGGGAAATCCCCCATAGATCCCCCATACTACAGTGAATCACAGTATTGAATTATTTTTTTATAATGATGTCAAGTTTACTTATCACAAGCTATGTGCTTGGCAAGTGGTAACATAAAATACTAATACTATTATTGTGTTTTTTTTCCAGGCAATGGTTCTTGGAACCATTGCAGAACATTCCCTCCCCCTATCTGCAGCTCCTGTCATCCTTGAGCTTGCCCAGACACTGGCTCTGGATAAACCAGCTTTGGGGGGCATGAAGCTATCCCGGACTGCTGCCTCGTACAAGATGGTCCAGGGCCTGGGACACACCTTCTCAGAGAGGACCTTTGAGAGCATCAGGTCAAGCCCATTCTCAATCAACTTGGATGAGAGCACATCAAGCTCCAATAAGAAGGTACCTTGCATATTGTACATTTATTTGCCCTAATTGCTGCTATGTTTATTCTTGTATTTTAGTATTTCAGTATACTGTTATGTTCTGTGTATTTCATTACCTTCTGTGTCACTGCTGCTGTGACAATAAAGGATTAATAAAGGCTATCTTATCTTAAGGTGCTGTCAATTCTAGTAAGCTACTTCAATCAGGAGCTGAACCATGTGGTGGTCGAACACCTCGGCTCCATTGAAGTCCTAAAGGTAAGCCACTGTAAGGACAAGTGGGACCAAGAATTCCAATGTACCTGTACTCGTACTGGTTATATATGGCGAATAAAACTTTCTATTCTATTCTAAAGGGGACTGCTGATCATTTGGAAACGTCCCTAGTGACCTTTTTCAATGACCATAAAATCCCATTTGACAACATGGTCAGTATGATGATGGACTCCTGCAACGTAATGCGAGGGAGCAAGTCCGGGCTGGAGACCAGAATAAGAGGAAAGTACTGCCAGAACCTCCTGGATGTTGATGGAGATTCCTGCCACCATATCCATAATGCTGCCAAACAGTTTGCTGCACCCTTTGGCAACCACCTCGAGCAGCTCTTCACTGACCTACACACAGACCAGGTAATTGTCATAGATACTGTGAAATATATGTCTACACCAGAAATATACTCGTTGCATAATGGCAAATAGGCTTAATAAGAGTAAGCCTTTTTTTTTTTGTGCCTGTTTTCAGGTAAAATACCTGATGGAGGTCTGTGAGTTCATGGGCATTCCAGGCACCAACCCACATCGGTTTGTGGCGCATCGGTGGCTTTCGGCATACGATGTGGGCATCAGTACTCGCCGAATGTTGCCTGCATACAAGGTGCTGTACTTCGGATTCCTCAGTCAGGCAGACCAGACCCTTTACAAAGAAGTCCTACTCTCAATCTACAAGAACCACAGTGTTGGTGAGAAGGCAAAGGCCAGGATCCAGTCCTTCCACCAGGACCTCAGAAAAAAAGGTAAAATTGTTGAAATGGACCTAATATTGTTTAGACAGATTTAAAGGGGGGTTCAGCCCCCATAATCTTATGTGATTAGTCCTCTTGTGTACTGTATGTAGCCCAAAAGCGATATTTTATTTCATTTCTTTCTTCCAGGAATGACACAGGCTGGGAAAGACAGAAAAGAAAGGGTGGTGAAGAAGCTCTGGTTCGAGAGTCGCAAAACGGACCTACAGCTGAGCGTTTACCTCGGCGTCCTTCCCATCCTGAAGGAGTATGTGATGGTGTTCCAGGTGTGTTCTCTAATAGATAAACTAAATATGCCTATCCTTGTATGGTCTCATCAGTTAGATTGTGATACAGACCCTCAGTTGCAAGTCATGTCTGTGTATGGTAATAGAATTGTTGTAGTATTTTAGAATAACATTCCATAATTATTCACAGGGCAGCCAAACCCTTGTGCACAAGCTGCATGACAAGCAGCTTGGAGTGGTCACCGATTTCCTGGCGTGCTTTGTCAAGGCTGAGCATCTTCACACCACACCAAAGAAGCTCATCGAGATGGATTTCAGAGACAAAATGCTGCCTCTCTCTGAGCTATATGTCGGACCGGTGGCTGAGAAACTGAAAGCAGAAAATCCACGTCATCCGGTGCGTACTGTGAATGTATTGAAAATGGCAAATCAAACAATCCATTTCTCTAGGTAAAATGATTTAATTTACAATCATGTTTTCCAGAGTGTGCTGCACTTTCTCGACAACGTGAAGACTGCGTACATGTCCACAGCAGCCTACATGCAGAAAAAGCTACCACTGAACAGCAGGACCCTACAATCACTGTCTGCTCTGGACCCATTGGTGAGAGGCCACTCAGAGACTGGCATTCTCCTGAAGCGGCTGGCAGGGATGATGGGCCACTTGGTGCCACCCCAGTGTGACGTGCCACTGGAAGTGGTGAAGTTCAACGTGGACTCCACCCTTCCCCTGTACAAGGATGGTGACAACATGGTGAGCTGGTGGGCAAATGTGATTGACAAGGGTAGGTACCCAGGCCTAAACCATGTGGTTCGAGCAGCTCTCTCCATTTTCCATGGACCTATGGTGGAGTCATCATTCAGCGCCATGGGAGACATCATCACCAGCAAAAGCACCAAAATGAGCATGGCCACCTTCAACGCAATCCAGACAACCAAATATGCTCTCATGTCCCGGGGTCAGACAGCCATCCAGATGTTCAAGAGAGATGATGTGAAGATCTCAAAGGTTGACAAGGTCCTCTGCAGGAACATCCACACTGCAGGCACAAAGGACAAGGTTCGCAGACAACAGGCCCTGTTGAAGAAGAAAGGGAGGCAGGAAGAGTTTGGGTGCCAGCCAACAACCAGTGCCGAGCAAAGCAAGAAGACTGCAGTGGAGGTGGACAGGCAAGCCAGGCACATGGCTGCCCAAAAGAGAAAGAAAGCACTGGAATTACTGGTACAGGCAAAGAAGGCAAGGAACAAGTAATGTGCTTTGGTGGTGTGGACTGAAGTGGGTGGATGGGAGGGTATTGAGGTGGGTGGTTGGGGGGGGTACTGAATACTGGTCAAGTTTGAATTTCAATTGAACAACTGTGCACTTTCATAAAATAAATCTTTAAAATTCTAATTGATGTGACTGAGTTTTTCTTATTGTTAGCACTGCTTCATAATAGGTATAATATCACTGACAGGCTTTTATGTGTCATTTGAACAGAGCTTGTATAGAAAAATGTAGCATGCATCATGGGGAGGGGCCTGTGCGCCGCGTATTGATTATTTTCTTCGTTTTCAGGCAAAAAAAATGTTGTCACCTTTTTGGGCCATCACCAGTTTGCACCCCTGCATTTATGTGTATTGTGACAAATCCTTCGTCCTTCTCATTAGCATGAGAATTGACACAGTCAACTTCGACACCATCCACATAAAACGTTTCATCTTCGTATGTTGTGGGCTGATCTACTGCCACTTCATGCACAGACTGTCTGAAAGACTTTCTGCCTGAATTACTTTGGCTCCGTGGTGTAGACTTGCAGCAACTTTTGTAGTGGTTCAGTTTATTGCAATTATGACATTGTTCTCTGAACGCTGGACACTTCTCCCTTTTAGCTGCGTGACTACTCCCACAATTACTGCAGTTTGTGATGGTCTGAGAGAAGGATTGGGGTCTTGACTGGCGCATTCTGTTAGAAGCTGGCCTTACTGCATCAACACTGGTGGCTTGTGTGGCTAGCGTCTTGCTACTCTCCTCTGTCATCTCGTGGATGCGACAGATTGAAATGGCTTTGGCAAGTGTTAACTCGCTGTCTCTCAACAGAGATTTACGTAAAGAGTCACTGACAATGCCACACACGATCCGGTCACAAATGAGCTCGTCAGTCAACTCTCCAAAATGGCCATTTTTAGCTTTGATCCTCAGATCACTGATGAATGATTCAATAGTCTCACCTTGTTTCTGATTTTGTGAATGAAACTTGTGTCTCTCCATTGTCCTGTTGCTTTGGGGACTGCAGATTTCGCGAAATTTCCTTTTTAGGCATTCAGGGTCCTCTCGGCATTCTCCCGCGGTAATTAATGCTGCGTTTTCTCCGGGCCCGCGCACTTCAGGAGCATAGGCAAACGAACGCTCCCGTTCAATGGCTTCTGGTCCAGCAATGTTGAGGAGAATGTAAGCCCTTGTCTTTGCAGACTTGTCGGAGTGGGCTGCGGCGATAAAAATATCGTACTCCCGCTCAAAAATTCGCCAATTCTCGGTGACATTTTCATCAAAAACGATAGGGTCCGGTCTGCGAAATCCATCCATTATAGCATGCCCCGAACTAGCTAGCCAGCACAGTTTGGAGTAAGCAACGGAAAAAAAATACTCACAGGCGAGTAGTCCGTATCCTATTCTGACACCATGTAAAAGATGTTTGTCTGTTGGTGCGTGAGTCAAGGATCACACTGGCTTAGAACAATATAGTTGGATTTAATGATAATCTGTAGCTACTAACAGTAACGCTGCGTGAGGCTACTAGCATGACAGTACAAACCTTAGAAAAGGTACGGTGGCTCATGAGGAACAAACAGAACCGTCCAAATGATCTATAGAAGCCACCACAGACAACAAAAGACCTGACTAGACAACTAGAAAACACTGGGCCACTAAAATGAATTACCTTAGGACAGTTTACCGCATTAAGTAGCCTATCAAACGCATACGTTGTAGTCTCTTCAGATAACAAGCAGTGTCTGTCAATGCAGTTTGCAGCTGCAGCAGCAGACAAATGCAGGAAATGCAGCTCTAGTTCCTGGATACTGCCTGTAATTTATTAAAGTTTGTTAGCTTTTCTGCCTGCATGCGCATTACGTCATAGTTGTTTACAAACTGTAAACGGGTCTATTAAAAATGTTTTAAGTGTGAAGTTTGGCTTGGTCAAAAGCCGCAAAAGACAGGAAATTAAAATGAGCACCAGCCAGAGTCTCTCTACACGATCAGGAATTTCCAGTACTTTTATATCTGACTGCTATACAGTACTGTAGCTATGTTGGTCTACTATATTTCAAACAACATGTACTCATCACTGGGCAGATTGGTTCAAACCTTCTCTCAAAGACCCTAATTCATACTGTTCAAAATAGTAATAAGGTAATAAGTAAGTAATAAGGTAATTAAGGTATAATAAGGTAATTAAAGTAATAAGGCTTTATTCAAGGTCGACAGAACTGTCCAGTAAACAGTGCAATGTAGGCAAGGCAGAATTGTGGTCAGGTCCAGGCAGGGGTCAGAGTCCAGGCAACAGAACAATAAAGAAAAGGCAAGGTGAAGTCCAGAACAGGCAGGGATCAGAACCGGGAGATCAGTCAGAGGCTGGAGAACAGGAGGGCGTAGGACTGGAGCAGGGCTTGGACAGGGATGGGCAGGCGGGCAGGAGAACAGAGACGGGTAGACACAGGACTGGAGACAGGAACTCCGAACAGCCAGGAAGCAGGCAGGAGAAAATGCTGGAAAATGTTGACACAAGCACGAATGCAGGGCACAAGACGATCTAGCACAGAACAAAGAAACAGGGGAGCTTATGTGCCAGATTAGTGACGAGACAACGAGGAACAGGTGAGACAAAACATAATGAGGAAACACAGGTGTGGGAAGCAGAGACACGAAATGGGGAAAAGGGAAAACGTGGAACAGAATACAAATACTGAAAACACATAGAAAAAAAAACAGGAATGGACTAAGACATAGAGGCACAGGATGTGACAAAGAGGCCTACGACTGCTGCATAAGGCTATAGAGGTCCCACTAGAGTAGGTTTAGACATATGCTATAGATCTATAATGCACATTTGTACATTAACGGCAGCACAGTAGTTTATATATTTCTGTATGTGATGCTGATTATTTTACACAGAAGACTACATAGTACACATTGAAAACTAAATATCGCTTGCTGCTGGAGTGCATACATACAGTGGTATTTCATTTAGACTTATACCATCATAGATTTGACTCTTAATTTGTTGATTTTCTGGCTTTTGCGGCTTTTGACCAAGCCAAATTTCAAACTTAAAACATAGTTTTTTGTTATTAATTCCTAGGGTTTTTTCTCCGGAAGGTGCCAGTTTCTTAAAAATATTTAATCATCATAACTACTGTTCCACATCCACTTGAACGTTGAATAAACATAACTGAAGATTACACAATCATTTGAAAATGTACAGCTACATACCGCTAGAAAGTTTAATCAATGTGCCTCGAGAGCACCCTAATAGACCAGAATAAGACCAAATAGCATTACAAGTATAACATAGCCTATAACATAATAACATTACAAATTTCATAACACATTGGAAATAAAACATATTGAATAATGACAAAACAACAACAAATATATTGTAGTTAAATGAAAATTAAATGTTTTCAAATTTCATAACTAATCTGTCCAAAATTATCCTTAGCTTTAACATTACATTACAGTCATTTAGCAGACGCTTTTATCCAAAGCGACATACAGTAAGTGCATACAGAAAGGTCATCGAATTAACTACAGAACAGATAAGAAAGCACATTCTTCCCATACAGTAGCAGCTATCCCTAGTAATGAACACTGATAGCTGCTACTGTATGGGAAGAATGTGCTTTCTTATCTGTTCTGTAGTTAATTCGATGACCTTTCTGTATGCACTTACTGTATGTCGCTTTGGATAAAAGCGTCTGCTAAATGACTGTAATGTAATGTTAAAGCTAAGGATAATTTTGGACAGATTAGTTATGAAATTTGAAAACATTTAATTTTCATTTAACTGAAGGTTAAATGTAGAGTTAAAAGGTAGAGCTGATTGGGTAAATCAATCAGCTCTACGACAATTCTATTCTAAATATTATAAACTTGAATACACGGTTCAACAAGAACACATACCATGAGGTCCTAGATAAGTATTAGTCCAGGTGGAGTCTGAAAAGGTGTGTTTTCAGGCCACAACGGAAAGCAGGCAGGGTTGGCATGGAACGTAGGGGAATGGGAAGTTCGTTCCACCACTGGGGAGCTAGGGTGGAAAAGCTCTGCAGTCGGGACGAGCGAGTGCCATTGACACGGAGGGGGGGAAGTGCAAGTCGCCCTTTAACCATATTAGCTTTGGCCCATTAGAGGCAATTTTCATACAGTTTCTACTCATCTCATTAACGTGTCAGTATCTCAAAAACTATTCACTAAACATCCATGTGTAATGGTTTGGGTTTGTAACAATGAGCCAAACGCGACAAAACAAAACACGATTACAGAACAAGTCACTCACAAACGTGAGGACCACTAAAAGAGTCTCAGTTGCAAAATAATAAACAACCCACTAAAGCGGGTGTGGCTCGTAGACACAAGCAGAAAAGGAAGAGAACAGAGACTTTTAAACAGAAATAAACAAGCATAAGCTCGAAAAGGAAAAAAACAAAGAATCACCTTCGGAACATAGACTATAACGCCCGATAAGAGGTGAAAAATAAATGAAATAAAAATAAACCTTTCCCTCTCAATACAGCAGAGTACAGACAAAAAAAACGAAACAACGAAATGGACTAATCCCTAAAGAGCTTCAAGGGCAGCTAAAGCCAATCTAGTAGTGAAAATATTTTCTAACCAACCTTGACTACGCGAAGGCACGTAATGACAAAGAAGCGCCAGGAAGCAGAAGTGAGAGACTTAAATACCTAGCAGGTAATCGGACAGGTGAAACGAATGATAAGCGGGGAGAAGCAAAACCCCGAACCGGAACGTGGAAAAAATCCGATAGGCCGAGAGGATGAGAATCGTAGCGAAACAAACAAAAAAAAGCCACGGACCATGACACCATGGTTTAAAGCTCAAATTGAAGAAGAGGCTGTACCATTCAGAAATTTACGGAATTAACGGAATAAATAATTGTCAGAATCGTCACATAAAGTAGCCTATATAGCCTACATAATACGCATAATTGAGACGTCCACGACAACCACTAGGGGCGACCGTGGATAGGGATAATGAAGGTTTTGTTTGAAACATTTTGCACTTAGAAACTTCTCAGCTAACGTTAACCTTACTCCCATGAGTGTACATGAGTGTACATGTGCAGACCTGGCTAGCTGACGAAGTACATATGCCATGTAATGGATTTTAGTAGCGGATAATCAAACGCGGAGGTAGGGGAATCAAAACAAGTCACTCACGCCAGTGAGGACTAATAAAGGGAGTACTAATATAAATGCAAAGAAAGAAAAGACAGGAAACTAATTCCTTGTAGCTAAACAGCCAAATGAAAATCAACCCACAAAAATAGGGCAAACTTGAATATACGAGTGAATGAAACAAACTCAATCTCCCGAGCTCAATACTGGAGCTAAACCGGGTAACTTAGAAAAGAAAAGAACACCGTCGGCACGTAAGCCAAGACAGCCGGAGAAGGCAAAACCAAAACAAAACCTGTCTCGGAGAGAACAGCAAAGGAAAAAATAAATAGCGCAGAAAACGCTAACAGGAGGAACAAAACCTATACCTGTGAATAACGCTAATAGCAAGTCCCTCGTGAACATAAACAAAGTTTAATATCACAAGGTCGCTAGTACCTGGCTCAATGTAATGTTGAATGACAAAGAAGCACCGGTGAAGCGGAAGTGAGGAACTTAAATACCCTGCAGGTAGAAGCACAGGTGAAAAGAATTACGAGTAAGAGGAAGCAAAACCCTGGAACGAAACGTGGAAAAAATCCAATTCTCAATCGGGAAACCAGGACGAGAACCGCAACGGCAAAGAAAACAATAACCCACGAACCATGACATGCCAAGTATTAAGTTAGCTTGCCATGTTTATGTTCAGGTTATAATGTTCAGTTGCTAAATCTGCCCATATGCAGAAGGTCTGTAAAAATCATATATGATCATACTTGCAAAGTTTTATAAAAAGTCTGTCTATGTTGATTAGTATTATATTATATATTTGTATTTAGCCCTATTCGGACAGGATACGTTTTCAGGACGATGTTTTAAAACCTGTTATCACAGGACATCTGTAATGTTAATGACCAATTCGGAATAGGATGGGATAAAGTATCTCTGCAATCAGTGTCTAGAAATGCAGAGGTGGGAGTATCTACTCCATCACACAAAAAAATTTCTATGCATCATAACGTTACACATAGCTATTAGGGGTGGGATGATACACTCAACATACTGTAGCGACCCGGAAGCTGGGTCGCGCCAATGCGGACTTGTGGGCGCAATGCGCCATGGGAAATCGCAGGTGCTAGCGATTTCATGTAATTGTTAATGTTTAAATGTACAGTTTTGATTCAATGTTGTAATACATCGTTATAGTTGTTACCAGTCGTTATAATTCTGTGTTAATCTACTGTAGTTTGTTGTGAATGAATGCGAACACCATGAGTGAATGTGTATGTGCTAAACGTGGACCCCCGCCATTAGCGGGTATTGAGTTGAGTTCCTTCGTGCTTTGTTTACGAAATAAACAAGTAACCTGGAGTCGTGCGGTGTATGGGGCACAGGTTACTAAGCAGCTGAGAACTTGTGTGGACCTTCCATTCTTGCTTGCACGCTCGCCACATTGGTGTCAGAGTGGGATGACGCAGAGAATGGAAAGAGAGATCCGCGAACTGGAAGAAGCTCTACAGCTGATCCAGGGGCGCCAGTCACGGCTCCACTGCCCCCTAGCGACCAGGAGGACGAATGGCGACACCACTCCACAGCCCGCCGCTGATGATGAGCGGCTACCCCACGCTGCTGGAGATCGCCACCTAGGGGTCGGAGACAGTGCAGAAAATCCAAAGGCTCTTTTGAGAGCTGGTAAGATCGCCGCTGGAGATCGCCACCTAGGGGCTGGAGACAGTGCAGAAATCCCAAAGGCTCTTTTGAGAGCTGGTAAGATCGCCGCTGGAGATCGCCACCTAGGGGCCGGAGGCAGTGCAGAAATTCCAAAGGCTCTTTTGAGAGCTGGTAAGGTAGACCTGCCGCCTACTGCTGCACAGCGCCCCCTAGCAGCCCGGAGGACCACAGATGCTGCCAACGCCGAACTACAGAAACCCATCACCACCGCCGCTGCCCACGAGCTGCCACCAGGGGCCCCGGTACTCAGTCGGCCACCCCTCGCCACAGCACCCCGAACGCCAGCCAAGCTGCCCAAATTCGGCGGACTAACGCCGCTGGAGCCATACCTGTCCCAGGTCCAGCTAGCAGCATGGCACAACGGCTGGAGCAGCGAGGAGGCTGCCACACACCTAGCCCTGGCTCTGGAGGGTAAAGAAATACAGGTGTTGCTCGACCTCGGGCCTGCGGAACAGCGCGACTACCACACCCTGATCACCGTCTTGGAGAGACGGTTCGGGCAGCACCGATTCGCCGACCAGAGCCGAGAGGAACTGGCCAGCCGCCGCCGACAAGAGGGAGAGAGCCTGGGCACCTTCGCCGCCGACGTACAGCTGCACGCTCAACGGGGCTACCCGCAGTTCCACGCGACGGCTCAAGAAGAGCTGGCCCTCCACGCCTTCCTACAAGCACTCACGCCAGAGCGACTGCGCCAGCACGTCCGCCTCACCACGCCCCGCACGCTCAGCGAGGCGCTTCAGGAAGCCGAATGAGCCGAGGCGATACTCGCCACTCGGGCCGACCCGCAGAGAACCTCCTCCCCGGGGCCACGCATCAGGCTGGCCGACCACGACGAGGAGGACGACACAGCAAAGGTCCGCCGAGCCCGATCACCACCCCCACGGTCTACAAACTGGCCCTCAGCGGCTCGGCGACGGCAACCAGGGCTGACCAACCGCTGCTACCGCTGCGACGAGCCGGGGCACATCGCTCGTGACTGCCCGGCCCCAGCACCAAAGGTGAGGGGACCGCCACTCCAGCCTTCAGCCCCTCTCTACGGCCGATGCACGCCCGTAGGCCGCCTAGGCTACACCCAAGGACTGTATCTAAACTGCCAGCTCGACGGCCACACCTGCCGGGCCCTAGTGGACATGGGGTCCACCATCTCCCTGGTACGGCCGGGGCTCCTTCCGGGTACCACCGGACCACTCCCCACAGCATGGTCACCAACCAACACCCGGCTGACAACGGTGACAGGAGAGATGTCGGCCATGAAGGGGAAGAAGTCGCTGCAGATTCGCGTTGGCGAACAAGGGCTGGTCCATGAGTTCTGGCTCGCCAGCATCCAGGAGCCCTGCATCATTGGCCTGGACCTGTTGAACCGCTGGGGCGCGCGTGTCAGGGGCAGCCATCACCCTCGGCACCGAGACCATAGCACTCCAGCACCATCGTGAGGGGAAGAAGACCCGACGGGGCCCTCACCAGGCCGCAGCTGCTCAGCACGCCCCAAGACCGGGTGCCACACTGCCACCGCTGCCCCGACCTCAGCCTGAACGGGCCGCCATCGCAACCAGCCCACCGGTCGCCAGCCAGCCTGCCCCCAGTCCCGCCGCCAAGACGTCTGAGGCCACCAGTGAGCTGTGGCACCGCAGCAGCGAGGGGCTCGACCTCCAGCAACGCCGCCAGCTGAAGCGCCTGCTCGACGACTACGCCGACATCTTCGCCGCCCGTGACGAGGACTGCCGTCAGACCGGTCTGGTCCAGCACGACATAGAGACTGGATCTGCCCAGCGCATCCGTCTGCGGCCACACCGCCTGGCACTCGCAAAACGACAGGCAGCGGAGGACAAGATCAAAGAGATGGCAGCTGCAGGAGTGATTGAGCCCTCTGACAGCCCCTGGGCGGCCCCAGCCGTCTTGGTGGGGAAAAAGGACGGCGACTGGAGGTTCTGCGTTGACTACCGCCGCCTCAACGCTGTCACAAAAAAAGACTCCTACCCGCTTCCCCGCATCGACGACGCTCTTGACCACATCGCGGGGTCCAGCTGGTTCAGCTCTCTCGACCTACGCAGCGGCTACTGGCAGGTGAAGTTGGCCCCCGACGCAAAGCCAAAGACTGCCTTCACCATTGGGCAGGGGCTGTGGCAGTTCCGAGTCATGCCCTTCGGGCTCTGCAACGCGCCGGCCACCTTCGAGCGCCTGATGGAGCGGGTACTGGCGGCCATCCCCCGGAGTCGCTGTATAGTGTACCTGGACGACCTGCTGGTGCATGGCAACGCCTTCGACCTAGCCCTGGCCAACCTGCAGGAAGTCTTCGCAACTATCCGTCGGGCCGAGCTGCGACTAAACCCCAAGAAGTGCCACCTGCTGCGGAGAGAGACGGCCTTCCTGGGTCACGTGGTCAGTGCCCAGGGCGTTGCTACCGACCCTGCTAAGGTGGCTGCCGTCAGAGACTGGCCAACCCCTGCCACTATCAACGAGCTGCGGAGTTTCCTGGGCCTGGCCTCCTACTACCGTCGTTTCGTCCAGGATTTTGCCACTACCGCCAGCACGCTCCATCGCCTCACCGACAAAGGGCGGCCGTTCAATTGGGACGACGCCTGTGCCACAGCCTTCGCCAAGCTCAGGGCAGCCCTTGTAGAAGCTCCGGTGCTGGCCTACCCCGACGTCCAGAAAACCTTCATTGTGGACACCGATGCCAGCAATGTGGGGGTCGGGGCAGTCCTCTCTCAGCCAGGAGAGGGGGGAGAACGTGCCGTGGCGTACTTCAGCTGCGCCTTGAGTCGGGCCGAGAGGAACTATTGTGTGACTCGGCGCGAGCTGTTGGCAGTGGTCCTGGCCCTTCGCCACTTCCGGCCTTACCTGCACGGGAGCCGGTTCCTCGTCCGCACGGACCATGCCTCGCTCACCTGGCTGTTAAACTTCAAAAACCCCGAAGGCCAGGTGGCCCGCTGGCTGGAGGCCCTCCAAGGGTATGACTTCGACATCCAGCACCGAGCGGGGCGACATCATGGCAATGCCGACGCCCTCTCGCGGCGTCCCTGTGCGGCATGGGAATGTCGCTATTGCCGGCGACAGGAGGAGCACGACCAGCCGGCATTCACAGTGACAGCCGTGCAAGCGACCAGTCCGGAAGACGGGTGGCTCCCGTTAAACCCATCGCAGCTGCAACAACAGCAGGAGGCTGACAACACCGTGGGCAAGGTGAGAGGCTGGCTGGAGGCGGGGCGACGTCCGGAGTGGGCGGAAGTGTCCGCCCTGGGGCCAGAAGTGAAGGCCTTCCATTCCCAGTGGGGGAATTTCGAACTGCACCACGGGGTGGCGTACCGGAGGTGGCAGGCCCCTGGAGGAAGAAGCAACCTCCTCCAACTGCTGGTGCCCCGGGTGCTCCGTTCCCAGGTACTCCAACTCGTCCATGGGTCGGTGGGGACGGGGCACTACGGCAATTCCAAAACCCTGCACCATCTCCGGGAGCGGTTTTACTGGCCTGGCTGTCGGCGGGACGTCGAACTGCATGTACACTGCTGCGACTCCTGCACCGCCCAGAAGGGGCCGACCCAACGCTCCCACGCCCCACTGCAGCAGTATCTGGTGGGGGCCCCGATGGAACGAGTGGGGGTGGACATCCTCGGGCCCTTTCCTGTGACTGACTCCGGCAACCGCTACGTCCTCGTGGCCATGGACTATTTCACCAAATGGCCTGAGGCGTACGCGGTGCCAGACCAGAGTGCAGCCACCACTGCGGAAAGACTGGTAGAGGAAATGTTTGCCCGCTTCGGGGTCCCCACCGAACTACACAGCGACCAAGGGCGGAACTTTGAGGCGCAGGTATTCGGCGAGGTCTGCCGGCGGCTGGGGGTGAGTAAGACCAGGATGACACCGCTCCATCCACAGAGCGACGGGCTGGTGGAGCGGTTCAACCGCACCCTGACCACCCAACTCGCCATTCTCACCAGCCAGCACCAACGAGACTGGGACCGCCACCTGCCCCTGGTCCTGTGGTCCTACCGCACTGCCGTGCAGGAGTCCAGCCAGTGCACCCCTGCTGCTCTCATGTTCGGGCGGGAGCTCCGGACACCAGTGGACTTGGTGTTCGGGGCCCCGCCCGAGCCAGAGATCGCTGGGGGAAAGGAGATGGAGTACTTCCGCCGACTGCGGGACCGTCTCCAGGTGGTCCACGAGTACACCCGCCAGGCGCAGGCCAATTCTGGGGTGCGGCAGAAACGGGCGTACGATACCCGGTGTCGTGGACAGGCCTTTTCGCCTAAGGATCAGGTCTGGATCTACTGTCCCGTCCGCAAGAAGGGGGTCTCCCCCAAACTGCGGAGTCACTGGCAGGGGCCGGGGGAAGTCCTGGAGAAACTGTCTGAGGTGGTGTACCGGGTGCGTATGCCCGGTCGGGGTCGCCTGGTGGTGCTCCACCGGGACAGGCTGGCACCCTACCGACCTCTCACACCGCCTGTTTCTCACCCCGCCTGTTGTGCTCGCACCGCCTGTTTCTCTCACCCCGCCTGTTGTGCTCGCACCGCCTGTTGAGGAGGGGGGGGCCAGTCCGGACACTGCCCGTACGGAGCCGGTTGGTTCCCCAGCATTGACAATTCATGCGCCCTCCAGGCGGCCGTGCCGTCCACGGCGACCACCGGCACGTTACCGGGACTTTGTGTTGGGTGATGGGGTCGTTGGGGACAACTGACCCCTTAGAAGGGGGCTATGTAGCGACCCGGAAGCTGGGTCGCGCCAATGCGGACTTGTGGGCGCAATGCGCCATGGGAAATCGCAGGTGCTAGCGATTTCATGTAATTGTTAATGTTTAAATGTACAGTTTTGATTCAATGTTGTAATACATCGTTATAGTTGTTACCAGTCGTTATAATTCTGTGTTAATCTACTGTAGTTTGTTGTGAATGAATGCGAACACCATGAGTGAATGTGTATGTGCTAAACGTGGACCCCCGCCATTAGCGGGTATTGAGTTGAGTTCCTTCGTGCTTTGTTTACGAAATAAACAAGTAACCTGGAGTCGTGCGGTGTATGGGGCACAGGTTACTAAGCAGCTGAGAACTTGTGTGGACCTTCCATTCTTGCTTGCACGCTCGCCACAATACGATACGATACACGATATTGGTTTCACGTCACGATATTAAAAATGAAGTTCAAATGAAGACAATGTTTAATTGAACAAGATTACTCGTTTATTCCCAAGGCAAAAAATGTACTAGGAGTACAATTTTTACCACAAAGTATGGCTGAACAAGACTGAAAGTTTACAGTCACTAGGCACCGAGGTAGCTTGGCTATCCTGCTTTCACGGCTACAAACTAATGCATTGGGTTTCATCTGATTTTACTCAAAAAATGTCTTGGCTTTCATGATATGCGTGTCTTAATGTCAAATGCATTGTGAAAATATAGCTTTGAAGCATTTAAATGTAGCATGACAAGTTAACACCGGAGTTCATTAGGTTATGAGACAAAGCTCTATCTATAAACGTTAACACATAGCTAGCAACTTTCGCGGCTGAACTTTGAAGGCGTTTTTCTCAAAAACATGGTTTGATGGCATTCCAAATGTAACGCGGCATAACTCGCTTGATATTTGTATTAGAGAGATCATTTTGGCATCATTAGAAAGCTTACATTTTTTTGTATAAAGCCAAAGATGTATTGGGGGGTCCGTGCAACTGATTTTGATAGAGCAGGTCACAAACAATGTAACGTTTGTCATGATCCCACTTGTTTGTGCACATTTATTCATGTTTTCTGCGATCGCGCATTCTCTCTTTCTTTCTGTCTCCAGCTTCGCTTCCTTCTTTATTGTTTACTAATTTACTAATGCTAGTCAGATAATTACTAACACATTAATCTGCTAACCATGTCTCATGTGATTTACTAATTAACTAATTTACTAACGCTAGGATGGGATAATTACTAACAGACTAATTGACTAATGATCTTCGTCTTGTTTTCCCAAGCTGTTCCAAATTTCTCTCTGTTCTCAAGCTTAGCGTTTGTCTACACCTGCATTTAAGCCAGTGTTTTCCTGTCTTCCTCGCAAAATTGTTGCCTTGACTTGTCTTGCACTTTTGAGCATTTATTTCCACGCCTGAGTTTTGTTATTACCCATGCCTGTACCCTGACTACTGTTTACTGCCTGCCTGTGTATTTTTTACTACTGCCTGCCTGACCTACGAATCGCCTGCTGTCTACGGTACTTCTGCTCCACGGTAGAACTTCGGTTCTGACCCACGCCCGGACATTGACTACAACCCTGCCTGCCGTTTGTCTGTACCTTTGCCCTCGCTGACAGCTTTCCCTGGATTTCGACCATTGCCTGTGACACCGTTTATGAGACTGCCTTCTCGATTTGTTACTTGTGCTTTGATTGTGGATTACCTGTTTATGACCATTGCTTAGATATTGATTACGAACTTGAATGCTCCAACTAATAAAGACCCTTGCGGGTTATTTATTATATTCCACGTTTCTGAGTCGTGCATTTTGGGTCCAAACCACCTTGTTCAGTCACAACGTTACTTGAGTAATCTTTGAATTTTACATTTAGAAATTCACACACCCCATTTAAAATAAATAAGCTGACCTGATTCTGTTGCAAGTGTGCAGCTTTCTCAGCTAGCTGGGCATAAACAGTTTTGCGCTTTCGGTGAGCGTGCGTGTTGTGCGTCAAAGTAACTTTACTAACATAAATTGTTAATGGCGCCCTCTTGTGCACAAAGGGTGTGATAGAAGATTAAAATATGTGGTTATATGAATTTGTGAATTATCGGTAGTCATGCTTGTTTCGCGATACATTTTTAAGCTCCACGTTGCATACATTGCGTCACAATATTTCGTCACACCCATAATAGCTATGCTTGATCTGCATATGGGCAGATTTAACATTGGCAACCTAACGTTAAAACTGAGTTCATGTTATACTGGCTAAAAATATCATCATAAAACTATCACTATTCAACTGTGTTGTGTTGGTAGGATTTAGTCTAACATTGCTTTCTGCCAAAACTATATTCAGCGAGATATCTGGCTATTTTAAAGATGAACTAACGTAATGTAACATATTCACGGTCTTCCTCAAGTGAGATTGGGAATGCATGGGTTCTGATGGTGATTGATGAGATAATTGCGGGAGTTGATTGAATGATTGGATGGATGTAGGAGTGAATGGATGATGGTTACTCATTTGGAAATTGAATTATTGTATGGGGAACACGTGGACTGGGTTCCCTGGGGCTATATAATGAGCACACCTGGGTAGACAAGATCTGAGGATCTACTCAGGAAGAAGAATAGCGGTTGAATGATGGCGGCGAGTAGTAGTGGAGGGATTTCAGAGGACATTGAGGATGACATGGATGTTGAGGAACGGAGTAGAGTAGCTAGTAGGAGAGGACGGGGTAGAGGGAAAGTGAGGATAGAAGAGCAGGTGAGGAAACCAGGTGATAAAAGTAAAAAACGGAGTTTGGAGGAAAGTAGCTCTGATAGTGAAGGATCAAGATCAGTTTGTAAGAAATTGGTGGGAGAAGAATTTAAAATAATACTGAAATTTAGGCGGGAAGATGAAAATGAAAATACCAACTTAAGTCTAATGACTTTGACCAGGGAGTTGAAAAAGAAAGTAGGAGATATAGAAATGGCTAAAATACTTCGAGATGGAAGTTTGTTTTTAAAATGCAAAAACGAAGAACAGAAAAATAGGGCGTTGCAGATTGAAAATATCGGCAGGAAAACGGTGATTGAAAAAAAAGTATTGGGTGAGGATAGAGTTAAATGGGGAGTGATAACAGGCATACCGATAGAAGAAGATATGAATAAAATTGGAGAGGTTATCGAAGGAGGAGAAGTGAGTAGAATTAAAAGACTGTTTAGAACAGTGAATGGAAGGAAGGAAAAGAGCTTATCAGTACTATTGGTGTTTCAGGGTACAATT
This sequence comes from Ilyophis sp. 1 JC-2022, assembly GCA_022702515.1. Classification (NCBI taxonomy): domain Eukaryota; kingdom Metazoa; phylum Chordata; class Actinopteri; order Anguilliformes; family Synaphobranchidae; genus Ilyophis; species Ilyophis sp. 1 JC-2022. The sequence continues at coordinate 34,133,131 of CM040400.1, forward strand.
TTACCTGAAAGAGTACAAATTGGATATATGAGCTTTAGGGTAAGGGCTTATGTACCAACACCGCTACGTTGCTACAAATGCCAGAGATACGGGCATATTGCCGCAGTTTGTAGGGGGAAACAACGATGTCCTAAATGTGGAGGAGATCATAAGTATGGAGAGTGTGGGGATAATGTGCAAGCTAAATGCTGCAACTGTGGAGGTGGTCATAGCGTGGCATATGGCGGATGTGAAGTTAAAAAAAGAGCAATGAAAATTCAGCAAATCAAAACACAAAATAACATAACGTATGCAGAGGCAGTAAAGAAAGTGCAAGGAGAAAGCAGAGTAGAAGAATCGGAGAGAAATTACCAACCTTCTAGATTTGAAGTGCAAGGAGAAAGAAGAGTAGAGGATTCTGAGAGAACAATTGTAAACCAAACTTCTAGAGTTGGGATCGAACAGTGTTGTCAAGCTAAAGGGTTAAGTACTGAAAAATTGGTTTTATTCATTGCCTATGTCCTCAATTGTTCAGATCAAGCTAAAAGCAAAACCGAGAAAATAAGAATAATAGTCAAGGGAGCGGAAAAGTTCTTGGAGGTGAAAGGTCTTTGTTGGGAACAAATTCAAAAAGAATTGAGTCTGAATCAAAGTCAGGAAACAGGTTCTAAAGGACCTATGTAGGCATTCAAATCGAGATGAAGAGATTCAAATATGATTTAAGAGACGTATAATAGTTTGTTTGGTATAATTTTAGGTTTTATTTAGTATTTTTTATTTTTTATTATATAGATACAGACCTAAGATAAATTAAATTTAATGAATCCAGATCTACACTCCAATCCGGTTGGTGGCGGTAATGTACAATTTAATTGTCTACAAACTGCCATAAAACACCAAAGAAGAAGAAGAAGAAGACAAGATCTGAGGAAGGGACGAGCGTGAGAGAGCGGATTGCCTCTAAGCTCTGTGTGTTGGCGGTGATTCCTTTTCTTTTCTGTTAATCCGGTTAAGTTTTATTTATTTGTATGAATGTGCAGTGTGTTAGTGTGTTTATGTATGGTGGAATTTACCTAAGTGTGACAAACAGTGGGAGTGAGCAGGAGCAGCCAGAAACTGTGGACCGAAGAATAAATAAATCAGTGGTGCCACACCTGGAACCGGCGGCTAACAACTACGGCAGAGTGCAGAGCTGATCAGGGCGTGAGAGCTGGTGTACCAGGGGAATCTGGTGACGAGCTCTTGCTGGGAGAATTGACTTCCCCAGTCCATAAGGAACGAGTGTGCACCGTACGAAATAAGCTGCAGTGGGTGTGTGGGTTTCAGCCTGGGCGGAACTGAGCGGCAGCGGGTGTGTCTTTTGTCTCCCCTGTCAGAGTCGGTGTCCCGTGCTTTACCCGGCGAATGTGTGACGAGGGCGATGGGGTATGGCGGAGACCTGTGGTTCGTCTGAGGGGTGGACAGTCTGAATTCTTGTTGGCAACCACTAAGGATGACAACAAGCTGTCCTGTTGTGTATGTGTGTGTGTGTGTGTGTGTGTGTGGATTATTTTAGCCGGACGGCTCGTGTTTAATGTTTTATTTTTATATTTCTTAAATTGTGGTAGTCCTCCCAGGATTGTGGGTAGGACTCCACAACCCTTATTTATGTGTTTAATGTTATCTGTTTGTGGTGTGGAATGTTAGCTTATGTTTTGTTATCGTATGAGTGAGAATACCACTGTAGCGTCAACAGGAACTACAATTCCATACAGTCCACAGGAGTCTCCTCCTCCACGTTGTACCGGTAGTGATTTCCGCACTGTAATGTGATACTGAATGTGACACGGAAACGTGCCTGATTATTACAGTAAAAAATAATCGGTCATCAGAAAAGCTACCAATAATAGGAACACAAAAAAATAACAATTAGGCCGACTGATCGACGTGACATTAGATTCGTTTTATTGGGCTATTCAACAACGCAATAGGCCTACATACTCTTTCCACCTCGCTGGTTTAACTTGCAGGGCGAACAGGCTAATGCGTTTTGTTTTTTTCCTTCGTTTTTTTAAATTATTTTTTTAATCGGGCGTTGTTAACATTAGTAACGAATTCTCGTTTTTTTATAAAGCAACATTTGACCAGGAAAACATGAAATTTCAGTGCAAATTATGTCAATATGTAATTTAAATGTGTACATTAATAAAATAGTAAGTTTAACCGACTAGTATTTCTGGTGCCGACTAGCGAGGGTAGCAATGTTTAATCGGCTAGTCGACTAAACGCGCACATCCCTAGTAACGTTAGCTCCTCTTCGCTAGCATTAGCAATGCTAACAACACTAGTGCTAGTGCAAGCAGTCTCAGACTGACTCTGCTCTTCATTAGTGGCATCTGTACTACTACTAGCTGCCGTGAAAAATGTAGTTAGCTTTGTTAGTTTTGCCACAAACTTTTTACTTTCCTCCTGCTTCCTCCTTTTCTCAGCACCGCTTGGGTAGCTTCGCTTCATTTTCACTTTTTAATAATCGCGCCGAGCTGAAACACGAATTGGCTACTGAATCATTTCCGCAGACGGCTCATCATGGAATAGTCCAATGTAGTGGGGACTGAGGGGGGGGGGTGACTAAGACACTCATGAATTAGGCATTCTGATGCCATTTAGCGCATTAATTTTTAGAAAGACATAATTAATTACTGGGGGGAAAAAAATAAAACCTTTATGAGGCATTTAACGGGGCCCTTTGTAGTATGGGGTCAGCTTGGGGCCCCAGGCAATTGCCGACCTTTGCCTAATGGGTAAGACCGCCTCTGTTGTGGTCGACCATAAAATAATTGCAAAGAGTTGTCTAACGATGGTAAACACTAGCTTATATTTTTCATTGACAGGCAGAGGGTGGGATATCTTTCAAGTCTCACAAAGCAAAGTGCAAGGACTGACACTGAAAACAAATTAGTAGCCGACTCTGCAGTGTCTTAATCACGTCTATAAATACGCTGCCACTTCGTGACACCTCAATATCACACCCTCTGCCTGCTTTTTACCTCTCTTTACAATGGAAAAGATAGTGTTCAACATCGTGACGTTTTGTAATTATTTTTTATTTCACCTCAATCAACAGAACAATTACAATTCATGGTTCATAGCTATGCTCGTACCACAAGCCACAGTATTATCGGTTTCATTTTAATTGCAGAAATTAATCAAAAGAAGAGCACAGGCGTTAATAGCATAGCTTGATAAGTGCATTTATATGAAGGGGGGTTGAGATAAAACGGCACAACGCCGCCTCTTTTTGGGTATCTGGGTCCTATGTGGCCGTAACCTATGATGCACGTAATGGTCACTGATTGATTCTATCACACATGGATATTTGTTAAAAAAAAATCTTAATTTTGGGCCCAAATAGCCTAAAGCTTACATTTTATTGATAATCAGGGAAGCGTATACATTCTCAAGTAGCCTACACCACTGACTGGCCTATTAATGTGTAATATCGTCCATACAACAGACTTGAAAACTGCAGTTTGCGACCGAATTCTCTATTGGAGTAGAAGAGTCGTTTCCTACGACTCCAGAAATTTCAGCCGGAGTCAGAGTCGATTCCAAAATTTCGGGAGTCGGGCACCCCTATTTCAGAGACAAAGCGAGTAAGAAATCTCGCACGAGACTGTTGTAACGGTTGCTAGCAAATGTATGCCCCAATGTTAATTGTTAATGTTAATAGACAATTCATTTCCAGTATCGTATAATTATAAAGGTTTATTTAAAAACTGTACAATAAGCAGAAATGTCACCCATCAAAAACATTAATCCATGTCTTGCCCGACATATCGCTATGACTACTTTAGCGATTAGAGTTGTAGAATTTGAGCTAGGTGGGGAAAAAAGTCAATCTAAATGCTAATTTATGTATGAAACTGTATGAAAAATCTTTCCTATATTTGTTTTATGTTGAGATATTTATGAGATGAGTTTATCTGCCAAGTGGCTTGGTAATTGGTGCTAAAACGGCTGAGATATTGACGGGCGAAATTTTGGTTTTAACATGGAAGCTTGGAATTCTGCCTTAAAGAGCTTTCGTGGCTTGCTATAATGACGGATGTATGATATTGACTGTAACGTCTGCGTATCACTGTAATTTTGTATCTGTTTTTTATATATAGGCAATTTGTTTTTTGTTCGATCGGGCGTCATGGGGGGGGGTTCTTCTCTCTATACATTTTTTTGTGATAGCATTATATGTAATATAAATATATGAAAATAAAAACAATTTTTATCACAAATTTTTTTTCGGTGAAATTATGTCCATTTTGACGGCTGACATGTATCCGCAAATGGCCAGATTCACTCCATTTTTGGATTTGTACACTGCAGTGTCCGCCCCCTAAATGCTTTACATGTGGTGCTTGTTCCATTACTCTTTCACCACCTGACCCTCTTTGCTCCTCTTTCGGTCACAAAGAAAATCAAGTAAAATGGTGTGTCTTTGCCGTGGGCTAGCAGGGGAACCAAGCTAAGTTTTGCCGCTGGCTGAAGAGGCCGATAGACACCCCGTTTGTTCAGTCAGAGAGGGCTTTGAACAGATGACCCTGGGGTAGAAGGTGGTGCTAGTGTTGTTCTTTTTTTTTGTTAAAGAAAGAAAGAAAAAAGCAGTGTGATGAGTCAGAGGCGGCGGCGGAAAAAGCAGTGCTCAAGGCTGCTTATCAGCAGCATGTGGCCGCTGCCCAGCAGGGTGGACCTCTCGGTCGAACAGTTGATGCGTCACCTAACAGACTCTGAGCCCCCGCTTTTTCAGGTCAGTGATTGACGCACTACGTGGCCACAACCAGCAGTCCATTCAGGTGCTGCTGGCGAACAGGTAAAACCAATGTAACGAGTCAGGGGGTTGTGGGATCCCCCACACTAACCCTTCTCTCCTTCCCCTGTTTTGCAGGTGATCCAAACAACATACCAACAGTAAAATGAAAAAATACAAAATTTGAATTCTCAATTCATAGAATAAAAATACAAATACACTGGGACAATTTACAGGGTCTGCTCCTTTTCTCCCCTCCCGATGTCCTCCCGGACCCTGCCAGGCAGCACAGGACCCCCACAGGTAAGCGTGCCCGCACCCACACTCCACACCGTGATGGCCACATGCCGCAAAAAACCTGTGTATACACACTTGGAGCCACACGTGACCACCCTCACCACAAATGGCTCACCCCGGGATGGCCCACCACCCGGCCCACCTTAACACTCCAAGGGGAAAGACAGCTAGACCCATACTTGGGCACACACATACAAAACAAACTTCACCCACTTGATGCCACAAACATACAACAATAAACCGAAAAGCTGAAATACGGTGGAGCCCCCGGCCACGCCGCAGTGCCAGTAGGGGACTGCCACAAAATAAAAAAAATTTAAAACCCAAATAAAAATTACCCCGCAGACAAAACACACTGCAGCACAGCCGCCCTCCAGACTGTTTAGCGAAGAGGTGCCTTGCTGCCTCTACTCGAGCTGAACCCGGCTCGCAGTTCCTCCTCTGGCCCCCCGGAGCTCTCGTCATGCTCGCCCCGGTCCACTCGATTCTGTCGGGGAGGAAGGAACGCCACCACAGCTCAGTAGCAACCCGCGCCGGGTCAGAGCGCACACACACACTACAAACGTTCCTTATGGTATTAGGGAGGAGAATCCCCCCAAAAAGTAGTTCCACAACACCCTCGGTTCGCCTCAGCTCCGTCCGCACTGACTGGTTCTGCAGTACCCCGCCGCCGCACTTTTGCTGAACCCGGATGTAACATCATGCTCTTTCTTCTTCCTTTCTTGTCACCGCAGGTCCCAGGACTCCGCCGCAAAATTGCCATCTTCCAGGTAGGTGCTTCGCCGTTTACACAAAACACATAACAATATTCCCTGAACTAAACTCCAAACCAAATGAAAAGAAAAGACATTCGCCCAAACAATGGAGAGAGGCTGAGGGACTGCAACCTCTCTCGCTCAGTTCCTTTCCCCAGATCTCCTCCTTCCTGTTCAGGTGTGCGGCTTTTATAATCAGTGGTCCAGCCCCAATTTCAGGGAGGTACTCTGCATTAGTACCCAATAATTCCATGAGCAACCTCGAAACGGCCCTGCTCAGCACTCCAGGGACCGTCTCAAAATTCCTCCCCAGGGAACCCGCAAAAACAGCTGAAACCAACATCACCCCCCCCCCCCATACTAAGAGAGACTGAAGGCAATCATAACAGGGGGCGATTAGTGATTGTAACAGTTAAAATTGCACCAGTGTGAAAAGAGAGACTTTTTCCTAATTAAGTGTTCAAATGTCTTGATGAAGAAGAGAAAAAAACACAAAACACACACTCACACATGCACAGTCACCCACTTACTCATTCACAAACACACAAATTATTGTTTACTTTTTATCACAAAATATAAAAAAACAACTGTCATTATGTATTAATGCATAAAGACAGAAAGAACAAACCGAAGCAATGCAGTTGACTTGACTCATCCTAATTACACAAACCATGCATGTCAGATCAGTATAGCCTAGAGTATTTAAGGCATCCTGTATCACAGCTGTAATTAAGGTGAAAAGGAAAACCACTAGAGTATTTAAGGCATCCTGTATCACAGCTGTAATTAGGTGAGGAATGCCATCCGAGCCCACGAGCAGACCGCAACGTGCCTTGAAGGGGAAGGGGGGGTGGGGTGCGAGAGATCTTCTTGGGCCGAGCCCCACGCGCCCAGCACCGCCGGCTGGGGAGGCCGGGGTCCGAGAGGTGGCAAAGGTCAGCCCGACCTTGGCGTTCAGACAACGCCGGGCTCATTAAATGCCTGAGCTGTACAAAGAGCTATGACTCGCAGGCTCTGGGACGTAAGAGGATTAAGGTGAAGGCCCCGCCTAAAAGCCCACCAAAACAAAGATTAAACATCACAGCCAGAGGTAAAAGCAGAGTTTCACTTGGAAGATAATGAAGAGGAGGAGGAATGAGAGGTAAAAGAAAACGCCGCTTGGAGGCGTTTACGGAGAGTAGGTGAAATGTTGAGAAAAATGCAGTCGGTTTAAATCTATAGCCGTGATCTCCATGCGTGAACACAGCAACAGCAGCCAGTTTAGCCTCTAGGAGCCACATAATAAGCTATAGGGTTGCTCATAAGCTCTCATTACATTTAATGATCACTCTGTGTTGGCAATAAGTGTATAGATCAACCGCTGTTCACCCATCACACAATACACACGACACAAACTGCATTCAGGACTAAAAGTGGTTGGTTACTTATGCAGCATTAAAATGACTTTGATTGCAAGAAAAATGAATTTTCCATTTCATTTAAAAAATAAAGATTAAAAAAAGTTAGGAATAATAATCTGAATATTCAAAGTCACTGGGAGTGTCCAATCATGGAAAAGGAAACCAAGAACCTCATGACAGCACGACACCAAACATGTCTGCATGCTAAATATTTTAGGCATGTAGTTTTGGTTCCTTTCAACAGCCTCTCTGTTTATTTTAAACATTGGCATTTATCAGCAGTGAAGATTTAAGCCTGCATATATTTTCAGTTTGAGGTGTGGTTGTGTTCTGCAGACCAAACTGACTTTGTGAAGAAAAAAAGGAATTCTTGATTTTTTTTGTTAGCCAAAGTAAAGGAAACATGTTTATTGAACCCTGGTTCCCTATGCCAACAAGTAGCTGTTTCTTCAGTTGTTCATTTAATTATACAGGGTATATACAGGTTTGTACTTATCCAGGGTAGGTTGGCTTAGCGTGCATGCGCTTGTATAGTGACGCTCTCGCAATTAGTCTAACCTGCATGTCTTTTGGATTGCGGGAGGAAACCAGAGTACCCAAGGATTACACGGACATGTTCGGGATTCAAACCTGGGACCTTCTTGCTGAGAGGCAACAGCGCTATCCACTGCACCACCATGCCATCCATGAACCTCATGACAGCGTGGCACAAATTCAGTGATATTTGTCATATGGAGAGAGTTATGTGGAGAGAATGAAAAGAGTCATGGTGGGGGATTCTATGGTGCGTTGTCTAACTGGTTTACAGGTATAAGACCACCTGGAGTGTGTGGACAGGCTATACAGTCCATATGAATGTTTTAAAATAATGTTTTTTGCAAAAACCGCCACTAGCTCTGTCAGACCTCTTAAGTATTTTACCAAGTGCTGTTGAGTGGCTGGCTCAAACTGTTGTTGATTGGTCACACTTGATAGCCGAGGCACAGAGTGTGCGAGGAGGGGGGGGGGGGGGGAAGTGGGGGGAAGTGTGCGAGGAGGGGTAACAGGATGTATCTCATCTCTAATCACAGCAAGCATCACACAGCACTGGACATGTTGACTGCAGTATTTTCCACGTGATTGAAACCCACCTGCCATCGATGGTTGTCGTGGACCGCTTGACTCGGCGGTAAATCAGAGTGCTTTATGGTGTGTGTCATCGCTTTTACAAGCTACATAACCTGACACGCCAGACGGTGTCACTGGAGAACGTGGCATTTCAAAATTGCCCATTTCCCGTTTGATTTCTTTTTTTATCCTTCAAAGAAAGAGATTCTGATATTTAAATAATATAGGTATAGATATCTTGGGACAATAGAAGACAACAATCAGAATTACTTATGACCATTAATATAAAAAGGGTGGGTCAGCAGAAGTAACAGAAAAATGGATATTGGAAAGTATAGTTAATGCATGAATTAATTGAATTTTATTTTATTTTTAGAGAAAAGTATTCACCAGTGGAGTTAATACATTTTTTAGTAATTTAAGTGGCCTAAAAAAAACCTTGCACTACTTCTGAAACATATCAGAGAAACAGGTAGCACTTTATAGTACTTTTATGAGGCACACAAAATAAGACATTTAATCATAAAAAGAGGGAAATGTATGTACAATTTTCTTTTAAATATAATATATTCATGTGGAATACATTGTGCCAGTTAAAAGTACAAATTCCAAAAAAAGTTGAGAAACTATGTAAAATAAAAGCACAAAGCAGTGATTTGTAAATTCTCTTTTACATACAGTGAGCACCATAATTCATTGGACAGTGACACATGTTTTGTTATTTTGGTTCTGTACTCTAGCACTTTGAGTTTGAAAGGATACAATGACAATGAGGTTGAAGTGCAGACTGCCAGCTTTAATTTGTATTTTCATCCATATCAGATGAACCATTTAGAAGTTATAGAACCTTGTGTACATAGTCCCCCCCCCCCATTTTCAAAAGATATTGGACAGTTTAACATAATGTAGAATAAAGTAATTTTTTAATTAAAATGTTTAATATTTGGTAGTATATCCTTTGCATGCCATGACTTCCTGATGTCTGTGACCCAACAATATCAAAAGACTCTTGATATCTTATTTTCTGGTACTCTTAAAAGCGATACTATAACTTCTCTGCATTTGAATGGATCTCTTTGGGGGTGGGGCTAGATTTAGCTGTAAATTACACTGGAACAGTAAGTCATTAATTAAAACTTGCAAAAACTAGGTCTGCCGTTAAAAGTATTGGTATCAAAATGAGGCCAAGTTACAACAAACAATATTGCCTATTGTAGCTCACACGAATTAAACTAGCTCTATACCAAATCAATGCTACCCAATCTTTCCTAAATTATTTAATGTAATTTGGCCCTGTGTTTTTTCATCTTACTATCTGTGAATTTGTGGTAATGTGGTCATTGAAACTTTGTGGCACAAACTTTGTGTAAAATGGCGATTATTAATAGTGGCAATAATTTGCAATTCACATGTGTTACGCTTACAAATGTAAGGAAATTAGTACAGTATAGGCTATGTTTGAGTTAAACAATTGTCTGCATGCAGTGCTTTGGGTGTATGAAAAGCACATCATGCATAATAATATTATTATTATTTGTTTATTATTATTTGTAATATTTGTATTTGAATTTGACATTCTTTTGTTCACAAATAACATTTGTTATTATTAAACATGTTAAAACAATTAGTACTTTAGTTCTTTGGCTTCATCTGATCCACAAACATGCAGTAGGCTACATTCATGGGTCAAACATATGTCTGGATAGGTTTGTTACATAAAATATTTAGGGTATTTACTAAGTGTACATATAACACTTATTTATTCCCCCTTGCTCAATTGTAAATGATGTTCCTTGGTATAAATGTTTGTCAGTTCAAATGTTATATGCTGCTAGGAAAATTCCTACCAGCATAGAACATTTAAAAACCTGTACATTTTCTAAAATTAACTTGAAAACCAAGTATAAACACATCTTTTCTCCTCAACTGTCATTTCTCCTCAACTTTGTGTTCTTCCATGATGCTATTTTTGTTAGTCTGAACTTTGAGTGACCACATTCTCTTCAGATGGTAAGATGAAAAAACACAGGGGTTGCATTGATTTGATAGATGAGAAACAACTTTTGATATCCTTTTATACCCAGTCATGTCAGCATGAATGTTCCAAACAGGTGTTTTTTGAACTTCCCAGTCTCTTTTTTTTTTGTTGCCCCTATCCCTATGCATCATTTCAGTGTGTGTGTTTGTGCGTGCATGTTAGACTGCATAATGGGTGCACTCACCTTTCCTGTGAGTGTAGCTGCACTGGCAAACAAGTAACCATCACTCATCCATCACAGGTGACGTCACATCCACCACTAAGATTGATTGGTTTCCACAAACTCCACCCCTTCTAGCCATTCAGCCCTCTCTGGCAATTCAAAACAACATGCTTGAGCCAAGTCAAAACACACACACATACACACACACACATTACACACACGCACCCTGCACACATACTACGACCTACACATTACCCTCCAAATTATAGAATGAATATTATTATTAATCAAGGATCTCACAATGTTAGATCCTCATTTCCCTTTCTTCTTGTGAATAATGAACATCTTCTGAAATAGCCAAGAGTATTATAACTTGTGCTATTAATTCAGCAATATTAAGGCTCATGTTAAATTTCTCAGTTGCACTCAGTTTAATATTAAATGGTTTCATCAGTACAAGGAAGCGAGCAAAGCTTTGACTGCTTAATGAGTCACTGCAAGAAAATGCTTTTTCATTTAAAGCTGATATTATAAGGTCTATGATGTCTATGATTCCATATTCTAATAATTATATCTAATAATAGTTATAATTATAATATAAAAATCTCAAACTCCTATTTTCCCCCCTTTTTAAGCTTAATTGACAAAAATATTAATCATACTAATGCACTTTATACAATGTTATTGAAGGCAAAATGACATATGTTTTCTAGAAAATACATGTACTTCTATTATTACAGCATTTCATTAAGCAATCCCAATGACCATATACTATATGGCAACACTAAAGGCTTTCTTTTAAGGTAAACAGATAGCCAGACAGGCCACTTTCTGAAGAGCTGGCCATCTTTGTTTTAAGTAAACTCTGCTGCCTTTGTAAGAAATATATGCAAATATCCAGCAGAATACAGAAACGTGCAGACACCCAACCCCCCCATCCACTCCACATGAAAAAAGCTTCCGGCTTCACTTTCAATGAGGGCTCTGCCTTTCAAATTGCTTTGGTATCCTACAAAATTACCATATGAGAGGGTATTTACAACTCTACAAAATTTCTATGTGTTTCTATGAAAGTTACGTCCACCCCTATGATGGAATGGAATGAAAAGCCTGCCTTACTTGTTGCATGCAATTAGGCCTCAACAAAAGACAGCAGAGGCAGTTTAACATTTCATAAGGCTATAATTATTTTTTAACTGTTAGAAAGTGCCGTCCCCTAGGAGCTAATTACTGAAAAGCGCTCATCACATACAAAATATATACAAACAAATCCTTCCAGCACAAAGTAGATGTTTAAACATTAAAAGGGATGAATTCAGGAAGCCAAACCAATCAGTTTGGTTCAGTTAATTGCTAATAAGAATTGCAGCTCTGCTGTGTTAGATAATTATGACACCAAATCACACCTCAAAAGAAGGGCCCCTGGCTGACTGTAATATGGATCTAATAATCAGTGTAAAAGTAATCAAGCACAAACGCAGATAGGCTGCTAGGGGTGCGTGCTGCATGCCAGGCTTATTAGCTATATTACACGGACACTTCCAAGAGCACAGAGACGGCTGCTATCATCGGGGAGCGCCAGCACATGAAAGCAAGAGGAGGGATTGTCGTCCTGCCACCAGTCATCCCAGGCCGGTGGCGGCAAAAGCGCCCAACAGGAGGCGCTCTATCCACCCCCTCAAAACAAATACTCCTTGGCTGTCTTCAGAAGGGGGGTGCTTTGTTTCCTTGGAGACCAAAGCCTTTTGAATGATTCCTGCAAATGTGTGATTGACAGAACATGCTAGCTCCACCCATTAACAACACTGGGTCCCAATGCCATGTTCTTCTGTTGCGAATTTCAATCCACTTTCCAATTTAGAAGAGAACCCCAGAGATACAAATTGGTTCCCTTTCTTCTGTGTGTGCATTTGTTTTGTTACAGCATAGAGCCCACTGCAACACAGGTCCTTCCAATACTGCATACTTGCTTTGATTTTCCCATTTCATGGGGGAAAAAAGGTAAACAAACACACCATCACGAGCAAGAAAGACAACTGAAGCCTCAGAGGTCTGTGGTAACAGTCAAAAGACAGCTGTGGTGCCACAATGCCATGCAGCCAAGATTTGCATTGGTGCCCAGATTACATAGTCCCAGCTGTGCCACATCATTAGAATCCAATTTAGAAGAATTAACATTTTGTTTTGACAGCATTGCAGCCCATTGTGGAGCAACCGATTTATTTACCTATGATTGGTCCTCTTACATTATACAACATTTTACCTCCTACTTCCCCCATATGGGTCACCGCCATTGGATTTATTTTTCTCAACAGCAGATTATTTCAATTCAGAATGAATTCAGTATGTATCTATTAACCACTTCTTATTAACATAAGAAGGCTCCCTGTATGACTTTTTTGTCTGTACGTATCCTTACCACCCCCAACACCCTTGGGTACATTATAAGATACGATAATGGGATATGTGAGTACACTAAGGGTGGGTCGAACCAACAAGGTTTAAATTAATCTAAGATTAGAGATAATCAGAGTTTAGTAAATCCAGGCTTAAAATGTATTTAAAATGAAAGTTTAAAACTAACCAAAAAAGTGTTGCACCACTTAAATTGAATCGTGGATTAGTAAATCTAAGATTTATGATTTAAACCTAGATTTGAATGTAGTTGCTTGGCAACTGTGTAAGGTTAACAACAGAAAATAGTGGGGAATCAACAAGTAGGCTACATGTGTAGCTAGCTAGCCTATCTGGGTGGTTTGCATTTATCAAACAATATAGCAAACTGTAAAAGTAACCCATTATTGGACATGCTGGCAACAATTATAAATAATAATTTCTATTAAAAAACAAATTTTAAACTGCAAATACAAAATGCTAAAATCATAAATGTCCCAAAGCTGAAAAAATAAGTTTGCTGTTGAATGTGAATACTACATTTCCATTCAAGACATGCTTTACTGTTTTCACAAACAATTAATCATGAAGAAAATCAGAGTAACCGCAAGAATCTTGGCCATTTTACTCCATCCATCTAAAATTATGCTGCTATTTCTATTAATTAAACTACCTCAATTGTCAGTTTAAAGTTAACCCCTAATCAAAGTTTAAATCTGAGTTTAAAATGTTGGAGCAATAGGAATAAAATGAATCAAGGTTTAATGCAACAAAAATGTAAACCAAGATTAAATTAAACTGAACTAGGATTAGAACTTGGTACAACAGGATTGATAGATAAACCTTGATTTTATCCAGTTTAAGAATTAAACTTTGTTGGTGTAACCCACCCTAAAGGTTTAAGCATTACCAAACGATCCAATTACTAAGAACATATTTGGTAATTTACAGCCATGGTATTAGATTTCAGCAAAAACAAATTATTTATGCTGAATGTGCAGAGGGATAATGAACAGACACTATCATATTATTAGATATAATTTATAGATCTGAATGGAGAGTGAGCTTGTGTTATCCATTCTGCATTAAATTCAAAAAAAGTCTAGTTGTAGTTGGCTGATAAAGTTTGTGCTGGGTGCTTCCTCCTCACTGCATCCTGCAGTGGTATTTTGGGAGTCTTCATAGTATATTGCTCCCTGAGTAATTATTCTGGAATTTATTCCCAAAAAGGAAACTGCTTCACAAAAAGCTTCTTATTTTATACTCACAATTAAGGCCATTGTGTAGTATAAAGTGTTGGGTTGGAGATCATGAAAATAGGGAGAAATTGAATATAGACAAATTGAAGACAGATGGCAACTTGACCCAAACTATCTCCACAAATGATCTATTTGAACTATGTAATATGTCTGTATTTTCTAACGCAACAATTTTGGGAAACAGCAAGTATTGAATATCTTGACACATCAAAGAGGATTGTGTTCTGTTTTATCATGACCTGTGACTATGGTTTTTCTCAATTATTCATAAATAGGGCAAGTGCAAAATATAAAATCTGTCATAATCACCAGAAGGCATAGATGAGCTGGAAATGTCTATAAAAGACGAACAAAGCAAACAAAGGCGCGCTTACACACGTTATCATCGTGCAAATAAAGTGATCTCGTCACTGCTAGAAGCTCTCAACACACTGTGCTAAGGTTGGCAATTCGACAACAGAAATTGGGCGTACGTTAAAACAGGACAGTTTCCTCCACAGGGTCCCTATTGCCATTTTGACAAGCCCGTTTCCTGCCACCCCAGACATGAGGCTCATTTGATGCACGAAAGGCAGTAGCTGTTACGTCAATTAGGTCTTAATGTGGGTGTGAATGAGAGTGAGAAACAAAGCAGGCTAAATCCTATTTGGGTTCAGAAGGAGCTTGTATGGAAAGTTACCAACCAGTGCTAATACTGCTAATAGGATGTTCCAGTCTAAATGGGAGCTTGTGTTAATACCAAGATTTCCATTCATGCTGGAAATTGTAGCTTTAAATTACAGTTTAATGCTTTAGATTTTTAAATAAAAAAAGCCGCCCAAAAAACCTTCACAGCAACACAAAAATTACTGCAGCATCTGAATTGAGCATCAGCTTCCTATTGTCAGCCAATTACTATGCAATCTCGTTCTTATGACTGAATAGCTCACTGTTAGCAAATAATGAAAAGGCAATTATGGCCAAGCTGTGTTCATATTACCCTCTTCATTTTATGCGGGCTGTAATTATTGTCAATCCTAGAGGCTTACTCTACCATGGAGAGGCACCAGGGAAGAAAATGGAGTGGGCTGGTGCATGAAAAATTGCAAATGTCACAGCTACCTTTTTATCAGCAGTGCTAGACCTTTACGCTCACACGCGTGCATGCATGCACACACACATACACAGAGCAAATGTTTTTCCCAAGATTCCTTCCCGCCGGAGAGTTTTTCTTCCTGCTCCCTGGGGAGTTTTTAAAAAACATTTTTTACCTCACTTGCTGGTTTTCTGGAGGTTCAGGCTTTCTCAATTTTCTTATTTCCTGTTTTCTTGCAAAAGTGTCTTTGTGACCGTGTCTCTGAAAGAAGCACTATACAATTCAAATCAAATTGAACAGAATGCACACACACACACAGACACACACAAATACATGTAAGCACACACACTATTGTCTCCACACACAGGTGTGCTGACAAATGCAAACACATGCCGACATGCATGCACAAACACTGGCCTACACAGCCAGGTTACACACATGTACACATGCATTCACACACAAGTATGCATGTGTACCGTGTGTGTGCATGTCTATGCATGCTTGTTGGTTCACACACAAGCACGCATTCAATCATGCAAGCATGCACACAAACAATTACACACAAGCATATACAGTGCAATTGTCCCCAAACACAAGTAAAATCCCACACTTGCACAACCACAAACACATACATACAAACACAGATCATAAAACACATTCAGAAACACACAATATACACAACCTCACTGCATACACATACACAATTGTGCGCACATACACTTACAAACTGCATGTGTGTTTTGCAAATTCTTCACCTCAAGCTGTTGCAGAAAAAAAGCTGGCGGTGAAAAAATATCATATGCTACTTTTGTTCTTTTTTTCTTCTTTTTTTTTGCTATACCAGTAATTCCCTGAAGAGCGAGTATTATAATATTTTATTTTTTGCCCATGTCTGTCTAGCAACAGAGCCATGGAAACAGTCCTTTTACCTCGTCTCTCATTAATGTTGTCCGTGCTGTCTCATAATAGAGAGTGGCGTATAAGTGATCTGCTTTATGCATGATACGCTGGGAGGAAGTCTGCCACATGCGGACACCCTTTCACAGCATAAAAAAATAGGAAAGAGTAGAGAAAAAAGAGGGATTGTGACATGCCTGACAAGAGTTATTCCTTTTAATGGGCACCGGTGACCCTTAAAAATACATTTCATCAACACTTCATCAAAAAACTGGGGAATGCATCATTAGAGTCATACATCAATAAAGGCTGCGCATACGAAGTTGCTTGAGTGGCGCTGAAGAGGGGTGGTGGTGGGAGGGGAAGGGGAAGAGAAAGAAAGGCGAATCTTTTGTCAATACACTTGCATGTATTCATGTCAAATCAAAGGGAATAAACAATGTCGTGATTTTTCTCTACCTAGACAGCCAGGAAGCAAAATTACAAACATGACTCTGACAAGAGAGAATTTAAGGTCCGCCTTAAAGCCCCTAAACTGCACTTTTTTGAAGCAGCGCACCAAATTTGTGCCGACAACTCTTGTAACCAGCGCACACGCTCATAATAATTTCTTGAAAGTTTTCAGAAGAATGCTACCTTATTGTGCTGAACACGACTCTTGAAAGGAGACATGAAAAAGGTATATATTTCTTAAAGAAGCGATCAATCGTGCGTGAGCCATCGGAAGCACTGCGTTTCAAATCACAACTAAAGGCTGTTGCTGACATATTCTTCTTCTGACGCGGTAATATTTCCTCACCCGGCACAACGCAAAAATAAAGGAACACAACAACATCAAATCTGCATCCAAGAGAAAAACGGGCCTTTCAAAGTTCAGAACTTTTTAAGTTCTCAGAGCAGACACATTCATGAAATGGCTAGCTTATTTATGCCTCCTGCTTAATAAATTATTTACCCATGCGATGAAAAAAAACTATGTAGTCATTACAGCTTATTCGACTGCCAGTTTGGCAGACAGTGATACAACCCATGTTTAACTTTTGCTGTGTTACTGAAGTGCTGTTCTTTGGTCTCTTGGTCAGGTGACAGTAAGGTGTGGTTATCACAGTGCCAGGCAGAAAAACAAACCAAAGATGCCAATTACCATAGAGAAGAGGGTAGTGAATTATTTCCATGCCCAATGGAAAGTTTTGTGAAAGTTTTTTGCTGTGGAAATATGAGAAAATGCCAAGTCTTGCTGGTATTGCCGAAGCATTTTTTTTTGTCCAGATCACAAAACCACAAGAAACAAAAAACCCATCAAAGCTTTGAAGATTTTAGCAGAATGTTCCGGACAGGGGCAATGGGTCTGCATTGACCACTTTATTATTACGTCAGATTATGTGGAGGAGGGGTCTTTGATGAACGTGGATGACTTGCTCTTCGGACCACAGGTGGACGCCATTTCAGAGCAGCCAGCCAGCGGTGCAGTAGTTGCGGTTTCGTCTGAGTTCGTAAAAATGTATACGTTTTGTTCGGTTACACTCATTTGAGCATCCCGGGGCAATACAAAAGGACTCTCCTTGGGTTATCTGTTTAGTGTTTTCCCTCACAATTAATAATTGAGCTTATTGAGAGTCAGCAGTCTAGTAATAGGAATAGCTTGAGCAGCCGAGACAAACCGACTCAGTGACGTCACAACCTAGCTTGTTCCAAGATGGCTGTGTCCTAATGCTCGTAAAAAAAAAGCAAATATTGTCTCAGCCTGCTCTTCTCTTGTTGACCACTTCCCTGGGGAGGTCTCTTCTCTTTGTTTTCCTTGTCCGTTTCGTGTATTTGGGTTTTCAGCTCAGTGTGTTCACCTGTTCCGT
Source organism: Ilyophis sp. 1 JC-2022 (assembly GCA_022702515.1). Taxonomy (NCBI): domain Eukaryota; kingdom Metazoa; phylum Chordata; class Actinopteri; order Anguilliformes; family Synaphobranchidae; genus Ilyophis; species Ilyophis sp. 1 JC-2022. Next base: position 34,151,125 of record CM040400.1, read on the forward strand.
GTTTCCTGTCATTATTTAAACCTTGCGTCACCGTTGTTAGATCCATATTGCCAATCTTTTTGACAAGGAAAGCCAGTAATTTACGGTGTGTTCCGGACATTTCGCTTTGACCGTATCACCTCAACTTGTTGTGGTTCCACGGGACTTGTTGTGTGTGTTTTAGAGTTTGCTAGAAACTTCGATTAGGTTATTAGTTTCTATCCTGTCTCTTTTTTCACCTCTGTCTCCTGACTTTGACAGATTGTCTTCGCCGTCTCTGTTACCTCTTGTTTATGTTTTTCGGCTCCCTCGTTGTGAGCTATAGGGTTTTTCTTTGTCGTTTGTATTAATATCTAGTTAAGAGTTTTTCGCCCTATTCGGCGAGTTGGTAGCGGTATATCTCTTTGTGAGGAGTTATTATTTTATTGTACTATCATCATTCCCTGTTTGTGGGTTTTCCCCTCCGCTTTTTGGTGTTCAGTCGAGCACTTTTTGAACCCTTACTGTCGCGTCTGCTCCTTCGTTCCTACGCTACCCCTGACAAATACAGGTCAACTTCAGATTTGAATGCAGGGTAATATCTTGTCTACAGTAAAAACCAAATGCACCAAAGTCATATTACCAAGTGCTTCACATCCCCTTTAAAGATAGCACCCTGCCCAGCCGGATATTAAACACAAATAAACACAAGTTATGTTGTGTGCTCGTACAAACTCTTCAGTTATCAAAACCATCTTTCAAGTGTTTTATTTGATTATATGCCAGAACTCTAATGCCCATGCCTGCTAAAAGTCATACAAGACTGTTTGAATAAAAACTGGAATTCAGACAGTAATCGGTGCCCAAGGACACAGAGGCACGAATGCCTGAGGCTGTGGAAATGCAACCCAGCCATTAATCCCAATGCCGTGAAAAAGACCCAAAAGAAAAGCGAGGGGTTTACACAGTAATAAAAGTCCAGCTTTGAGCATGATAGTCCCATATGGTCGGCTACAGTGCTATATTCTTACCACAAATTACATAAATCAATCATCAGACTAATACTAAGTTGTTTGTCTAACTGGAACAGGAGGGTATATGTAATCCAAGCTGAATTGTGTTTTTACGATTAAAATTCACTTTGGGGCCTATTCAGACCTGAGATACACGCGCGTATAAGTCAAGAGATAAGTCAACTTAAGGCCAAAATTACACACCTTGGCAGTTTAAGCACATTTAGACTAGGGTGCTTAATGGTGCTTTAGTGAAGGGGATCAAGATAGGGGCATGGGGCGGAAGTTGAGGGTGTGTCTCATGTTAGGCCTAGATAAGCCATTCAGTCACATTTTGCCCACATGCTTTTTAACAGACACCAAAGAAATACAATATCTAGTACGCTCCATCAGGAAATGTTGTGTAACAACAAGTGGGTTAAATTAAATATATTTATTATTTCAATGCTTCAGTGATATGCCGTATATTTATAATTATGAATGAACATTAACATAATATTTGAATTGTTCCATTCCAAAATTATGTCAACCAGCTATTTAATAGTTTGAAGAAAAAACTCATGTATGATTCTTTGATGTATCGTAGCATAATTATAAGATTTAAATGCAAAAGTATTGGGTTAGTTGTGTTAAATAGTTTTTAACAGAAAAAGCAAAAAAAAGAATTATTCCGACAATGAAATAATTTTTTCAGCAGATGTTGAGTCAAGGAAATCAAATGTGTAGTACTGTCTGTTCTGGTGTCATAGAAACTGGTAAAGTAAAAAGGTCTGGCTGGAGATAACATGTGTCGTCAATGCAGGATCTCCCGTCACATAGACATTTTTGTGTCATTCCTGTGTGTCTATAGAACACATACCTAATGATTTTACATTAGAAATCATCTAAGTTTTTAAAATTAAATTATTCAGACTGCCTCTCTCTGCCTTTCACACAAACAGCCTGTTTTGAGTGGTGACCGCCCATTATTCATGAAAAATCGTTAGCCGAGTGCCCTGATTGGCTAGGGGAGGGCCGGCTTCCCAGGTGGTCTGCTCAGCCAGGAAAAAATAACAGAATAAATCTACAAAATATTTATAACAAAATAACAGCCCGAGTCATTCAGCCCTATTTTTATGAACCCGAGTCGGATCCCGAAGGTGAGGATAACAACGACCAGCAGCCAGTTCAACAAAGAGGACTGCAGGAGGTTTCTGAGTGGTAAATTGAGATTGTGTTCAGAAGTGCCTGCTTTCTCCAATTAGGACTCAGGACAGCTAGATAAATTAGTTAGACAGCTATGTAGATAGTAAGGTGAGCTTACCAAGCTGGGCTCAATGAATAATAGGGATAACCACTTCGCAAGCAGACGTCTTTAAAATCAGTTTATTTGTTGTAACCCGTTGCTATGCTTATTCACAAGGATTGCTTTGCATTGTGTCACGTACTGTGCGGTACCCTATGCTCACAGAGCTAAATGCAATGGGCACGTTTATCTTTAAATTTTAGCACAAAAACCGCACACTGGTGTTCAAAAGTAATACACCCTGTAAGGGATACCAAGGTATGTTGTGACACTCATCATTACCATAATACTTTAATTGATTACTAAGAGACTGTGTGCATAACAATGATAATATTTTGTAGTTAATGTCTTCTATCTCTATTAACTATTGCTGCTGTATATCTTTATTCCTGTATGCTGAAATGGGTCCATGGTGACGTAGACATGAAACCTCAACCAATACATAGTTTGATCTCATTACATAACTCCTCCCATAGACAAACTCTACCAAACGCTTGTTTTGTTTGCCCTTGAGAATAGTTGTCCGCGTTATCAGCATTTGGATTTGGAATAGTTTGTTAGCTAAAGCCAATTTCATCCCTCTCCCAATCTTTCACCGTTTTATCCATCCCTCCATGGTGCTAGCTAGTAACATTAGCTTGCTCCTTCCACAGCTCAGCATGGAAACGAACTAATCACTCACACGTTGTTTTTACTTGATGCACTGCTCATTCATCAGATAATAAACTAAAATAATAGATCGTTAAGATTTTGCCAAATAAACCATGCCTTGGAAATGGTTTTGTCGTATTGTTCAGTGGCTGGTTACAGTAACAAAAATAGACGAGAACCATTATCCACTGATGTACTTAGTTGCCATGAACGTAATTTTTGTTCGATTAGCAACCGAAATTAATGAATGGGCCTTTAAATAATACATTTAAAACTCGATAAAACCTACCATTATTTAATGATTTGTGTGGAACATGCATTTGGTGAAACGTCGCCTTGCAATGTAGCTTGCTTTAAATAGGCTTAGCATTTAAGTTAACTTAACTAATTGCAAGCTTGCGTGTGATATTTATCTCCTGATAGCAGCCGCACTGTATTTTACTTTGAATTGATTGCATTAATTCCTCGCCGGGTTCAAACCTATGGTTCAAACCACAGAACTGTATAAGAACAGTTCTGTGGTTCAAACATGTCGGGCTGGATGCGTCGATGGCACTCGGGTTGAGGGCGTGGATTTAAACCACACCCCTACAATCCTGAGTCCTTTCAAGACTGAGTTTATTAGCTGACTTTGAGATGTATATTAATATACGTATTCACATTTTCTTGAAAAGATATTTAGTGGGTGAGTAGTGGACACATCCCTCTGTGATATGTTGTGGTTATTAGAATTTTTTAGAATCCCTTGACCATCACTTTAAGAAAGGTTGTCCTTTTTCATCCCAGTTGTAGCAAGCAGTTGTGACAAATTTGACAGAATATATGTTTGCTAAAAGTGCACTTTAAAATTGACACTTGCTTCGTTTATTATCTATTTCCACATTAAAAAGTATTCTGTTTGAAAAAAATTATAATTATCATTATTAAAGGCTTACATGTGGGCTCACCACCCGCAGGGATCGGCATGGGAGTCGGGTGCTTTGTCAGACGGGCGGTGGGCGAAGGCGGGGATCCGGGCGTGCTGATCCCCAGCGTCACAGACTGGTTCTGGGGACGTGGAACGTCACCTCGCTGGCGGGGAAGGAGCCGGAGATGGTGCGGGAGGTGGAGCGGTACCAACTAGATATAGTTGGGCTCACCTCCATGCACAGCACTGGCTCCGGAACCAAACTCCTGGAGAGGGGCTGGACCCTATTCTTCTCCGGAGTTGCCCAGGGTGAGAGGCGCCGGGCGGGTGTGGGGATACTCACAAGCCCCCGGCTGAGCCCCACTGTGTTGGAGTTTCACCCAGGGAATGAGAGGGTCGCCTCTCTGCGACTATGTGTCGCTGAGGGGAAAGCTCTGACTGTTGTTTGTGCTTATGCACCAAACGGCAGTTCGGAGTATCCGGCCTTCTTGGAGTCACTGGGGGGCATACTGGAAAGTGTCCCGCCCGGGGACTCCATAGTTCTGCTGGGTGACTTCAACGCTCACGTGGGCAACGACGGAGAAACCTGGAAGGGGGTGATTGGGAGGAATGGTCTGCCTGATCTTAACCCGAGTGGTGTTTTGTTATTGGACTTCTGTGCTGGTCATGGATTGTCCATAACGAACACCATGTTCGAGCATAGGGTGGTACATAAGTGTACCTGGTACCAGAACACCTTAGGCCAAAGATCGATGATCGACTTTGTAGTCATATCATCAGATCTGCGGCCGTATGTCTAGGACACTCGGGTGAAGAGAGGAGCAGAGCTGTCAACCGATCACCACCTGGTGGTGAGTTGGATCAGGTGGCCGGGGAGACTGCCGGACAGACTCGGTAAACCCAAACGTGTAGTGAGGGTGAACTGGGAACGTCTGGCGGAGGCCCCCGTCCGCAGGGTCTTCAACTCCCACCTCCGGAGGAATTTCTCGTGTATCCCGGGGGAGGCTGGGGACATGGAGTCCGAGTGGGCCATGTTCAAAGCCTCCATTGCCGAGGCGGCGGGCAGGAGCTGTGGCCAGAAGACCATCGGTGCCTGTCGTGGCGGCAACCCCAGAACCCGCTGGTGGACACCAGCGGTGATGGAAGCCGTCAAGCTGAAGAAGGAGGCTTTTCGGGCTTGGTTGGCCCGGGGGTCTCCTGAAGCAGCAGACAGGTACCGGAGGGCCAGAAGGGCTGCGGCTTCGGCGGTCACTGAGGCAAAAACCCGGGTATGGGATGAGTTCGGGGAGGCCATGGAGAAGGACTTTCGGTTGGCCTCGAGGAAGTTCTGGCAAACCGTCCGACACCTCAGAAAGGGAAAGCAGGGCTTGACCCAGGCTGTGTTCAGCAGGGGAGGAGAACTGCTGACCCGGACTGGGGATGTTGTCGGGCGGTGGAAAGAGCACTTCGAGGAGCTTCTGAACCCGACCAACATGCCCTCTGTGGAAGAGGCAGAGCCTGAAGATTTGGGGGGGTCCGCACCCATATCCCTGGCGGAAGTCGCTGAGGTTGTCAAAAAGCTCCGCAGTGGCAAGTCGCCAGGGGTGGATGAGATTCGCCCTGAGATGCTGAAGGCTCTGGACATTGTTGGGCTGTCTTGGTTGACACGCCTCTTCAGTGTCGCGTGGAAGTCGGGGACAGTGCCTGCGGAGTGGCAGACCGGGGTGGTGGTCCCCATCTTCAAGAAGGGGGACCGGAGGGTGTGCTCTAATTATCGGGGTATCACACTTCTCAGCCTCCCCGGGAAAGTTTACTCGAGGGTGCTGGAAAGGAGGCTCCAACCGTTGGTCGAACCTCAGATTCAGGAGGAGCAATGTGGCTTTCGCCCTGGCCGTGGAACAGTGGACCAGCTCTTTACCCTAGCAGGGTTGCTCGGGGGGTCATGGGAGTTTGCCCATCCAGTCTACATGTGCTTTGTGGACTTGGAGAAGGCCTTCGACCGTGTCCCCCGGGGGATCCTGTGGGGGGTACTGCGGGAGTACGGGGTACCGGGGCCATTATTGAGAGCCATCCGATCCCTGTACGACCAAAGTGAGAGCTGTGTCCGCATCCTCGGCATTAAGTCAGGCGCGTTCCCGGTGGGTGTTGGACTCTGCCAAGGCTGCCCCTTGTCACCGGTCCTGTTTGTGGTATTCATGGACAGGATCTCAAGGAGCAGCCGAGGTGAGGAGAGTGTCCGGTTTGGTGACCTCAGAATTGCGTCTCTGCTTTTTGCGGATGACGTGGTTCTGCTGGCTTCATCGGACCGTGACCTCCAGCAAGCACTGGGGCGGTTTGCAGCCGAGTGTGAAGCGGCCGGGATGAGAGTCAGCACCTCCAAGTCTGAGGCCATGGTTCTCTGCCGGAAAACGGTGGAATGCTCCCTCCAGGTTGGGAATGAGTCCTTGCCCCAAGCGAAGGAGTTCAAGTATCTCGGGGTCTTGTTCACGAGTGAGGGTAAAATGGAGCGGGAGGTCGACAGACGGATCGGCGCAGCGTCCGCAGTAATGCGGGCGTTGTGCCGGACCATCGTGGTGAAGAGGGAGCTGAGCCGGAAGGCGAAGCTCTCGGTCTACCAGTCGATCTACGTTCCTACCCTCACCTATGGTCACGAACTTTGGGTCGTGACCGAAAGAACGAGATCGCGGATACAAGCGGCCGAAATGAGCTTCCTCCGTAGGGTAGCCGGGCTCAGCCTTAGAGATAGGGTGAGGAGCTCGGACATCCGGAGGGAGCTCGGAGTAGAGCCGCTGCTCCTTCGGCCTGGGAACGCCTCGGGATCCCCCAGGAGGAGCTAGAAAGCGTCGCTGGGGAGAAGGACGTCTGGAATCCCCTTCTTAGCCTACTGCCTCCGCGACCCGACTTTGGATAAGCGGCTGATGATGATGATGATGATGATTATTAAAGGATCCAAAGTTTGCACCAATACATTTTATTGAATACACAATAAAGTTTGCTCATAAATGAGATTTGTTTTCATAACAACTATAACAATGTGTGTCAGAAATTGCCTACATCTTAACTTCAGAAATACCTTAACCCATAATTTCCATAGTGGAAGGTTTTGGTGTACCTTTGTTACTCTTGTCAAGCCAATTGAGCTGATCACAAATCTGTTGGAATTTTGCAAATCAGCCAATGTATTAGGCTACAGTGTGAGTTTTTATTTACTTCCTATTTTTAGTCCATAAGTTAGGAATGTCATATCTTTATGAGGTTTCATACACACACTTTTGCTAAGGTACAAAAAGATATGTAATACATTACCTTTTTATTGTACACTAAGGAAAAGTATACATCAAATCCTTTTATACAGGATTTTTGAAATGAGTGATTTATTTCTTTATAATTTCTATTCTTTTTCACTGACAATCTCTTACCCTCACTCATGTGAATATACAGTTGTGTTTAAAAAAATAGAAGTACAACATCAGTAACCTGGTGGACCACTGTTATTAGTAGTAGTGATATTTCTGCATGGCAAATAATTTACTTAGATGTAGTAGTGTAATAAAAAAACAACAGACCCAACTGTCATGACATGCACACTGCTTGTTCTGAGTAATTGACTCATTCATTGAAAGGGGCATGTTCAAAATAATAGCAGTGTGGAGTTTAATTAGAGAATAGATTCATTCAGTGTCATTAATTGTCTTTTATTAAGGAAGAAGGGAAGCAAATGTTTCACGCATTGTTATAAAATAAATTTCCTTCTGAATTGCTAAGTAAAATGGGCCATTCCAAACATTGTTAGGAGGAACAACATAATTTGATTAAAAAGTTGATTGGAAAGGGGAAAACGTATAAAGAAGTGCAGCAAATTATAGGATGCTCAGCTAAAAAGATCTCAAATGCTTTAAAATGGCAACAAAAACCCGAAACACGCGGAAGAAAATGAGCAACTACTGTTAAAACGGATCGAAGAATAGTCCGAATGGCAAAGATTCAGCCAATCATCCAGAAAGATCAAAGATGATCTAAAATTACCTGTAAGTCCTGTTACAGCCAGAAGACATTTGATCAAAGCTGAGCTATCAGCAAGAAGCCCCCGTAAAGCACCATTGTTGAAAAAACGGCATGTGCATCATCGGTTAAAATTTGCCAAGGAACATCGATTGGCCCAAAGAGAAATGGCATAACATTCTGTGGACTGATGAGAGTAAAATTGTTCTTTTCGGGTCTTGTGGTCGTCGACAGTATGTCAGACAACCCCCGGATACTGAATTCAAGCCACAGTACACTGTGAAGACAGTGAAGCATGGTGGCGCAAAAATCATAGTATGGGGACACTACGGTGTTGGGCCTATTTATCGTATACCAGGGATCATGGATCAGTTTGAATACATCAAAATACTTGAAGAGATTATGTTGCCATATGCCTTAGAGAAAATGCCCCTGAAATGGGTGTTTCAACAAGACAACGACCCCAAACACACGAGTAAGTGAGCAACATCTTGGTTCCAGACAAAACCCAAAAATTCACAGGAACTGTGGAATGTATTTCGTTAATCCTGGGCTGAAATACCTGTTTCTAGGTGCCAGAATTTGGTTGACTCGATGCAACGCAGATGCGCAGCAGTTATCAAAAACAATGGTTATGCAAGGAAATATTAGTTCAGTAATTTAAAAATAAAGTTACATTTTGAAAAATTTCTTCAGTTTATACAGTAAGGGCCAAATCCACAAAGAACGGATTGCTCCTGGCAATTAGTTCAAAGTTAATACAGAGATTGCAAAAGCAATCCTCACCAGTTTACCACGGTATCCACAAAGATTTTGCTCCAATGATATGCCCGGGCAAACACGCCCACAAATTTGCCACCTGTCTGCACTTTGCACCGATGATTGCAATTAGCCATGTGGCAGCCTATATATTGACTTGTGCCAAGAACACAATATCAACGACAATGGCAGAGAGAAAGCGCAAATTAAAATTTTCTGAAACCGAGTTGCATGTCCTCACCAACGAGGTGCAGAGACATGCAGCTAAATTGCAGTCGCGGAATCTCACCCCAAGTGAGAGAAACCATATTTGGGAGTCAGTTGCAGAAAGGGTTAGTGCTGTCGGTCAGTGCAAACGCATGGCCGACGACTGTAAGAGAAGGTGGGTGGATCTCAAAAGGAGGACCAAAGAAAAAGTTGCTTTTAATAGCAGACAGGCCGCTGCAACGGGAGGGGGACCGCAGATCGAAGACCCATTGACCGAAATCGAAGAGGAAGTTCAGCAGACCCTCCAGAAAGAACAAGTGCATGGCCTGGATGGTATAGATACAGCCGAGCCTATGCCACAGGACATTGAAGGTATGTAGCCTAGGCTGTGAACTACATGCTAGAAATCATAAATAGGCCTACACGTTTCTGTATGCTGTATGTTTCATATCTTAAACTGGGGTTAACATATTATTATTATTATTATTATATTTCTAATATGTGCCACCCCTTTTTAGACTGTCCGATGTCTGGCCCATCCTGCACCGGCGCCGCCTCAAACCAAGACGACTCCCCATCTCGCCTTGCCCCATCCACCCCGGAGCCCCGTGAAACACCTGTCATTCCACCCCCCTCAGTTCCCATCAACTACGCTGATATTGACCGGCTTCTTTACCTGGAGCAGCAGAAACAAACCACTGCACAAATGCAATATGCCTCCACTCTCAGTGAGATAGAGTCCGAAATAAGAGGTGCTGCTAGCGGCTCACAACAGGTTGTCAATGCTCTGGTAGGTCTTAACATCAACATTTCATCCTGGAGAAGCCAAATGCAGGCCAATCACATCGAGCTGCTAGGAGCCTTGGGGAGGATTGCTGATGCCCTTGAGGCAAAGAACGAGCCAAGCGCCAGCCGAGTCGTGAACGACATGCCCCGACGGCAGCTGAGGGAGAGGAAGGGGAAATGATAGGCTGGAGTTTGTGTTGACCAATAGTTAATAAAGAGCCTAATGGTCATTCTCTTGTTTTTCCATTTATTGTCCGACAATGATGCAGACTTATTCAAGCAAATGTCATTCACTGTTTTTCATTTCCCTATGTTCTCGTTTGTAGTCGTGTAGACTATTGCCTAAAGTAGGCCTACTTTCAATGTAGGCCTATTGATTTGTCTGGGGTCCCAACACAGCAGTGAATGCGTCCTGTAGTCTACAAAATAAATGATTTTGTTGGCCACAAAATAAATGTAGGCCTATGTTTTGCCTTTTGAGCTGAGCCTATTATGATTTGCGGAGAGAGCTTTAGGTCTAGCCTACTGCAGATGAGGGTAACCTCGGTGTTCATCGAGTCTAAACGGTTGAAATAAAATAAAAAATAGATTTAGCCTGAGAGCCAATTTCCCAAACAAGAATGTTCACATATCACTCGAAATAATTTCTGATTATGTTCAGTCGGACATCACTGCCCCGCTCAGGTCGCACTTCACCCAGTGGGGCATTAGGCTCCTCTTCATCGGAGTCGGAATCCCCCTCGCCCTCGGCCTCTGCCTCCTGCTCCCCGAGACGCACCCCGGCTCTTATGGCTATATTGTGGAGGATACAGCACACAACAACCACCTTGCACACCTTGCATGGACTGTACAGCAGTGCACCACCGCTGCGATCCAGGCATCTGAAGCGGCTTTTAAGAATTCCAAAGATGCGCTCGATAATGCCCCGAGTCCGGATATGTGCCCGGTTGTAGGCTGCTTCCCCTTCAGTCACGGGATTACGCACAGGAGTCACGATCCAGGGTTGCAGCTGATAGCCGCTATCACCTAATTGAAAAAGAAAAACAATTTAAATATTTTGAACACATTTGCAGTAGCCTAGCTATTAGGCCTACATTATTGCAGTAGAATGAAAACATATACTTAGGCCTACCCACTAGCCAACGGCCATCCATGTCCTGCATCTGTCTGTGAACAGCGCTGTTCCTGAAGATAAAGCTATCGTGGACTGACCCTGGGAATTTGGCAACCACATTCGTAATGATCCCATGTGCATCGCAAATAGCCTGGACGTTGACAGAATGTGTGTGTTTTCGATTTCTGAGGCAATTAGCTCATGGTGTTTGTGGATTACACGCAAGGCTTCCTTGGGGCAATTTTGCAGGCAAGTACCTAATTTACATACATTTAAATGAGAGGGGTGCAGCCGTGGAGCTTTTTGCTCATCGGTGTAGTTTGCTATACCTTTCAGCCTTTGCATGTGCTTTGTGGATTGGATGGAATTTTTTTGACTCATTTGCACAGGGTTTGCCCGGGCAAACGCTGTGCAATCCTTTTGTGGATTTAGCCCTAAGTGTTTGAGTTTGAAGAGAAAAATGTCGACACTGCTATTTTTTTGAACAGATTCATATTCCTTTTCTTTGCTTCCTGTAAAAGAATAACGCAGACTTGATAAAATTTGTTAATGCTTTGATTTGGAATTGAATGTGTAATGTTTCTATTACATTTGAAATATGGAACTAAAAGCTATTAAAAATATTTGCACTTTATTCACTTTTTTTAATGCACTGCTATTTATTTGAACACCGCTGTATATTAAAATTAATTTTAAAATCCTGACATTGAACCACATGATAAATAGTACAAAAATAAGTGAATCTATGAATTGCTATGGTTCTAAACTACACTGCATTTAAACTACAGCTGAGTTGTAGTTGGAAAAGCTGTACTTTAATTGAAGTTTAAAAGACCATTTAACCTGAAAACCTTTGAATTGTGAAATTGTGCATCAACAAAAAGGACAGAAACACAATTAAGTAATGCTGAACAGTTCATCATTTGATGAAAACCCCTTATCACTGAGTCTCTTCTCTCCCAATGGCCTTACACACACCTGCAGCTGCATTCTGAGATGCTTGTTTGTAAACGTGTCTGGTTCTGCTCTGTATTTTCTCCCACACGTCTCTCCTTTATGTGTGTGTGTGTGTGTGTGTGTGTGTGAGAGAGAGAGCGTGAGAGAGAGATAGAGAGAGAATGGCTGCGTCCCAATATTCTTCGTCCCCACTCCTTTCCTCCACTTCTCCCCCACTCGTCTCCTACAAGGCAGTATTCAAAATAGCCTGAACATGTCATGGATCATGCCTTCCTTCCCTTATCTCCGCGTTTTTAATTATTTTTGTCATTTACCGGTAATCTATCGGATTTTCCTGTGTTCCGCTACGGGTTTGAAAAAACCTGAAAACGACCAGCCATTCATCACTCTGAGCCAACAAATATCTTAAAGATGCGTGCTCTCCAAACAGCACAAGATCAGCCATTTGAACATTAATGGACTTTCTGCTTGCCAGACAACTGTAATTACCAATAATGAATAGTAGCTAGGTTGGTAATTGGTGTTATTGATAACGTTACTTTATTCTGGGGCTAGTTCTTGGGAGAAGGGCATGCTTGCTAACGTTATAGCTATGTCGTATAGATTGCGTTAGCTCGAACTGGCTACGCGGCTATATAAGTTACCAAAGCGTAGCTACCAGCTGTAGCCAGATAATGCCTGGTTCAGACGAACACTACACAAACTCAGTGTTATGCAACAACAAAAAAGATTTTGTTGTTTTACCTGAAAATTTTGATTAAATTTTTACTGTAAAATTCCAATCTGTAATCCTGAAATTGTAGGCTATCTACCTGACTTTCATGTTCTCAATGAGATCTGTGGGTGGGGGTCTGTCTCTTTCTCTGTGGGCTGGGCCAAAAATGTTATGACAACAAATATGGGGAAAAACTGCAAACTCCAGAGAAGGATATGCTAGAAAGAGTCTCTAGTCAGGTTCCTTCCGAGATTTCTTCCCACTGGGGAGTTTTTACCTTGTTTGCTGTTCGGGGGTTCAGGCCTGGTTTTTGCCTTCTGTTTCTCTGTACAGTGTCTTTGTGACAGTTTTCTGTAAAAAATAAATAGAATTTAATTTAATTGAAGAACGCATGACCAGGTTTATTGTCGAAATGATTACCACGGATGTACAACGAATAGGCCTGTAAAATGAGGGCTTCACCAAGCTGATGGATTATGTCGAGCCAGGATATGCGATGCCGAGCTGAAAAGCCTAAGTGCAAGAATTGACAAGACCTATCATGAGTAAATAGAGTCTCGCAGTCATGATGTATTTTTGTAGGCTAATTCGGAGGTTTCTTCCGGGCATGGGTTCCCTCGCCAGATTTCCAATGGGTTCACGGAGTTTTTGGATTCATGCCGAATATAAGGTCTGTGGTTAATATAAGCCTAAAATATTTTCACGTTTTGTTAATCAAGATAATCCCCACAAAAAAACACACTTTTTGCGATTTTTGAACCACACTTAACCGCAATTAATATAAATTAAATATAACGTTATGCTAAAGTTAACTACATTACTACAGCAATCGGTCACATTCCGTAAACATCAGTCACCACCACTGAACAGTTTTTCGAGCCTGCCGTCCTCCCGCGTTCAACGCCCCAGCGCTTTGTAGCCTATTTCCTGGAGCAAAACAAAATCCAGAGCTGCCGAGACTGCTTATTTTGGCCCACATAAGCGATTTAGGCTTGTCCTTTCTGATGTTGCAGGTTGTGTATTTTGGGGTTTTTAAAAAAAAGATCTATTGTTCAAAGACATTAGCTAACTTAATATCTTAATATCTAACAATTTAGATATAAATTTAGCTATTCCACCCCCTCCCGTCCACAATCGCCCTACTCTCCCGTTTGTGTGGGTGTTTTTGACGGGAGGTTGATTAACTTTGTCTCCCGAGTGTCACGAATCTACTGTCATGTCACGTTTTATTTTATTTTCTTGTCTTTGTTAGATTTCTTGTTTATGTCACGTATTGTGTTTAGTCTAGTCACGCCACGTTTTATGTTTTAGTCTTGTTACGTTTCATTTTTATGTCATGTCACGTTTCATGTTTGGTTATTGTTACGATTTATTTTCTAGTCTTGTCATGTCACGTTTTATATTTGATTCATGTTACGTTTCCCGTTCATTGTTTAAGCATACACATTTCCGTGTTTTTCTGCAGCCTTGCGTTCATGCTGTTTCTCTATCTCTTGCTGTCGCTCACGCTTCTCTAATTGTTTCATTTTCCTGTGTCTAGTTTACTAATCTACTAACGTTAGATCAGGATTGGGTAATACTAACTCTCTAACCATGTGTTCATGTTTACCTTACGTTTCTCGTGCATGTCATTTACTAATTTACTAACGCTAGGTCAGGATAGGTTTATTACTAAGGAGTACTAATTATCTTGTTACCCTGTCAGCCTTCCACACCTGATTTCTATTCGCATGCTGCTCTCAAGCTAAGTGTCTGCACCTGTCTACACCTGTATTTAAGCTCAGTGTTCATGTCTTTTATTTGCAAAATTGTTGCCCCTGTTTATCAGTGCACTATTGAGCGTTTTTTCAAGCCTGTCTTTTGTCTATGATCCAAGCCTGTTTTCTGACCATTGTTATTGACCTCTGTTTTGTTACCACTGCCTGCACCACAAGTTTTTGCCCGCAGTCTTTTTGTACTTTTGGCCCGCGGAGCGGACTTCAGTCTTGACTCTTGTATTGCCTTCGACCCCGAGCCTGCCTACCGTCTGCCTGTACTTCTGCCCCGCTGACAGCTACTCTGGTTACTGGACTTTTGCATGGTGTACCGATTGCCTTCTCCTTCGGTACTGTACATTGGTTTTGGCTGGATTTTTGTGTACGAACTTTGCTTGTTTTTTGACCACGCTCTTTGGACCATTCTTCAAATAAAGCCCTGACGGGACTTTATCTTACCACTGTTTCTGAGTCATGCATTTCGGGTCCAACCCTCACGCACCCGTCTCACCGAGTCTGATTTGGCAACAATGCCATGTTTGGAAATGCTGGGTTAGCTAGCTAGCAAGCTAACGATAGCTCATGGAAAGTCATTTTAACATTTAGCTAGCAAGCTAACGATAGCTTATGACAAGCCATTTGTATTTAACAGTTATTAAATTAGTCCGAACTAGCTGCCCAATGTCCTTGCTGGCTGGCCATATGAGTTAAGTTAGCTAGCTACCACGATTGCCTTGCTACTAGCCAGCTGCTGCAATACTAGCTAGCTAATTACGTCCTAAGTGCAGCTAGTTTAATTAGAGAATTTTATTTTGCTTACAAAATAAAACGTAGCTTGTGTCATATATGGCCAGCTAGCTAGGAAAATAGGCAGCTAATTCGGACTAATAAGGTAGCTAGCTATGGAAGTCAAATACATTACATTACATTATAGTCATTTAGCAGACGCTCTTATCCAGAGCGACGTACATAGTGCATTTCCGAACTAGGAACAAGTGCGTTAAAACAACCCTAAAAGGTAAACACAAATTAAAGTACCAGGCGCAGTCCGTATGATTGGGAATTTATTTTATACATTTTTTTTTTTTTTGGGGGGGGTAACCACACAACCACATAATAAGGTGAGTCTTCAATCTGCGCTTGAAGGCGGTCAGACTTTCTGTTGTTCTGACCTCCACGGTGAGCTTAGTTTGAAATAGTATTCATTCATATTCTTGAATTTCATATAAAACAAGTTGATGTGGAAAAGTTTGAAAGGAGCGCTGACATGACTAGCTGCTAGCTACACTTGAGAGCAGCCAAGGATCTGCTGAGGTAATGACATGTATCTATTCCGATAAGTTGTAGTTTGAATATAGAAACTTGTTAGCAACATACTTTTTAAAACCATATAAAAGCCTAAGAATTCATGGTTAATATATTAATATGTGTAATTTATGTCGTAGAACAAAACGTGAAAACTCTCTTTGGCTCATATTAACCACAGACCTTATATTCGGCACAAATCCAAAAACCCCATGGTAAGACCCCATTGGAAATCTGGCGAGGGAACCTTAGAGTATATAGAGACAGCGATGCCAATAGAAACCAATGGGGAGCACATGCGAACCAGGAAGTTTTAATTTTGTGCTCATCTCACATGTGCAGTTGTGTCCATTCAAGACACATGTACAATGAGGAAGGCACAGATAGGGCAAATTAAATAATACCCAATATCATCTTTGTCTGTGTGGTAAGAACCAAAAAAATTTATTCGGAAAAATGATAAGTGATTTTTTAAAGAAATATAATGCACAGAGTTAGCATCATTATATTTATGGAAATATTTTTTATTTGCTGTCAAAAATGAATGTAAACCGATGGGAAAACTTTTGAGCGCAAATAAATATCAGCAGAGGGCAACATTATATCTGTGTGATGGCTGGGGCCTGTATGGCTGCACCAGCAGTCAATGGTCTTTATTGATGATGTAACCAGTGATGGCAGCAATAGAATGACCGAACTTATTGGACGGAAGTTTATCATGCAGCAAGACAACGATCCAAAACATACAGCAACTTAACCAAGGAGTTTATCAGGAAGAAAAGGTGGAAGTGTTTGACGTGGCCCAGTTACCAGATTTAAACCCCAGTTACCAGTCAGTTACCAGATTTAAACCCCATTGGGCATGCTTTTCACTTGCTCAAAAGGAAACTGAAGTCCAAAACCCCAGCAAACACACTGAAAGAGGCAGCAGTAAAAGCTTGGCAGAGTATCTTGAAGGATCACATCATGAGCCTATAGTGATGTCCATGAGTCACAGACTTGATCTAGTCAACAAAATGTAAGGGGTATACTGTCAGGATTCCTTCCACAGGAATGGGCCCAAGGGCTCGGAGACAGACATGATTCAAGCTCCGTGGAGCACTTTTATTTTTACAGAGAAGGGGGAAGTGATACTCAGGATGAGGGTCAGGAACGGGGTTGGGACTAGCAGGACTGGCTGGGTGCAGAGGGAGCTGGAGCAGGGCTGGAGAATGGCTGACAAACTGGAGGACAAGGCAGCCGGAACAGGGAAGGCGATGCAGGCTTGAGAGATAGCAGGCTGGCGGGTACAAGGAGACAAAACTGGAGACGGGGTTAAACAACAAACTGGCTAGACTGAACGAGTTATAAAGATCAGGGAAACAAACCCAGCTAGTAACACTAGAGTACGAATAAACACTAGAAAGCGGCGCAGGAGGGACAGCTCTGGAGGGCGGCGGTGGCGCAAGAGGTAGCTGGCTCTGCAGCTCAGGACAGGCGCGTCGCTGGCTCTGCAGCTCAGGACAGGCAGGTAGCTGGCTCTGCAGCTGGACAGGAGGAATGGAACGTGGCGGGACAGGAAGGCTGGAACGTGGCGGGACAGGAGGGCTGGAACGTGGCGGGACAGGAGGGCTGGAATGTGGCGGGACAGGAAGGCTGAAACGTGGCGGGACAGGAGGGCTGGAACGTGGCGGGACAGAGGACACGACTACCCAGGGAACAGACAGGGCATCGGCGAGGGTGCCTGACTGGAGAACAGGCGGGGGGTATTGGCGAACACTGACGGGTGAAAAATGGGTCCTCCTTCGACGAGTAGCTGACTCCGTCGACGGAGCCGGGAACCAGGACCTCCTCATTTTATTCTGGGCCCATAGTTACCCGGACACAGGACTAGACGGGTCCCTTCGAAGGGTGACGGTTGAGGTTGGGTAATAGACTCAGGGCTGGATAGCTGAAGGGTTACGACGCCAAGCCTGACAGAGTGGGAGGTGGGTTGATTAAGAATCCGGGGTGATGGGTGATGGTCGGCATGCTGGCGAGCGAACTCAGGGTTCTGCCCCAGATACCCATGAGGTATTCCTGTCGTAGTTGTTGAACAAGGGGTCTTCGAAAAAAATCTGATTCGCCATGATACAGATGACTGCCTGCTGGGTCCCAAATGGTGAGTTCCTTCTGTTAGGTCTGGTGGAAACAGGAAACCAGTAGCAGGCAGGGAGTACAAAAAACTGAAGTTTAATGAGGGACAGGGCAACGGTACAAAAACAGAGTTCAAAGAGTGGTCACAGAACAGGCAGGGGTCGGAACCGGGAAGGCACAGCAGAGAGTCCAAAAATCAGGGTCGCGAGAACACAGGCAGAAGTCGAAACCAGGGAGGTGTTACAGGAAACAAGAGAAAACAACAGGGAACAAAAAAACCAACAGGGAAAAGGACGAGGGATAATAAAAACTCAAAAACAGAAACAGAATAACACGGAAGATATTTTGCAAAAGCTAGAATAACAAATGGTGAGGAACTCGCAACAAAGGACTGAAAGCACAGAGTATAAATACACAGGAACCGGGAAGGGAAAATGACAGACAGGTGCACGTAATGAAACAATGAGGAAAGCAGATAATAAAATAACAAGGAACACATAAAACCCACGAACAGAGGGGGATGCAATGATAAACTGGGAACGTAATAGATAATATGGAAAATAATAAATAACCTGAATAATAATGAAAATAAAAATACAGAACAGACAGACAGATCTCAGAACATAACAATAATAAATGTTTCCTTTTTCAAAGCGGGTTCAAAATCACGGACCACAGCAACGCAAACACAGAATGCCAGAGGTAAAATAAAAATATGTTTTATTATTTTACAAATAGTTTTAAAAAACTGTTAAAAGTTAACCCCTTTAAAATTTCCGATAGCAGAACAGATGGTAGGTTAAGCTATTAAATTCAAGAATTTTCTACTTATCTATCTGTCCCTCAATCCCATTTAACATCCAGGGCCACAAGAACACATCAAACAGCTGGCAATAGTATCTTTCCTTCAAAGGGAACAGGTAAGTTGATATGTCACTATAACTACTACCATGCTATTTACTACCAGAATTGACAATTAGCAATAGCCCTGTCGTGGTTTGTTGCAGCCTCCGTTTGTTTCTGCGGCCGTTCTTTCTTTTGGTGGTGTCAGGGCATCGTATTTTCCGTCTTCCGTTCCGGTGTTTTTATCTCGCCCGGCTATTATCCCTCGCACCTGTTTTGGGTTTCCTGCCGGCTATATATAGCTCAGGGTTTCCGCTTTCTGGTGCTTCAAAGAGTTTTTCTATTTTGTGTGCTTTCTGTCCCTCGTTTTGGTTTTCGCTTTTGTTCCCGTTAGACAGATTGCCTTTATTTTCTTCCTTTGCTCATCTCTCTAGTGCTCTCCCATATGGAGAGTGAGAGATTTTTTTTTCCTTTCTGCTTTTCCCCTCCTTTACTACTACTATAGCCAGCAGCTATACCACCATGCACTCTGCTCCTGCTGAATGGCTGAAGCTAAGCAGGTGTGGGCTTGGTTAGTACTTGGATGGGAGACCTCCTGGGAAAACTAAGTTGCTGCTGGAAGTGGTGTTGGTGGACCAGTAGGGGGCAATCTTCCCTCTGGTCAAATAAATCCCTAGTGCAGTGATGGGGACACTGTGTTGTAGGAGATGACGTCTTTCGGATGAGACGTTAAACCAAGGTCCTGACTTACTGTGGTCGTTAAAGATCCCATGACACTTATCGCAAAGAGTAGGGGTTTCCCCGGTGTCCTGGCTAAATTCCCAACCTGGCTCTTTCAATCTGCCACCTAATCATCCCCCAGTGTAATAAACTAAAAATCATTCTCTCCCTCTCCACCTCAGCTGATGTGTGGTGAGCATTCTGGCACAAATGGCTGCTGTTGCATCACCCAGGTGGGTGCTACACATTAGTGGTGGTAGAGTCTAGTTTCCCCCTAATCATTGTAAAGCGCTTTGAGTCACCAGTTGGTGAGAAAGGCGCTATATAAATGCAAGGCATTATTATTATTAAATACTGGGTGACGCTGTTCGGTCTCACTAGCACCCCCTCTGTCTTCCAGACGCTGGAACAATGTTCTTCCTTTTCGCTTACGATATAAAAAAAATTTCTCCTGACCTTTCGTCTCACATCGTTCATGTTAAGCAGGTTTTGGAAGCGCTTCTTAAGGCTCAACTATTTGTTAAAGCCGAAAAGTGCGCTTTCCACACCAACTCCGTTTCCTTCTTAGGGTTCATTGTGGCAGACGCTCAAGTTTTTATGGATCCAGAGAAAGTTTTGGCGGTAAAGAACTGGCCCACACCTACTTCTGTGAAGCAAGTGCAGTGCTTTGCAAATTTTTACTGGCGGTTTATCCGCAATTTTAGCACAGTCGCCGCTCCTATCACAGTCCATACCAAAAAGACATCACCTGCTCGGTTCCAATGGAACTCTAGGGCTGAGGCAGCATTCGTGTAGCTTAAAAAGAGGTTTTGCTCCGAACCTAGCCTGATAACTCCCAATTCCTCCCTCCCCTTTGTGGTAAAAGTGGATGCTTCTGAGTTGGGGGTTGGAGACATTCTGTCTCAGCATTCTCCACTGGATCGCAAACTACACCCATGTGCGTATTTCTCTCGTGTTCTAACATCTGCCGAAATACATTACGAGAGCTGTTGGCGGTCAAATTGGCATTCAAGGAGTGGCGCCATTTGTTGAAGGGAGCCGAGCATCATTTTACGGTCTGGACCGATCATAAAAACTTGGAATATATTCAACAGACTAAGACATGCAATTCTCGGCAAGCCCGATAGGCTTTATTCTTCGCCCGGTTCAGATTCCTTCTTACTTAACCTCCCGGTTCAAATAATATTAAACCGGGTGCATAATCACGTATTTTCGACTATTCTGATAAGGAACCACGCCCTGAGCCTGTCGTTCCTGGTTCCCAGATTGTGGCCCTGGTTATGTGGGCTATTGAGGCGGCTGTACAGGAGGCGTTGCATTCCGACCCCAGTCCAGATGGGGGTCCGCCCCATTGTCTGTTTGTTCCACCCAGGTTGAGATCTCGAGTTCTCCAGTGGGGTCATACCTCACAGTTAGTGGCCCATTATGGCATTCACCGGACTAAAGAATTCGTTTTTCGCCGCTTTTGGTGGCCCAAATTAGAGAGTGATGTGCGGGAATTTCACGCCGCTTGTACGGTTTGCGCCCGCAACAAGGGTTCGCGGCTTCTACCCTTGGGTCTCTTACGTCCTCTACTCGTTCCCAGCTATCCCTGGAGTGACATCACCCTCAACTTAGTCACCAGCCTGCCGGTGTCTCACAGGAACACAGTGATCTTGGTGGTGGTCGATAGGTTTTCAAAGGCGGCTCACTTCATTGCCTTGCCCAAACTGCCATCTGCACCTGAAACTGCCTAATTAATTGTGGATCACGTGTTTAGGGTTCACAGCCTTCTCCTAGATGTGGTATCCGACCACGGTCCCCAATTCGCCTCAAGGTTCTGGCGCTCCTTTTGTGTTCTATTGGTGGCGTCTGTTACTCTTTCTTCCGGATTTCACCCAGAGACTAATGGACATACGGATTGCAGAAATCAGACTCTGGAGAGCACCCTTCGGTGCCTGGCTGCTTCCAATCCCACGTCCCATGTCCTGGAGTCATCATCTCGCCTGGGCCGAGTACGCTCATAACACCTTGCGTAACGCCTCCAGTGGTCTCTCTCCTTTTGAGGCTCAGCTAGGGTACCTACCTCTCTTGTTTCTTGAGCTGAGAGAGGAGATGACCCCCCCCTCTTCCACCGGCTTTTCGTCTCGTATGTGTCGAGCGGTCTGGGCGTGTGCTGCCTCATGCCTTGCACACTGTGTAAATGTTTTTTTAACTTTTTTTTACAGGGGGGGGGGGGGTCGCTCCTCTATGTCCTGACTTTGACGTTCAGGAGATTCAGCATGCGCTCAGCTGGACCACATTCCGGTATAGAGACACGTAACACAGCACCTGAAAAGGTAGGGATCCTTATCTCCTGATCAATCCGCACCAATGGCAACTAAGATAGTTTTCACTTCCCTTAATAACAAGACTGATGTACTCATCACAATCTTGATGCGAGGTTCAGAAGCCCAGGAGTCGGTGACAATCCGTGCTAGTCGCTCGGGAGGCTGAAAGATGCTTCAGTTTTCGTTGTGATTACTGACGTGGAGGAGTACGGCATAGGAGGGGTTCACCACCAGAGGAGAGTCCCATACGTCCTTGTCTGTGGCTATTTATAGAAGACAGGAGACTAGGGCCAATGAATGGCCTGGAAGATGCAATAAGAGTGGCGGGAGTCCTCAAGGTAAACACAGTCCATGCATGCTCAATATAATGTCAATACGCTGTACATGCAATACATCGTGCCATAATGTCCACAGCAATCCATTGTAATACCAATATTTATATTGTGTTGATACACAGCAAATATAGTGCAACCAAATAAAAAAAATCTATATAGTACAAAAAATAAGACAGTGTTTGCCCTGTGACATTAACAATAATTTTTATAAATTCTAAGTATGTCTTTGGTTTTTTATGTATTGGGCCTATTTAAGGATCACTGCAAATACTTGAAATATAGAACTACATAACTACAGGAATGTCAAACAAGCATGATGTTGGTTTCCTACAATGTGAACACATTTGTGAGTTTAAAAAAAAAATACAGTTTGTTTAAAAAAAAGCATATTAAATAAGGAAACATAAATGGAAAAAAGATATAATAAAAATACATTTTAAACAGCAAATTAGATAGGCCTTATTTTTGTAAAAAGATGAATACATATAAGGAATAACTTCATCTTTTGACTAAAGTAATGTTAGACAAAAGACTTTTACTTGACTTGCTTGACTTAGGCTAATTATTAATCTCAACCACAGCTAGCTTCATCTTCAGAAAGAGAATCTGGACAATCCTCCTCAGATTAAGTTTGTGTGGTGCCATCTTTGATGGGCTAAAAGAGTTTCAAGATTGACTGAATAGCCAAAAGCTTCTCAAGTCTTTCATTTGTCAGCCGATTGCACACTAAACAGGGACCAGTTCCACTCTGATGCTGCTGATGTTGGAGGGATCTGGAGAATAATTGAAGCAACAGGGGACATGGCTTCACACGAATGGCTCTATTTTCTAGTGCACCGCGAATAGGCGCAGTCAATTGAGCAGCGCATGGTGCACTGGGCGTGGCTACTTAATTTTCATCACCACTGGCGAGGAGCACATAGCTCACAGCAAGCTGCGCAGGTTGAAAATGGGTTGGTTAGGCTGAATATTTATCAGTGGGTGTCTTTCAGCTGGATTCAACCATAGCCAATCATAGCAATCTCCTATTCAGTCCCTTTAAGAGCCGTGCACATTGCAACCCTGCCTACTGCCAATTTCCCACTACCACTGCAGTGGAAGATGATATATCTATTTTTCATTGATATCGCAAAACAATGTATACTATCAATGAAATAATGCATTTGTTTCACAAGTGAATGTCTAAAATCACAAACTAAGTAGGCCTATACATTTTATAGAATATGTAAGTGCAGTAGTAATGACCATCATTGTCAATTAATTCTACAAGTTGTCACTAAACTGTTATACAGGAAAATGTGTGCCTTTGTGTGGTAGCCCAGGATATTGGCCTATAATAAAACTAATAAGAAAAAAGTCCACCATATACTGAAATAGCCCATGCAGAAACTAGTGTATTTGTATTTTTAAATACTGTTAACAAATGATTCCACCTTCGACATTATGCATTGATATTATGCTCAAACATTTTTACTAATCAAGCAATCAATCGTGCATTGGACAATGTCATGTGTGAATAAACAAAAATCTGAAATACAACTTAATCCATTCACCAATGGTGTATGTCTTTATTCATATGCACCATTGATCGCTACAACAATACAACACAATCCATTGAACCACACACTGTAAAAAAAAAAAAAAAAAAAAAAAAATACCATAAAAACCATTTAATGAAGGGGGGAAATTGTAGGAATCTTGTTATTTAGCTGTATGAATCCTGTTATTTTATGGGATGAGTGTTAAAATAATGACTTATTACTATTATTCTACGTGACTCTACCCTTTCCCGTGTGACTGTCTATGTAACGTTGTTTTCTGGTTGTTTGATTGTTTATCAGTCATGACCAAAAAGAACTGGTTTCCACACGGTCTAAATCTTGACAATGTATGAACGTAAACAAATATGTGTAGTTGCATTGTCACTTGGTAACATTATTAGGATTATTGAGAAATGAATGCAAGACAACGTAGAAACCGGACATCATACTGCCATCATACTGCCAAATACTGCCATCATTAAAAATACGTGGTAGCAAATTTGAGTTGTATTTGGATCATTATGTAAAAGTAAAAAATGAGATGGTGAATCAATGTGTTTTACCTAACGTTGTGAACCTTTCTAAAATAATGTTATTATTTGACCGGCTCAGAAACGTTTGTAGGCTACTCGAGATACAGCTCAACGTAGGAACCAGGACATGTTAAATAACGTTATTATACAGTCTCATACAAGTTATAGGATAACTGCTTAATGGAAAAGAACACTGCAACGCAATGAATGAGAGAACAGCTTAGATGCAAGAAATACGTGTTCCTGCCAATACCATATGGTCATCATCGCCGTTGTTGTTGTGATGTAGTCCTCTTTCCATGTAAGAAATAATTATAAGCGCTTTTTCAATTCTGGGAACTCAGTTAGCAATTCGTACAGCTCTGCAAATGACAACATCACTTCTGACTCCT
This sequence comes from Ilyophis sp. 1 JC-2022, assembly GCA_022702515.1. Classification (NCBI taxonomy): domain Eukaryota; kingdom Metazoa; phylum Chordata; class Actinopteri; order Anguilliformes; family Synaphobranchidae; genus Ilyophis; species Ilyophis sp. 1 JC-2022. The sequence goes on from CM040400.1 coordinate 34,175,305, forward strand.
GCTAGAGAATTACGTACTAGAATTACGTGTTCTAGCCTGTTGGACGTACTCCAAGTTTCTGTAGTCGATCCATACAGTAAAGGGGTGTTCCGCTCCCTCTAGCCAATGACGCTACTCCTCCAAGGCCAATTTCACTGCAGATAGCTCCCGATCTCCTACGTCATAATTCTTCTCGGCCGAAGTAAGGGCTCGAGAGAAATATGCACACGGGTGCATTTTGCGGTCAAAGGGTGAGTGCTGAGATAAAATAGCACCTACACCAAACTCGGACGCATCAACTCCCACCACAAAGGGGAGGAAGGGATTGAGCATGACAAGAATAGGCTCTGAACTGAACCTCTTCTTGAGTTCTTCAAAAGCAGACTCAGACTTAGGATTCCACTGGAATTGAGTCGCCTACGCTTTTCTTTGTCAGGGCTGTAATGGGTGCAACGAGCACACTAAAATTGCGAATAAAACGTCTATAACGGCGAACCCAAGGAAATGCTGGACCTGTTTGACTGAGTGGGGAGTGGGCCAATTAAGTACAGCAGAGACTTTCTCTGGATCCATACAGACCTTGCCCTCTGATACTATGAATCCCAAAAATTAAACCGTGCTAGCGTGAAATGAGCACTTCTCTGCTTTCACAAATAATTTGGCCTCCAACAGGGCTTTCAACACCTGTTTAACATGACTGATATGGGCTTGTAAATCGGAAGAGAAAATTTAAAATGTCGTCCAAATAAACAAACACAAATTTCTTCAACATCTCACTTAGTATGTCATTCACTAATGCCTGAAACACAGAGGGGGCGCTAGTGAGCCCGAACGGTATGACCAGATACTCGTAGTGGCGGTGTTAATAGCAGTTTTCCATTCATCGCCTTCACGCATGCGCACCAGGTTATAGGTGTTGCTGAGGTCTAATTTGGAAAAAATAGTGGCCCCCTGGAGACGTTCGAACGCCAAATTCATCAGGGGAAGTGGATACCGATTCTAAATGGTAATGGTGTTTAGAGAGCGATAATCGATACATGGCCTTAATGTTCCATTCTTCTTTTTAATAAAAAAGAAACCTGCACCAGCAGGCGAAGTAGATAGCTTTATAAACCAATTGGCTAACGTCTCCTCAATATATTCTTTCATAGCCGCACTCTCAGGAGCCGCTAAGGAATATAGACTCTCTCTAGTAGGGGTAGTGCCCGGATGGAGTTCTATCGCGCAATCATAAGGCCGGTGGGGAGGAAGGGTGGTTGCCCTCTGTTTACTAAAAACCTATGCTAATTCGGCATATTCAGCCGGGATATTGAGAGGCAAAGAAAATTCAAGTGTTCCTGCAATCCCAGTCACTCCTCTCTGAGTAGGGGACCCAGGGAGAGGAGACCACTGAATCTCAGAGTTGGAGAGCTCCTCAGAAGAAATATCCCTTTAATTAGAACATCCGTCAGCCAGGGAGTCCCACTCCAGACTCTCGTCACCAGCCTCAAAACCTGAGACAGACTCTCCGTGATTTGGCGGAGAGGTAACCTCCTCCAGCTCAGACTCGGAATCATAAATGTCAACACGTTCCCCAGACAAACTGGAAGGAGCGAGGTGACCCTGCGCGGTACACACGGAACCCCATTAGCAAATAACTAACTTTTCCCCTCCCGACTTAATATGGGGATCGTGCTTAACTAGCCAAGTGTGACCCAACACCAAAGGATAAGCAGGGGAATCAACCAACAGAAACTGAATGCTCTCAATGTGTTTCTGTTGAAGAGTCGACATGGTGAGAAGAGACATATCTTCCTTAATGGTGCCTGACCAGGTGACCGTCGAGAGCGGTAACTAACCGGGATTGGTTAAGACACTGGACCGTAATCTCCCAGGCAAGACCTAGCTGATTTATCGATTATGATGGTTTCTTTGTACTGTAATGGATTTTGGTGGCGGATAATCAAATGCGAAGGTAGGGGGATCAGAACAAGATACTCATGCAGTGAGGACCAATAAAGGGAATAACAAAATAATAAATGCAAAGAAAGAAAAGACAGGAAACTACTTCCTTGTGGCTAAACAGCTAAATGAAAATCAACCCGCTAAAATAGGGCGAACTCGAATAACGAGTGAAACACAAACTAAATCTCCAGAGCTCAATACTGGAGCCAAAACGGGAAACTTAGCAAAGAAAAGAACACCTTCAGCACATGAGTTTAGGCGACCGAAACGAAACAAACAAAGAAAAACTGTCTCAGAGAGAACAGCAAAGAATAAAATAAATATCACAGAACGCTAACAGGAGGAATAAACCCTATACCTGAAATAAAAGCTAATAGCAAGTCCCCGTGAACATAAACAGTGTTTAATATCACAAGGTCGCTAGTACCTGGCTATACCTGGCTCAATGCAATGTCGAATGACATTGGAAGCGGAAGTGAGGAACTTAAATTTCCCGCAGGTAGAACCACAGGTGAAAACAATGATGAGGGAAAGCAAACCCTAGAACGGAACGTGGAAAAAATTCTCAATAGGGAAACCAGGAAGAGAACCGCAACGAAAAATACAATAAAAACCCATGAACCATGACAGGCCTACTACGAATTCAAATGTTTTCTAGCCGCTTAACGAGTCCCCGGCTTGACACCTGGCCTTAGCTAGAATAAAATAGATAATGATTTATTATGATAAATAAATACACTGCTCAAAGAAATTAAGGGAACACTTAATCAACACAGATCTGTCCAGTTAGGAAGCGTAAACGATTGTGAATCAATTTCACCTGCTTTGGTGCAAATGAAAGTGACAACAGGTGGACAGGAGAGGCAACAGCAAGACAACCCCCAAAAGGTAAATAGTTTTGCAGGTGGTGGCCACAGACCATTTCTCTCTCCTTTTCCTTCCTTCCTTGATTTTTCTCTAGTTTTGCATTTTGCTAGTGCCCTTCTCACTACTGGTAGCATGAGGCGGTACCTGCAGCTCCTCCAGGATGGCACATCCATACGTGCCGTCGCAAGAAGGTTTGCTGTGTCTCCCAGCACTGTCTCAAGAGCGTGGAGGAGATACCGGGAGACGGGCTATTACACGAGGAGAGCTGGACAGGGCCGTAGAAGGGAAAAAACCCCGCGGCAGGACCGGTATCTGCTCCTTTGTGCGAGGAGGAACAGGAGGAGCACTGCCAGAGCCCTACAAAATGACCTCCAGCAGGCTACTCGTGTGCATGTTTCTGAGCAAACTGTCAGAAACAGACTCCATGAGGGTGTCATAAGGGCCCGACGTCCTGTAGTGGGACCTGTGCTTACAGCCCAGCACCGTGCAGCTCGATTAGCATTTGCCAGAGAACACCAGAATTGGCAGGTTCGCCATTGGCGCCCCGTTCTCTTCACAGATGAGAGCAGGTTCACACTGAGCACATTTGACAGACGTGAGTCTAGAGACGCCGTAGCGAATGTTATGCTGCCTGCAACATCATCCAGCATGACTGGTTTGGTTTGACTTGGTGTTATACTGTGATGATTAAGTGATACATTTTTTTGAGCAGTGTAGTTTATGATTTTTATAAAGATTGGCATGCTCTTTTTTTGTGTGGAGCTGGAGTCAGAATTGATGTTGTCATTTGCAGAGCTGTACGAAATCGAGTCACTGCGAACTCAATTCCCAGAATTGAAAAAGCGCTTATAATTATTTCTTACATGGAAAAAGGACTACATCACAACAACAATGGCGATGATGATATGATATTGGCAGGAACACGCATTTCATGCATCTAAGCAGTTCTCTCTCTTAATACTCCTCTTTTGATAAGGAAAAAGGCTTTGCCTTGCAGTGTTCTTTTTAAACCATTAAGCAGTTATCCTGATACAACTTGTAGGAGATTGTATATTAACGTTATTTAAAATATGTCCTGTATCTTGAGCACAGACGTTTATGAGCCGGTCAAATAATGACATTAAAGCGTTGGCACAAAACATCAGGTAATACACATTGATCCCCTGTCTCATTTTTTACTTTTACACAATGATCCAAATACAACTCAAAGGACACGTTGCTACCACGTATTTGGCAGTATGATGTCTGGTTTCTACGTTGTCTTGCGTTAATTTCTGAATCGTCCTGATAACGTCACCAAGTGACAATGCAACTACGTCTTTTTGTTCATGGTCATACATTGTCAAGATTCAGATGTTGTGGAAACCAGTATTTTTGGTCATGACTGATAAACAATCAAACAACCAGAAAACAACTTTACATAGACGGTCGCATGGGCAAAAATGCCTAAGGGGGTAAAAAAGGCATTAACTCATTATTTAATGGCCATCCCCTAAAATAACAGTAGAATTTTGCTGTATCCACTTTCAGAATCCACCCCTCGTGCTGTGCACTCGTTTACCTGCTAATCCCAGGCCGTATGTTATCTATGTGTTTGCGTGCATTCCAGTCCGTGTCTTCTGTTCCCCCTCATTATTGAATTATTGTTTCCTATTGTGTTCACCTGTGTCTAGCGCCTTACTACTCCCACCCACACTTGATTCCTTTTCGTGTCATTACTTCCCTGGTGTATATAGTCTGCCTTCCACTTGTAATCTCTGTCAGGACGTTGATCAATTCACTGTGCCGATTTCTTTTTTATTATTATTATTTTATTTATTTATTTATTGATTTTTGTTTTGTTGTAAACCTGTGTTAGTTGAGACAACCCTTCTGTATGACTTTGAGCCTGCCTTCTCCTTCTGTTTTGTTTGCCGTGTCTTTCTGGTTTTTTGACTCTTGCTACGTTTATTTTTACTACTCTTGGATTTCGATTTTGTACCATCTCAACTCTGATTACCAGGCTACTGATCTTGGACTGTGATGAAAAAGGACAATGCATAATAAATGCAAAGTAACTCACCATACACAGGTCCACCAAAAATGTATGCACTCCTTCAATCTGGACACACGCCACACAGCAGATCTCCTCCCACTTTGGCGCATGGCAATTGAAATGGACTCAGGCACGTGAAAATCCATGGCAAAATTGCCACTCCACAGCTCTTACTTATTGGAAAATTTTCTCATTCTAGTCAAAATGCGAGTGGCTGCATTCTGCACAAGCTGGAGATTATTTAACAAGGACATAGGGCAGCCAGATAGCAGAGTATTACAGTAATCTAGCCTAGACGTAACAAAAGCATGGATCAATTTCTCTGCGTCCCCTTCTGATGGGAAGTGCCTAATTTTAGTGTGCACTAAAGGTTAGATCTGGGTCAATAGTAGCACCTAGGTCTTTCACAGCTGAATTTGGAACAACTAAACAACCATCAAAATTTTAAGTAAATGTGCACAATGTCTCCTTTTGTCTTTTTGGACCTAAAACCAGCATTTCAGTCTTCTCTGAGTTTAGGAGCAGGATAAAGGATATTATTTTTTTAAATAATATGTTTCATTGTTTGTTTGTTTTTTGTAATTTGTTTTTTCTTTTCCCCTCTATTGTCCTCTCTTTGCAACCCTACTTACAAGTCATTAAATTTGTCAAACCTTACTTTGTCCCAATACTTATGCTTACTTGAAATAGGGGGACTTGAATGGCATTGCTGTAATATAGTTCAATGTCTGTTTAAAAAAAACAACACATGGAATAAATGCATTGTGAAGTTTGACGTGATTAGTACAGAAGAAAAACAACCAATTTGACACATCTGTCCCAATACTTTTGCATTCACCTGTATGAAGAGCAATTTCTCTTCGATACTAAAAGTTTACATATTTGCCACCTAATAAAGGCAGCTGTAAAATACAAGTAAACAATGTGTATGATCAAATGTACACTTTTTCTGTTATGCTATTTAACCTGGTTTTTTGTTAAGTTTAGTGCTGATAAAAGCTCTATTAGCCTGTTTTTAGTGACCAGTTTATTTTAAAAGTTGGCAACGGTTTCTGTTTTATTTAGAAAGGGAAACTACATCACTCTTCTTCAAAACCAAAGAGGCAGGATGTCATTGATCAAGAGATTCTGTGTAATCTCACCGCGAACCGAAGCACCCCACAGGCGGATTAATGCACACTCTGACATAATAACGCGTTGAGGCCTGCCAGTGGGTCGCACACAGGAGTCCAAAGACAACAGTGCACACTACCCTGCACGGCAGGACACTTCCCCAGTGCTTTTTAGATCTTTAATAGTCACTAATCATGGGTATGGCTGGAAAGAAGAGGAAGCACAATGTTTTCAACCTCAGATAGCGAACACTGTGTCCATCTCTCAGGAATTCATAAATTACCCACAGAGGGGAAAAAGTAAAAATATACATGGTGGAAGATAGATTTATGGTGTGTGTGTGTGTGTCTTTGTGTGTGCGCGCGCGTGCGTGCGTGCGTGCGCATGCGTGTATGTCTGTTTGCATACTCACACGTGCACCTGTGCATGTTTTTGTGGTGTGTGTGCATATTCAATTGCATACACTGCATACAGTACATGCGTAACTGTGACTATGTGTCCTCCCATTGCATAAGTGTACTTTTCAAAGGCAAACACAGTAATTACTTTACACACATTCATAGTCCCATTCCAACATTGCAGATCAGGTAGGAACACATGTTCTATCCACCCACATTACACAGCAGACCTGGGCCAAATATTCAAATATTTCATGGCCATTCAAATACATTTATTTCCACATTTTTGATGGTTGTTTAGGGCAGTTATCCAGCTAACTTAGTAATCCTGCTTTCTGGAACAGGCCCCTTCTTCGTGATACAGGCCCCAGTAGTATACCTGCCTTGCATCCTTCGAAGTGAGCTGCTTTCGAAGGTATCTCAAAAGGCAACAAATTTGGGACACACTTCAAAGGCAGAATAATGTCACATCAGATCAGTTTACTGTTGTTCATTACGCTACGTTAGCTTGTTCTATTGGTAAGAAACGTGATTACTAGCAAGTTAGCTGGTACATGTTTTGTAATGTAATGTCTAGTCGACCCCGGGAAGTTGACGCACATGTTTTGGTTCCTACTCTGTTTTGCTGGGTAGGAACAGAGCTCCAGGCCAGCTGTCACTCAATGCTGACATGCCCAGACCCCGCCCCCACATGAAAAGAGTGCCAAAAAAACTTGGGTGAAGAGGCGAAGAAAAGGATGACTTGACCCGAGAGTGAAAAGACATAGCAAGCACAAGAATAAAAACCAAAAGTGAGAATCATATTTTTGATAAAAGAAAATAAAAAATTGAAAACAAAATAAATATTACGAATTAATCATTTTGAATCAATATAATCATTGAACATTTTTTCAATATCAATTCTTTTTCAATATTAATTGTTATTTTTACCCGTATCAAATCACCCAGAGGGTCCCAGGTCACCCTCTCAGATTCTCTTGAAAAAGATCACAGGTGCTCCGATACCAAACCTATGGCGAAATCCCAAATATTAGGTCTGTATCTCTAAAAGGTTTGAAACTACAGCCTTTTAAAATTTGAATTAATTTTATGCCGAACTAGCCTTTCGGTCCAACTTCTGACATTCATAGCTCCTTTGATATGGTATGTACAACTTTGAAACTATATAAATATTACCAATTAATCATTTTGAATCAATATAATCATTGAAAAAATTTTCAGTATCAATTCTTTTTCAATATTAATTGTTATTTTTACCCGTATCAAATCACCCAGAGGGTCCCAGGTCACCCTCTCAGATTCCCCTGAAAAAAATCACAGGTGCTCCTATACCAAATTTATGGCAAAATCCCAAATATTAGGTCTGTATCTCTAATAGTTTTGAAACTACAGCCCTTTGAAATTTTAATACCTTTTATGCCGAACTAGCCTTTCGGTCCAACTTCTGACATTCATAGCTCCTTTGATATGATATGTACAACTTTGAAACTTTGTCACTATGGCTAACTTTTTCTGTAGAATTGTAATCAGATCAGGTGTATCTTATGTACTTTTTCTCCTGCAAGACTCTGAAAATGGCCCAAAATTAAACAACAAAACGACACCCCCTTTGAGAACTTCTCACTCAAACAGTATGCTAAATAAATAACTTTTTTCCTGTCATTTATGACATGTTAGGCCTTGTGTATGCAGTAACCATATTTATTACAGTTATAGGAGTGTCAGGATAATTTTTTGAAATGTGCTCAATTTTCAAATTTCCTCAAAATTGCCTGTTTTCATGTCCTCAATTTGACCATGTGGCCAGTGAATCATTTTCATATTTTTATCATGTATTCTTATATATCTGACAATTTTGGTGTTTTTGTTGAGCCAAAACACAAATATTACATAGTTCACAGTTTCAGAATAGCCACAGACTTATTTCAATGAGAGGAACATACTACCCCTTCATAAATGAATTAAAAATTGTGAAAATAAACAACAATTTTTTTTCTAATTAGGCAATTTTATTGATTGTCAAAAACATTTCAAAGCATTATCACCAGTAATGTACAAATAATCACAGCAAGAACTTTTTCTTTTCAGGACATAAACAATGATTGTAAATAGTATTCACATTCACAGTGACAGTAGTCAATACTTTCATAATGACAAGTCAGCATTTCACCAAATAGCTTTTAATATTACAATGTTACAAATTTTGGGTAATACCTTAATTCTATAGTTTATCATTTATCAAGCTTCTGAATCAAGGGTAGTGCTTGGTCCAGCTTCTTCATTAGCTTGGTAATCAGCTTCCGATTGATCCCCAACACCTATAAGGTCCCTCCAGCAACTTGAACACAGTTTCTGTCCAGGTATCAGGCCCAGTACTTTGGCTGTATCTTCATTTACACAACGGAGGGATCCTGCAAAATGCATAACATTATTCAAAGTTTAATTCCAAAATTCATAGCTGTCGCATACGGTCTGATTTTCTAATGAAGTTTTAAGATGAAAAAGTATCAAATAAGCATACTTTTGTAACACAACAGAAAAAATGCATCAACTAACAATTGATTACCTTAAAATGAAAAACATTTTTTAGACAATCGGATATTAAAATGACACTTACGAGATATCTTCTTCTTATGAATGCTTCTTGGATCCACACAAAAGCGTTGAAGGCTTTCATACCATGTTAAAAATAGTTTCTCACGATGGAAACACACGCTGCCATCCTCATCCAGTGAAATTCCTGATCCTGAGCTTTTTCCTCGTCAGAGAATGAACTGAATTTCATTCATTTTACTGGTTTTCTTGAATAAGTAATTTTATGACATTCATCTTCCAATATATTTCCAAGATTACACTGAGATAAAGCACTGGTTTCCATCTTGATGACCTGAGTGATTATGATTATCCTAAATCCATTCGCTTTTATATAAAGAAAAAATTGCGCAATCTTTCTGACCTGTCTGGGCAAGTGAGGATTAATTCATTAAGCAATACTTACCCAAGATCATGTACTTCTTGCTGATGTTAGATGCAAGGAGACAAGTACCAACATGTTTCAGTGACATCACAGCAAAAGCACAATAATAGTAACAAATTTAATATCTAACGTAAAAAAATGATTGATAAAAGAAAAATGTATTTTGTCCTTTCAATGCATGAATCTGATTTCAACAATAATTAATGTTTTCATATGTAAATGTGAACCATCTGAATGTTTCATAGTTGCATATTTGAAAAAGACAATATTTAGAAAATATTTCAGCAAACAAATTGTTTTTGCTCACTGTATAAGTCACTTTGTGACACTGATACAATATTGAGTATTTCATATGCGTTAAAAAAATCATAACTCCAGAAGGAAGCTCAGCAACAACACCAAGTTTCTGTCAGATCATCTTCATATAAGAATACATGGTAAAACAATTTTGAGGAAATTTGTAAATAACATTTTAAAACATTATTCAGACACTCCTATAACAGTAATAAATATGGTTACTGCATACACATGACCTAATATGTCATAAATGACAGGAAAAAACTTTTTATCTAGCTAACATACTGTTTGAGTGAGAAGCTCTCGGGTGGTGTTGTTTTGTTTTGAATTTTCGGCCATTTTCAGAACCTTGTAGGAGGAAAAGTACACCTGATCTGATTATTTTTTTTTTTTCTACAGACAAAAAAAGTTAGTAGTCATGATTGTCAAGCTGTACTGTACATATCAAAGGAGCTATGCTATGCGGTGTTGGACGGAAAAGGCTCGCTCGTCGGCAAAAAAAAAAAAAAAAAAAAAAAAAAAAAAGGGCTGGGAGTTTAAAAAAGATTATAGAGACTAATATTTATATATTTTTTATAATTCTCTATAAGTAGGTATAGTAGTTTTTTTTTTTTTTTTCAGGGGAATGGGAAAGGGTGACCTTTTTTTTTTTCAATTTTTTTTTTTTTATGTGGAAATGATGGATGGAGAGAGCGGCGGGCCTAAAAGGATGATGTGTGGGTAATGATGGACTGTGAACTGACTGATGGATGGCTGTGGTGATCCCGATGTGTGAAAAACGCAAAAAAAATTTTTGAATTACGATAAAAAATGCTGTCTAACTCCCCGTCCCCTTTTACTTGTAGCCTACAAGTTGTACGTTTTCACCTTATGGGTGGGGATTCGAAGGGAAGCAGGAAATTTAACAGTCTCAGCTGCAGAAATATGTGCACTTGTGAGTAACAGCATTACATCTTATGCTGGTGAATCAATGCGGGGGAAAGGCCCAGAAAATTCAAGCTCACCACTTGAAATCATTGTGAGTAAAATGTTTGTATTAGTAAATGCCAAATGTTTGTATTGCTAGGCTTTTTCCCTATGCACTCATAAAGCAATGTGGGCTAGTATAATTAGTAGATTTGATTACAATCTTATATCTGATTATGTGTTCAACTCCAGTTGACGGGAAGTGACTTGCTGTGAGGGATGATTAGCGGCGACTGCTGCTGGCCTACACTGCTGGTGGGTGTGTATCGTAGTTGACTGTATGGCATTTGTATGTGCAGATTTAGCGCATATTGATGTGTTGTATTGTTTTAATGTAATGAATTGCGGGTAGCACGTGGAGCGTCTGGGAGACGCGGCGGGTATGCTGTCTTTTTACAATGTATTTTAAGTATTAAAATTAAATTGTGTATTAATTGTGTTTTGTTTGTCTTGTTGTAGAATTGGTGTTTGTCACTGTTTTGCTATACATACTGTGGCAAACTAATTAGACGGGGTAAGACAAATTACCTTTCCTCACTTTGCCATTAAAAATACCCTGTTGTAACAAGTGGTAATGAAGGCGGGGGTGCAGCAGGAACTGTTGTTAGTGCCCCGTCCCTTTATCCCCTCGGTTTTACAGCTCGCCCACACACACCTGCTGGGGGCCCACCTAGGAGTGGAGAAGACCCTGGAGAGGATTAAGACTCGGTTCTACTGGCCAGGGGTCAAAAAAGCCATAGAGGACTACTGCCGTAGCTGCCCTGACTGCCAGCAGGTGGCGCCTCGCCGTCAGCTGAGGAGCCCTCTCATCCCTCTGCCAATTATTTCTATACTCTTCAGTAGGATCGGCATGGACCTGGTGGGACCCCTACCCCGGAGCAGCTGAGGGCACCAGTACATCCTGGTCGTGGTAGACTACGCCACCAGGGGGATTGCGAGGGAACTGATGTGGCTCTTCTCCCGGGTCGGGCTGCCAGAGGAGATTCTGACCGACCAGGGCACCCCATTCATGTCACGGATCATGAGGGACCTGTGCCAACTAATGAAGGTAACCCAGTTACACACTTTCTGTTTATCACCCTCAGATGGATGGGCTGGTCGAGAGGTTTAACCAAACCCTCAAGAAGATGCTCAAGAAGACGATGGAGGCCGATGGGAGAAACTGGGACCAGCTGCTGCCGTTCGTACTCTTTTCTATTCGAGAGGTACCCCAGGCATCCACCAGGTTTTTTTCGTTTGAGCTACTGTACGGGAGACGACCCCGAGGACTGTTGGACCTGGCCAAAGAGGCCTGGGAACAGCAGCCGTCTCCCCATCGAACCATGGTGGAACACGTGGAGGAGGTAAAAGAACGGATGGCAACGATCTGGCCTATGGTAAGAGAATACATGGCGGAGGCCCAAGCGGCACAGGGTCTACAACCGCGGGGTCCAACCCAGGGTGTTCGCCCCAGGAGATAAAGTGCTTGTCTTAGTTCCTACCTCGCAGTGTAAATTTTTAGATAAATGGAACGGGTCCTACGAGGTCATCAAAAAGGTGGGTCCAGTCAACTACCGGGTACGACAGCCTGGACAACGACCCCCCACTAAGGTGTATGTCCTGGGGTATAGATTTGGGCCCTGTTCCCCACACTCATAGCACCTCCTACTGTCGGCCATCACGAGTGGCCGGCGCCTGGGTGGTTCGAGCGTAGCCGTCTGTCCGTGGACGTTCCTTAGGCCTGGTGATCGCTTCCATTTTCACTGCCCGATCACTGCGCACTAATGCTTGGGACGCCTGATATCCCTCCATCGCCTCGACCAGCTCTTCCACGTTCTTGGGGTTGCTCTGACCTGCCAGTTTCTTTGCTTCGAAGGGGAGTGCGTGTAAAAACCGGTCCATAATCACCCTTTCGACGGCTCCCAGGGTTTTGGGCTCTGATATGAGCCATGCATGATCTGGTGCATTTGCGCTCGGGGTGAGACTGATGGGTCATATGTCCAATCATGGTAGTGATGCGCCCTAGTCAGCAGCGTGTATCCATGTCGCTGCAGAATTTCCTCTTTTAGTTCTTGAAAAGTCAGCGTTTTGCCCTCTGTTAGATCTTGATAGGTGGTCTGAGCCACGCCCGTCAAAAATGGTGCCAGCAAATCCGCCCATTGTTCTTCTGGCCATTTCTCTCGCTTTGCGGTGATTTCAAAAGTGCGGAGGAAAGTCTCGACATCGTGCTCGTGAAACATTGTGAGAGTCGTCATGAGATCTGTGGATTTGAGTATTATTGTTTCCAGTCAGAATGCGGTTGCCGCATTCTCCACCATATGTGGCAAACTCAGAGGTGGTTGGAGTTGTCATGCAACTGAAAACAATAACCTCAATGTCCACACCGCGGCAATTCAATTTAAATCGCTGATTTATTGCTGTTTTGGGGTAAAGAGAGGTAGAGGTTAATGGGAGCGTCAGCCAGTCCGTAATCCGGGAGAATAGTCGTGGTACAATACCAGGGTTCGGTACACGTAGACGGGTTCTCTTACGGTCCAGGGCGTAATGAAGGAGGAGGGTTGTCAGACAGGCGGGGGTCGTAACGAGGCGGGTTCTCATTCAATCCGGGAATCGGGCACACAGCAGACTTCTCCTGACAAAACAGATCAAACACAGCGCTTTTAACTTTCTCTCTCCAACAAATCCAATCTCCTCTCTCACTCTCTCTCTCTCTACTCCACCTTTGTTTCGCATAAGCTACTCCATCTTCCGGTTGTTTGCCAGTCCATTTTCTAGGGTACCGATTAGCCCGGTGATTTGCCACAGCTTGCCCGGCGTCTTCTCCAGGTGCCGTGTATTCCCTTGTTGAGGTGGTGACATCATCGGAACTCCTAATATGGGCATGCCGTCTTTCCACAGCCTAACATACCTTTCATCTATCACCTCTCCGTGGTTCTGTCCCCGCCGGTTGCCACACTACGTTATTTGTAAATTCATCCTAGCCTATCTGCTAGCTACTTTTATAGCTGCATTGGTATGTGATTAGGTGATTGATTAAAACCGGAGAAAAGACCATTTGTTTTTGGGGATAATTTCTTATACTGCTTGTTTGGCTCCATAAATGAGTTAATTCTGAACCTATGTTGAACATTACAACCCATTAGGCATTTTTTTCCCATGCGACCGTCAATGTAACATTGTTTTGTGGTTGTTTGATTGTTTATCAGTCATGACCAAAAATAACTGGTTTCCACAACGTCAACAAAAAGACGTAGTTGCATTGTCACTTGGTGACGTTATCAGGACGATTGAGAAATGAATGCAAGACAACGTAGAAACCAGACATCATACTGCCATCATTAACAATATGTGGTTGCAACGTGTCTTTTGAGTTGTGTTTGGATCATTGTGTAAAAATAAAAAATGAGACAGTTGATAAATGTGTTTTACCTGACGTTCTGAATCTTTCTCAAAAGTGCCGACACTTTAATGTTATTATTTGACCGGGTCATAAACGTTGGTACTCAAGATACAGCTCAACGTAGGACCCAGAACATATGGTAAATAACGTTATTATACAATCTCAAGTTGTATCAGGATAACTGCTTAATGGTTTAAAAAGAACACTTCAACGCAACGCCTATTTTCCTTATCAAAAGAGAAGCATTAAGAGAGAGAAGAACAGCTTAGATGCATGAAATGCGTGTTCCTGCCAATACCATATCATCATCGCCATTGTTGTTGTGATGTAGTCCTCTTTCCATGTAAGAAATAATTATAAGTGCTTTTTCAATTCTGAGAATTGAGTTTGCAATGAATGACAACGTCAATTCTGACTCCTGCTCCACACGAAGAAAGAGCATGCCAATGTTTATTTTGTTGAGCAGAGGAATTTCTCTCCTTATAATGACCAAGCACTACCAGGTATGTCCAAGAAGAAAATGATTTATTTCTCTGCAGAAAGAGTCCAGTACTTGCACACACAAGGTGGTCAAGCATGAACTGAAGAGACGGAGGCAATCTCTGCCATATATATTCAAAAAGCTAATACATAGATTATCCTACCTCTGATTGGTGCACAGTTAATACATGTACATAGGCATAGAGTGGATTATACAAAGTCAATGACTGGTTAGATCACGCATATTGGATGAGCGCACAGTGACCCCTAGCCCTTAACATTACACAAACAGTTTTCAATACTATTTGGTCTCCCAGAGTCGTCTTGTTTTCAGGATTCAAGATGTCTTGAATCTAGTGTCTATGATGTCTAGTGTCTCCTCTGGCTCTCTAGCCATAAGATGTGCCTTGCGCCTGTGATATGGGTCAGAGGCCACAAGCCTGCAGTTTCATAGAGAAAAGATAGACAGAAAGAAGGGAGAAAGAGAGAGACAGAAAGAGAGACAGAAAAATGCACGCACACACAAGCTATAATCTATATATGTTGTCTGTGGTTTGCTTTGGCTGACTGAGAGAAAGACAGACTTTCCAGATAAGAAAGGCCCCACATTCCTGCTACGTCTCTGTCTCGAATTTAATATGTTTCAATTGGTATGATTGTACAACGAGAGATCTTTTTGGTAGATCTAAATGGTAACGTTATATCAACAGGTTAACAATGGTCTTAGCCTTGTTGTTTGAGCCACGTTTTTTTTTTCTGACAAAAACTATGTGCACATGTTCTGCTTTTCACATGTAAGAATGTTATTTTCACATTAAATAACGTCTTTTTATTGCAAATAAGTATTTTTTAAGGCAAAGAAATTGAACAATATTAATTGTTAAATGTTAAAATTATACTTTGCCTAAATAGAGGTAAGACATGGTCCGGTACTTGCTACCACCAAAAGATTTACTACACATACATTTTCACAGTTTCGCAAAGAAAATAAAGTTTAAACACAAATAAAATTTTCTAGCTCTCTGTCACTTTCTCCAGTAGCTTATATAGCTTTCCCCTTTATAGCTAGCATAAGTCATACAGTAGCTTAATAAATTATTATTATTTATTAGGCAACACAATCACGCGTGGCAACCTTGTCATTTAGCAAAAACTTTACTGATCAAACGTCGCAAGACCAACATAATCAATTATACAGGCAAGATAAATGATGGTCAGTTTCACCGTTCATGGCCATTTATCAAGTGTTTATCATTTTATTTCCTTATGCACTATTAGTATTCAAATTATATGAGAATATTCAAGACATACGTTTAGAAAAAGTCACAAAGGGATAGCTATATGGATTCCATGACTTTTATTGAATTTCTTTGTGACAACGGTCATTAACCGCTGTGGCATTCCTAGTGTTATATTTTAACAACTTTATAGGCTACTGTAGCTACCTTGCAAAAGGCACGTTTGCAAAATTATGTTAGCTAGATAATCTACTGACATACAACCATTAGTAGGTCTATCATGTAGGCTACAATAACCCATTAAAAACAAGTACGATAATCCATTAAAAAATATTAATAAAACTTTAATTTATTTGTAATTCATGGTAAAGGGGAAATGACAGAATCCAGGCATATGTGTTTCTTTTAGCCAGAATGCATGTGTGTTTGCATATACAGGTGCAGCTCAAAAAATTAGAATATCGTGAAAAAGTTCTATATTTTTTGTCACTCATGTCAGAAAGTGAAACTCATATATTATATAGATTCATTACACATAGAGTGAAATATTTCAAGCCTTTATTTCTTGTAATTTTGATGATTATGGCTTACAGCTAATGAAAACCCAAATTCAGTGTCTCAGAAAATTTGAATATTACATAAGATCAATAAAAAGGGATATTTTAAACAGAAATGTCAGCCTTCTGAAAAGTATGTTCATTTCTATGCACTCAATACTTGGTTGGGGCTCCTTTTGCATGAATTACTGCATCAATGCGGCGTGGCATGGAGGCGATCAGCCTGTGGCACTGCTGAGGTGTAATGGAAGCCCAGGTTGCTTTGTTGGGTCTGGTGTCTCTCATCTTCCTCTTGACAAAGAGGTCAGGCGAATTTGCTGCCCAATTAAGCACAGTAATACCATGGTCATTGAACCAGCTTTTGGTACTTTTGGCAGTGTGGGCAGGTGCCAAGTTCTGCTGGAAAATGAAATCAGCATCTCCATAAAGCTTGTCAGCAGAAGGAAGCATGAAGTGTTCTAAAATTTCCTGGTAGATGGCTGCGTTGACTGTGGACTTCAGAAAACACAGTGGACCAACACCAGCAGATGACATGGCACCCCAAATCATCACTGACTGTGGAAACTTCACACTGGACTTCAAGCAACGTGGATTCTGTGCCTCTCCACTCTTCCTCCAGACTCTGGGACCTTGATTTCCAAATGAAATGCTAAATTTACTTTCATCTGAAAAGAGGACTTTGGACCACTGAGCAACAGTCCAGTTCTTTTTCTCCTTAGCCCAGGTAAGACGCTTATGACGTTGTCTCTGGTTCAGGAGTGGCTTGACACGAGGAATGCGACATTTGTAGCCCATGTCCTGGATTCATCTGTGCGTGGTGGCTCTTGATGCACTGACTCCAGCCTCAGTCCACTCCCTGTGAAGCTCCCCCAAATTCTTGAATGGATTTTGCTTGACAATCCTCTCAAGGCTGCGGTTATCCCTGTTGCTTGTGCACCTTTTCCTACCACACTTTTTCCTTCCACTCAACTTTCTATGAATATGCTTGGATACAGCACTCTGAGAACAACCAGCTTATTTAGCAATGACCTTTTGTGGCTTACCCTCCTTGTGGAGGGTGTCAATGACTGTCTTCTGGACATCTGTCAAGTCAGCAGTCTTCCCCATGATTGTGTAGCCTACTGAACCAGACTGAGAGACCATTTAAAGGCTCAGGAAACCTTTGCAGGTGTTTTGAGTTAATTAGCTGATTAGAGTGTGACACCATGAGTTTCCAATATTGAACTTTTTCACAATATTACAATTTTCTGAGACACTGAATTTGGGTTTTCATTAGCTGTAAGCCATAATCATCAAAATTACAAGAAATAAAGGCTTGAAATATTTCACTCTATGTGTCATGAATCTATATAATATATGAGTTTCACTTGAAATGAGTGACAAAAAATATTGAACTTTTTCACGATATTCTAACTTTTTGAGCTGCACCTGTACATGTATGTATGCATCTTTCTCTCTAGATTGAATTGTCTTATGGTTTATACATTTATATGCATTGTCATTATCAGTTACTCATAACAAACACGGTACAAAAATAAATGATATTTCAACAAAAATGCCAAGTTACTCACACGCACTGTCTATAATAAAACTAGCAAAATCTAGGCCTGCCATTAAAATTATTGATATCAAAATTAGGCCAAGCTACAACAAACAATATTGACTATCTTACATTGCACAAATTAAACAAGGTCTATTCCAAAGCAATGCTACCCAATGTTTCCTAAATTATTTCATGCAAATTGTACTTTTTCATTTTACCATCTGAAAGATGGTCATTCAAACTTTGTGCGTCAACTAACAAAAAATGCTTCATGGAAGAATACATCATTTAAATGAATGTTGTCAGCAGCTGAGGAAAAATTACAATCCAGAAAGGATATGTTTATACTTGGGTGTCACGTGCAAAATGTTTTAACATTGCAACTACATTACATTACAGTTATTTGGCAGACGCTTTTATCCAAAGCGACGTACAATAAGTGCATATTGAAGGTCATTGACACAACTACAAAGCAAATCTGACAAAGCACAACTTTCTCACAACGTAGGAGCTATCCCTAGTAATGAACATAGGATACAGTCGGCTATACATTCTTAACTATAAAATAGCAAAAAACACAAATAGAAAATAAAAGATAATTTATATAAAATAAGTATAATTTATTTAAAAATGTAAAAAAATATATATATATTATTTGTGAACACAATTTTACAATTGTGTAAAATTTGAACAATAATATAATGTATTTTTCTCATGAAGTGGTTTTTATACACCCAAAGCACTGGATGCAGATGATTGTTAAAGATATTGTGTAGTCATTTGTAAATTTTTGTAAAGTGTAACAGCTGAATTGTTATTTACACTATAAATCATTGACATTTGACACTTTCACATGACACACAAAGTTTGAATGACCACATTCACTTCAGATGGTAAGATGAAACATTGGGTACCATTGCTTTGGAATAGAGCTTGTTTAATTTGTGTGAGCTAAAATAGCCAATATTTTTTGTTGTAACTTGGCCTCATTCTGATCAATAGGCCTATTTTTATTGGCAGGCCTCAGTTTTGCTAGTTTATTATAGACAGTGCTTTGTATGCATAACTTGGCATTTGTGTACGTTGATAACGTTTTCTGTTGAGTTTTATGTTATATGCTACTTCCAGCCCCACACAACTATAAGCACAAATCCATCTTTAATCTTTAGACTCTCTTTTAGACTTTTTAAATCACATTCAGAACACTAGAAATTAACACAATATACAAAGTAAAATTATTTAAGCTTTCAAACAACCAATGCACAGTGGTTTGTCCATTAAAACTACGAAAGTGAATGCTTTCCCATTGATGGAATTGGCTGAAACAGCTAGAAATTGTAGTACCGGCTGTAAGGTGGAGTGTCAGGTTCAGAGTACCAAACGCAACAGCCAAGGAATCTCAAAGTGTACACCGTAGTATACACCAATAAGGCGGACAGGTCCGCACCAGGAGAGGGAAATAACAAACAAAAAATGGAGAATGAAAAACACTCTAGGCAAAAGCCAAATCATAACTACCCAATGAAAACAGGGCGAACTCAGGAGAGATAAGCAAAGAAAGTAAACAAAGGCAATCTGTCTCAATGATAACAGAAGTGCAAACCAAAATGAGGGACAGAAAGCACAGAAGATTAAAACAAATCCAACTACGGAAAATCTCTAATGAAACTAACAAGCAAGTCCCTCGTATAAGCAAACATAAAGGTGAAGAGGTCGCTTTGTAACTACCTATACCTTACCGGCTTAATTCTCAAATAGCAAAGACAATATCAAGCACCGGAAAAAGGAAACCCTGAGCTATACAATGGGGGAAATAAGTATTGGACACGTCAACAATTTTATTATCAAACATATTTCCAATGTAGCTATTCACATGAGATTTTGACCAGACATTGGTATTAACTCAGACATTTGCATGCCATGACTTTATGATGTCTGTGACCCAACAACATCAAAAGGCTCTTGATATCTTATTTGCTGGTACTCTTACAAGCGATACTATAACAGCTCTGCATTTCAATGGATCTCTATGGGAATTGGGGGGTGAGACAAGATTTAGCTGTAAATTACACTGGAACAGTATAGAACACATGGTTGGCTCAGTGGTTCTAAGTCATCAAGGGTCTGATGTATTAAACAAGCCTTTAACCATCACTCTGCTGCCAGAAATACAGTAGATATGGAAGGATCACTTTAAGGGTTGTTTCTCCTGACAGATTTTCCTATTGAACTCTATGGAAAAAGTCAGGAGAAGAAACCCTTCAAGTTATCCATCCATATCTACTGTATTTCTGGCAGCAGAGTGATGGTTAAAGGCTTGTTTAATACATCAGACCCTTGATGACTTAAAGCCACTTAGCCAACCATGTGTTCTATACTGTTCCAGTGTAATTTACAGCTAAATCTTGTCTCACCCCCCAATTCCCATAGAGATCCATTAAAATGCAGAGCTGTTATAGTATCGCTTGTAAGAGTACCAGCAAATAAGATATCAAGAGCCTTTTGATGTTGTTGGGTCACAGACATCATAAAGTCATAAGGGATAATAAGACAACTATTAGAGACTTGTGCAATGAGGGTAAACCATCCCTCCCTTTAAGTTGAAATATCTTCAAAATAAACTCTCAGGCTAGGCTACACAGAATCTGCCTGGCACCGTAACGCAGTATAGGGGTTGAACTCACAGTAGCAGCAGACACAAATCACATTGTTTAGTTTTGCATAATTCTGTAATAACTGTCTTTCCTACTAGGCCCTAAAGTGTGTGACCCTGAAATTACATTATGAAACTAACATCTGCATACCATCCCTTTAAGTTGAAATATCTTCAAAATAAACTCTTAGGCTCTCTCTCTACAAAGAATCTGACTGGCTAGCACATTTGTAAGACGGGTTACTATTTAAGGCTGTAAAAGCTTCTGTTCAGCTTCAGCAGAAGCTGATTTTCAAAATTGCTGGAGTCCATCCTTGCTCTCCTAGGGCTAAATAGAAGCCCTGCAATACTAAACAGCCTTTCACACGCAGCTGAGGCAGGAAGAGGCGTGTTTAATTTGATGGACACTTTACAGACGGAGGGGAAGGTCTTCAGCAGACTGGTGTGGTCAGCAGAGCATGCCAGATATCCCTCAAGTTCTTTTGAGGTTTCTTGTGCAGTTGTCTTGATGGACGAGAAGAAGTAGTCATCATCAGAAGCGACGGGGCTACCAAGGGGCGTCAAGGGCTCCATGTCCAGATTGATGTAGTCCAGTCCTGAAAAACAATGCATGTCCCATACACATGCAGAAATTGAACAGAATGGCATTCAGAACATTCGTCAATGACAGCCAAAGTACATATTGTTCATAGGTCTAATCTTTACTGTAACTCTCATTTGGCAAATAGCCATGGTATCATTCTAGACAGTTAATTGAGACAAGAATTGCAGTGAAAAAGTTTTCGTGTCCAAAACATTGCATAATACTGTAATCAATCATTATAGTATTACAACAACTACAGTAATATTGAAGTGCAGTTATACTGTAATCATTACAACTGCAGTTGAACTGCAGTATTTTTTGTAAGGGTTGCCAGCAATTTGACATAGCGAGGAGGTCCAAGTTATCAATGCAGTGATAGCCAAGTTGGGTAACGTTTCTCACTCTCAGTCCAAAATTATCCATCCCACCCTGATGATACCGCTAACGTTGCATTTAATTTCGTTAGCTAGCTACGTTATCATATTCATATCCGACCGACTGTTTATTTATAACGTTACGTTATCGATAGCTAACGTTAACGTTGCCAGACTTTGGAGTGGTGGTGGAGACGTGATTAACGTTAGCTTAGCTAGCTCTGTATCATGTCGTCAGCTAACGTTAGCTCAATGAATGCACATTGTAACATTAAAGTTAGCTCACCTCAATATGTTTTCTCAAATTTGAGGGTGAATTTTTGAATGCCGAAATTTCGTTCACCTGTGGAAGGCAAAGAAGACATTTCAGCCGATAAGAATCTCCCTTGACTTCAGTGAATTCGAACATATCCTTAAGATATGGCCATGGGTGATCCCTGTCCGTTTCATCATTGCTGGTGGCAGCGAGAGCATCTTCACCTGCTGCTTCTGCCATCTTATTCCAGTAGCAATGACGATGACGTGCTGCTGAGCGAGCGGGCCGTATGCTGGCAAATTGAGTTTGGGTGCTTTCTTTTAAAAAGGAAATTTTTTTTTTCATCGGATTGGAAATGTAACGAATACTTGGGAGGGGGCAAGGGGAAATGTATCGGAGTAAAAAGTAAACATTTTCTTAAAAATTGTAGTCGAGTAAGAGTGAAAGTAGGAGCAAATAAAACATACTCAAGGAAAGTAGAGATCCCCGAAAAAAATACTTAAGTAATGTAACGAAGTATTTTTACTTCGTTACTTACCACCCCTGCAAATCAATAAATGAAAGCATGCACAGACGATGCACATTTTATGAACATCAACAAGCATAGGCAGAAATTCAGGTGCAGATATTCAAATCAAATGATTCCATAGAACTCAAAACTTACCCCAAAACTCCATCAAACCAAACCAAAACTTTCACTGTTAAAATTAGAACTATTAGCAGAAGCAAGACATTCTACACTGAGCGTGTCATGGGTTTCGGCAGCCTTCGTTTATTTTCTGCGGTCATTCTTTCTCGGAGCTACGCGAGGGCACTCTTATCGGATTTTCTGTCTTCCGTGCCGGATTTCCATTGTCTCCCGGCTCTCTGTCCTTGCACCTGTTCTGATTACCTGCCGGCTATTTAAGCCTCGTATTTCTGTTTTCCAGGGCTTAAATAGCTAGTACTGGTATAGAAACACATACTTTTGGAGACCGCTTTGCACCATCTCCTTGCTTTGGTGTAACGTGGGACTTTCCGTAAAGTTACTTAGGGAATTTCCTTCTCTTTTGCATTGTCCGTCTTTCGTTTTGTTTGTCAGTTCCAGGTTCACTAAGACAGTGTTTTTGTCTTACCACTTTTCTTTTTACCTTAATGGCACTAATCTAAGGCCACACTGGAGCCCACAAAGTTGCAGATTCTCAACAGTGGGGTTGGAGTCAGATGGTCAGTACACAATACATGGAGAAGGAGGAGTTAATGGCTAGTTTGGAGACACTCTTATTTCATGAAATGCATTTAAAATTATACAAACTATACAATTATACAAATATTACTATTAATTATTCAAACATTACTTATTTCATCAATAATTATTTGACATTACAATTCACTTACACATACAGATTTTTAAAAATCTTTAAACATTTAGCTGTCATGGATCATGCCTTTATTTCCTTATCTCTGCGTTTTGCATTCCTTTTCTCATCTACCTGTAAATCTATCTGATTTTTTTGTGTTCCGCTATGGGTTTTGCATTCGCCTTGGTGATTAGTGAGTTCACCTGTACTGCATTTCCTCGCTATTTATACCCCGCTTCCTCCTGTTCTTGTTGCTTCCATGTTATTTCACGTAACATTCGAGCCGGTAAAAAGGGTATGGGAAGTTGTGCTACTGTCGACCGCTTTGCTTCTCAACGCGGGACTTGTTGGCAGTACAATTTAGAGAGAATGCAAAGTTATCTTTTCACTCTTGTTTCAGAGCAGAGGGTTTTCGTTTCTTTGTTTTTCCACTCATGCCTACGAGTGCTCTTACTCTAAGCCTGGGGGTTTCTTTTCTTTCTGTTGTTCGCTCCACAAACGGGAGTTGGATGAGCGTTACTGCTTATTTCTTTGTTTTGCTCGGATACCAAGTTCCTCGTTAGATAAGTGTTCTGCTTATTTCTTTGTTTTGCTCGGATACCGAGTTCCTCGTTAGATAAGCGTTCTGCTTATTTCTTTGTTTTGCTCGGACACCGAGTTCCTCGTTAGATAAGCGTTACTGCTTATTTCTTTGTTTTGCTCGGATATCGAGTTCCTCGTTAGATAAGCGTTACTGCTTATTTCTTTGTTTTGCTCGGATATCGAGTTCCTCGTTAGATAAGCGTTACTGCTTATTTCTTTGTTTTGCTCGGATATCGAGTTCCTCGTTCTTTCGCGAGATTGTTTGTGTTCCCCCGTTGTTTGCGTATCCCCTTTTCCACTGCGGATTATTGTCTGTTTCAGTGGTGTTCATAGGAACACTTTAAGATTCCCTATCTGTCGCACCTGGACCTCCAATATTTCCTCCGTGTCTCTGGCACAGAGAACCACAACATTAGCATTCTATTTCTTCCATTTTTCCATTGGCATATTCCTTAAAGGTCCCATATCATACTATTTTTGGTCAATTTTATAGTCTACCATAGGTATACCAAACATGTTGATAAGGTTTTTAATTTTAAAAAAAAGGTTTTGAAATATATATATTTTTAAATATAAATCCAGTGAGTTTTTTACTCATGCAGCTGAACAGCCCGTTTTGGGTGGGTGGTTCAGGTTTTTTTGACATGCTCTGTGTAGATTGGCACACATTAGATCACACTCTTGCCTACACTACACTGTTGCTCTGAAAAACCAAAGAAACAAATTAAAAAAGAGCAAACGAAGACATTAAAGAACGTATTTTTTTACAAAGGCAAATACATGTAACATAATTACAATATAGCGATTACCTCTTAACTGTTTAAATTATACTTAGCCTGTAGGCTAAGGTTACTTTTCAAGCAGTCAAAGATTCATCCCTGCATGCTTTCAAATGTATCCTATATGTCAACAAATGCAACATTATTGACGTGTTCCCCCCTTTGCAAGCTATTGTTTGTAAGCATTCGTCTGAATACTTTTGGGTAAAATACATCTACACTTTAGACAGTTTCGCTTTTAGAAAATTGACAGTTTAACATTAGCTGGCTTGCTTACAGTACAGTACATTACAGTAGGCTACCTGCGGTCACTGATTGAGCCGTCGTTAAATAACGTTAGCAATCGGAAGCTTGTGCATTGTATTTTACAGTGGCACCAAAATCTGCATTGGATTGGTATCGGTCGTATGGGTTAACGTTACAGGACTCCGTACGCAACCAGGCAGCTTGGCTAGAGAGCTCTAAACGTCAAAGCGCTTACTATTGTAGCTGGAAAGATTAAAAGTGCCCTGACACAGCAAATTTAACATGGCCAGTTTTGCTAGTCATGAACTCTCCACTTGCTCGTAATTACACTCTGTGGTAATAGAGGCTAAGTAAAGAACGGAAAGGCTGGCATTACCACAGAACTGTATACCTACCCTGTTCTTTAGAGGCTGAAGGAGGGTGGGTTTATGCAAATGACATCTGGCTGTTTTCACAGGAGTCACATAATGTTGTCACAGCTGGAGCCAATTCTGAACAGACTTTTAAGCCAAGTGATTTTTTTTCTTATGCAACAACAAAAAAATGGCAGGTAGTACCGACTTAATATTTTACCAGCACATAAGTATCATGCTACACTGCATATAAATGCTAAAAGTAGCTAAACTTCCATTTCCATGATATGGGGACCTTTTTAATAAACAAATCTAACAAAATATGAAACCATCAGTCATTGCTCTAATTGCATCTTCATCACTACAGTCATCAATAACTAAAAAATCCATGTCAGTTATTATTTGGAAACCAGGGATAAAGAGAGGTGTCAGAGCATATTTTCCAATGGAAAGCTGACATGTTCCTAATGACACATCACTTGTAATGCATCTCAAGACAGCACACATCTCCAGGCTTCTCTCAAACTCCTCAGAGAGTCCACTCTGACCTTCCAGCACTGATCCACCCACTCTTTAGGTCTGAGGTTTCAATAATCCCTTAATTAGGCCCTGGGACTGTGCCCTGCACACACCCACGCACAGACACACACATACGCATACACACATGCATGCACATACACAAACACACACATAAACACAAATACGCACACACACACAGCAGGGAAATAAAATATCCAGTATGTCAATGTGATTAGTACACAAGTTACTGAATCCCACAGACTCCACAGACAGGAACAGAGAGGGCGGTAAAGTACCTGTAACATCACCAGCCAATGTGTGTTGAAGTCCCCCCCCATTCCTGCTTGGCTATCAGGCAGGCCTTGTCAGTCTGCGGTGTGGGACAGGTGGAGGCAGGCGGTTTTGGCAGTTTCTCCTCTCATGTGCGCCCCAGTGGCTTAAGAGCCCTCACAAACCCCTCGTTCTGGCCGGCCAGGCCTCAGATGAGCCCCGAGCCTGGAACTGGTCACAGAGCAAACCTTCCACTTCCTGCCAACAGCACGCCAACCAACTCACCGAATGCACGCTCTCATACTAAAAATAATAAACTCTGCACAGGCTGCGTTTGATAATGCTGCACGATGGTTAGGATTCCTTTTTATTTACACTGCACAAAATGAAAAGACCTGCCACCTGGATTCCAGATAGACTGGCTTTATGAATTCCTCCTTCAATATTCTAATAAAGTCAGAAAGGAAAGTGAAATCAAAGCGCTTCCTGGCTGCCCACAGCTCAGCTTCTGAAGGCAAAGCCTATTTTTAGGCCTTAACCTAAACCAGCAGTTTTTCAGACTAAACCGGTCTGCCACAATCCCAGATGTTGTGATGGACATAAAAGACCCGGCCAGTTGCGACTTCCGAGCGTTTAAATTCTGATGACATCACAGGAAGGCCAAGCGATGGACAGGTGCCACCACTTTAACTCACGCTGGCACCCGTCCAGAGTAGGAACCCGCCCACCCCTGTCCAATCAATGACTTACTCCTTTACGTCATTACGTGGCGCTGTAATGGCGACATGTAGTCCAGCAGTCTCTCGTGTTCGTGTTTGTTAATTTGAATGTGTTTTGTTGTGTTGGGCTTTTGTCTTAGTTTTTTTCATCTGCTGTGTGTCTGTAGTGGGACGGGGAAGCGGGCTGGAGATTTTTCAGGGCACTCCTGCTGCTCGTTTGATAATATCGACGAATTGTCTAGTCGATATAATTTTGTTTGTGGTCGTCACCATGGAGACGCATTCGCAACATATGCTCAGGAATGTCCGTTGGATCTGTAGACTGCAGCAACAAAGTTTACCATCGCTCTTCACCGGAGTTGAGGATTTTGGGACTGATCTGGGATTGCAGAGAATCTTCAAAAGGCAGCCAGGGAAGGAGAACATAATGCGGGGGAGGAATAAGATGACTGGGAGGATTGACGTAGTTTGATGCTCGGTTTCAGCGATGGGCAGAGACCGCGGTGATGTGTGTATGGAGGAGAGTCGTGGAGGCGGAGTTTGTGTGTTGGACTGCTTGGTGACACTGGACATCTCGGGACAGCGGGACTATTTTTTAAATCATGGCTGTATTGCACTTTAATTCACTTGATTGATGTAATGATTCTGTTGGATGTCTTTGTTTGATATGTTTGTTTGTGTGTTGTGGGTCTGCCCCACTGTCTGTCTTGTTTTGTTGTTGCTGGGGCTACAAGAGTTATTCTATTCTATTTACTTGACAATGCTCCCATAAGCCCATTCACTCTCTTGCATGAATAAGCCTTTATTTTTGCCCCAATGTTCTCTCAGGTGGTGAGGTTCCCAAAGACGGCTTCATTCCTTATTACTTTTCAGCACCTCCCGTGGATTATTCAAGACTAAACGGCAGTCCTTTTCACGGAGTACGCTTATGAGTATGAAGCATTACCACGGATGTAAAACGTTGCAAACTTGACTCTTTTCCTTGCCACGCTAATTAACTCATTATACTTTCAAGAGCGCTTTTGTTTGCCTCCGCGAGAAAGCATTTACAAAGGCAGGCCCAGATGAGATGCGATGTTTGCTTTACAACTGGAGTCGAGCTGGAGGGTGAGCGTTCGGGAGCTGGGGTCCGAGGGCTATTTATTTCCCCTCTGCCTTTTTTTGAAGACTCCTTAAACAAACCTCCTTCTCACAAATGATACAGCTCCATCCTTCTCCTGTGTTGTGTCTCTAAAAAAAGGCTAAATCTGAATCCTGGTCATGGCGAGTGTTAAAGTGTGATGCTGATTTATTGGGTGTGGAAACCTTTGTCTAGGATCTTGGGAAGATATTTGCAGGCTAGCCTGGTTCTCAGCTCTCAGCCTCATCAAATTACAGAGTGCCTGCCGTTACTACTCTCCAACACACTGCGAGACACAATAGCCTCGTCTCTGCATACAAAATATCAATACACACTTTACTTAGTAGGACCTAATTTTAGAGAAGTTACAATGATATGATATATTCTTCAATGTTCCCTCTGCTGTTCCCTTTCATGTCAATCTCAATATCAATGTCAGTGGACATCAGTGATCTACGTAGCTAAAGTAACAATGGCTAGCATTAAAACTCTCAAGGATATATATAAAAAGTATTAATTGATTATTTATGTAGAAATATGAAGAACTACAGTGGTGTTCAAATAAATAGCAGTGCGTTAAAAAAAGTGAATAAAGTGCAAATATTCTTTAAAAGCTTTTAGTTCCATATTTCAAATGTAGTGGAAACATTACACATTAAATTCCAAATCAAAGCATTAACAAATTGTATCAAGTCTGCGTTATTCTTTTACAGGAAGCAAAGAAAATAAATATTCATCTGTTCAAAAAAATAGCAGTTCACATTTTTCTCTTCAAACTCAAACTCTTACTGTATTTCCTCTTAGGCATACGGCAACATAATCTCTTCAATTATTTTGATGTATTCAAACTGATTCAAAATTATCCCTGGTATATGATAAATAGGCCCAACACCGTAGTGTCCCCATACCATGATTTTTGCGCCACCATGCTTCACTGACTTCACAGTGTACTGTGGCTTGAATTCAGTACCCGGGGGTCATCTGACGTACTGTCGACGAGCACTAGAAATTATACGAGACAATTTTACTCTCATCAGTCCACAGAATGTTACGCCATTTCTCTTTGGGCCAATCGATGTGTTCCTTGACAAATTTTAACCGATTCTGCACATGCCGTTTTTTCAACAATGGTGCTTTATGGGGGCTTTTTGCTGATAGCTCAGCTTCAATCAAATGTCTTCTGACTGTAACAGCACTTACAGGTCATTTTAGATCATCTTCTAGAGGTGATGATTGGCTGAATCTTTGCCATTCGGACTATTCTTCGATCCATTTTAACAGTAGTTGCTCGTGTTTCGGGTTTTTGTTGCCATTTTAAAGCATTTGAAATATTTTTAGCTGAGCATCGTATAATTTGCTGCACTTCTTTATACGTTTTGCCCTCTCCAAACACCTTTTTAATCAAATTACGTTGTTCCTCCGAAAAATGTTTGGAACGGCCCATTTTACTTAGCAATTCAGAAGGAAATATATTTTATCACAATGTATGAAACATTTGCTTCCCTTCTTCCTTAATAAAGGACAATTAATGACACGTTTTTTCACAGAATTAATTAATTCTCTAATTAAACTCCACACAGCTATTATTTTGAACACGCCCCTTTCAATTAATGAGTCAATTACTCAGAACAAGCAGCGTGCATGTCATGACAATTGGGTCTGTTGTTTTTCTATTACACTCAAAAAAAAAATTGAGCTCAAAAATTGGTGCAGCTCAAAAATTTTGAATATCGTGAAAAAGTTCAATATTTTTTGTCACCCATTTCAGAAAGTGAAACTCATATTATATAGATTCATTACACATAGAGTGAAATATTTCAAGCCTTTATTTCTTGTAATTTTGATGATTATGGCTTACAGCTAATGAAAACCCAAATTCAGTGTCTCAGAAAATTAGAATATTGTGAAAAAGTTCAATATTGGAAACTCATGGTGTCACACTCTAATCAGCTAATTAACTCAAAACACCTGCAAAGGTTTCCTGAGCCTTTAAATGGTCTCTCAGTCTGGTTCAATAGGCTACACAATCATGGGGAAGACTGCTGACTTGACAGATGTCCAGAAGACAGTCATTGACACCCTCCACAAGGAGGGTAAGCCGCAAAAGGTCATTGCTAAAGAAGCTGGTTGTTCACAGAGTGCTGTATCCAAGCATATTCATAGAAAGTTGAGTGGAAGGAAAAAGTGTGGTAGGAAAAGGTGCACAAGCAACAGTGATAACCACAGCCTTGAGAGGATTGTCAAGCAAAATCCATTCAAGAATTTGGGGGAGCTTCACAAGGAGTGGACTGAGGCTGGATTCAGTGCATCAAGAGCCACCACGCACAAACAAATCCAGGACATGGGCTACAAATGTTGCATTCCTCGTGTCAAGCCACTCCTGAACCAGAGACAACGTCAGAAGCGTCTTACCTGGGCTAAGGAGAAAAAGAACTGGACTGTTGCTCAGTGGTCCAAAGTCCTCTTTTCAGATGAAAGTAAATTTAGCATTTCATTTGGAAATCAAGGTCCCAGAGTCTGGAGGAAGAGTGGAGAGGCAAATAATCCATGTTGCTTTAAATCCAGCGTGAAGTTTCCACAGTCAGTGATGATTTGGGATGCCATGTCCACTGTGTTTTCTGAAGTCCACAGTCAACGCAGCCATCTACCAGGAAATTTTAGAGCACTTCATGCTTCCTTCTGCTGATAAGCTTTATGGAGATGCTGATTTCATTTTCCAGCAGGACTTGGCACCTGCCCACACTGCCAAAAGTACCAAAAGCTGGTTCAATAACCATGGTATTACTGTGCTTGATTGGTCAGCAAACTCGCCTGACCTGAACCCCATAGAGAATCTATGGGGTATTGTCAAGAGGAAGATGAGAGACACCAGATCCAACAATGCAGACGACCTGAAGGCCGCTATCAAAGCAACCTGGGCTTCTATTACACCTCAGCAGTGCCACAGGCTGATCGCCTCCATGCCACGCCACATTGATGCAGTAAATCATGCAAAAGGAGCCCCAACCAAGTATCGAGTGCATAGAAATGAACATACTTGTCAGAAGGCTGACATAAAATATCCTTTTTTATTGATCTTATGTAATATTCTAATTTTCTGTGACACTGAATTTGGGTTTTCATTAGCTGTAAGCCATAATCATCAAAATTACAAGAAATAAATGCATGAAATATTTCACTCTATGTGTAATGAATCTATATAATATATGAGTTTCACTTTCTGACATGAGTGACAAAAATATTGAACTTTTTCACGATATTCTAATTTTTTGAGCTGCACCTGTACATCTACAAGTAAATTATTTGCCGTGCAGAAATATCACTACTACTAATAACAGTGGTTCATCAGGTTACTGATGTCGTACTGCTATTTTTTGTAACACAACTGTACCTCCACCATCATAGCTTGGCTGGAGAGCTGTATAGTCAAATCAGCAAGCAGAACTTCTTTTTATAATGTAAAGTATATTATATCACCATATACAGTATGTCAGTATCTGAGTTTGTGTTGTACTTTTCTGTTACTTTGTTTCAGTTATGTTCGGTGTTGTTCGTGTGTTTTTGTTTTCATTCTCCGTCTCCCGTCCATGTGCTTTTGTTTTCACTTCCTCATTGTGTCTGCGCCGCCTTCTGTATCTCACCTGATTACCTAGTTGTTTTCACCTGTTTCTCCTTTCCTTGTCAATTCTGTGTATTTAAACCCCACTCTGTCTTTTGCTCTCTGCGAGTTTGTCACAGTTGCCCTCTTTCACTTACAAGCCTTTTTCTGATCTGTGTTCTGTTAGTTTCCTCGTGTGCCTGATTTCTGTTCTCCTGACTTTTTGATTCTGTTTCTTGACTTTTACGTGCTGTTTGTGCCTTACACTTTGCTGTCTGCCTCCTCCTAGTAAACAGTCTGATCAAGGTGGTCTCGGTACTGGTGGACTCCGGCGCCGATGGGAACTTCATTGACATGGACCTGGACACCTAACTACACCTGCCCAGCATCCCTCTCCAATCACTGGCGCCCCACTTAGCCACGTCACCCCACCGGTGAGTCTCCTGCTATCCGGCAATCATCGAGAGGAGATCATCCTCTCCATTATTAAATCTCCTCAAGCACCAGTTGTATTGGGACACTCACTAAGCAAATTGACTGGTGCCGGGGAATTATTACCGACTGGAACACCAAGTGTCACCTCACCTGCCTCATTTCTGCTGCCAGTTCAATGGGGGCTCAACCCTCTTTTAAAGAGGAAGTTATCAATCTATCCAAAGTGCCCAGTGAATATCACAATCTCCACCAGGTGTTCAGTCCCTCCCAAGCCTGTTCTCTGCCTCCTCACCGCTCTTACGACTGCCCCATCGACCAGCTACCAGGAACTTCACCCCCCAGAGGCCACCTGTTCTCACTCTCCCGCCCCGAGACTGAGTCGATGAACAAATACATACAAGAGTCACTGGCCGCAGGCATCATCCACCCTTCTTCTTCTCCTGCCGGAGTGGAGTTCTTCTTTGTGGGCAAATAGGACGGCGGGCTTCACCCCTGCATCGACTACCGAGGTCTCAACGCCATCACAGTAAAGAACCGCTACCCTCTCCCTCTCATGTCTTCCACCTTTGAATCCCTTCAGGGGGTGACCATCTTCACTAAACTGGACCTACAAAATGCCTACCACTTCGTCCGGATCTGTGCGGGTGACGAGTGGAAGACCGCGTTCAACACACGCACCGGCTACTATGAGTACCTGGTGATGCCATTTGGGTTGGACTAACTCCCCCGCTGTCTTCAATGGTTTGATCAATGACGTCCTCCACAACATGCTCAGTCAGTTTGTGTATGTCTACCGCAACGACATCTTGATCTTCTTCCGATCCAGTGCTGAACACACGAACTATGTTCGCCGGGTACTCCAACGACTCCTAGAGAACCAGGACACTGTCTCTTTTCTGAGCTTTGTTGTCTGGCATTCAGATGGACCAACAGAAGATCCAGGTGGTGGTAGAGTTGCCTAAACCCGAGTCTCGATGTGAGCTGCAGCGCTTCCTAGGGTTTGCCAATTTCTACCGCCGCTTCATCCGCAACTACGGCTCTGTGGCCGCCCCCCTCACCTCCTTAACATCCTCGGCCAGGAGATTCATATAGACCCCCGAGGCCGACAACGCCTTCCAGGTTCTGAAGGCACGCTTCACCTCTGCACCCATCCTGATCCAGCCCAATCCCTCTCGACAGTTCGTGGTGGAGGTGGACACTTTTGATGTGGGTGTAGGGGCGATCCCATCTCATCCTATTCCCGCTCCCAGTGGTTGCCCTGATATCCTGTTGTTTGTTCCCCAGTCTGTCTGCTCGCAGGTCCTGCAGTGGGGGCACTCCTCCCGATTAGCCTGTCACCCGGGAGCCCCCGACGTACTAAGGCCTCATTCACAAATGCTTCTGGTGGCCCGCCATAGATGAGAACATCCACAGTTTCCTCTCCGCTTGCTCGGTCTGTTCCCAGAACAAACCCTCCACAACTCCTCCCGCTGGTCTGCTATGCCCCCTACCGGTTCTCCAAGGCTATCCATCTTCTGGCCTTACCTAAGTTACCGTCAGCTAAGCAGACAGCCAAACCTTATCCTCTGTGTGTTTAAGCTCCATGGCCTACCTGTTGATGTAGTTTCAAATAGGAGCCCCAAGTTCACATCTCACTTTTGGAGGGCGTTCTGTAAGCTATTGGGTGCGTCTGTGGGTCTATCCTCAGGTTTCCACCAGTCCAATAGCCAGAGCGAGCGAGCCAACCAACATATGGAGACCATCCTGTGATGCCTCACCTCCCATGACCAGGGGACCTGGAATCGCCAATTGCTATGGGTCAAGTACTCAAACTCCCTACCGTCCTCCTCCACTGGCCTGTCCCCGTTCCAGTGGCTGAGATACCAACCCCCATTGTTCCCCGCCAAGGACAGCGCATCAGGTCTACCCGAGACCTCCCCCTCAGAGTCGAATCCCGCAAGCTAGCTCCACGCTTCATCGGCCCCTTCCCCATCTCCAAGGTCATCAACTCGGCAGTGGTTCGGCTCCACCTTCCACGTCTCCAGAATCAAACCTGTCATCCACAACCCCCTCAACCCTGCTCCCAAACCCTCCCTCCCCCTCGACTCATTGAGGGGTCCGAAGCCTACACCGTGCGCTGCCTGCTGGGGGTTCGACATCGGGGGCACCGCCTTCGATACCTGGCTGACTAGGACAGGTATGAGCCAGAGGAACGTTGCTGGGTTCCGACCCGGGACATTCTCGACCCCTCCCTCATCACTGACTTTCACAGGCGGCATCCCAATATGCCTGCTGCCAGGTGGCAGTCGTGGAGGGTGGGGGGGGATTACTGTCAGTATCTGAGTTTGTGTTGTACTTTTCTGATTCTTTGTTTCAGTTATTTTCGGTGTTGTTCGTGTGTTTTTTTCATTCTCCGTATCCCGTCTATGTGCTTTTGTTTTCACTTCCTCATTGTGTCTGCGCCGCCTTCTGTATCTCACCTGATTACCTAGTTGTTTTCACCTGTCCCGCTACTCACCTGTTTCTCCTTTGCTTGTCAGTTCTGTGTATTTAAACCCCACTCTGACTTTTGCTCTCTGCGAGTTCGTCACAGTTGCCCTCTTTGCCGTTTCGCTACAAGCCTTTTTCTGACCCATGTTCTGTTAGTTTCCTCGTGTGCCTGATTTCTGTTCTCCTGACTTTTTGATTCTGTTTCTTGACTTTGTCTTTTGGATTGTGTTTTTATACTTTTGCCGTGACTTTCTGGTTTTTGATCTCTGCCTGTTTACTCACCATGCCTTCGCCTCATCCCTTTTACATGCTGTCTGTGCTTGAGTCCCTTACACACCCCTGACAATATCTGCACATGGTTTGAGAGGGTAACACTTGGGAATGCCTTAACAATTGAACTTTGTTAATCAAATTCCAGTCCTTGACATTATTGTTATTATTAGTATAATTGTTATTATTAGTACTACTACTACTACATTCTAATAATAATAATAATAGATCAATAGCAAACCCCAGCCATTAAAATTATCATCATCAACACCATTATCCTAATTGTAGTAACTAACATCATCCTCATCATCAGTTTTAAAGTATTATGTAGCGATAGACTTTATGAACCAGGGGAAAGTACAACACTTCCTGTTCGTTGCACTGAAAGACTTAAGTGCAATGGTTAATGAATTGTCCCATAAAGTGGTCTAGTTAGTGTGCAGTCAAGCAGGCAAGAGCAACCCAC
The DNA here is from genome assembly GCA_022702515.1 of Ilyophis sp. 1 JC-2022. Taxonomy (NCBI): domain Eukaryota; kingdom Metazoa; phylum Chordata; class Actinopteri; order Anguilliformes; family Synaphobranchidae; genus Ilyophis; species Ilyophis sp. 1 JC-2022. The sequence goes on from CM040400.1 coordinate 34,210,110, forward strand.
AGTATATCACCAGAGCCTGACATCTGACCTCCGCAGAGTCAGCGCCCTCCAAAGCCCTGGTGCAGAGTGAGTGTCAGCCCACTTTATTGCCCTGCTCTGAAAACACTTGGCCTGTGAAGGAAAGAAAAAAAAGGTCCACTGAGACCTGCAAGAAATGATGGTCCCGCAAATAACTTTAAGGGACGTATCCAAATTTACAGCTTGGCAAAGATCAACTCCACCAGTGAAGGAAAAGCAGGCACTGGACTGGACTGAGGTAAAGGGAGCCATCGTAGAGACCGCCTGCAAGTTAAACATTTTTTTCTCCGTTTTGCTGTGGTGAGAAAGCTTTGACATTAATGGTATCCATTACAAGTCATTAACAGGCAGGACATTATTGTCAACACTAGAACATTGTTGAATTTAACAGAATATTTATTAAACATCTGTTGAAAATGTATACATATGATTATATATTATACATTATCCTTAATAATGCAAAATATGATATAATGAGATCTTTCACAATGTATCAAAAGGATGGTTGACTTTCTGTAGTTTAAAAAAAAAAAAAAAAAAAAAAAAAAAACATCTTTGTAAATGTTTTCAATCAGCCCAGATAGATTTTCTGTGCAATGAAGGATATTTCTGATACATACAAAAGTAATGCAATAACATCATGGTAAAAGTTGCTCTGGAAAAAAAGTGGATCTTGTTTGCTTTCAACCAGGAACCCAAGAGTGCCTGTAAAGTCAGCAGGTCAGTTGAAACTTCTGTAAATATCAAAAATATCTTTCATTGCACACAGAAACAGTCTGGACCAATTGACATACACTAAAACTGAAATAATATTTAAAACAACTGCACAAAGTGAACTATCCTGTTAATATGCATTGTTGCTGTGCCAAACATACTCACACCCTTTTCTTCAATTGAGATATCTTTCTTAACAACACATTTATTAACATGTATTAATGTTGATTGATCATTAAGTCATTTTAGTGATGACTAATGCAGTCATAAATGATTTTATAAAAAATGCAAAGATAAATTGTATTCTGATGTGCATCTACAGTATTATAAACACCTTTGTTCAATAGAAAGCTATCAATTTAGCATGAAGCAGCTCTGTCTGTATTGGGATCACTGGCTGAAAGGATTATGGCCATGGGTAATGTTAAGATAACATTATGCAAGCATGTTCACTGACAACGGCAATATTAACCGCTAATAATGTTTCAGCTAGTAGCCTTTCAAATCAGTCATGTAGGATAAAAATAATATACGCTGAACCAGTAAGAAATTCACCTGTTCAAATGAAAATAAACATGCCCTACATTAACCAGTATATCCCCGGCCTGACAGCTCCCTGTGATCATTAGCTTTGCAAGAATGCACCTGGGGAAAAAAGGGAGGGGCTAAAAAGTATTTTATGGTGCTGTGGTGCAGGCTGTCGAAATTAATGGTGCAAGGAACTCCAGTGTTCATCAAGATAAGAACATGAGGGCAGTGGGTATCGCACAACGGGATTAGCATCTTCCCATTTTCAGAGCAGGAGTCATCTCACTCTCCCTCCGACATCTGAGCCGAGCAAACGCTAAGCGCCGTAAATTGTATATCAGACACTAATGCAGACGTTTAATCCTATTTGCATTCATATTAGGTCCTGGGTATCTTCATCCAAAGATTTTCTTATTTGTCAGCTCCTCAGAGTTCAATAACTTTATGCATGATATCGGTATCTTCATAATTCCCATCTAGAAACCCAATTTATTTAAAATACATATCCATGGAGAAGGTAAACGGTACTCGGGAAACTTATTTGGAGCCTGTACAGATCAGTAAACATGCGCGCTCTACGGCGGGTAATGGAGTCTGTCGTACACGCACTGTCTGAAAATTTTATTCTCCTATAGGCTTCCCTGGTGGGGATGCGGGGGTTTAATCCGCACAGGCTGCTGCGGAAGCCTTTGCCTATAACAGCTTTGTGCCACAGAGAGTGAGGGAGAGGTGCCTTGACCCATTTGCACTTTAATGAACCTTGATAATATTTAATAAACAGCGAAAGGCAGATCAGTAAATAGGGCTTACTGGATGCGGCGAGAAGACATTTCGGTGGCCACATTGGGCATGTCCTTCGATCTATGGCAGTGGAAGTGTGTTTTGCATATGTCCTTAGAGTAGGGACAAACGCTGTTTCAAGATTCTGCTAAAGCGAGTCAGGAGCACAGAACTATATAAGAACTAGAAAGGCAACAAGATCACCATAGTTCATTCTAAAAACAGCGCTTTTTCCACGGCCCAGTCTTTTCTCTGATTGGCCAATGCGACATGTCACGTGAAGGTGGTCATTTTGTCCCTTTTGCAGAGAGTAATGGCTGCCGCTGTAAATTTAGTTAAGGACCAGAGCCACCACGGAGTGGGTCTCGTGAGAACAATCGATGTTATGTGAAAATCAAAACAATAAATACATTGATACATTATTGAATAGGTCTATGCTATGATACTACTTAAATAGCGATTATTGCACCTACTTGTTTATTTTGCTTGTTTATTTACCGTCTGTGGTAGCCTATTGCTGTCATGGATCTTGCCTTTCTTCCCTTATCTCCGCGTCGCTTTATTCGTTTTTATCGTTTACCGGTAATCTATCGGATTTTCCTGTGTTCCGCCACAGGTTTTGCTTTCGCCTCGTCATTAGTGAGTTCACCTGTCATTTATTTCCGCTCACTATTTATACCCCGCTTCCGGCCTCTCTCATTGCTTCCATGTTATTTCACATAACATTCGAGCCGGTAAAAAAGGGTATAGGAAGTTGTATTGCTATCGACCGCTTTGATTATCAACGCGGGACTTGTTAGCAGTACAACCTTAGAAAGAAAGCAGTTCTCTTTAATACACTCTTATTTCAGAGCAGAGGTTTTCGTTTTCTTTTGTTTTCTACTCTAACCTACGAGTGTCTCACCCAAAGTTTTTGGGGTCTTTTCAGTTCTCTGTTTCTTTTGTTTCACTCCACAAATGGGAGTTAGATAAGCGTTATTGCTTATTTCTTTGTTTTGCTTGATTATCGAGCTCCTCGTTTTTATTGCGAGGTTTGTGTTCTTTTATTTTATTCGTTTGTCCACTACGGATCATTGTCCGTTCCAATGGTGTTCTTAGGAACACTTTAAGATTTCCAAGCTATCGCATCTGGATCTCCAATATTCCCCCCGGGTCTCTGACAGAGATCCCCTACAGAACATGGAAGCCACAGGGGAGGTTCCAGCGATAGTTGCCAATCTTAAAGTGGTCATTGCCACTCAGGAGGCAGCCCTGGCGGACCAGAGAGAGAGTATTCGTGCCTTGCAACACTCACAGCAAGCCTTACATGAGCAGATGCACCTACAAGCAGTAGCGCTACGAGATCTGTCTGAAAATATCCGAACTCTCTCTCTCAGGTCCGATCTCCCTCCAGTTGCACAAGCACCTACACAGTCCACCCCCCCGCCATTTCCACCTGACGCTAGGGAGCCGAAACTCCAGCTCCCGTTGCGGTATAACGGAGACTCTGGGAAGTGTCAGGGGTTTCTTACACAGTGTTACATTTTTTTTTTAATACAGCCCTCGCTGTTCCATGCACAAGAGTCCAGAGTAGCCTTCATTCTCTCTCTCTTAACCGGTAATGCTCTCGCATGGGCCGACCCACTTATCAGGGCTAATTCACCCATCGTTAATAACACGGAGCGGCTTATGGCGTAAATGGTGTCAGTGTTCGATCAAGACGTTTCTGGCAAAGAGGCTGCCATGCGTTTAACCCATCTTCGTCAGGGCACTGACACCGTGGCTGCATTCGCTATTACTTTCCGTGCTCTTGCGGGGGTGACAGGGTGGTCCGATGAGCCTCTTTGTGCACTGTTCCTGAACGCCTTATCGGAACCCATAAAAGACGCCATTGCGGGTATCGAACCACCCGCTACATTCGGGGCTCTGGTATCTACGGCCATTCGTTTGGATAACCGGTTTAGAGAGAGAGAGAAGGAGAGGGCTTATAAGGGTTTTAAACATCACCCACCTCGTTACTCTTCCTCCCACACGCCAGCACCGGCTCACAGTCCTTTTGTAGCTCCCATTGAGCAGCAGGAGTCCATGCAGGTCGATAGTTCCTCCATGCGCGAAACAGGGGATGCTAAGTCTCGTGAGTGGTGGTGTAGGTATTGCAAAAGGAGGGGTCATTTAAGGGACCACTGTCCCAAACTTTTGGGAAAAGAGGGGTCCCGCTAGGGGAACCGAGTCGCCTAGCGGGACTATATTTAAATTACCCTCGGACCTTCCTGTCGGTTTATTTACGCTGGAACGATTGCCAGATTCACTGCAATGCATTCATTGATTCCGGGGCAGTCGAGTGCCTCGCCGATTCCAACTGGGTTAAATCCCACAAGATCCCCACCCACCCTCTTTCTCTTCCTCGCCTGGTTACGGCTTTAGATGGCCGGCCCTTAGGCACTGGCACTATCTCCCGGGTTACCGCCGCTATACGCATGCGCGTTCCGTTTCGTAATCATACGGAGGATATTCAGTTTTTTCGAGTGGAATCCCCAGCTTATCCGCTGGTTTTGGGCCATTCCTGGCTTACTCGCCATAACCCACACATTAATTGGCGGGGGGGGGGGGGGGCGGGTTCCGTTATTCATAAATGGGGTCCCAAATGCAAACGCCACTGTTATGTCGCCAGTCCTTTTTTGTTGAGAGAAGGGGGTGAGGATTATGCCGAGTCTGACTCAGAGAGTGAGGAGAATTACTCTATTAAACAGAAGTCCTCTCATGTTCCCTCCGAGAATGGAGAAGAGAGTTTAGACTGGGATTACTCTGCTGAACAATCTCCTGCGTGGCAGGAGTTGACGTCCGAGTCAGATATTGATTGGGAGATTCACTCTGTCTCGGACACTGAGGGTGTTGAAGTGGGAGGGGCACTCGAATTCCAGCTGCCTGCTAATGTCCCTAAACAGTACGCCGATCTTGCGGAGACATTTAGCAAACAACGTTCCACTTCACTACCACCTCACAGACCACATGACTGCGCTATAGAGCTATACCCGTGAACTACCCCCTCTAGAGGGTCTCTTTATTCGTTATCCATCCCTGAGAGCGCAGCCATGCATAAGTATATTGAGGAGGCTTTGGTAAATGGGTTCATTAGACCTTCCACCTTGCCTGCAGGGGCGGGTTTTTTTTTTGTTAAAAAGAAAGACGGAGGTCTCAGACCCTGTATTGATTACAGGTCCTTAAATGACATAACGGTGAAGAACAGGTACCCCCTTCCTCTTATGAACTCCTCCTTCGAGCGTCTTCAGGGGGCGTCTGTTTTCACTAAGCTGGATCTACGTAACGCCTATAACCTCATTCGCATTTGCGAAGGCAACGAATGGAAGACCGCTTTTAACACACACAGCGGTCACTACGAATATCGTGTCATTACGTTCGGGCTCACTAGCGCCCCCTCTGTGTTTCAGGCATTAATTAACGATGTGCTGAGGGAGATGCTTGTTTATCTTGACGATATTTTTATATTTTCGCCCGATCTTACCACACATGTCGGTCACGTTCGTCAGGTTCTTGCTGCCCTTCTCAAAGCCCAATTATTTGTAAAGGCAGAGAAGTGCGTTTTTCACACTGGCTCTGTTTCATTTTTGGGTTTCATTATTAAAGAGGGTAAGGTACAGATGGATCCGGAAATGGTTTCCGCTGTAAAGAACTGGCCCACGCCATCTTCCGTAAAACAGGTACAACGTTTTTTAGGTTTTGCAAATTTTTATCGGCGATTTATTAGCAATTTTAGTGCGGTAGCAGCGCCCATTATTGCGCTCACTAAGAAAAACCTCGGCGGCCAGTTCCAATGGAATTCCAAGGCAGGGGCAGCATTCTCGGAATTAAAGAGAAGATTCACTTCCGAACCCATCCTGGTTACACCCAACCCCTCCCTTCCCTTTGTGGTAGAGGTGGACGCCTCCGAGCTAGGCGCCGGAGCCATTCTTTCCCAATGTTCGCCACTTGACCACAAGATGCACCCCTGCGCTTATTTCTCTCGCGCCCTAACATCGGCAGAGAGGAATTATGACGTAGGGGATAGAGAATTGCTTGCAGTCAAGTTGGCTTTGGAGGAATGGCGCCATTGGCTCGAAGGAGCGGAACATCCATTTACGGTCTGGACAGACCATAAAAATCTGGAGTATGTTCAGCTGGCTAAGAGGCATAACTCACGGCAAGCTAGGTGGGCGCTGTTCTTTTTAAGATTTAATTTTATTATCACGTATCGCCCCGGGTCTAAAAACGTCAAACCTGACGCTCTCTCGCGGATTTACGACCGCTCTGAGACAGACTCTGTTCCCGAGCCTATTATCGCCACTGACCTCATTGTTGCCCCGGTTATATGGGAGGTTGAAGCAGCGGTGCAGAGAGCCTTGCGCTCTGACCCAGGCCCAGGTGGGGCACCGGCCAACTGTCTTTTCGTGCCTCCTCGTTTTAGATCTCGGGTCCTCCAATGGGGCCACGCCTCCCAACTCACCGGTCACTCCGGTGTTCATCGAACTAGAGACTTTTTATCCCGGCGTTTCTGGTGGCCTAGTCTGGAGAGAGACGTACGCTCATTTGTCGCGGCTTGTCCGGTTTGCGCTCGCAGCAAGGCCTCTCACCTTCCTCCCTCTGGTTTTCTTCGCCCCCTACCTATTCCCACCCGTCCCTGGAGTCATTTTTCCCTGGACTTCGTCACAGGGTTGCCGTTTTCTTCAGGCAATACTACCATTTTAGTGGTGGTCGACCGTTTTTCCAAAGCGGCCCATTTCGTTGCGCTGTCCAAGCTGCCTTCGGCACCTGAGACAGCGCAACTTATGATTGACCATGTGTTTCGGCCGCACGGCCTTCCGTCGGATGTGGTGTCCGATCGCGGTCCTCAGTTCGCCGCCAAGTTTTGGCAGGCGTTTTGCTCTCTGCTGGGGGCTTCGGTTAGTTTGTCTTCCGGGTTTCCCCCGCAGACTAACGGCCAGACAGAGCGTACTAATCAGACTCTAGAGAATACTCTTCGCTGCCTTGCCGCGTCCAAGCCTACCTCCCGGAGCCATCACCTCGCCTGGGCGGAGTACACCCATAACACGCTGCGTAATGCCTCCACCGGCCTCTCCCCCTTCGAAGCTCAGCTGGGTTATCAACCACCTCTTTTTCCTGAGCTTGAGAGGGAGGTGGAGGTGCCCTCCGCAGGATCTTTCGTTCGGCGGTGTCAGTCGGTTTGGAGACAAGTGCGGTCATCTCTTAAACGGGCTTCGGCTAAACGAAAAGCCACGGCTGATAGGCATCGTCGAGCTGCACCATCCTATAGAGTTGGACAGCGGGTTTGGCTTACTACTCGGGACCTTCCGCTGAGGGTCGAGTCCCGCAAACTCGCCCCTCGTTTTGTGGGCCCTTTCAAAATTATAAGAAAAATCAACCCAGTCACATTTCGACTGCAACTGCCGCGCTCGATGCGCATCCACCCCACGTTTCACGTCTCCCGTCTGAAACCAGTACTCGTCAGCCCCCTCGCCCCGGTTCAGAAACCACCTCCGCCTCCCCGACTCATAAACTCCTCAAAAAAAGTTTGGAAACGTTATTTCGGTCGATTATTCCTCCCCTTTAATAATACCAATTGGTATTGTATTTTATATCGTTGGAAAGCCTGATTAGTCACCTTTACAACGAGGTACAACTTGTAAGGATCATGCATTCGTGGAATGAGCAACACAGCTAACCGTGTGGGTAGCGGCCCAAAAAAATGTGCCAAAATCCCCTGCAATATTCTTCTGTTGGTATTCACTCTCGTTTTGAGCTTCAAGTGCTGGCAGGTGTATGGGACCTAACTCCATCCTCCAGGATGACAACGTTCGCCCCCACAGAGCCAGGATCATCACAGAGTACCTCCAGAATTTGGGAGTGGAGAGGATGGAATGGCCTGCCGTGAGTCCAGACCTCAACCCAATTGAACACTTGTGGGATCAGCTTGGGCGTGCTGTACGTGCCAGAGTGACCAACGCAACCATGTTGGCTGACTTGCGACAAATCCTGGTTGAGGAATGGGATGCCATCCCACAGCAGTGTGTGACCAGGCTGGTGACCAGCATGAGGAGGAGGTGCCAAGCTGTTGTGGCTGCGTATGGATCTTCCACACGCTACTGAGGTCCCTGACAGTGTAAAATGAATAAAGTGTAAAAATGTGTTGTTTTTTCCTTATTACTGTGGGAGTGTGCAATCATCCAGTCCACCAAGCAACTCAAAACGAGAGTGAATACCAACAGAAGAATATTGCAGGGGATTCTGGCACATTTTTTTGGGCCGCTACCCACACGGTTAGCTGTGTTGCTCATTCCACGAATGCACGATCCTTACAAGTTGTACCTCGTTGTAAAGGTGACTAATCAGGCTTTCCAACGATATAAAAGACAATACCAATTGGTATTATTAAAGGGGAGGAATAATCGACCGTAATAACGTTTCCAAACTTTTTTTGAGGAGTGTAGAAGGGCTTATACCGTTCGCCGCATTGTGGCCGAGAGACGTGTGGGCAGAGGGTGGCAGTTCCTTGTAGACTGGGAGGGCTATGGTCCGGAGGAACGTTGCTGGGTTCCATCGAGAAACATCCTGGACCCTCAGTTAATCACTGACTTCCGCAGAGATAAGGTTGTGGAAGCGTCCGGTGCCGTTCCTTAGAGGGGGGGTCCTGTCATGGATCTTGCCTTTCTTCCCTTATCTCCGCGTCGCTTTATTCGTTTTTATCGTTTACCGGTAATCTATCGGATTTTCCTGTGTTCCGCCACGGGTTTTGCTTTCGCCTCGTCATTAGTGAGTTCACCTGTCATTTATTTCCGCTCACTATTTATACCCCGCTTCCGGCCTCTCTCATTGCTTCCATGTTATTTCACATAACATTCGAGCCGGTAAAAAAGGGTATAGGAAGTTGTATTGCTATCGACCGCTTTGATTATCAACGCGGGACTTGTTAGCAGTACAACCTTAGAAAGAAAGCAGTTCTCTTTAATACGCTCTTATTTCAGAGCAGAGGTTTTCGTTTTCTTTTGTTTTCTACTCTAACCTACGAGTGTCTCACCCAAAGTTTTTGGGGTCTTTTCAGTTCTCTGTTTCTTTTGTTTCACTCCACAAACGGGAGTTAGATAAGCGTTATTGCTTATTTCTTTGTTTTGCTCGATTATCGAGCTCCTCGTTTTTATTGCGAGGTTTGTGTTCTTTTATTTTATTCGTTTGTCCACTACGGATCATTGTCCGTTCGAGTGGTGTTCTTAGGAACACTTTAAGATTTCCCAGCTATCGCATCTGGATCTCCAATATTCCCCCCGGGTCTCTGACAGAGATCCCCTACAATTGCAGTATCGGTCGATCCCAACCGCTTTTTCAAGCTTTCCCGTGAACCAGCGGTGCTTGCGCGGCTAATAGCGTGAGATGTTGCCTGAATAATGAGAAATCGTGATGGAAATGGCCACAGTGAATATCGTAACGTTAGCCTATTTTACAGGTATAGCCTCCCCAGAATGTCGATGTTAGACTGATAGAATGAACTATGGTGATCTTGTAATGTAACGTTGTGTTAGACGTAACGTTATACTTATTAATGTCGAAGGCTACGTAGCTGCTATCTTGTTGAAAGCACCTCACAGTCTAACGTTAACACGTTACCACAACTGCAAATTCAGATAAATGAGCCGCGAATAGTTTAAAAAAAAAAATTATATCTATCTTGTTAGCTAACTACGTTATTAACAAGCTGTTTGGTTAGCGTTAACTAGCTATTCGTCGTTTCAGCCCTGCATGGTTTGTGATTGTTTCCAACAGACCATAGCAGCCGTAAGCTGAGCACACAAGGCATCTCAAATAGAAATCTGACAGACTGATAATGTTAGATTTGCCATCTAATGTTAGCTATCTAGCAACATAACATCATTACAATGATGCCTATATAGCAACCGCACTGAGTACCAGGTCTGACAATATTTGGAAAGTGGCACAACCTATACAGACATTCCCAAAGGGTTCTGTGGCAATGGGAAGAAGGGGGTGGTCTATGTTTTTTGTTCAACTATGGACTTTCCAGGCTTCTGTTCCAATTACTGTTTTTATGAAAGGCTGTCATTTCTGAGTTGCTTTCTTACAAAACTCAGTATCAGTATTACCAAAGATTCAGTAGTTATATCTCAATACCATCTCTATTACCCTCCGTCAGTATTAGCGTGGGAAGAGGTTTAAGGTTTGTGTTGTTTTACATTTTTTTTGTACAAATGTAAGTTCAAATTCATATTTTCATTAAAATGCACAAGTGAATCTTTCTTGTGTGTTTTTCCCTCACATTGATGCTGAAACAAGAGCAGCGATTGCCTAATTACTATACTTGATTTGTACCGGTTAGGCCGCATCTTGTTTTTCATATGTAAGCTTACTGACACCCTGATGTTTCATAGAAAAAAATAAAATATTGCAATATTATTTTATTGACACAGCTTAATTCCATTTACTCTTTACTCCACGTGATCCACCTCTTCAACATGGTAATAGGGTATGTTGGAATACTAGGAAAGGATAGAAGGGGGTGGACAGATGGAGATAAGGGGTCAATCACAGTCATTGTATCATGCCAAAACGATAAGATCTGTAAGGTACGCTTCTCTCCATGAGACAGCCTTGGGCCCCGGAACAAGTAACCTGTTTGTTCCTCAACAGTGTCATTATGGCCATTGGACTCACACAACACATGTAACACTTGCTGTAACTACACTAGGGTGCTGAGGTATGTAAATACAAATGAATATGGTCAGAATTCTAGATAGAATTAAACATAAAAGTTATATTATACGTAGAAATTAAGCAAGCAATATTGAAAGAAAATTTGCTTTACAATTACTCAACAAAAATAACAAGGTTGATTATTACGCAATCATCATTTGATGCTATGTCTAGGCTTTAGGGCAACTGTAACGATAATAATTTAGCCTAAATGTAAAACATTGCAAATTGAGATGGGAAGTTCCGTGAATTGTTATTAATGTTTTAAAACGCAAACAGGAGGATTCAGTTATGATACAAGAAAATATTTTATTATCAAACATGTCATATAACACTCACATCACAAAATATGAATCTAACAACAAACAAAAGCTTTTGGTAGCTGAAGGTTTGTATGTCAAATAATACCATTAGTTTGGTATAAATGTACAGTCAAGCCAGAAAGTCTGCACACCCCTTTCACCTTCTCCACATTTTATTACGTTACAGACTTATACTACAATAGATTGAGTTAATTTTTTGCCTCAAACATCTACACACAATAGCCAATAATGACGAAGTGAAAACAGGTTTTTAGAAAATATGCAATTTTATTTTACTGACAAAAATAGGTTATTTAGGGGTTACATATCTGTACACACCCTTAGCCTAATACTTGGTTGCTGCACTTTTGGCAGCGATTACAGCTTCAAGGCGTCTTGGGAAAGAAGCTACGAGCTTGGCACACTTGTTTCTGGACATTTTTGCCCATTCCTGCAAGCTCCATCAGGTTGATTGGGGAGCGTCGGTACACAGCCATTTTCAGCTCTTTCCACAGATGTTCAATTGGATAAAGGTCTGGGCTCTGGCTGGGCCACTCAAGGACATGCACAGACTTTCTCCGAAGCCACTCCTTTGATCTCATGGCTGTGTGCTTCGGGTCATGTTGGAAGGTAAACCTTCGCCCCAGTCTGAGGTCCAGAGCGCTCTGGAGCAGGTTTTCTTCAAGGATCTCGGTGTACTTACCTGCATTCATCTTTCCCTCTATCAGGACTAGTCGCCCCGTTCCCGCTGCTGAAAAACATCCCCACATCATGATGCTGCCACCGCCATGCTTCACTGTAGGGATGGTATTAGCCAGGTGATGAGCGGTGCCTGGTTTCCTCCAGACGTGACGCTTGGTATTCAGGCCAAAAAGTTCAATTTTGGTTTCATCAGACCAGAGAATCATGATTCCAAGTGGGCTGCGATGTGCCTTTTACTAAGGAGGGGCTTCCGTCTGGCCACTCTACCATAAAGGCCTGATTGGTGGAGTGCTGCCTGGACGGTTGATCTTCTGAAAGGTTCTCTCATCTCCACAAGCATACGCTGGAGCTCTGTCAGAGTGACCCTCGGGTTCCTGCTCACCTCCCTGGCCAAGGCCCATCTTCCCCGATTGCTCAGTTTGGCCGGGCGGCCGGGTCTAGGAAGATTCTTGGTGGTTTCAAACTTCTTCTATTTACGAATGATGGTGGCCACTGGGCTCTTTGGGACCTGTAAAGCTGCAGAGATTTTTCCGTACCCTTCTCCAGATCTATGCCTTGACAAAATCCTGTTTCTGAGGTCTGCAGATAATTCCTTTGACCCCATGGCTTGGAGTTTGCTCTGACATGCACTGTCAACTGTGGGACCTTATATAGGCAGGTGTTGGCAATCCCCAATCATGTCCAATCAATTGAATTTATCACAGGTGGACTCCAATTAAGTTGTAGAAACATCTCAAGCAATATCAGTGGAAACAAAATGCACCTCAGCTCACTTTTGGGGGTCATATCAAAAGGTGTGCACACTTGTGTACATATTATATTTTACATTTTGAGTTTTAATAAATTAGCAAAATGTCTAAAAACCTGTTTTCACTTTGTCATTATGGGCTATTTTGTGTAGAATTTTGAGACAAAAAATGAACTCAATCTATTGTAGAATATGTCTGTAACGTAATAAAACGTGGAGAAGGTGAAAGGGGTGTGCATACTTTCCGGCTTGACTGTAGCGGTTCTCTGCAATTGCCGCTGTTCTGAGACATTCACCATGGAAAATAAAGACATAAACACGGGCGATGCTTTAACATAGACCGTAGTGCTCAACGAAATTGTGGAGAATGCGTATGCGTGTAATTTATGGAATTATCGACCAATAGAAACATGCGTTTGAGACGCCCCTTTGCTTTCGACACGCCCCGTCCTCCAATCCTACGGATAGGCTACTTGACTAAAGTGGCAATGCTGCCAAAAATTACGTGAGCAAGACAAATAGGAGAAAAAAAGGTGGGAAATATAAAATGAGGCTTTTATAATCTAGACCTGAATACATAATAATAAAAATAATAGCAATGATAATAACAATCATACTAATATCCAATGTAGATTAAACAGATTGAATTATGCAAACCTTAACATTGTTTGCATCGTTCTTGTTAAAATGTCAACGCCAGTATTTGTTTTTAATAGATACTGTAAGGCAAGAGCACTTTAAAAGAACAAAAAAAAATAGGGGGGGGGGGGGGTCAATGAGAACATGTAAAAAATAGGCAAGTGTTTGACAGTGTAGGTCACATACAGAGCCTGGGGTCACACAGAAATTGTCCATCAGCCAGACAAGCAGAACTGATTTGGAGGCTAAATAATGCTTTAGATATTCAAAATTCTATATATATGCGAAAGGCTCCAGTGAACAGTGGATCTTCCCATCAGAGCGTCATTCTGCTTATACATTCCTTTATGCAGCCCTGGTAAAATTCATCTGAATTTGGGCCTGAAAGGGGTCTTTAGTACGATCAGGCAGGTCAGAGCACACACAAAGCCTCTTTGGAATATAGTGTGAAACTGCATGTTTGTGTGCACGTGAAATTGGCTAATGTCTTTGTCCACCTGAACCAGCATAGGTATGGTAATTTCATAATACTGGTAAATAAATTCCTATCAAAGCTTAATTTCCAAGTGCAACACTTTTGTTAGATGCCTTGCCTTCATTCAACATCTACAGTACCTAAAATCCAATAATACGTACTATCATGCACATATTTCTTTTTCAAATTATTTTTAGAAAATTATATTTCATGAACACGGAGCACAATTATAGCCTCCGTTTTATGTTTAAGTCAAATCGGTAAGCAAAACCAGGTCCTCGCTGCTTAATGAAAAATGAGCAAAAATACCAAAAATGGTGAAAAATACAGCATAAAAACAGAGGCGTGGAAAGAAAGGGATTTTAACGGAGCATTGAAGGGTCATAGTCTTTTTTTTATATAAATCAAATCCACATCGATGCGAGCATCCTTCTAAGGTGCATGCCTGTAGATAAACATAACCAGATGATGGGTAACACTCATCAGGTTCCTGTCAGTCACGAGCCTGACCAAAGCAAATTTGGAGCAGTGGGCCCTTTTGGGTAGTCTGCGCCATTCGCTTGGGCCATGCCTAAACCTCACAATCTGCCCATGCAGAAACGAGACATTGCAGAAGGCTTCTAGAGCCTTCACTGGTATTGTTCTTTTGCATGTGGTGCACTCAGAAATTAATTCTCAACGTTAAATTTGTACCGTCATTTAAGAATTGAAGACGCTTTTCTCATTGTGAGATTACTGTGGTTGCACCTTTCTTTGAAGTAATAAGGCAAGAATATATGCAGGAAGCTTAACAGTGATCTCTTAACCACCTGTATTTCAATCTGTAAGGTTTGTCACATGGAAATAAATGGAAAGTAAACAATGACGCTTAAAGTGTAAAGTGTGGTAACAGGAGTGAAGTCCACCGAATGGAAATGTCTGCATCCATGAAAATATTTATGAGCATTTTGCTTCGGTCTTGTGCTGAAAAATAAGAGTAATATGACATGCTTGATAATGCAAACTTCAAAGTAAATGACAAAAAACAGAAAATGCTTTTTCCGTAATTTTCAATAAATTTTAAAATTACTGTGTCTTTGAGTGGTTCTCTAGTTCCTACGATTACGTAAATTTTAATGCAGAAATTCCATGTCCAGATGATCTCTCAGTGTGTCCTTCCATTTCATCCTGACTGTTTTCAGTTGTTTTGCCTGAGGCCTGTGGTATGTGTCCCAGCCCGCTACAAAACCTGTAGAAGATCCAACACCAGATGCATGCTGTTTCCAGCAGAGGAAACCACATTCCCTGACTGGGCCTGCTCTCCAGGCCTTAGCAATCCTCGTGATTTTCCTTTTTAAATATTGAGGATTACTGTTTCCTAGCAAACATTTAAAAAATCAAAATTTATTTTTTAAAAGCTGGACCGACCTGTAATATAAAACAAAACTTGAGAAAATATGCTTTATGCATGGTTAAATATATATGAATAAAGCTTATCTGAGAAATCCCTCACACACACACACACACACACACACTTCTACATGCCAGCACAAATTTCCATTGATTATGCAAATTCATCGATAAATAGTGTGGGTAATTGTCCTGCTATTCCTTCAGAGAAACTGAAGTTTCATAAGGCAGCAAATTACAAACACGCACTGCTGCGCCCACGGGAAGTAACAGAATAAGCAGTAACAATAAGGTCTCTGTGATGTAACTGCAAGAACGAAGGTTCCTTTGCGAGAACTGGGCGTGTGTAGTAAAGCACAGCTCTCCTCCCTTTTAATTGAAGGTATTTTTGCACTCTGCTTTACAAAAAAAACAAATGGGCCCGTTGCAGGCAGAGCTCACTGTTGGTTCCTGTTAGCGTGATAACTGTGACATGGGCTGGGGTTCTGCCTGAGGGGAAAGTGTGCCTGGGGACAGCCTGAAATTTTGGCTACATGTACACCCTGACTGTGACCAAGCCACCATGATTTAAAGCACAGAATCACCACGGTGCCCTTAGTGGTCCCAGTCTGGTGGCTAGTTGTGGCAATACCGGGCTTAAATCACTCATGAAGAGCGATGGCAAAGCCTTTGGCACCATAATTTACTCCCCACTGCCACGAGTCCAATGGGAGGAACATTAGTGCTAGAAAAATAAAATGAGATTGCTGTGAGCGAGTCAGGAATTAGAGTTCCTTCTGAATGAGAGCAGAGGTAATATAAAGGGCTATCGCATTAACCTGCCCAGGGCACCTCTAATAGGGTCTGGCGCTTAAACTGATATATCAATTTACTTCCTTCTGGAGGACTTCAAAGCGTAGCATTTTTCTGCCAGTGGCGTCTGCCCCCTCATCAATCTTTGCCGACGTGGACTCATCCCATGCGCGACGAGCAACTCGTAGCTTCCGATGTTCCAGTGGGTTCTTATATCTTCACAAATTTCAAGAACCTGGTTTGCCAATGGAATTCCCAACTAAATAAAATAACGAGAGCCAAAATCCGCCACTATCAAGTCAAATACTTTTTGACAGACTTCCAATTCATGTGAAATCTTAACCGTGTATTCTGTGGAAAATGTGATTACAGGTTCATATTAAACCTTGACCATATACAGGACAAAAAGGTGATGCACTGTATATGGTAAAAAAAAAATGGTGAGAGAACATCATCTATGGTTATACTTTTAGCTAAACATCAAAACAAAGTGCTTTTTAACAATGAAATTAATAACTTAAATTTCAGAACCATTAAAAAATCCTTCTGAACAGTATTATGATCCAAGTTAAATAAGGGCACAATTGCTGTTGTATCATTAAAAACCGAATTGAAACATTAGATACGCAGCATGCTTGTCTGCTTCACGGACAGTGTGGCATTTCAGTGGGGGGGGGGTGCAAAGAAACCAAATTAGGGTGAGATTAGGGGGGAAAATGCTGTTCAGAAAGCTTTGAATTTTAAGCGATCAGAGATATCATTTAGATGGAGAACAAAACCGGCAAATATTTTAGGGGAAAGAACGGGCCAGGTGCAAGTTGTGAAAACAAAGGGGACTTGCAAGAATAAGAGAAGCAAGACAGAGCGAGTACAATTGCAGCACGGAGCAGACAAACTCTATGAATACAAATCAGGAGAGATGTGAAGGAATTTTACATCAGGTGTTGTCTACCACTCACCTCATCTGCCTGTGTGATCACGCCTTCTAGAAGACAGCTGCTCATGTCGTCTCTTTTCATCCCAGCCGCACTTTTCTCTTCCCTCCCATCATTGCCTGCTCCTGTACTCCGGTGATAGGGGTGGGGCAGGTGGCGGATGGGGGGGGGGGGTTTGGGGATGGGGGAGGGGGGTAGTACTGTTTTGAGGGTCCAGGTGTATCTTGGTCCAAGAGACCAAAGGAAACAGGAAGCTTCGCCTCACCGACTCCTGCCAGAGCATTCAGAATTCAGCTATCGCTTTGTGTACCAGAGCCAAATTGCTCAGCCTGGCACACCCATTAGACAGAGGCCCAACACTGCAAAAAATATCTAGTAATGAGACTTTAAAAAAAAAAAAATCTCAAAAGTGGAAAATATTAGCTTGTTTTAAGTTACTTTTTGCTTGACAAGTGAAATTATCTTACCCCACTGGCAAATGTTGAAATGAGTAAAGCTATCTCACCCCACTGGCAGATAGTTTGTTTTATTTAGCAAAAAAGTAACAGAAATAAGATTCTAAAGTCTAAAGTCTTCAAAAGTTCTTTCCATTTATGGGGGACCTTCTGTCAGAATACAAGTATGTGGAGTTGCATTGTGTGTACCTCACGATGACAGCATGCATATTAACAATGCAAAGGGCAACAATAAGAGAGGCTATAATGCATGCACCCATAAGTGTCATGCACACAACATATCTATATCTTTTATTTTGTTTGCTTTTCTTTTGCTATTTCCTAGGAAATTTGGTGGACAAATGTCTTCTGACACGTAAACATAATTCAGTACTTCCTTTTTGGTAAGCTTGTATGTGCATTAGGGCCACTGCCAAAAATAGGAATGGGTAACAGACAGTTATGAATTGGGTACATTCAGAAAACCAGCAAAAACATTAAGGGGTGATGGCAGGGTAACATTTTGTTAATGCCTACATGATAAGATTAGCATGCCTCATCATTGTGTAAAGCTGGCACTCATGTCATGTGCCCAGGGCTGCCAGACTGGGAGATTTTCCCCCAAATGTAGTGGATTCGAAACATTCATCACATGGGATGCAATGATAAAGAATTTTGATAAAGAAGGATGTATGAGGAAAAAGTCCTGTAGCTTTAGATGGGAGTCAATGGAAGATGGGGGATTATGAAGAATATTTTGGGGGAATAAACGTCCAGGTGTCTGGGAGCACCACACATGCCGTGCAGACAAAGCAGGCTTCCTTACTCTGACACGTGTTCAAGTCTTCCGCCGTGACACGTGAGCATCGGTGTTTGCTTCACAAGTCCATAAAACAAACAGCACACAAATCTGCCCAAATGTTCAACTGCAGTGTTAAACAAATATAACCAACTGTATCCACATTTCGCAGAGGAAGCAAACCGGCCCTGCGACACACATGCTCTGCAAATATGCTTCCCTCGCATGCAAGCGATACTTCCTGCACAGGTTTGCTCCAGATGACGAGCGCAACCAGCAGGACCCTGCCAAAGAACTGGGATTGAGTGTAGCGAGTAACTGGCACATCTGAAACTTTGACCAGTTGTTTAACAGACCAGTAGATATGTATATAGCCGGTATATAGCCAGACAGCTAGCGAGCTAGCATTGGTTTTGTGCCATAAAAAAGCCCACCCACTTCAGGGGATTAGATCTGCATGGAGAAAGTTGTGCGGATGTTGGATTTTACCTATTCTCACAGGCTTAGTGGCTCTTGCTGTAATGCCATGGGGTAGTTTTTGCTGCGTACCGATAGATAACCTCCACTGAAAACCTTCTGGTGAGCTTCACCCGGAAAAAAAATCAGTCTGTTGGGCCCATAAGAACAGATCAGGGGCCTTGCCATTAATGGAAAGCCATGTGATGAGCTGACAACTGATAGACAAAACAAACATGCCTACGCTGCTACAATGTGCCTAACTACAGAATGACAGTTGTTCAGAAGCAGAGAAGCCCTTCAAAAAAAGCTTTTTGTTAGTTAGATATAGCAAGTGCACACAGACGTTTAAGTGAAAATTGTGAAAGTAATTTGATTTGCTCAGACAAAATATCTATCATCTATCCTTGTGTTTCTTTTTCATGCTGTGCAGCTGAAACGACTGAAGAATGATGGGCATCTTTTATTCTTTGTCTTGTGTGTGCTATTTCAGAACTCAAGTGCTTGCTTCTCTTCTCTCTGAAATGGTTCCATTAAAACTCCAATGAGGTTTACAAGGATAGGACGTTGGAATGGAAGTAATATTAAATAATTATAAGATTCTACATTACCTTTTCTTTCAGCAGTACAACATGTTAAACCCTTGGAATTATATTTTTGGAAGCATGTTAAACGTTGCAACCTTTACATTACATTACAATCACTATAAAATACCACCTTAAATAATCACCATTTTACACTTTGATGTGCTGCAAAGTTTCAATGACCACATTACCACAGATATTAAGATGAAAAGACACAGGGCCAAATTATATGAAATAATTTTGAGAGATTGGGTAGCATTGATTTGGAATAGAGCTACTTTAATTAGTGGGAGCTACGATAGGCAAAACTGTTTGTTGTAACTTGGCCTCATTTTGATATCAATACTTTTAAGGGCAGACACTTACAGACACTGCTTTGTAGGCTATGCGTGAGTAACTTTAAAAAAAATCAGATTACAATATACCCCTCAGGTTGGAGCAGTCTTTGTGGCATGTTGTGTGTTGCATAACATTGCCAAAAGCCATGAATGTCTCAGAGATATAGAGGAGGACACATTACAGAGCTTCAGAAGGCGTGATGCTGAACTGCATGTGCCTTTGCCAGTGAACCCAGATACACCTGTAGCAGCATGGGGGAGAAGGGATCAGTTGGCAGAAGAGCAGCTTCATCTATAGCCTGGAAAGCAACCGGAATGGTTTGTGATTGAAAAAAGTTAAACACTTTATTTTCAATATAGTTGAATATATTGCGAATATTGCATTTATTAGGAAATTGTAAAGCACATAAATGCGTTTTTACCAATGTTTTTAAATAAGGTCCAGGGTATTTACTGTGTATGACAGCAATGTCGATACAATTCAAAAAACAAAGATTAATTAAAATTGCACCATTAAACAATAGCCAAATATTCGTATTTTAAATGAAAGCAGGTTTACAAACTTTCACCAACTAAAGCCCCACTAATTTCACCTGTTACTCCATAACTGAACAAAAGTATTTTAGAGAACTAAGAAAAATAAACACAAATATAGCTGCAAGCAGCGATACACGGGGTCCAAGCAAAAGGTTGTAATTTTGTTATAATCATGTAACATTGGTTTCCTTTTACAAATCCATTTTAACAAATCTCGGAAGGTATACAATCAAGCCGGAAAGTCTGCACACCCATTTCACCTTATCCACGTTTTATTACGTTACAGACTTATACTACAATAGATTGAGTTCATTTTTTGCCTCAAACATCTACACACAATAGCCAATAATGACGAAGTTAAAACAGGTTTTTAGAAAATATGCCATGTTCGCCCCAGTCTGAGGTCCAGAGTGCTCTGGAGCAGGTTTTCTTCAATAATCTCGGTGTACTTAGCTGCATTCATCTTCCCTCTATCAGGACTAGTCGCCCCATTCCCAATGCTGAAAAACATCCCCACATCATGATGCTGCCACCGCCATGCTTCACTGTAGGGATGGTATTAGCCAGGTGATGAGCGGTGCCTGGTTTCCTCCAGAATTGGTATTCAGGCCAAAAAGTTCAATTTTGGTTTCACCAGAGCAGAGAATCTTGATTCTCATGGTTTGAGAGTCCTCTAGGTGCCTTTTGGCAAACTCCAAGCGGGCTTTGATGTGCCTTTTACTAAGAAGGGGCTTCTGTCTGGCCACTCTACCATAAAGGCCTGATTAGTGGAGTGCTGCCTGGATGGTTGATATTCTGAAAGATTCTCCCATTGTAGGGGTTCTCTATGCCAGAGACACGGAGGAAATATTGGAGGTCCAGGTGCGACAAATAAGGAATCTTAAAGTGTTCAACGAACACCACTAACCCGGACAATAATCCGTAGTGGAGGGGGAAAATAAGGAGAACACAATTAACCTCGCGATAAAAGGCGAGGAGCTCGATATCCGAGCAAAACAAAAGAAATAAGCAGTCACGCTTATCTAACTCCCGTTTGTGGAGCGAACAAACAGAAATAAAAGAGATAACTCAAATGACCCCAAAGACTTAGGGTGAGAGCACTCGTAGGTATGAGTATAAAACAAAGAAATGAAAATCCTAAGCTCTGAGATAAGAGCGAAAAAGATCACTTTGCTTTTTCTAAATTGTACTGCTAACAAGTCCCGCGTTGAGAAGCAAAGCGGTCGATAGCAGCACAACTTCCTATACCTTTTTACCGGCTCGAATGTTACGTGAAATAACAAGGAAGCGAAGAGAAAGGGAGAAAGCGGGGTATAAGTAGTGAGCGGAAATGCAGGACAGGTGAACTCACTAATTACCGAGACGAAAGCAAAACCCGTAGCGGAACACAGAAAAATCGGATAGATTACCAGTAAAAGAAAAAGGAATACAAAACGCGGAGATAAGGAAAGAAAGACATGATCCATGACACCCATCTCCACAAGGATACGCTGGAGCTCTGTCAGAGTGACCCTCGGGTTCCTGCTCACCTCCCTGGCCAAGGCCCGTCTTCCCCGAATGCTCAGTTTGGCCAGGCGGCCAGGTCTAGGAAGATTCTTAGTGGTTCCAAACTTCTTCCATTTACGAATGATGGTGGTCACTGTGCTCTTTGGGACCTGTAAAGCTGCAGAGATTTTTTCGTACCATTCTCCAGATTTATGCCTTGACACAATCTTGTTTCTGAGGTCTGCAGATAATTCCTTTGACCCCATGGCTTGGAGTTTGCTCTGACATGCACTGTCAACTGTGGGACCTTATATAGGCAGGTGTTGGCAATCCCCAATCATGTCCAATCAATTGAATTTATCACAGGTGGACTCCAATTAAGTTGTAGAAACATCTCAAGCAGTATCAGTGGAAACAAAATGCACCTCAGCTCACTTTTGGGTGTCATATCAAAGGGTGTGCACACTTGTGTACATATGATATTTTACATTTAGATTTTTAATAAATTAGCACAAATGTCTAAAAACCAGTTTTCACTTTGTCATTATGGGCTATTTTGCGTAGGATTTTGAGACAAAAAATTAACTCAATCTATTGTAGAATATGTCTGTAACGTAATAAAATGTGGAGAAGGTGAAAAGGGTGTGCAGACGGCTTGATTGTATGTGAGACACATGTAGCTGCATGTAGCTGAGTGTCTAAACATGAATATGTAAAAAAGGTCAAACTGTTTTCAGACCACCACCTTCAGTTAATTCTGGGTAAACTGAATAATTTGACCTTCAAATTATAAAGACCTTCATGAAATGTTACATTTTTTTGTTCTTTCCTAGAGATAGAATACTGAAAAGTTCCCATAAATACTACTAAATACAACAATTCAACAGCCAGATTCTTTATTTCAATGTAGTCATCACAAAAGCTACATAGGTCTCATTAATGTGATTAGGCCAAAACTGGAGACAAAGGAAAATGGATAATAGCATTTCCAAAATGGCGGCCATTCCAAGATGGTGGCGATACATTTAGTACACATATGTGTTCCAGATGAGGAAATTGATCACTACAACAAGTAGAAGAAAATGTGAGTGAGTTTGCTTGTCTAAAGTCTAAAGCGTATTCATTGCTCATTGTGCTATGAGAGCAATAATGGTAGAGAGGGCATTAGGGGCAGAGGGGGCCAGGGCAAATGGTAGAGAGGGCATTAGAGATAGAGAAAAAATTAGGAGCAGAGGGGGACATGGCGAATGGTAGAGAGAGCATTAGAAGTAGAGGGGGTCAGTACCAATAGTATAAAGGGCATTAGGGGTAGTGGGGGTCAGTACCAATAGTAGAAAGGGCATTAGGGGTAGTGGGGGTCAGGGACAATGGTAGAGAGGACATTAGGAGCAGATGGGGCCAGAGGCAATAGTCGAGAGGGCATTAGAGATAGAGGGGGCCAGGGCTAATGATAGAGAGGACATTTGGGACAGAGAGGGCCAGGGCTAATGGTAGAGAGGGCATTAGGAGCAGATGGGGCCAGGGCCAATGATAGAGAGGACATTTGTGGCAGAAAGGGCCAGGGCCAATGGTAGAGAGGGCATTCGGGAAAGAAAGGCCCAGTGCCAATGCTAGAGAGGGCATTAGGGGCAGAGGGGGCCCCGGGCAATGGTAGAGAGGGCATTAGGTGCAGAGGGGGCCAAGGCCAATGTTAGAAAGGGCATTCTATGATTGTTTGAATATTGGAAATTCAAATGACAGTTACAGCGCCACCAAGTGCCAAAATCGCTGTGTGGCCATATTACACTACCTCCTACTAAGATGCAAAGTTTCATAGTTGTCTTCATAGTTGTTTTGTGGTTAGGCCAAAACTGGGGACAGAAAAATGGTAATAGCATTTCCAAAATGGCAGCCAATCCAAGATGGCAGTGACATATATGGGACATACATATGTTCCAGATGCGGAAATTGATTACTACAGCAAGTTTTAAATGTCTAAAAAATAATGGTGATTTTTTATGAATTCATGAATAAAAATATATATATATTATTTCTCTATAGCGCCACCATTTGATTTTATTCAGCCAATACTTTAGAGCTTCGCTCATAACGTCAGTGGACTAACTAAATTTAATTAATATCCATTGAAGAATTGAAGAGTTATTAGCATTTTTGTGACTAGCCACGCCCACAACAGTTTTTATTGGCTTATTGCGGTCAGGATATTGGGAATATCAGGAAAAACGATTCCTTCAAAAGGCAGTTAGTTGCATGTTGATATGTCAAATGGTCTCGGAGGAGTTCGATTTGAACATGCAAGTGTTAAATGCAAATTTGCAAAAAATCCAATATGGCAGACCTCATTGATTCTAATGGCAAAGTTGTTTGCCACAAACCAAGGAATATGAGGCAAAGATTATTTTGAAGATAGGCCAAACGGTTCAAAAGTTATTGCCTAAAACATTAAATTTGTTCCTATAGCGCCACTATATGGTCAATTGGGTTGAAATGCACTGTACATGTGTCCCATCGCAATCTCTACATGTGTGCAAAGTTTCAGCAAAAGTTATCATGTGGTTTTGCTGCAATTGTCACAAATGTGCAATGTGCAAAGCAATAACAATAGGGTTCCAGCACTACGTGCTTGGACCCCTAATTAAGGGACTGCTCTTCTTTCTTCTCGGGTTTGCAGGCAGGTGGCACCATGACGGTGCTGGACACGGGAGGGTCCAGGAGCAGCAGGGGGCAGTGCGTGCGTAATGGATCAGGTGGACGGAGAAGATCGAGTGGTCAGAGGAGGAGATGTTGCAGGAACGAGGCGCTAAACTGCTTCAGCGAGCCTTCCCAGATTGTCCGTGATGCGCGCATCCTGCAT
The DNA here is from genome assembly GCA_022702515.1 of Ilyophis sp. 1 JC-2022. Classification (NCBI taxonomy): domain Eukaryota; kingdom Metazoa; phylum Chordata; class Actinopteri; order Anguilliformes; family Synaphobranchidae; genus Ilyophis; species Ilyophis sp. 1 JC-2022. The sequence goes on from CM040400.1 coordinate 34,234,352, forward strand.
CCAGCAAAATCTGCATGTGGCACAGGTGGGTATTCACTCGCCCAATACTCTGCCTGAGTGCACCCAATTCTCTCTCCAGCATGTGAAACCCGGCTTGCTGGAGTTCCAGGAATGGGTGGTCCTCCTGCTGGGTGGTGTTCCCATGTTGTGATCTGGGTCGGCTCGTCTCTCCTCTCGACCTCAGTGCTACTGGTTCCTCCGTCTCTGCTCCCTTCACCACTGGGCCTACCCCCTGCTGCCGCGTACTGTGTCCAGCCTCAAGATCTTTAGCCATTGGCGCTGCATAACATGTACATTTGATTTATTGTATGGCTTTGTTACAGGAGTAACAAAATAAATGATTTTCACGATTTTCTGCATGGTGTGTACACATTGTGTAGGCTACATTAAGCTATTGATATCATTGCATTACCTTGGACACCAACCTGTCCCCCCCCCCAAATCCCTCAATGCTTTCAGCACTGAGGGTAAAGGCAGCGATCTCCTCCGCTGGCATGAGATCCTCACTGGCTATAGGTGGTCCTCCTCCCGTTCCCGAGTTTTGGCTTCGGTGAGCGGCGAGCTTTCATTATCCCCCTCTCCTGACATCATTATACCACTTACGGCATTGTACAGCTGTTCTTGTGATGCCAGAAAATGAGGATATGTTCACCGCTACCTCATGCTACGCCTTCTTCACCTCCGGAAGCTTAGGTGGAACTCTGTGGTTCCCGTATATATCTTCTCCTCGCGTGCCTTTACCTCACGCATGACAAGGTCTGTTTCCTCAGCTACAGCTTTCAACCTTTCTTTCCGCTGTCAGAATCCGCCATTGTAATAGCAATCTGCCAAGGTGCAGATGCAGGTGGCGTTTAAAGGAATGGGATATGACATTTTGATTGGTTTATTGCATGTTACGCCCAAGACACACCTATGATTAATGAAGAGACTAAATTCAGCCGACTTGCACCTTGCGCCATACTTAGCCTACAAAAACAGACCGTCAACTAGCAAAAGTAGACTTGGACATGCCCTAAATGCACTTGAGCCATACGTTTAGACCAAGCGCTAAGATCGTCAAGATAGAGCCCATGATGTTTTTTTGTTTTCAGAATCTTCACATCTTAAATGTAACAGTAAAATATTAACTGAAATTCATAGTATTAGTGTCCCTTGTGCCTGTAGCATTTCTGAGAAGAACATGTCTGGCATAATTTAAAACACTGGATTGTGAAATGAACAAATAGATTAAAGTACCCCACACAGTGTGATTAGAGTGGATTATATGTCAATGGAAAGCAGATTCTTGAAGTAGGACATGGCTGTAATCTTTGTTCAGTCCATTAAGCCTCACAAATTAGACCTTCTCTCCCGGAACATCACATGCACCACAAGGAGAGGCCAAATACCAAAAACAAACACGGTTAAATCGTGATCCAAACCGTACAGCCCCTCACTAAGCAGTAAAAGACATTGAGCCTCATTCATGAAACGTGAGCAGAACGAATTTGCATGTAAATCGTACGTATTACCAATTTTGCCCGTATTTTGGCATTCATCAATGTTTTCGTATCTGAAATTAGATCAGACGTAATTTTACCAAAACAAATTTTACACCTGCTCAAGAGCACGCGTACCGCATTCGTAAATTCAGAATGTCGCCAAATGTAGCTTCTGAGTGATAATTAGAATATGAAGTTATTTTTATTTTCTGTTAAATTCACAAGACTAAATGTAGCCTTTGAAATACACATTGCAAACGTAATAAATTATGATTGTAAAAAGCAAACACTTTATATTACGCCTATTAATCAATTGTAGGCTATGAAGCTGTTATGTAGACCCATAATGTAGGCTAATGAATGCTCCCAATAGCCTACTGTTTTTTCTAAATAGCTAAAAATGGAAATTCTACATGACCTTACATAGGCTATGCTAATTAAAACACACATTTAACCAATGAATGAAATTTGCTTTAAAGTAGCTTACATGTCTGTCGCCAGGGTTGCAATTGTGGTCAACAGTTTAATCCAGCTAATGCCAGCGTACATCCAGTTCCCCTACAAGATGCAAAGTCAGGTGGAGGTAAAGCGGGGTTTTTATGAAATTGCCAACCTGTCCAATGTTATCGGTGCTATAGAGTGCACACCCAAGTGCCTGTTTTTGTTGAAAAGACGGTGAAATGCCGTTTCGTGTTCAGGGGGGAAACTGGATAAACTTTATTTAAAAGTGTTTTAACCGGTAAAACCTGAGCTCGATTCTGGCTTTTGCTCAGAGGGACACGTGCATCAATGTGACTGCAATTAGAACACGCCAGAGATATTCTAAAATAAGATTACCCGATTTCAAACCACAACTCACATACAGAACCTCAACAAAATTACAGGCTGCGATAAAGCAATGCGCTCGTTCGTCCGATGCAGACGTAGATGCGCAGCTATGCGTTTCTTCCATGGATGGCGCTACACCGGGGCAAGGGTGGGCTATAGCCCCGTCACAAATTTGCTTAACCCCGGTTTAGTCCCCCCAGGCATTTTAATAAAATGTTTATAATTATAATAAAGAAATATATAAAAGTAAATCAACAATTCGTATCCCTTTCTGATATTCACCCTGGCTATGCAGCGATGATGTACGGGTGTGGGGGTGTGTGTAGCTCACGCAAATGACAAAATAACGTAAACTGATTTCTAACGTTTCCCATAGCCTACAATACATCAGGCCTACAGAGTTTGCCACCACGTCAAAAAATATAAAATGGAAACGTCATTGTTTGAAAACTAATTTATGATCATTTTAAAATCAATAGAAAATGTGTTCGCATAAGCTCTCCATGTGATCCGTCTTCGGAAATGATCAACTACTCAACAGATTTGTGGAGTGTGTGGACTTCCCTCGATAGCAACTCCCAAGTGTAAACTACAGTGTTTTGATTTGCGGTAGACTAATCTCACAACATTGGTTGCTTGGCCATGCACAGATGAGTAGATTTGGAAAGTGAATAACTAACCTAAATTAGCTAAATGATCATTTTCAATCTTCGTCATCTCGACTATCGACTAATAAGAGGAGCTTGCCTCCAAAAAATGGTCAGGTAACGTTAAAGAGCTAATATTTCTTCCATGTAGCTAAATGTATAAGCTAAGCCTAAATTAGATGGGGGAGAATGGTGACAGCGATCTTCGTTAGATAATGAAACTCCTAAATGTCCCAATCAAAGAGCAGCGGTTAAACAACAATATTTTAGCCATCTTTTTTGACACAACGTTAAACTGATCATTTATCCTCTCTTCTCACATCCTTTTTCATTATTTTCCGGCGTCTTATTTTCTGATGTCTGATTTTAATACTCGTATTGATGAAGCCAAATTACATTTGTAATGCCATTTCAATTTACGGAATTATACAATTCTGACTGTTGTATGGATGCAAAGGGGTTTTATTGAGGTGCCTAGTCTGTATATTGTAGCGGTTGTGTGTGTCAGTGCTTACAAAATCCACAACACCCCCCCACACACCTAGCCCACCCTTAGCCCAGGGAGAGACCAGCCCACCCTTAGCCCAGGGAGAGACCAGCCCACCCTTCGCCCAGGGAGAGACCAGCCCACCCTTAGCCCAGGGAGTGAAAAGTTTCTGGCGCCATCACTGGTTTCTTCGCCTCCAAATTAATGTCAATCCATTTATTTATTGTATTTTGCTACTTTAACAGTTTGTTTGAGGGGGGACCCTGCATTGATGGTACATGTCATCTCCTGCTAGGCCTTTACTTTACCAGTTCATGACACTGGTAGCCTACTGACAATATTAAACAATTTTTTTCCTTGATTGAACATCTGCTAATAAAACTTCAATCACACTGAATTCAGTGTCAGAATAATTATTTCCTTTTTGTCTACGTATCGACCTTTAAATGGAAGTGACAGCCTCCTTATAAGGAGTGTGGATTCATGGGTGTGGATTTATGCTAATCACAAAATAACGTGGATGCGCTTCGTACGTGAATATGAAAAAATCTACCTTTTCCACACGGTTTGATGAATCCAGCGTACATTTTTCGTACCAACTCCTTTCTGACATAAATGTACGCGTATATTTCGGAATGCTTCATGAATGAGGCCCATTCACCGAATCTACTCCAGTTTAGAGAGTCAATGGGGCATTTATGGATGGATTGCAAAAGTACCCATCCGTCAACGGCAGACTCTACAAACTGTAATTGACTTACAAAGTCTGTGTAAATGAGGCTCCACATGATGTTGCTCTGTTAAATGAATTATAGTATAAGTCATAATACCTCTTCATGTGAATCTACTGAGATGACGATCAAAGCATTTAAAGTCTAAATAATAAATTTTTTCCCCTTCTCATTAGCCGAGACTGGACAGCGTTTGACAATTACAGTAGTTGCTCTCAGCCAGCTAGAGATGGCTGTACATTGTCTGTTTAAATAGAAAAAAAAGCAGCCAGGCATCGCCAAGTAACTAGGCACTGAGCACAGTTCAACTGTCATGCTGAGTCCAAACCAAACACCACTTCCCAGTTAACTCGGGCGACCAATCCCTGCGAATCTCCTGCCATCCACCAGTACAGTTCATTAAGGGCCTCTGAAGCCCCTCTTTCCACTTCATATCACTGAGGCAATTACGCTCCACATGTAATTAAAGTTTGAATAAACAAGGGCTTTTATTCTCCCTTCCTGCCCCCACACTCAATACACCCCCCCAGCTCTGACATTTTTTGAGTTGACACAGATCAGGGTGTTCGGTCATGCCTGGAGCCATGGGGGGTGGGGGCTTTGGTTGGGTTCTGTCTGTTGCTGCGGTGCTGACCTGGCGTCCAATTAGAAACCTAAATACTTTGGGTAATGCGTTACCGCTGGGAATTAAACTTGCCTATCTCTTACAAATGAAAACCACCGCAGGACTGGCTATCCAATGAGGTGTCTTATTGAAATAGCGCAGGCTGGTCCTCTTGTCACAGCTGTCATTTCAGCCATTTGCACTTACAGCACACCGCTTTCATTACTAAAATAGAAATTTGTGTCCTAAGTGCTGTAACATTACTAATGCTAAATATTTCATTCCCACGGGTGCTAATTAACATGGATTCCATTTTTTTTACTTTACATAACAACTGTAAAAGCAATTTGAGCATTTTTCAATTAATTAAACACATAGTCTTCCAGTAACCTTGTGTCATTTCGCCCTCCAGGACCATAGCTAATTTGTGTAGAATAGAAAAAGGGAAGCTGAGAAGAAAAATGTTTTAATCTTTGGAAAATAACCCCACAAAGGAATTAACTGCCTGTACTTTCAATATTTTATAATGGAAATAGACACAATTTTCAAAGGAATTAGAAGTGTTCCTTGATTTGGTGTTCAACACTGAAATATCAAATGTACTTTAAGAGTTATGAACCCTTATTAGTGAACTACCACACTTTTTATTATCAAAGCACTAAAAATACAAAGTGACCTAATGAATCCTTATTGTCTGTTCAGTTACTATGGACTGATCTAATAACGAAGTGATCTTTGGAATGCCACTAGAACATTGCAGGTTTTTATCCTTTTTTATTCTCTTGGCTGCAGTTAATTTAACCTACTGAAGTTTCACAAATTGACAAAAGAGGTAAACATTTTTTGCAATTCCTGTACAGATACCCTTGAGACAGATTGTGTGTAAATATTAAGAAACCAAATGTAACAGATGCAACAATAATGCTATTAATGGTAAATTAATAAACAACTTGTGCACCCACATATATACATACATACATTCATACATACTGTATGTATATACACAGATATGTGTATAACTATACATATGTGTACATAAAACAATACAAAGCAAATTAGTGATTTTACTCAAAATAGATTAATTTAAATTGCAATGTAAGACCCCTCAGTTACAGTACAGTGCTGCTTCCACGTCCCTGTTTTTTTCCGGCACAAAATGGCTGTAAAAAAACGTCAGGGTTCCCGTGTGCGGTCCTGCCAGCGACAGCTCCGAGGGGAGCTTATCATCCTCAGAGACGGGGGGCCAGGCGCCGTGCCCGGTGCACCGAACCTAATAAGACAAAGGCTTCTGTCAGAGCCGGGGATCACAGCGAGCCCGTGAAATCTGACTAATAGTCACCATGTGATTCCTCTCCCTCTGTTCCCTACCTGTTCTCTCTGCACCCCCTCTCCGCCGAGCCTGAATTTGCATTGTTTCAGCTCATCAGCATTCATGCACGGGTGGCGGCGGGGGGGAGATCACACGGCAGACAGATGGGGTAAACAAAGAGACGAAAGAGGGAAAAAGACGGGGACAGAAAGAATGAAGAGATTTGAATCGAGCGGGCCCATTTTTAATCGTTCTAAACCATTTAAAAAAGGAGGACCTTTCAGAAGAGGCAACAACCTTTTAGCGGCTGGGAACATATGCTTTTTTTAAATCTCGGGACTTCCATCCAAAACCTTTTTCCGGCAGCATTGGAGTGTACGACTTCCGTGGCGTGCTTGGCTGGGGTCTTTTCGCATGCTCATTTGTTCCCGCTCTGACCTCTGGTGTTTTCGAGTTGTTTGAATGGAAGGCCGCAGAGAGCAGAGCCCCGCCTTGGCCCCGTGAGCCTCTCTCGGGCGGCCCGCTAAATGTTTCCAAAAAAGGAGCAGCGCACCCCTTTGCAGACGAAAAAAAAAACCCTGTGCCGATGAAAGACGAGGGAGAGCTGCTCACACAGCCTGGTGTTAAGCTGTGAAAAGCAAACGTTTGGAGGAGTAATTACATGCTACACTGCATGAGGAGTGATTAGTAAGAGTTGTCTGTTAAAACCGTATTCTGCCAAAACAAATTCTGCTGAGATTAACACAGCCTGCACTGAATCTCTTTATATGTGGTTCATTCCTTCCCCTTCTAGCTCTATTACTTTATTTAATTGACTGAAGCTTGATTTGTAACTTAGTTCTAGTTGACCTGAGGTCGCTCCCCAAACAAACGTCGGTACTTTTTCTTACTATGTACAATTAAACATGCAGTATTGAGAATTGGGTATTGAGATAAATCAAAAATAATCAGGAGTAAATATATACTGTTGGTTCTGGACATACCATGTGCTCACCAAATGGACTGCCAATAGTGTACTGCCTGGCAAGTTCTTGGCCTATCCATTAAAACACTATAAGGGCTTGAGATGCTCTGCAAAGCACCCATCCCCCCTCCCTTTCACTAATGTTCCGCCTCTTCCCTCCACATTCTATGAATCGACAATGCAAATCCAAGTTTATTACTCTCGAGTTGTAAGAGCCTTTTAATGTTTCTGCCCTATTTACAAGCATGGTTCTTTGTTTAAACGCTGGCGGGGGGGGCGGCGGCTTGGATTCTACCTCTGCCAAAAACACGGGAGGTGGGATTAAGAAGCAAATAATGCACATTAGCATGCAGCACTGCGTTGGTTCACCTCACAAGCAGCGCTGCGTTGGTTCACCTCATAAGCAGCACTGCGTTGGTTCACCTCACAAGCAGCACTGCGTTGGTTCACCTCACATGCAGCACTGCGTTGGTTCACCTCACAAACAGTACTGCGTTGGTTCACCTCACAAGCAGCACTGCGTTGGTTTGCCTCACAAGAAAAACAAACAAATGCATCTCTAAGATATAAATACCTGAAGGGCTTTTGGAAGACTAAACGGAGGCAAAACATTACCTGAAATCCTTCCAAATCCCCTGTGTTACCTTCGCCAGGTGCCACATGCTTATAGGATCTCTGAATGTGTATACTTGGAGTTAACGTATTCCTGGTTTAATCTCAGAGCACAGTGTGCAATGTCAGCCAATACAAGATGCCCCTTCCAACTGGCCACACTGAAAAGCAAATAAAATCACAAGGCTTGAAGAGACACTACAACATGCATGATTTCAAAGGACAATGGGGTGTAGACGTAAAGTTTTTTCACGATCAAACGGCTCTCCACCAGAAGACGCCATCCCTATTCATCGTGTGGCTGTCCTGTTTTCCCCTGTGTTAACTGCCTGTTGTTATTGTATTATTGGCTGTGTTCCATTATACATACTTGCATACTAGATAGTATGTACTTCCAAGTATACTAGCTAAAACGTATGTCATAGTATGCAAGAGTGCAAGTACGCGTCAATTTAATTAAATTTGGAACCCATTTGATGACGTAAAATCAATAGATTCAGCTCTGTGAAATTACTTGATAGTACAGTACAGTGTAGTACACTACAGTACAGTTAGCATCATTAAGCATTTGAAATTAACTACAAATGTTATGGTACAGTGCATCACATTATTGACAAATAAATTGAGTGTTTTCATTGTTTAATACATTATTGTCATGGTGAAACTACTTCTAACATTGTGCGTGAATCATCCATATATTCAATCTTATATTTGACCTTAGGTCTGTTACAGTTACTGACAGCATGACCTAAGCAATGAGTTATCAGGCCAGATAATCTCATACCACCAGTAAAAACGGAAGAGTAAGATGCCTTAAATATAAGACATATTATATATACTGTTGTCAGTAGCTGTCACAAGCTGGCATTTGGTTAACGGTCCAGTTTCCTCTTTAGAAATTCCTGTTTATTTAACTCTGGAGCCGGTAGTTGCCACAGCAATTTTGGTGCTTTACATTTTAAATGAGCAAAGAAATGCCTCTCTTGTGAGGTGAGCTGCAGTTGTTATGTTTATGTTGCACTATTTTTCTAAACTCTAAAGTTATCACAATGATTTCTGGGAATGAAAAACGCATACAAGTGTGCCTCGATGAATACTTGAAAGTCTGGGTCCTGTTATGTATGGAAGTACACATCCGGGGATTTTAGTATATATTTGATTTTTGCATACTTTCGATTTGGAATGCACCATGACAAACAAAACGGCAACCATATTTGCCATACATACCAGCTAGTATGCGAGTATGCATAACGGAACACAGCCATTGTTTCTGTCTTGTCTGCTCGTGCCTGCCCATTTGTTAATTACTTCCCATTATTGTATCAGTGATTTTGCCCCGTCTGCACGCGTCTACTCATTTAGTTCATCGTCCTCATCTGTTATCGAGTGTATTTAAGTTTCCTGCTTTACCTTAGTTGTCACTTGGTCTTTGTCGCTCTGCCCTTGCCCCTTCCTGCCTGCTAGCCCTAGTCTTGTGATTATTCTCCAGCATTCTCCCGTGTTCATGCCTAGCTTCTAGTTTTGTTATGCTTACCCTGTTTGTTGTTTTGTGGTTCGCAGTTCCCTCACGTTGCCTCCTGTTTGTTATTTTGGTTATTACTATTTTTTGTGAAGTCTTTATTTTTGCACCAACTTCGTGTCTCCACACAACACAACACCTGAACCTTTGTGACAGTTTTATGAAACTGAACCTGAAAGAAAATAGCATTGATTAGTGAATCCAAAAAGTGTATACTTGGACAGTTTTGCAATCAAAGATTGCAGATAAAAGTGGGTAGTGTGACATTTGAATGTCATTAAAGTGAATAATAAATGTTCAATGGAATTGTCACATTTAAAACAGACTCATAACTTCCCTTTAGGTAGAAAGTGAATGACAATTGCTTATCTTGTGGAAAAATGACTAATGTTATTGATTAGTTTGTAGGAACATTTTCAAGATGATTCATCTCTCAAAGCTGGAGTAGACCTAGACAACTTTTTTTGAGAAAAATATCGGGGAACGGTCATACTTAGTTGGTAGCAATCATAGGAATAACGGTTGTGAGAGAAATACAGCACCATACACTGAGGTTATACCCTCAAATTCTAAAACCAGCGATTTAGCCTGAATTTTGTTTTCAAAGCAAAGTGGCTTATGACAAAAGCCAATCAACTAGATAGGCCAGTTCGCGTTGCGAACCAATCAACAATGAGATTGACCTCGCCAGGTCACCAGCTACTAATTTAACCAACAATGGCAGAGAAGTGACCCATTACACTGGCGCTATTTCACACAAAGAAAAAGAAAAGGAAATTGGATAAAGTTTGCTCGAAAACTTGAGTAATCATATGTGCTCATTTCAGAAGGTGGCGAGATGTTGGGGAGCGAATTGGTTTAAAGACATACGTGGAGCTCCCATATTCTACTGGACAGGTAGGTCAAAAGTTTCAACACTAATTTACCTGGACTTGCTAGCTAATTGTAATTACTTATAATGAATAGTAGCTAGGTTGCTATTATTGATAACATTACTTCATTCAGCGGCTAGTTCTTGGAAGAAGGAAATATTTGCTAATGTTATATGTCATATAGATCATGTTAGTTAGAACCGGCTACTTGGCTATAAGCATGTATACCAGCTGTAGCCAGATGCCTGGTTCAGACTAACGCTATGCAAACTGTGTGATGCAACAACTCTGCAACAACAGAAAAGATACCGTTGTTTTACCTGGACTCTCGTAGCTATGCCAGTCTGTAATCCTGCAATAGTATCTCGAAAACTTGCATGTTCACAACAAGGTCTGTGGAAGCATTGGGGTGGGGTGTGTGTTTCTTTCTTTGTAGGCAGGGCCAAGGGGTGTTATGACTTTGACAGTTGAGAAAGTTGTGTACTCCAACTTTAAATCAGGGGTGTCCAATCTCATCCCAAAAGGGTGGAGGATTTTCTTCTAGCCCAGCACTACACCTGATTCAGCTAACTAATCGTGGTCTTCAATCGAGACCTTGATAAGTAGAATCAGGTGTCTTAGTGTTGGGCTAAAACAAGAATCTGCTACCATGCCGGCCCTTTTCAGATAAGATTGGACACCTCTGATTTAAACTAACTGTAAATGAAAGTAATGAGATGGCTAAACCAATGATCAAAAAAACGGTGAGCCTTGCTGCTGTTTCAGAGCATAAGCCATTGCTTCTTCAGAGACATGGTGCATCCTAAACCTGGTATGTGAACACTGTAAACAAATGTTTCCTTTGTGCTTGTCCTTTGACGTATGCAACCATGCAAATCCACAAGTTAAAAGACAACATTGTGTCTCTCAATAGTGTCAACCGCATTTCTTTGTTTCCCTCAAACTACCTGGCAAGCACTAGCCTGAAGCACAACAACTGCTCACTTCAGTAAACAAGAGTCACAAAGTGATGGTATGTTACGAAGATGCACATGATTTCATATACAACTCTGTAACTTTCTATATCCAAAATTTAAGAAAAGAAACAGCCTCATTGCAATATCTTCACCAGAGACCTACATTTGGTGAGACAAAAAATCATATAAATGATAATGATCTAGGCCCCATGACCATCCATTCATTCAAAATAATCCATGATTATTTAATTATTTATTGAAGCTGCTTGTTTGTTACTCTGTCCTACTGCACACCCCCAAAAGAACACAACGGTGGAGTTCATCACGGTTCATTATGACAAAAAAAAGATTAAGCTGTGTTGCTTTTTTGGGGATTGCAGCTATTTCAATGCAACAAAGATGTTTAGAAGAAACCCAATACCTTAGCATAGGGAGAAGGGAGATGGCATCTTGGCGCATGCAGAACACGGAATGGCAGGATAGAGCAATCTAAATTTTAAATGAGACAGGATGTTTTTTTTTCCATGCAGTGTTTACGAAGCACTGCTGTCGGGGTCTACAAAGGTAAGAAAGCGCAGCATCAAAGTCTTATCAGCGAAGACAAAAACAGCGCTCTTCTCTGTACATAACGCTCCTTCTCCCGCCTGCCAGCCTCCTTTAATTAGAGCCTCCCTAATCCGCCAGCCCAAAACTGATACTCCAGTTCGCTTGGTAACTGCAGTTATAAACACAAGGTCGGGTACGCTGGTCCGAGCAGAACAGAGGGGAGGGAGAGGCGGTTAAGAGATGTCCATTTCATCCACGGCACTTAACATTCCAGCGGCAATGTTACATCTGGGAACGGAGGGGCCAAAAATGAAGGTGTGCAGGAGAGGGGGAAAGTGTTAGGTGTCCGACAAGGGGCAATCAGAGTGGAGTCTCCAAGTCTGCCATTCGCAAACATATCATTTACAACACCGGCTAGCAAAATCCCAGCCCGCTACAGATACACAGTGTCCTCTTTATTTATAGCTGCTGTATCCAACGTTATGGGCCTAATTTTAAAAAAATCCTTTGTAATAGCATACCATGTCCTAGATCCATCCCCTCTCAAACTTGACCCTCTTCCACATATGTTCACGTGCAGCATGCCTCTGGAGGTTTCTGATCTTGCTGCTGTTCATGATGTTGATGTGATTGCTGTTGCTATTGGGGTCTATCAAGTGGATGTTAAAATTACGCCTGTTGACAGTTTGTGCTCCATGTTGATATTTAGTGAGATGTGGTGGGTACTCACCACCTGTGTTTCTGTGATTAAATAATTCCTGATGCATGCATTATAAGACTCACCACAAAGCACTTTTACAGTGCCACACCCTTCTTTTCCACCATTAACATTTTTTAATACCTGCTAGGCAGCATATGCATGCTTTAGAGCTCCCTACGTCACTGAGGTATCCTTGATGTTGCCATAATATTTCCCTCTTTTAATTGTGTATTGGCTAGACCCAGAGTGGTACACAAACTGAGTTTCAGTAGTCCTAGGATTTAATATAAACTGTATATTGTTGTGCTTCTGTGAAAAGAAAAGAGAGAAAGAAAAGTTGCACATTAGTACATTAACAGAGGAAAGTAATTTAGTCAATGTGAAGGTGTGCGTGCATGTGTGTGGGTGTGTCTGTGTGAAAAACAGAGGAGAGAGTGAGGGAGACCCCATGCGTGACGTGAAAAAACAAAATTCATGTCAAATATGCGAGTACATATGTGTGTATCTGTGAGGGAGAGGGAGAGCAAAGCATTAAGTACACAGTTTGAACATGAAATATTATAATATTTGAGTAAATACAGTATGTGCCTATTCACATGTGCACAGTCTGGACTGAGCCTGACTGAGAGGGGCATGGTATGCTGAGGCAGTGCTGCTTTCTGTTGGTAAAGAGCTACAGAATCGAGTGGCTCCATCATTGGAATGACTGCCAGCAGCCATCAATGCCCTCTAACCCCCAGGAGCCCTCTAGTCCAGCATTCAGGTGCAGCCCAGCTGTTTTCTTCCACCAAACCCCTGAGTTCTCTGTGCGGACACAGCATATGGTAGGTCTCCTACCAAGCAGAAAACTTATACTCCAGTGGCATACATCGTATGATAGATAGATCAATCTGCAGTATAATTCACCTGCAATTTCAATAAGTGCATAGTGCATACATTACTCATGATATAAATAATTATAATATTTTTTATTCATTTATATTGCTTTTATTACTGTTATTTATTATATACCATATGTTTTTTAATTAGTAGTGGTTTATGTCAACACCTTTCTTAATCATATCAAATCAATATCAAGTCAGCAAACTGCTTTAAATAAAATAGCACAAATTGCTCGGGGCAAATTAGATTGTGGCTATGGGGAAGCCTTGCCTGACGCCGCGTGGCAAGTTAGTGTGTAAAAATAAACAGAGCTAAACCTGCGCCTCTCACATCTGCGGAGCCCAGCTGCAGCCCTCGCATGGAGACCTGCCACAGAATCCGCTAATGATCTCCACATAATCATTTCACGTAGAACGGCGGCGGAGAGAGCACAGACGCCCGGCAACGTACAGTGAAGAGCTCCTTCAGTGGCCCCCGTAAAGAGCTAATTTTCGCGTCGCCCAGGCTTCATTATGCCGAATCAATATTCGTTTAGTCACTGGGGTTATTGACTTATTTAGAAATAAAAGTATACCCATCAGCTACAGTGCTCATTACAGGTAATCTGTCTTGTCACGGGGCATGGAATATTATCCCAGTCTTTCAAGCGCAGTCTGTGGAAATACCTCCCCATGGTTACAACTGTAAATAATTTTTTTTGATAAAATGCTGAAAAATCAATGGCTGCTTCCTGTGATCCGTCACAAACAAATCAATCATAATCTGCAGAGCCAATGGTGGGGGTTGGGCAGGTGAAGTCTTTGTCTGAAACCACTCATTTCAAAATCGCTTCACATAATAGTGTCATCATTTAAACACTTAGCCATGGCAGGGCCTGCCAGTCAGAAAGACTCATGCGAGGAGTAGAAGGAGGAGAATTGGAGCACCATTACCGCCGTATAAATAAACACTCTGTTTAAATTAGCGCAATCAGCAGCAGTCAGACAACATTACCCACTCTCTGCAGGCTAATCGAGGGGGCTTTTCTATGAGATGTGCTATGACACATATTTGAATATCATCGAACCTGAATAAACTAAATGGCTAATTTTTGAAACGCGTTTCCCTGTAAATATTGATAGTGGATATGTTGGATTAAAATGACTAATCTTACTTAATGTCAGAATTTGATTTAGCTGAAGAAACTGTGCTAGCACTTAAATTAAACACTGTTACCGTGAGCACTGTTCAGCATTTAGATCTTTACACACTACTTCAGAGAAATGTAGCTACATTAGGAAGACCTGTACCTAAGGTATAAAATCACTCATGTCAATGCAAAAAATCTGCCAGATAACAGAAAAGTTAAATGCAGACACACCACTGATTAGACAAAACAGAAAAATACACACCAAAACATACATGGTCATTTCATCAGAGTAATTTGATACCACCAATTCTAGGATGAAAGTAAATTAAGATGGTGTCTTATCTCACAAATGGTGAAATGTTTGGCATAAACACAGGCAGAGGGTTTTTATTATAGTCTGATATAAAAAAAGATACAGAGCGTGAGGACATTTGCATAAACACATCCTCGTATGACACGCATTTACACTGATTTATTTAAAATTTTATATAAATAAGAACTACATGCAATGTAATGCATTAATTCCTATATGTGCTCTTCATGCAGTATTTGTGTTTATGTTTGACGAAGCTCCCTGCATTGAATCTCATTCAAATTTAATTATCTTTCACTGCATCTGCCATCATATTCCACAGTAAAAAAAAAAACTGAGAATCTTAATTAATATAATCACGAGCACCTGGGTTGTCTTTCTTTGGCATGACAGCATAATCAATCATAATCCTTTAAATACACTCATAGAAGGCACAATGATGTGATGGAACCAGCCTGTTGGCATTCTTTGCACTGTTAGCTACATTGCTTATACACCGATAATTATACAAGGATTTTTTAGACTAAGATGACAGGCTGGAGGGGTATTTAAATCAAAGACATATCTGTGTTGTCATCATTACAAATGGCACAAACTTCCAAACTCACATCCAACACTTGCACTAAATTTAAACCAGCAATCGTATGTGTTTTTTTCCCTCTCTGAGAACTCTTTGTGTTATTCTGTTATTTAAATCTAAATTTACCAAACAGAATAATTATTAGGAAATAACATGTACAGCTCTTTAGAAAATAATTGTTATGCACATAACCTAGTATCCTACACATTCAGAGGGGATAATATGGCTTGGAAACTATTTGCTTAGCATATGGTTAATCCCAGTAATATATACTTGACTGCATTGTGTTGTAAAAATGAATTATTAAAAGTGGATGGATGGCTGGAGGAGTGTATGTGTTGATAAGACGGATGAATTCAAAGGGCATATTTTAAAGCATATTTTTATTAGTATCTGGCACTAGTATCAGATTAGTTGCAAGACCACCAGAACAACACCTGTTTAAGCTAATTAGTAGAGTTATTAGAAGTACCAACAAAACAGCCAGGCTTTGTCAGGGAACATTTCTGTGCAAGAGAAAAGCCAAGTGAACAGTAAGATGTTCAGTTTTAATTCAATTTAAACAGTTGATTTGAGGCCTATATGGAAGGTGCTTTAACATAGATAATTTAACAATGAACATTACATTGTGTGTGTACATATTGAATTTGTTTTTATTAATGTAAACAAACATGTTTTACAGTTTCAAGGTCATAATGTCCACTATAGTAGACTGTTCAGTAATATAAAAGTCTCAGCATCATGCCACATGAATATTTAATTATGACTTAATATTAAATATAAGTTCAGCAACTGTAAACAAAGGTTGGTGAACTTGTCTTTTAACATTTATGAACAACTTGATTCCTATGACTCCTAATCATCATGTTAAAAGGAAAATAATGGCATTTCAACATGTTAGGTCCTCTCTTTGTCCTGTGTATAATAATGCTTTCCCATTTATTGTGTGTCCTTGTGCTTAAGCACCCGCGGCTCTTTGTTCATTTTTGAGGATGACACCCACATTCCCCATATTCACCCAGTCAATTAAATTCACAAAAAAAGCTTTTATGCACCGACTTTAAGTAAAGTAAGTACACCCCGAAGGGCTGGGTGGAGCATTCAATTCAATTGTATTATCATTTTATTTAGGAGAGGGTGACAGGGAAATTGTACAGAATCATTTGAGCCACCTTGAATATTGGGCCTGGTACTGTGTGTTGACCTTATTCATAAAGTGTATTTGGGTTTATGTAGTTGGCCTTTATGAGCATATTGCTTATTATACTTCTTCCAAAGAATTATTGCACTTTAAAAATATAACGTAGTGAAATTTGTTAAATAAAAGTGCCAAGTTGAATGAAACATGATGAAAAATGACTAACTTGTGATGATTCACATTTGTACCGTCTTGTGTGTAAAGCATTAAATGATAAAAATATGAGTCACCTGAGCTCCTGATTGGCTCAGTCAGTGAAAAACAGTCACAACAAGAGCAGACTGGGCCCTACTGTCACAGGTTTGAGCTTAGACTGTCATTAGTCTATGACTCCAGTCATATTCTATAGCAACAGAACAGTTGGTATGGCATTTCCAGACAAAAATATGGCGGGTTTGTAAGGATACTGCTGGTTCAGTTCCTCCCGACTACAAGATCTATTTAACTTTTACACAGAAAATGTTTTTTTTTTGTTGCATATGTGCATACTAAACATAATACTCTGTAGGATGCTGTAATAAAAAGTGTGATGTATTTTGTTTTGTATAAATAAGGCACTTCAATCAATGTTAATCAGGGGAGTCAGTTCAGAATATGGGGAGTTCTATGTGTCTTGCTGCTTCATGGCCCAAGTCCTAGGGGGGGGGGTCCTACGTTCTATATATTAGTCCTATATTAGAACATAAGACAAATACCTTTTTTTCTACAAGAGTGCTGCAAACCTACAAATGTAGACCTATGTAGAGAATGGGTTAATAGTTCTGGATATGTGGTTACAGTAATCATGCTGGGATGGGGTGGCCTGGGATGGTGGGGCCCCTGCTTATATATTTCCAGCCATAGAATGGAATAGAATAGAATAATTTTTATTTTCCCGATAGGGAACTTCAGTTGTAGCCACCAACAACAACAAAAAAGACATAGACAGTGGGGCAGACCCACACCACACAAACAAACATATAAAACAATACAGCCAAACGATTAAAATAGCCCCCGCTGTCCCGAGATGTCCAATGTCATCAACCAGTCCAACACACAATCTCCGCCTCCACGACTTTCCTCCATAGGCTACACGCAGTGTTGCGGTCTCTGTCCACTGTCGAAACGGAGCTCAGCCTTCCCAGTCGCCTCCTCACTCCTCCCCCGCATTATCTTCTCCTTCCCTGGTGGCCTTTTGAAGATTGCCTGCAGTCCTGCACTCCTGGATCAGTCCCGACATCTTCAACTCCGGTGAAGAGCGATGGTAAACTTTGTGGCTGCAGATCCAATGGACATTCCAGAGCATAATGCGAATGTGTCTCCATGGTGACGACCACAAACAAAATTATCCATGCTAGACAAATCCTCAATATTATAAAAACAAGCAGCAGGAGCGCCCTGAAAAATCTCCAGCCCCCTTTCCCGTCCCACAACAGCGCATGAAAAAAACAAAAGACAAAAGCCCGACACAACAAAACACATTCAAATTAAGAAACACGAACACAAGAGACAGCTGAACTACATGTTGCCATTACAGCGCCATGTGACGCCATGGATGATGAATTTTATGTTCTTCCATGGGCAGTACCTGAAGAAATGTTAATGGGAGTTTCATGAATCCCATAGTGAGTGGAGCTACATTGAGATGTCCATCACTAGCTTGTTTAGACCAATCAAACTGGCTTTCCACAGCAGAACAAGATGATTGGTTCAGAGTAAGTAAGACACTGATAGCATTTAGCAGAAGCACACATTTTGTTTCTTCAACCACTACCAAGAACCCCTCAAAAATTTGGTAATTTATTTTTGGTCTTGATAAGGCAGTAGTTGACTGCACCTAAATATAATAGGTTTGATTTTATTATAGAGATGTGCAATGGATATAGTTTGAATAATCATTATTTTGGATCAATATGAATTCCAGTGGTTTAAGTTAAGTTCATGGGAGCACATATACATGCATACTAGAAGCATTCAGGAATGAAATTAAATCTAATGAGTTTTAATGTGTCTAGACTTCCATGCAGAATAAAACATTGGCCAGTTATTTCCTTACATGAGGTTCATAGGTTCATTTAGTACATGTATGTTTGAGCAAAGGCTTTAAATCATATGTTGATGCTCTTCAGTGCACTTTACACAGCTGCCGTTTGACACACAAGTGCAGCATTATGGAACCTCTCAATTCAAAAATGGGTGACCTATTCAGCTTCCAGAAGCCAGAACAATGTGACCCTTGTTGAAAAGAAAAAATACCTTTATATCTGTAAAACAAAATGAACTTCAATAAATGATCTAAGCAAATTAATACACATTCAACTTTCTCTGTAAAATACTTTTATTCATAGGCTAACTGGAGGAAGAAATCATGAAACTAATGAATCCTCTGTATTTTTAGATTGAGTCTTGTATAACAAAGATGGAAACAATAATTTCAATGGATAGCAGTTTTCCCCATTCTAGGTGCTGCTAGAAGCAGGTCAGTATAGTGAGCATCTACTTGATATGCTGAAAAAATCTGAAATTGTTGTGCTTTGGGAGTGCTATTTTTGTCTCTGATGTTATATTTATGTAAACACACATAATCAAAATTGGTTGAATATTTGCCTTCTACGTTAACATCAGTAATAATAAAGAGTTTGACATTAGACATTGGCTGTTATATGAGCTGCCCGGTATGATCATCCAATATCTACCATTTGCAGGTGGTCAGAACCAGCCAATACTGAAGCTGAAATGGCCAATGGAAATGCTACAGCTCACCCTTGTGTCAATTTGCATCTTCAGTCACATTCAGGTCTGGTGGGACATTGCTAGATGTGTAATTAACTGGCCATGATTAACATCATATAGAACGTGTTGGGCTTGATTTACTAAGATCTGTAGTGTGTGCAAAACCTTTTAGCACACACAAAACTAATAACACAACCAATGATTGGTGCTAAACAAGTACCATGACCAATCATTGGTCATGTTATCGGTTTTGTGTGTGCTCAAAGGTTTTGCACGCACTAAAGGTTTTAGTAAATCAAGCCCGTAGTGTATAATTCAATTGATTTATGGCTTTTTAGTGAGAAACATGGTTCCTAGTTGGCAACTACATCTAACTTGTGCATTTCTTAGGTCCAGTTATCAACCAACTCGCCAGCTAGTAATGTTAGCAGTGTTATATTCAATTTGAATCAGTCATTTGTAGTGGCCAACTAAACATTTAGATGTAATTCACTGATAATTTTATTATTTATCTTTGCTTTAGGAATCAGCAAGCACAATAAATATTGGGCTCTACATGACGAATAAATGCATTCTTCTGGGCTATTTTGTTGAACCCAACAGTTCCTTGAATATGATTGTTGCCTAATCTGCCACTTGAGAGATCCAGAAACTCCAGAGGGGAGCATATGAAAACCTATCAAAGTGCAATAGGACATCAGTGTATCTCTAAAATATATGATCCACAGTAACATCCTTAAGGCAACGACTACTAATGAAAATCCTTGCAATGCCATTCCTGCCTGACAGCCACAGTCCCTCTTTAGTAGTTACAATACACATGCTCTGATATCATCAAGAAATATGACATGAACTAGTAAGCTGACCACAAAATGAATGACCGCATTGGACCAAGACATTGGACCGAGTTTACTTGGACCAAGACAGCTTCACTGAAAGATGCCTTAAATCAGTACGCTTGAATGAATTAAGTTCTCATTATGGAAGATGAGTGCATATTGTCACTTGGAAAAAGGGTAAATAAAAACCTCATATTTCCCCCTTTCATTAATTTGCCAGAAAATGCATGCCCTCTGCCCTCAAGCATCACTCTGGCCATCACCCTCATTTCTCAGACTGGTATTTTAGCTATGTGAAGAAATTCTGTATTTGGCCACAGCTGAATACAAATCCAATATTCATAAATGGCATTGCCTTTTGCTATTGACCTGACTGGATATTGCCCTTGCCAGATTTAATGCTATATATTAAAACAATTTGACATATGACAGTAAAATAATTGGTAATACTGATGTAATAAATGGTGCTGATTTTCTGATCAATTGTTTGATTAGATTAAAGAACTTAAAAAGCTATTTCATGCAAAAACTTTTATTTGATCTTTAACAAGAGATCTTACTAAGGTTGGCCATCATACCTTTGTAACAGCAGAAAAAGGGCATAAATCTCTTCCAAGTATGAATAACTTCCATGTAAGAAGGTGGCCATAAATGCAGTCAAATACAGCATGGCTTTCTAAGCAGCAATTAATACACAAAACACTGACTACAGAGTTATTCTTATATGTACTACATTCTGTGTAAACAGTTTGGTTGATCATTTATTTCCAATTTATATCAATATATCAATATTTATTTGAGTAGTAATACACACACTGGTGTGAAAGTGCACCCAGATTGTTAAAAACGGTGCATTTGATCAAAATGTTGTAGACATTTAGCTGCTTAATAAGAAAGAGGTTTTGTTGAAATACAATACAGCATCTGCTAAGGCAATTCATAGAAATGCTAATTTTGCAATGGAATGTCAGACATTTGTTAAGATTGGACTTTTACTATGAAAAACTTGTTTCTGGGATTATCTGAACTTCCATTTCCCATACATGCACTTGAAATAAGTACAGCTATGTGTATATAGGAAAGTAGTTATGACACAAAACATATTAGGGATAACATTGCATTAAGTATACATTATGGACATCTCATGTAAAGGTTAATTACTTTGCATGATTACCAACAGACATCTTAGGCCTACTCTATTCGAGGGATAAATGCGTAAAAACTTGTGTGTGTGTGTGTGTGTAAAATATTATTGCAATAAAATGTAAAGTATTCATATATTTATACAAAACAAAACAACTCATAATAATGATATTGTTTTTGATATTCCTGTAATTAGCAGTTGTGGTTCAACCGTAGTATGTCATAATATAGACTAAAAACAGAATAGCCTGGGGTTCTGTAAAAATAATTAAATCATATAGTTCAAAAGTGAGGAACACTGGTAATATAGATGTATTAAATCATGAAGGGACCGTTGTGTTTCCTATAATACATGTGTTTTTTAATTGTTAATTTTTTTTTAAATTGCAAGGTCAAAAATAAATTACATCCATTATTTGCTGCATTTATCCCCTTGGCATTGCAGGAGAACTGTTTTGAATTTCAATTGGCTGCCAAGTGGCTAAAGCCCACAGCTAATACATCAAAGTAAATTTGGTACCCTCTATAATCGGTTTAGGAAACAGATTTAGAATGGCTAAAATCCTCCTGAATTGTTTGAGCGGTGTGTAGCCTACGGTAGCCTACAGATTTTGAAAGCGGCTACCTGACCTATACTTTCAGCAAAGCTGCCGAATGATTCACAGCAACCGTTTAACAACCTCTGAGTAAACTTGTGCAGCAATTAGTCCGCTACAATAGAGAATGCTTTCTAATAACAGTCTGTAAATCCAAATTAGATTACGCCTATTCCCTCGGGCATTTGAAGCACAAATGATTGTGACTGAAGATGCAGTGCACATGCTTCACATATTTTTTCCGCTTCTCACATCACCACGGCTTTCGCATGACAGATCCTTACGCACAGGAACAAATGAATAAATATGAATATATTTATGACGAATGTGCGTTATTTTGAATCATGCATTGTTAATTTGAAGCGCATTCAGTAGCCTACCTTGTCTGATTTCCAACAAGACACTAGCCTATTTGTTAAAATGTTAACTACTTAAACCCGCCTACTCTGAACATGTCTGCCAAATATAGGCTACCTTTGCTAACCAAAAGTTTGAGCGAGCTTTGTTTGTTAGTGTATCTTAAAAACAAAAGTAAAACTGCCACACCATCATTTCACCCATTGTCTACATTCGGAAATGTCAAATGCAGAACACTCATAAATTAATCTGACAAATGCGACAATTATGTAAGGACTGCAAATTACTGTAAATGTAACTGCAAATAACTATAGTGTAGCCAGCTTGCCAGAAAACATTTCTTACCTTTTCATCCAGGTCTGGTTGGAAGAGAACAATTTCATTCGTTTTCATTGCAAGGATACTTGCTTTGACATCCTCACTGGTTCATTTCTGAAATAAAAAAAAACTCCTTATCACGCTGCATTGAAGTCGAGGTATTCATTATTGCCAATAACAGTATCAATGAAATGGTGACGTCATTCCTATAGAGAGTCGGAAGCCTGCTTTTCCGGGTTTTTTGACTGCCACATTATTTTAAAACGATTGAGCACTGGATTGGCCAATCAAAACGTCGATTAAATAGATCAGAAAACATAATGTTACAGTCCACAGTTTTTGTTTATCCATCTGGGAATTGTAGTTTTCCAAAATTAGCGATGAAATGAGAAGACGTAAATAATTTAGCCTGATAGGCTATAGTAAGCTATTTATTGTGTTACAAATGTACGCTATAGGCTATTTGTAGCCTAGGGCAAAATTCTATTCTTCACGTGTTATCTTTTCTCCTACCGATTTATTTGAGATAATCCTGGTTTGAACACTGTAATAATTCAAAGTCCAAGTAACTGTCAGTAGCCTAATTTACAATCAGTACCTGGTTGGATACCTGGAAGCAATAAGGATAGCCTACTGTATTATTATTATTATTATTATTATTATTATTATTATTATATGAAGGACTACAATAATACCTCAGGACAATCACCATAAATTAATCCACCACCAGAGATATCAAGCGCCTGCATTAGACCCCTGCTGCACATAACGTCATCCATTCCGAAGCTTTCAGAGCAAAGCACCACGTGACTCTGAACACTTTTTTTTTTTTTTTGTGCAGCGCCTACAGCGATCCCTTTCGGTTTACTGGAGTGTTATAGATACACTGAGGAAGAAATACAGCGTCGTAGGAGATTCAGCTAAATTCGGCACCTACACTGATACTGTTAAAAGTCTATTTGCCACTGTGTCCACCTTTAAACCGCAAACGAACATTGCATTACATTTTAATGTGTGCATACATAGAAACTTACAGCATATACAAAATGCCTAACTACATAAAACTTTTATGAACGTTTATTTCGAAAAGTTGTTTTAGCGCAAAAAATGTGGATTCCTCGAGTGTGCTGAAAGATAGGACGAAATGCAATCACTAGGTTACAACAACTTGGTAGATAGACCTATTATTATTATTATTATTATTATTGTTGTTGTTGTTGGTGATCTTGGTGTTTGATGGAGTATTTGGTGTAACACATTCCTATGTCCACATGAAAAATAAAAAATACAGGTTAGCGTGGAGCCGATGATTTCGGGAAAACCCATTGCCCATTGTTTATATAGAGCTACACACACACATATATATATATATATATATATATACAGTGCCCTCCACAATTATTGGCACCCCTTCGAAAGAGTAAAAATGGTTAAAAAAAATTACCTTTTGGTGAATTAGCTTAATCTCACACTGAAAAAAATGGAAAAATCCAACCTTTATTTGAAGTAAATGTATTCTGGGAAAAAAAATCCCTCATCAAGAAATAATTATTTTTAACAAAACCACGTGTGCCACAATTATTGGCACCACTTGAAATTCTTATGAACTAAATGTAACGGAAGCATTTTTTTCATTTATATTTTACTTTTTAAAGTTGATCAGAGTGTTTAGGAACTTTCAAGCAGTAATCCATGACTTCCTTTTTCACTGGGGTATAAATATGAGGTGACACAGAGGCCATATTTCCTTATTCATACATCAACATGGGAAACATAAGAAACCACAAATCAAATGAAAGAAAAGTGTGTTGAGCTTCATAATTCAGGGAATGGCTATAAACAATAGCTACTCACCTGAAAATGCCCATATCTACTGCTAGGGCAATGCTTAAAAAGTTCAAAGCAACAGGAACTGTTACAAACTTGCCTGGAAGAGGACCCAAGTTTATTTTGCCCTCACGCACAGTGAGGAGGATGGTGAGAGAGGCAAAAAAATCCCCAAGGATCACTGTTGTAGAATTACAGAGAAAAGTAGCATCTTCGGGACATCAAGCCTCCAAAACTACCATTAAATGTCACCTCCATGCCAACAAATTATTTGGAAGGCATGCCAGTAAAAAAGTATTTCCTGTCATTTCACCACAAACGTAAGTGCCTGGAGTTTGCTAAACGCTACTGGAACTTTGACTGGAAACGTATATGGTCAGATTAAACTAAAATTGAGTTTTTCGGCAACCAATACTCAAGGTGGGTTTGGCATAAAAAGAAGGATGGCTATACCGAAAATAACCTGATCCCCACAGTTAAGTATGGTGGAGGTTCCGGGATGTTGTGGGGCTGTTTTTCCTCCAAAGAGCCCTGGGAACCTTGTTAGGGTACATGGCATCATGAACTCCATGAAATACCAGGACATTTTTTATCTGAATCTGGCTGCCTCTTCCAGAAACTAAAACTGGGTCGTTATTGGATCTTTCAGCAGGACAATCCAAAACACACATCCAAATCAACACAAAAATGGTTAACTGAACACAAAATCAAGCTTCTGCCATGGCCATCTCAGTCCCCTGACCTAAACCCCATTGAAAACCTGTGGGCTGAACTGAAGAGGAGAGTGCACAAGAGAGGACCTAGGACTCTGGATTATCTGGAGAGATTCTGTAAAGAGGAATGGTCTCAGATTCCTTGCTCTGTATTCTCCAACCTTATTAGATGTTACGGGAAAAGACTCAGTGCTGTTTTATTGGAAAAGGGAGGTTGTACAAAGTATTAAATGCAGGGGTGCCAATAATTGTGGCACACGTGCTTTTGTTAAAAAATATTTTTTTCTTGACGAGGGATTTTTTTTTTCTCAGAATAAATTTACTTCAATTTCTCATTTTTTGAGTGAGATTAAGCTAATTCACCAAACGGTGAATTATTTATAACCCTTTTTACTCATCTTTACCAGGGCTGCCAATAATTGCGGAGGGCACTGTATATATAAAATAGTTAAATACGTATTTTTTTAACCAAATCAGAAACATTATGGACATCATTGTTTGGCTATTTACACTCATTAACAGTTTGAATAATGAAAATCTATAGTACTTAAATTAGCAATAGATGCAATTTTCCATTGACATGATTACTAAACTAATAGGCGAAAACTATATTGGACTTCTCGCAGATGTCTTAAACATGCAACATAATCTTAGGCCCCTTACTCTGAGAAATTGACTTCACCAAGTATTATATAAATAGTATAAATAAAATAGTTAACATGACACTTTTTCTTCTTTTATAGCCATTTTCTCCTGTGGAATGCCGCTCGTTTGCTTTTAATCAACTGTGAAAGTGACGGCCTCGAGGATTTAAAAAAAAACAAAAAACAGTAAAGAAAGCTGGAGCTGATCAACATGAGATAGCGAGAGAGAGAGAGAGAGAGAGAGAGAGAGAGAGAGAGAGAGAGAGAGAGACGATCATTTGACAGCTGTGGTAACCCAGCATGAGCTTGCCTTTTCCTTCACTGACTACACCCCAAGAGGAGGAGCGTGAAGCGCGTAGTAGGCGTCAGAATCTTCAGTTTCCAACTTAGCATCCTAGCAGGACATTTTTCAAAGCAAAGCAACCATCCAAAGGCAAAAAACTTATTCACTGCATGATAGAGAGAAACAGAGGGGTAAGCGAGTGAAATCCAAGAAACTGTGAGAGCGAGTGGCCAGCTGTAGCTGGCAACAAAATTTACGGACGAAAACATTTTTAATTTATTCTTTTTTATAATTTCTATTTTTATTGTCTTTACAGTAAGCACATAAGGGAAACAGACATTGGTCTGCCAACGCGAGTCTCTATGGTTCATGTGAGAAAGTCCGTGAATATATAGAGGGAAGTGCACAAATAAGTGGCTTTTTCTCGGTTTCTGCCATGGCGTATCCTCAGGGCTACTTGTATCAGCCGTCAGCTTCTTTGGCACTGTATTCGTGTCCGGCGTACAGTACGAGTGTGATTTCGGGACCCAGGACGGAGGAACTCGGAAGATCATCTTCGGGGTCTGCGTTTGCTCCATATGCCGGATCTACCGCATTCGCCAGTCCCTCGCCTGGCTTCAACTCTCATCTACAATACGGTGCAGACACGGCGGCAGCTGCAACATTCACTTCTTACGTGGTGAGTGAGTTTGTGTGCCACTGCCTATAATGAAACGCCGCCACAACAAAGCAGAAACAATTAGCCTTCGTGGAAAGTTTATCATCGATGATGTTTGTAAAAGGAGTGCCACCCTCTGAATAACAGGTGGACGGAGTACGTTTTGAACGTAAAGAATCACTTAACAAATCCAAAATATAGCCTAAATGAAGAGTTGTCAGACAAGCCGCGCACATCAATATCGAATTCGTATAACTGATAGCCTATGTTGAAAATCGACACTTGTGTCGAGCAACACCTTGAAATGCACTCTGTAGGTAGACTACTCTAAACGTATAAAATTTGACAAAATAGTAGTTTTTTCGTTTCCACTGAGAAGTATAATGTAACGTAATGTAATGTGATGCAGGCCTACTAAATTGTTTTAGTAGGCTAGCTAAATGAAATGTGAATTTTGAATGCAGACTGTATTTAGGTTATCTGATTATGTTATCCAAGATTCCAAAGCTTTGATTTGTATTTTCATTCTGAGGCATCGTATTTTTAAGGAATATACCTCTTATGAGTAACGTGGGTATAGTGACTTTTAATTCTAATTGTTTTTTCTTTAACCATTTACCTGTAAAAGCAAGCATGGCTATTGTATACAATTAACAACACAAAAGACGACTGTGCATATGGGACACAAAACTCTAATGTTTTAATTATGTAGGCCAGATCAGCGGGGATCCGAATTTTCCCTCACAGGAAAGGCATGTTCCAGTTTTCCTACGAGTAAATACAGAATTGACCTTGGTATAAACAGCATTTGTTGAAAGCAGCTTGGGGTTTTTTCTGTGATCGAACTATTAAGACTAAAAATCAAAGCACAGTCGGAAGGCAGAAATATTCACTAGCTAACAACATTAGGCTATTATACAATTTCCGTCATTTGCACATGCAAACATATTTAAACGTGTAATGCCATTTTAAAATGTGTGGAATCACATGTCACTATTTTAGTTTTTTGTTATTTATTTTGCAAATGTGCGCACACATTTACTGAAATAGACAATACTGAAAACATGTTTTCTGTATTATCCGTTTTATTTCAGGGAGCACCATATGATCACACGACAGGCATGGCCGGTTCTATAGGATATCACCCCTATGCGTCTCCCCTGGGCTCATATCCCTACGGGGACCCTGCATACAGAAAAAACGCAACAAGGGATGCCACCGCCACTCTAAAGGCCTGGCTTAATGAGCACAGGAAAAATCCTTACCCCACAAAGGGTGAGAAAATAATGCTGGCCATAATAACCAAAATGACCCTCACCCAAGTGTCCACCTGGTTCGCCAACGCGAGGAGAAGGCTTAAGAAGGAGAACAAAATGACCTGGACCCCAAGGAACAGAAGCGAGGATGAGGAGGAGGACGAAAATATTGATCTAGAGAAAAATGACGACGATGAGTCGCATAAGCCTACAGACAAGGGGGACTCAACAGACACCGAGTCAGGTCTGTAAAATTAATCGCTGTCGTTTCTACTCAGGACAGAAAATTGATTGCTGGTAAATGGCGGTCTATTATTTATAAACGGACAATTCTGTAAATAATAATAATAAACTAGAACTCCTTTTATTTCATTTCCAGCTTGAGTGTTGCAAATTAAAAATTGTGTGTATTATATTGCAACCAGTTCGTGCTGAATCAATTGCAAAGCATGCTTCTTCTTCTTCTTATTATTATATTATTATTATCGCTGTTAAAGCTGTCGTCGAGAATATAACTTAAATAAAAATAAAACTTTTAATTAAAATCCATACATTGTGTATTATAAATAAAGGAAATGCCATTGCCTTTAACATGCTAACCTTTCACATAAAGTTTCCAGCCCAATAATTACTAAATTGGTTTAAATGTCTTGCAGCAGAACATAAACTCAACGTGGAGGATATTACGTGTGACATATTTAAAGAGGAGAATCCAGTCAAAGACATAGACCCCCTTTTGACGGACTCGGATTTAAAAGAGCAAGAGGACCGGACAGATTTATTACCAGATTCTCCCAAACCTACCACCTCTTCTCCTGAAAACGTGCCTCGAGGATCTGATCTTATTGCGCAGGAGAAGTCTTCAGAAATGTTTCACGCATCGAACACGATGAACGGCATCAACTGCGGCAGCAACGTGACGTCTGTAATTCATTCACCCCCCTCTGCTCCCAAACCCAAACTCTGGTCTCTCGCTGAGATTGCAACGTCTTCTGACAGGTGCAAAGGAAGCAGCGATGTGCCGCAGGCCCCAGGAACGGGTCAAAGTACCATAATCACGGCCAACGAATCGTCACCACCTCGTTCACCTACACAATGTCCTTTTCCAAACAGCACAGTTCTTTCAAGGCCTATTTACTACACCTCCCATTTTTACCCAGGTTACACGAACTATGGTACGTTCGGACATCTTCACAGCAACCACGGATCCAACACGGGCTCCGCCGCACACTTCAATGGATTAAACCAGACTGTGTTAAATAGAGCAGAGGCTCTTGTAAGAGAAAGCAAAATGAGAAGTCAAACAGTAGATCATTGTAAAGACTCCCCTTATGAACTAAAGAAAGGTATGTCAAACATTTAATAACGACTTCCTCTCCGATCATTTGGACATGTATTTATTATTTGTTGGTAAAATAATTAACTTCAATGGAGAGTAAGATTCTTTTCAATCAGAAAATTATCATTCTCAATTTTTAGTTTATGGATGGTTAATCCAAATGATGTAAAATATAAGAATTGTCCTAATCGCTACAGCCAACTGAGACTATTTGTATTAAAAACGAATATGTATATTTAATTGTAGCATTTTTGTATTTAAAATGAAAAATACACTATCTTTGAAGTAAATTATGAAAACTACACTTGTATAGAAATTGTTTTGGGGATAAACATTTAACTGCTTGTGTCCAGAGTGCTTCATAGTTTTAAATAATAATTTATATTTTTTGACCGCTGATTCCTGATTCTTGAGTGTGATTTGATTTTCTCAATTTCCTTCCCAACAAAATCAGTTTTATGGATCAACAACAGTTATGATATGTTGTTCTTTTGTTCTATTGTATCAATCTTGGCACATATCATTCGGACAAATATATAATAATGTTTTAAATGTTTAAAATTGACGGTTTGGCTTATCTATGCAGAACAATAGCTAAGTGGAGATAAAATATCTCCAAAAGAGTGAAACATTCAGTATGATGTAGAACGAATACATTCCAGTGCATTACGACCCTTCCAGTCTATGCGAGAAATTTGATTGCATGATTGTAATAAGCGTTAGAAAATTATATGGACTTTTTTTTACTTGTAGGGCAATCATTTGTAATATTTTCCAACGGGAGAATAGCAGAACGCCAGTCATTAAGCCCGGTAACATCAAGTCCGCGTCCTGGTTTATGCAAAGCAATTAGGTGGCGAACTTTACTAATGAGTTCGATTTTATGCCAAATTTTGTCCTCATTACGATTTCCAAGGCCCGACAAAGCTATTAAAATGAGTCGACGTTACACTTGCAGCAAGATGACATGATAGCATGTACAGTAGCCCATGGTTAGTTGCCATTCCTGTTGATATTCCGTAATGGTTTATTGAATGTCAACTTTAACCTTTTAAGAAAGTACGTTTTAAAAGTGAGACGAACTGTTAATGCAACCCAGGTTGTATGGGTGTACGGCTAAATCGACAGCATTGCATTCCAACTCTTCCCACTTTCGCAGGTAGGTGTCAGACTTGCTCCTAATTTCAAGGGTCCATTGCTAATCCTGTGTTAGGAGGTATTTCGGTTGTAGTGCACGTACAAAGGCAACACGATCAACGCAGAAACAGCAGTAATATGTAGGTATAACTTAGCTTTTGCAGTCTTGTTTTTCTCCTTGAAATATAAGACAAATAAAGTGTTTTTATTTTAGACGGAGAAAAGCCACGGCGCATTAAATAAAATAATCATATCGTTTAAAATAATTATAAACGAATAAATACATGTAATGAGTACAAAACGCAACAGAAAACAAATAACACAATATTATTTTATTATTATTACTAGCATTACAAATATTTAAACAATCATAATTAAATAACGTTCCTGATTTAACGTCTTATCTATCGTTTAAGTGCTATAAATTACTATTGTTATTACTATTATTTACTCGTGCAGTATGGGCAGCATATCTGGTAATGTATGGCTCTTGTCCGAAAGTGATTTCTTTCTCTGCAATATTCCGTCATAAATCTTAATAGTTTACTTTCTGCACTCCAACTGAAAAGTCCCCAGGGCTTCATATAATTCACTGTGCTCTAATGTCCTCTATTCCGAGTCACATAGATGGGGGGCTTCTATATTTAATCTGCCGGAGTGTGCTACATCTGTGATTGCAGCACATCAACCAGCTAAATAGCATAGTTTTTCTTTAGTGATCCCTCAAGGAATTGAAATATCCGAAGCAGTTTTCCGAAACTGAGCGAGCGGAAAGAACAATCAATTAATATTTTTTCCCAAAGGATTTTATTGCGGAATTTAGACAGGTTTGTGATACATTTGAAGTTGTCACACAATCCAAGTTCTATGTTTGTGACATTCTGATTTATTATTCTAAAGAAGCTTTACCTTGTTCAGACCGAATACATAAGGCAATGTTAACACTAATTATTTAAATCTTACAGCCCAACTATCCTTTTATTTTATTATTATTGAATTATAGAATTATATATAATTCTTATAAAGTCGACATTACATATTATTCTACTGTATGGAAAGATGTCAAGGGTGAAAGTGCATAAATATGTCGGTAAGACAAAATATATAGGCCATTATTCAGGTATTTAGGCTACATTTAACTAATCGTGGCACCAACGTGTCCAAAATGTATTTAAATGAGTAGGCTATAGTTACATATAGACATAAAATCTGCGTGGATGCATTTCCATACCACCATAAGTGCGAATTGTGCATTTTGCTTCATTGGATAGGTAACGTAAAATGTTTATAAATAAATAGTAAGTGGCCATATTCGATGTTTAGTCTAAATACTTTAATATTCCAGTAAAATGACATCAGACCAGCAAATCCATCGACCCACAGTTGTTGATATAAAGTGCTTTGGCAACAGGACCGAATTATCAAAACTTGAACTTTCTGTTTCGGTTAGGGTATAAATATGACATGTAACCAATTAAGTGATTCTGGAAAAATGTTAATTTAAAATGATCTAAAATGACCGATTTCGCAAACTATGGGATAAGAATAATCTGTTCCAGAATTGGTGCAGCTTTACAATACAGTGGTGTTGGGGAACTATGTAATTATCTGCATAACTTTGCTCATCTCTCTCTCTCTCTCTCTCTTCTTTTTCGTCTCTCTTCCAGTTGAATAGCTTAGCTGATCAATGCTTATTGTTTGGCAGCGCGGAGCACGGAGACATAATGCGAGAATGCTAAGTGGTAGTGAAGCAGTTCCCACGTGGGAAACAGACCAAACTAACAGGTAGCCTAATAGAAATATTTTTCGTAATACCGCAACGTAATTATTGAATAGCATTATCATAATAAGCAGTAGCTATACAATATACAATTGCAGTATACAATTGTCAAGTAGACTTACAGTGTCCCGAGAACTGTCCCCGCTGTAGGACTATATGTGCAGATAAATAAATCATCTGGTCGTAGTTGGCCTGTAGGATTCACGGGTCTGAAAAGAAGCATTGCCCTACAGCTCGGTAACCGATCCTTGCCAGGGAAAACATTTTATAATTAATGTGCTGTTTGCATTTTAACCGTCGCGCGGTAATAAATGTATATTTATAATGAGGGGAAAAAACATAATTCTCCCGTCTTCATATGGCGGTCTAACTACAGTGTGTTTCTTACTCATATCATTTTTGACAATATGACAATTGGTATGTTTTTTGTTGAGTTTTTTTCTTAAAATCTTGTGATCTGTACAATTATATAAATCTATTCAATGTTTTCTTTCATTCAGCTACTTTCAAAACGGGTTGGCTCTTGCATGCTTTTCGAATAAAACTTGGATAGAAAACCTAGCTATTATAGGCTACAAAGCATGCCCATACGGAGCTGGGCGACCCTCTTCAAAAACGGAAATGTAGCAAGCTGTTCCAGTTTAGGTCCTTCAGTTCGATCAGCACTCCAGTGGCACAAGTCACAGCGCTGTGCTCAGCCCCTGAGCTGGACTGTGCAAACAGGACGGTTCGTCTAACCCTGAAGAGCCCAGTGTAGGCTCCTCACCCGAGGGAACCCTGCTTGACGCCCATAACTCACTTTAAAGGAGGCTCTTAAATTTGAAGCCCGCGTTTAATTCTCAAGAGAGGACAGCGAGTCGCCATCTGGGCCTTTGTAATTTCTTTATGCAGGTCTAATCGATGATAGAAACTTTAGCCAATATCTCTACAGTTTAAGCTAAAATAATTACCAGGTAGCCTACGCCGTTGTTGATGTCAACAATAAACATAGCTACACATAGCATAACCTCATTATTCATACGAACTAAAAAGCTACGAGCTCTTTCCTCAGGAGTAGCCAGTGTGTGAAAGTAACATGATATAGCCTAAGATTCTGTTACATCAGGAATAACGCATTTGCTTATTTAACCATTTATTTCCAAACGTCATTATAAAATGAACTTTTTATATTACTCAATAATTTGTAATGGTTGCGAATATTTATTTCTTGAGCATTAACATGGCAACAACAATTGGATTGCTGAAGCCTTCTCAATAACAGGTTGGATGAATCTAGGCCGCTGTAATTTGCTTAGGCCTGAGTAGAACTGTAGACAAGAACTGTACACTATACAGTTAATATAATACTGATATGGTATTGACAATAAATAAATAAATAAATATCGCCGACAGTTGGGGATAAATTAATTTTGAACATTTAGCCTAATCAAAATTATTAGTAAAGCCTAGCGGGTTATTCAAAAATGACACATCTTTTAATTATAATGATTGTTAACTGGTTTAATGTCAAAGCCATTATGTTCAAATCATGGTTGCCAAAATGTAATGGATGCATCATGCACTGTCTGGCGTCTATCTCAGCTTTTATAATTGGTTACGGTTTTATTCCATCTTTTAAAAAGCCTACACTGAATGATGAGCAAATTATGAGAGAAATGTATTACTATTATCTTAAAATCACAGAAAATAAATAATATTTGTAGCCTAGCCTATTTTAAATTGTTCTCTCCGCCTGCCCTAACATTAAAATTCCACCTGCTGCGCCTGTTGCGAAAGGCAGACATGCACTGTATGGCCCCTCAATGCTGAATACACGACCCAACGATCAAAGTGGTAACCGTATCCGGTCGAAAGAAATATACAACTTTAGGCTTGGCATAAACAATGCACCTGATAAAAGCGATTATGTGGATATAACGTTTACTAGACACCGCATGACTAGAATGATATTAATACTAAACGCGAATACCTCTTTTTCACTTGATTACATTATTTGTAAAGACAGAAAAAGTGTTGCGAAAAACAGAACTCAGTCTTTTTCTTTAGTTAAAGTGAACAATATGTCGATTTCTTAGCTCTAATTGGTTGCTTACAGTAGACTACTTGCAATGAAGAGAAAGGCAAGCTTATGCAGAACAAGTAGTTTAGTAGACAAGTAGACTGTTTAAAACAATAGCGTGGAATTTCACACGTATTTTTGTCTGCTATATGCTGCCCACTCCTCAAATAAGTCCTCCCCTAATCACATAACTAGAAATAACTGAAGTGGAATACGCTTTCATTTAAATCACACTGGGAATACTGCCTATGCTTTATTCAATCATCAAACCACAGGAACCGGGCTCCTAATTAATTATGGGGGCTAAAAATTAAGCGCAGCTGTTTCTCCGTGCTCAACGTTAGCCGTGACGCGCGCACAGAGGGGCCAAGAGTGAGGCGCTGCTCAAACATAATTTTCACAAATTACCCAATTTTCTCCCTTAAAAAATCGAACCGTGCAACAGGCGTACGGAAAGTGTTGGCTTTAGCTGTCCTTCACTTGAACCAAATGCTGAAATCGACCGAAGTGAAAAAGACAATGAACCGAAATGTGCGAGCTTTTCATTAGGCTACTTGTAACCATTCATGTAAAAAAAAAAAAGTCTTAGAATATGTATGAATGCATTGTAAACTGACCGAGATTAAGTAACCCCCACTTTAACCAAGACATTTTGAACTTGCCGCTCTATTTTTTTCCTGTTTCTGATAGCACAGTCCTGGGACCGATTCTATGGAATATTCACAGCTGCCCGGTGTCTTGAAACAACTTCCGCTGCATTTCCTATTTTAAAATTTTACCAAAAAGATAAGCTCAATATGCTAGTATTCTGTGAATACAATCATCATCGTAATGCAGCGGTTGTAATGTGGTGTCACATTCCAAAGCGCCTTTGCGCTTTGACTGTACTGTCAGCTGTGCTTGTCTTTGAAATTAACACATTGCTGTACTCATATATCTATTGCCCTCACAGAACAACACAGGCATTCAGTCTGTGCCATGTCCTCAGCAACGGAGGTCAGGGTGACAGACACACATCCTGTATGATCTATAGGAGGAGTAACAGACATTGACTCCACATCACACTGATTGAAGTGTTTAAGAAAGTGACAGATATTAACCACATGATGTGAAGTGTAAGAATAAGCTACAAAGGATTACTGGAACTTGCAGAAACACAGACTCCATACATACCCCATAAGGGTTTTGTAGGGAGACAGAGGCTTGGATTCAATAAACCATTGTCCTTAACTTTGACAATTATTAGCAAGAATTACTTTTTTTTCTTCACAAACACACTTTGCACAAATCAGCGATCTATACAACTAAAGTT
Organism: Ilyophis sp. 1 JC-2022; assembly: GCA_022702515.1. Classification (NCBI taxonomy): domain Eukaryota; kingdom Metazoa; phylum Chordata; class Actinopteri; order Anguilliformes; family Synaphobranchidae; genus Ilyophis; species Ilyophis sp. 1 JC-2022. The sequence goes on from CM040400.1 coordinate 34,269,683, forward strand.
GCCAAACTTCTGAAGGAAAAGTGCACAAATGCATTTGCTTGTAAGTAAAGTAGTAAGAAATGGACCAATGTTGATTGAATACAGGCCAGAGACACTGACTCTATATATACCTCAGGAGGTGTATGAGTAGGTGATGGCCACATTTCGTTCACACACTATGAAATGTAGGAGGAGAAGACCAACCCAGAAACACTTGTGTGACCCAGTGTGACACTCCCAGAGAGAAGAGCTCTCTCTCTCTGATCCAACATGCATTATAACTTCTCCTTAATGAGATGTAAATGGACATTTGAACTCTGAATCAATGTTTAATGCCATCTTCTCTCAGACCTCAGTGCAATGAGACATCCGGGCCATTAATCTACACAAGATATCTTCCATATTAACTTCGCTTTAACACATTACTGCAGCGCACCCTAGCTTTATTTTGTGTACAGGTAATACTGTATATTTCAACATATTGTATTCCTTTCAACACAAAAATTATTGTTAAATGGAATGTACATAAAAATACAATTTGAAAGCCCTGTATCCAGGGAAAACCTTTTCCAGATTTCACATTGTGAAAAAAACACAACGGCTTAAGGACCCACACCTGTTCAGTCACACAACACTTATCAAGATGAAGGCCCAATATTATTGCTCTCTTTCATGCTTTGATGAAGATTGATTAACTGTTTTCTTTCAGATAGTCAGGGGAAAAGGTAATGAGCTGCCAGACTGTTTGTTTATATATATATATATATATATTTTTTTAAATGATCCTTTTCTGCCTGACACCTGTTCCAGATTACAACACACATATCCATTCTTATAATCACTCCAGAGGGTGTTTGAAGCTGAAGCAAAGCAAGCAATGCTGTTATATTGCATTAACCCATTGTATTTTGTTCCCTTAACAGAGATATAGGATTTTACATCTATCTATATACAAGAGTTGGATAAAATAACAGAACCACCACATGGAAAATGGACTGACGATCATGATGTGAGTTTTATGTGAGTTTCCAAAGCAACATGAACTTACAGAATTCCAAAGAGGCCCAAATACATGGTGCCTGAATTGCAGGTACATCGGTCATAAAACTGCAAAATTATTTAATGTGGCAAGGGTAACGGTGTTGAAAATGATGACGACATAAACCAAACACACATTGTAAAAAAACCTGTATTTTCATGAGATAAACAATGTAAAATGTATCTCAACAAGAAACGTTTTCAACATACAAAAATGGCAAGTTCCTCACACATAGGCTAGTTATGGTTATGGTATAATAGTCATTCATTAAAACTTGCAAAAACTAGGCCTGCCATTAAAAGTATTGAAATCAAAATGAGGCTAAGTTATAACAAACAATATTGGCTATCGTAGCTTATACTAATTAAACTAGCTCTATTGCAAGCAATGCTACCCAATCTTTTCTAAATGATTTAATGTAACTTGGCCCTGTGTTCTCATCTTACCATCTTGGCTTCATTTTGATTTCAATACCTTTAATGGCAGGCCTAGTTTTTGCAAGTTTTAATCTGCCATCATGAAATCAATATGGCTCCCCTTTTCCTAAACACATGTATTGAACATTCTGATATAATTTGAGTATCAATGTTGCATAAGGACAAGTTATAAAAACTACTTAAATGGCCATGAATGGTGAAATTGACCATCATTTATCTTGCCAGTATGATTGATCATGTGTGTACGATGTTGCGAAAAGACAAGAGGCTGCCATACATGCTTGTGTTGCACAAGTAAATGTAATCGTTAATAGCCTACAGTTAGCTATGACTGGATGACTTATGCTAACGTGAATTAGCTAACACTTAAGTAGTGTAATTAAACATTTTAACTGAACAGAGCTGCCCACAAATGAACACCACAAAAGCAGGAGGGAAACCTGCAAACAGGGAATAAAACAAGAGAAAAATAATAAACTCTCCTTAAAACGAGAGTAACTGCTACCAAACGGAAAGCGACCCGTATAGGGCGAAAGATTCTAAAGCTAGAGCTTAGGACAATACAACAGAAAGAAAGACCTCAAGCTCACACAAGTGGGAGCCGGAAAACACAAACAAGAGGTAAAAAGAGACGGCGAAGACAGAACTGTCTAGGACAGGGAGACAAAGAAGTTCCGTGAAGGAACAAACATAAGGCAGAGAGTAAACAGAGCTAAAGTTCCTAGCTAACTCAAATGACACCCGAAACAAGTCCCGTGTCACTTCAACAAGTTGAGATGAAACGGTCGATTCGATCTGTCAGTCCTATACCGTAAATTACCGGCTTTCCTTGTCAAACAAATGGCAATATGGAAGCGTAGAACAAAGAAGATGCAAGGTTTAAATAATGAGCGGAAATGTGGGACAGGTGAAAACACTGAGTAGCAGGACAAACCAAAACACGGGACGGATAAAAAAAGAAAAAGAAAGAGGACGCTACACGAGCGCTCCACAGAGAAGTGGCCAAAAAGGGAAGAGCAGGCTGAGAAACCATGACGCTCGCTAGCTAGCGATAGGCTACATCTATTTTCATCGCGATCTATCTATCTAGATACATGAAAGACCTTACCATCGATACCAAGGGCACTCGCAATTGCCCTCCAAGTTTCAATTATCCTTTTGGAATACATTGAACAGAATGCGGTAGGCTTGTACCATTATTATTAGCTTATCCTCCATTGCTGCAATTCGAGTGAAATCGGGCGGAACAATTATTCACAAAATGGTTTTGCGTCGGTTGGAGAAATATGAAGCTTGGAACTCTGATTGGCTGTTACGGCCGATGTCGGCGAAAAAGTTAAACTGCGGGCAACATTTATCGCTCAGTTGCCAAGTTGCTCAGGTCGCTGACCGTCACTCACGCTGTGTTCACACAGCGATCGACTGGTCGCTGAGTCGGTCAATTCTACTGGGCTGGGGGTGGGGCAAGAGCTTCCCGTTGTGTCATCCAAGTCAGCTCATGCAGCTACAATTTTTTGATACAGATAAACAACGGCAGTAGCCTACGTATAACAAAGACATATTTATAGTTATGCCATGACACTGATAATTATGTGTTCCCGCTAGCTAGCGATAGGCTAGCCTATATCTATTTTCGTCGCGAGCTAGTGATCTTTATCTATTTATATAGATACATAGATAGATATATGTATAAAACTCAACATGTAGTTTGGGCTCAATGTGATATTGGTAGAACTGCCACATATATCCTTTAAGGTTATGTTATGACACTGATAATTATACAATGATAATATATAAATTATTTACTGTTGTTACCGCTGCTAACCCTATTTCGCCTAGCTTAGTTTGATAGGCAATATTACGTAGATTACGTTCATGAAATGATATTAAACTTCCAATTAGATTCTTTCCCTCCTTTATTTGAACGTTTTGGAGGGATATTTTTTACTATAAATTGAGTCTTCAGCTTCATGATTACCACTTTGAAAAATTAACCGGAAAAAAAAAAACTGCTAGCTGTCGCCCTAATTTATTTACGCCGGAGGAAGCGCCGGAGGCTCTGGGTGCATAGCACCATACAACGCCGCCGGCAGCTCGGAGAATTTCACCGGCTGGTGCAGGAACTCCGCCTGGACGGGGACCGCTTCCAGCGTTATTTTCGGCTGGATTGTGAGCAGTTCGACCGGCTGCCGGCAACAGTGGGACCCCTTTTCACGAAATGGTTTCGTATCGGTTGGAGAAATATGGAGCGCGGAACTCTGATTGGCTGTTACGGCCGATGGTCGCTCAAAAGTTAAGTTTCGGGCGACATTTATCGGCCGATTTTGGTCGCTCAGTTTTCTAGTCGCTCAGGTTCATAGAGAATGAATGGACTTCCGGCGACTGGGCAACCGAAGTTGCTGGATGTGTGAACGCAGCGTCAGCTTCATAGAGAATGAATGGACTTCCGGCAACTGGGCAACGCTGTGAGAACGCAATGTTAGGCTATAATGGAGAAACTGCTGCATTTTTTTTAAGGGTCTACAATCATACTCTAAATACAGTTATACACAAAATACATGTAGAAATAAGAACCAATGTGTGATTTTACTTGACACAATTCATTATAAACATCGAACAAAAAGTTCGGAAATTTGTGTTTGGTAGATTATTTCTCTGTTGTAACAATGCTTCTTGGCAATACATTTTATACCGTTGGAAAGCCTGTTTATTTCCCTTTTAAATGGTGCCCCATTTGTAAGGAACATGCATTTGTGGGATGAGCAGCACAGCTGAGTATGTGGGTTGTGCCCATGTAAAATTTGCCAAATCTTCTCTGCCAATGCCACCCTTTGCCTTCAAAACAGTTTCAAATCCTTCTAGGAATGCTGTCATACAATTTCTGAACTGTGTGTAGTGGGATATTGGCCAATTGTTCAAGATGGACAGTCTACCAAGTGTCCGTTTGTCCCTGTCGGAGAGCTTTGACTTGCGGACAGTTCTTTTTTGCTGATGCTGTTTTTTGGTGTTGGGCATATGTTGTCATAATTTTTTACACTGTTCCCCTTGCCACCTTAAATAATTTAGCAGTTTTTGTGACCGACGCACCTGCAATTCGGAACCCTTTGTTAGTATCCTCATCTTGCTTCGTCGACTTACCTAGCAAAGTTCTGCTGGTTAGACCTCTTTTAAGCAGACACATACTGCTAATTAGCATTCAAATTATTAGGAATCACCTGTGTAGATGCTTTTGTAATTGTGGTTTAGATGCTTCAAAGTTAAAGCCATTTTTCAAGTATTTCCGATATTTTGTCCACTCCTTGCATATATTATATATATACACACTACCGTTCAAAAGTTTGGGGTCACTAAGAAATCTCCTTGTTTTTGAAATAAATTTAAATTTTTATTCACCAAGGTAGCATTAAATTGATCAAAAAATATAGTCCAGACATTGATAATGTTATAAACTATTGCCATTTCATTCTATTTCTACTTTAGCAATTGTAGCCCTTTTTACACTTTTTTTGGGCACCAAAAGTAGTTGACTTAAATTTAAATAAAGTCCTTATATTAATATTTGGTTGCATATCCTTTGCATGCCATGACTTCCTGATGTCTATGACCCAACAACATCACAAGACTCTTGATATCTTATTTACAGGTACTCTTTCAAGCAAATTGATCTCTATAGGAATTGGGGGGTGGGACTAGATTAAGCTGTAAATTACACGGGAATAGTATGGAACATATGGTTGGCTAAATGGCTGTAAGTCATCAAGGGTCTGAGGTATCAAACGAGCCTCAAATCATCACTCTGCTGCCAGATATGCAGTAGATATGGATGGATCACTTTAAGGGTCGTTTCTCCTGACTCATTTTCATATTGAAAAATTTAGTCAATTAGCCAACCATGTGTTCCATACTATTTCCGTGTAATTTACAGCTTAATCTAGAGAGGTTAAAAGCCTGAGTTTGCCATTCTGCTCCCGAGCTGCGCGCACTGTCCATTGTTTGTAAACAGGAATTTCAAGAGTAGTGTATTGTTTGGAATATCTTTCACAACATGTCTTTCGTATACTTTTCTGTGGGTTTTTGAATGAGGTAGCCAACAACATATAATAAAACAGTTGTAATCAAAATCGATCCTCATATTGCTGTCAGCTAACATTAGTTAGTAGGCTATATTTAGCATACTAGCCTACTACACATCAACAATACCAGAAAGTATGCCTACAGAAAATGTTAGCTATGTGATCCAGTTACGCTGATCCACTGGACTGAATACTTGGTGACTGAGCATTATGAACTCAATAATAATAGTGCTAGCAGTAATAGTAATAGGTCATGCCGTTCCGGTGACAACTGAAGGACTCAGTTACTGTACAAGTTCCTCGCAAAATCTGTAGTTTAAGTCGAGTCCTTGGGGGTATTCCACAAAGCAAGATTACTGAGTTAGCTGGATAACTGCACTGAGTAAAATCCAAATAAGATCTTTTTACTTCAGTCCATGTTCCAGAATACCCCCTGAGCTCACATGACAGAGTAAAGTTAGCTACATGAAAAGTTAACTCATAAATTACTTGGAATAAGTGCATCTATGGAAGTTGTACAATTTAATATTTGCCTAACGAGCTAATGTTATAGTTAGCAGCAATGTCTGAATCCCTGTGGTTTTATTTAATATAAAACTAATCCCCCTGAACAAAAATGAATAACTACCAGACAGTGGCAAGTAGGCTAAGAAACCAAATTTACAATCAGCTAACTTAGAGAAATCGCACACCTCACTGCTGATGAAAAACAATAGTACACATATTTACACCAAACTGCTTAGCTAGCTCAGTGTTGATGTAACTAAGATATTTGAAGTTAAACAAGTGTCCTTCATCATCCATTTCAGCTTCTGCAATTAAAAGTTGATGCTGATTTCTTTTGAAATATTGAATATTCTGCCCCAGCATTGTGTGCACCTCTACTGTGATGTTACCGATCAGCTGTGCACGATATGCAAAAAGTGGTGTCGGTTGTTAGGTAACCGTGCTTACACACAAACATCGTGAGATCAGTATACTACCACCATTTACTCTGCCTATTTACGCCACTTCTCACGTCACTTTCAAGAAGGTAGTTAGTTAGCTACTCTCGCTCATATAGGCTGGCCTGTCGCCTGGCAAAAAGCTGTTAAATTAGGCTAGCCTGACCTACGCGGCCAAATTGAGTGTTCTCAATATCCTCAGATGATATAGCCAAAGAGTAAAAGAAACTGATATAGCCTACTTATGTCCGGGTTTATATGGAGGATATTTTGCATAGTGCATGTCACTGCAGTATAGCCTACAGTAAGCAGTATGCTAGTACACAGGACGCAGTAAATAGGGCTATGATCCGACCAGTAGGGTGGCGAGCTCGCAAGTGCGTGCAGTTGCTTTACAGTAGTCACTTGATCAGACGGTTGATTGTCTGCTTCCAAAATGAAGAGCCAAAGCCTTCATCTGAAGAACTGAGTATTATTACTGCGAGTGTTTCATATTAAACAGGTGAGAAAATGTCACCAATTACCATAAACACTCTGTAACATGCTATACTCATTATACACTAATGACTGTATTTCACACTCTGACACTGTTAAGATGACTAAGTTTGCTGATGATACAACACTGGTAGGACTCATTTCCTGTAATGATGAGACAGCTTATAGGAACAGCTTCAAAAATAATTGGCTGTGAACTCCCCACCATTTCTGAATTATACCACATCCACATTCAGCGGAAAGGTTTTCAAATTTTAAAGGATTCCTCACACCCGGCTAACCCCCTATTCAATCACCTCCCTTACACTTACCCTGAAGCAATCCGCATCCTAAATGCGTCAATGGTTGTGTAAAACTTGTAGAAACTCCTTAAGCACATGCACATTAACTTGTCACTTTAAGGGCATGGGCCATATTGTTTCATTAATTGAAATATTGTAAGATAATTTGTAACAGTATGTTTTTGTGGACATTTCTTGTATGTATTGTGTGGTTATATGTTTATTGCTGTTATCTCTGAGCACACCGAAACAAATTCCAAATCAACTGTAAAGTTGATATGACAATAAATTATTGAATCTTGAATCTTAAGATTGTAGCTAGCTAGCTAGAGAGTGGTTAAGTTACATGACCTAAATATGCACCGGGTAACGTTAACGTATACCAGCTTGTTTGTTATGAGGAGCTAACGTTAGCTAACGTTTTGTAACTGTAGCAAGGCTACATTCAAAAACAAAACATTTTTCACTTTCAAAATTCTATTTAATATCTAATCTCATGCCCTTCAAACCCTGCACACAATTTGATATCATCTATACTTTTTCCACCAGAGAGGTACATGTGTTTCACAGCTCCTCTATTTTCCATTGTGACACCTCAAAATTAAAACATGTCATTGTTCTCCCTGGTGCAATAGAATGTTGTCGCAGTAACACATTCCACTGTGTCACAATGCCTTCCTCAACAATGACCCAATAATACTATCCCAGATGCTTTGACATTACCTTTGTGTGCGTTCATCACAATTCATTACTTCATTGTATCACTTCCAGGTTCTTTAGACTTACCACAAAATAGGCTACATCACCAAATTTTTACACATTCACCTCCACTAGATCCCTTTATGCCGCATTACCAGTTCATACCATTTCCACCTTTTAGTTTCCACCTCACACGATACCATATTACCATCTTTCTATGCCAATTGACAACACTGTGAAGTAACCACACCTACAATTTCCTTAGGAATTGTTAATGTAGTTTATGGAGTCAACTCTTTGGGAAGCATGCATAACTATGTCAGTATTTTGCGGTCTCCCCTAGAGAAGGGAATTGAGGGATGGTCCCTGGGCTGGTGAACAGGACTATTGCGGAGAAAATCACGGCCATTGATTGAATGAATGAATGATGGAATTGGTACTGATTACGGGATTGAAATACTAATGTGGAGCACTGATGGGAATGCGAGGGGCTGGGCCACAGAGGGAGATAAAATAGCTAGAGGGGAGATGAGTGAGGGAGGTTGATTCCTCTGCACTCCTCAGTGCTCGGGCGGGTTAGTTTTAGTTTAGTTTGGTTACGTATATGTTAGTGCGAATGTTGTGTGCTTTATGTGACGGCGTAAACAGTAACCTGTTTGACGGTGAGTTGCGGTGGGATTCCGGAACCTGCGGTGATGGCGAAAGAAAACAAAGGTATGGCGCTTATTTAGTGACATAAATAGCGCGCGCGTGGAATCGTGAAGCGAGCCCACAGAACAGTATCCGCGCGTGTGGAGCTGTGAAGCGAGCGAGCATAGAACCATCCACGCGAGCACGCGAACTGGGTGTGCTCTCGCTCGCTCGCCAAGTTCATTTTTGAGTGGGGGCGGGGATAGGAAACACAGTGGCTGATGTCTCTGTCAGGCCAAAATGTGTCCGTGAGCCAAAATGTGTCCGGGCCAGGCATCGGAATGCTTGGAATGTCGTTGCTATGCCAACAGACACGCGAGCATTGTGACGCGATAGCATTGCACTTGCTTTGACCTCAGAATCGCCGGGTGACAAGCTCGCACTTGCTTTTATCCTACAAAACGACAACAACTCACTAAATAAAAGTTAACAAATAACATTTATTGAAAACAATATTCAACGTAACAAAACATTTTTAGGAAACGTAATAATAATCGGTATTAATCGGTCATCAGAAAAACTACCAATAGGCCCACAAAAAAATAACAATTAGGCCTACTGTACAACGTGACATTAGATTAGTTTTATTGGGCTATTCAACAACGCGATTGGCCTACTTACTCTTTCCACCTCGCTGGTTTAACTTGCAGTGCGAACAGGCTAATGGGTTTTTTTTTTAATCCGGCGTTGTTAACATTATTAACGGATGCTCGTTTTTTTATAAAGCAACATTTGACCAGGAAACTACTATGTAGTATTGCTAGCTAGTTAGTTTCAGTAAAATACTATCTACTTCAAAATGAATCACTAGCTAACACAATCTAAAATCGAAAACAATGAACAATATAAAGCTTAGTAGCCTATACAAAGGGAAATTATAAAGGTTATCTGAGTGATAGTGATGGTTATTTGAGTGATGTAGTGATTTATCTCCGTCCAACGATCTCCGGCGATTCTGAGGTCAAAGCAAGTGCAATGCTATCGCGTCACAATGCTCGCGTGTCTGTTGGCATAGCAACGACATTCCAAGCATTCCGATGCCTGGCCCGGACACATTTTGGCTCACGGACACATTTTGGCCTGACATCTCCACTCCTTTGATTGGTCACTTTAAATACCGGCCTTGACTTCTGTGATTGGCCATTTGATCGCGGTACACTGCGACTAAGAACATGGCTATTATGGAAGATACTCATTTTGTTGACTCGGTGTAGGCCTACTTTAATAATGTCATCATAGCTAAGCATTTGATATGTTATAGAAGCCACCACGAGTTTTCATTAACTAGATGGCTAAACTTAACGTTACTAAAAACCTGAAACTGAATTTTACTTAGCCTAGTAACCACAAAACTTGCAGTTACTCTGAATATGTCCACACTTCTTTATATAATGCCTTGACGTGCTTCAGTAGCCTATAGTTGTCTTGAAAATGTGGATTTAGCTAATATCTTCTAGTACTTATTTCTCAGACAGAATGTATTTAAAATGCTTGTCATTTTGAAGTAGATACCGGATGGAATTTAATAGGCCTACATCTGGGAATAGTAATGTAGCCTTTCCTTTTATGTAGATGCATTAATAGGCTAGCTATATATAGGCCTGTGTGATGTGATTCGAATTTAATTCGAATTTAACCTTCTAAAGTTGTTATGAAATCGAATATATTCCAACATCATTTGCATAATATGCTATATTAGCTTATTGTCCGGCGCAATATGTCGGCTATTATAAGTGACGCTCCTTCTAATCTGTTATAGGCGTAAACGGTATCGTCCACAAGGGTGCAGTATAACGCAATAGGACATCGACAATGTTTAAAATATGTTTTTTAGTTAGCCTACACATTAATACAGTAGTAGAAGGTCTAGCCTCCACAGTATGTATGTGTATGTGCTGTTCATACAATTATCTGAATTATACAATTCATATCTGAATTATAGCGAAACCAATAATTTCAAAAAATTAACACAGCAAATAAAGAACGTGATTGATTGATCAGAGGTGAGAACGTAAATGCGCAGATAATGATTTAGTTCAAATAATCAGGAAGCCTGGAATTAAACGCGAATGAACAATTATGTTGTTTGTTGGCAGTTAATAGACTTCCTTTAGCCTAATAATAGGTTAACTTTTGCGCATAATGCCTGGACCCATCTCATCAATTTTGTGATTGTAGTCTGAAACCTCACGATAGTTAATATGTAGCCTTGGCTATGTGACTGTCACGAGTTAGCCTATTCAATTGCAGTATTTTTTATTTTTTATTTCGGTTAATTAAAAGCTGCAAATGCAGCCACACCCAGAGACTTTAAAATTTTTATTTTGAACAACATTGTCAATGTCCTATTGCAGTTATGTGCACCCTTGTGGACGATAGGCTACCGCTTACGCTCATTAAGCAGCGTCACTTAGGCTATTATAGGCTACTAGCCTATACTATCCGACAATATAGTCTACATTAGAATTCAAATTCATACCAATATTAGAAGGTTAAATTCGAACTCAATTTTATGCCAATACACCCCTTTATGCCTAGCCAATATAAACAAGGCATAGCTACGGTTAGATTATAACAAGCACATTCAAAATACATTAGGCCTATGTCAAGAGTCGGTAGCTATAGGATAGGTGATTTCACGATTTCAGGTCGGGAAATTGGCAGATACCATCGCGGCTCCATCCCCAACACCAGTGTCAAAATAGTAACGACAAGCCGATAGGCCTATGAACGCTATTCGTCATTTTCATCATCTGTAGAACAAAACTTGAATATTACGAATACTTAGGTCTATAGCCTAGCCTTAGTCCTTTTATATTGATTGTTCATAATGGATCAGATATCCATCTATTCATCAAAGATTAACATAGCCTACATCAAATAATATAGCACTATTCTCAGATGTAGTCTTTCGTGTTAAATTCCATCTGGAAATCCAAAAATCACAAACATATTGATTAAGATACATTCTGTCTGAGAAATTAGCGCAGTTTAGAACATATAATCCACATTTCCATGACAACTATACTGACGCATGTTAAACCATTAGCCTAGCCTATATAAAGTGTGGATGACATATCCAGAGTAACTGCAAGTTTTGTTGCTAAGCAGTAGCCTAGCCTAATATTCAGTTTCAGGTTTTTAGTAACATTAGCCATGACGGAAGCTTTCGGCAAACTTTAAGGTGGCTTCTGTAATATATCAAATTGCATATTATTAGAGTAGGCCTACACCGAGTCAAAGAATATAAATATTCCATGATCAGCATGTTCTTAGTCGCAGTAGTATACCTATGTAGGCAACAATACAGAAACAGAAATTAAGAATGGTTCCTGTTGAATGGGAATCTGCGATTCCACGATCAAATGGCCAATCATACAAGTCAAGGCCGGTATTAAAGTGACCAATCAAAAGAGTGGAGACATCAGCCACTGTGTTTCCCATCCCCGCTCCCAAAGTCTCAAAAATGAACTTGGCGAGTGAGCGAGAGCAAACCAGTTTCGAGTGATCGCAAACCCAGGATGGTTCTCTGCTCGCTAGCTTCACAGCTCCACACGCGCGGATTCTGTTCTGTGCGCTCGCTTCACAATTCCACGCGCGTACTATTTATGGAACTAAATAAACGCCCTACAAAGAGACGGCATTACTTCCGGGTTTGGTGAGAAAACGACAGCGGTGAACTGCAGAGCTGGTCAGCGCGGATGGAGCCCGAGTGACGCGGGATTTTTGTGGAGCTTCTGTTGGGGGAGACATACCTCCCCCAGACCGTAAGGAACGTGCTTTCACCGTCATGGCACCAGTGTGTGTGGGTTCAGACCCGGTGCGAGTGGGAACTGAGTGGTGGTGGTATTCCTCTCCCCCTACATAGTCAGTGTTCCACAGACCGGACCGGGGTGAACGAGAGCAGCGGCGATTGAGGAGGGACTGCACGACGGGGTCTGCTCGAGTGGTGACAGCAAGGCACACCATTGGCGACCAACTGTGAGGGTGGCTGAGCTGTTTTGTTTATGCGTTTGTATGTACTTATGCGTTGTTATTTTCTTTTCTTTTCTTTTATTTGGTGGTAGCTCCTTCCGGCAGCGTGGTGTGGTTGGGACTCCATCTCTTTTGTGTGTATTATTGTATGTCAGTGGCATTGAGTGCGTGCAGTTTTGTTTTTATGTGTATGCCCAAAATGTTAGTCTGTTGAGTTGTCCCTAGGGATGGGAATCGTTAGATTTTATTGATACTGATGCCATTCGATTCTGCTTATCGATACAATTCTTTATCGATTCCTTAAATATGATTTGCTCCCAGGCTATTAAAAGACCAATTATTATCGGGTGGTCATCTAAAATGGATTAAATTCTGTAAATTATAAATGCAATTGGCTTGATCAATACGAGTGCTTAAAAATATCAGACATGAAAGAAAATAAGACACAAAATAATGAAAAAGGACACGAGAAGAGAGGATAAATGATCAGTTTAACGTTATGTCAAAAAAGATGGCTAAAATATTGTTTACCCGCTGCTCTGTGATTGGGATATTTAGGAGTTTCATTCTGTAACGAAGATCGCAAACTTTACTTATGAGTTAGTCACGCTCCTAGGCGTGTTTCATAAAGCTGCACCGTAATGTTTGCGTTGGTTTCTGTATTATCAGACCAGTTTCAACTGTCACCATTCTCCCCCCCCATCTCATTTAGCCTATACATTTACATGGAAGAACGACGAGATCTTTTATGTTACATGGCCATTTTTTAGGAGGCAAGCTGGCTCTTCTTATTAGCTGAAGATGACAAAGATTGAAGATTATCATTATCATATCAAAGATTAACATTGGACAAGTTGGAACCAGTTCCTAACGGTTCTCGATTCCCACCGCTAGTTGTCCCCTCAGAGTGTTAGTTGGACCGGGCAGGTGGCTGCCCTGGGGCGAGCTATTCTGTTGTGTGGGTGGTCACGAGTGTTTGTCCAGTGCTTATCCTAATTATACACCGGATTTACTGTGGCTTGTGATTGATACGGAGTGTCGTGTGGTGTGTGGGAACTGGGCACACTTACCTGAGGGGGATCCTGTGCTGCCTGGTGGGATCTCGTCGTTGGTGGGAGGGGGACAAGAGAACAGACCGGCATTATCGCCTGTCAAAAGCTTTTGTGAATATTTAATTAAATTGTTTAATAAAATATTAACTTTTTACCTTTTACTCCATTGTTGGTGTACTGTTCAGAGAGTGGTGGGTTACCTGCAATAATGGTGTTAAAGGGGAAGGGATTAGGACTGCAAGTCCGCTGCCTGATTCCCCTGTTACAACTATATAGTGTGCTTGTCATAAACTACAGGTTTCATCATTTAACAGGAAGAAGGGATTATATTTAATGGTTGCTTACTTGCTTTTCAAAGATTTTCAAGGTTTCTCCATGCTCAATAAAATATTATGGAAAAGTGACAGTGGAACATATTATGTTAATTTGAGAACAAACAAAAAAACACACGGGGTCTATTCTCGTCATCACTTGCTCATCATTGTGTTTTCCATCTACAGGTGCAGCTCAAAAAATTAGAATATCGTGAAAAAGTTCAATATTTTTTGTCACTCATTTCAGAAAGTGAAACTCATATATTATATAGATTCATTACACATAGAGTGAAATATTTCAAGCCTTTATTTCTTGTAATTTTGATGATTATGGCTTACAGCTAATGAAACCCAAAATTCAGTGTCTCAGAAAACTAGAATATTTTGCTTTAACATATTTTTAAAGTATCATATTTAATATTTGGTCGCATATCCTTTGCATGCTGTTACTTCCTGAAGTCTGTGACCAATCAACATCAAAAGACTCTCAATATCTTATTTTCAGGTACTGTTACAAGCGATACTATAACCTCTCTGCATTTGAACTGATCGCTATGGGAATTGGGGGGTGAGACTAGATTCAGCTATAAATTACGCTGGTACAGTATGGAACACATGACTGGCGAAATGGCTGTACGTCATCAAGGGTCTAAGGTATCGAACGAGCCCCAAACCATCACTCTGTTGCCAGATATGGAGTAGATGTGGATGGATCACTGCAAGGGTTTTTTCTCCTAACTCATTTTCCTATAGAACTCTATGGGGAAAAAAGTCAGGAGAAACAACCCTTAAAGGGATCCATCCACATCTACTCCATATCTGGCCGCAGAGTGATGGTTTGGGGCTCGTTTGATACCGTAGACCCTTGATGACGAGAAAATATTCTAATTTTCTGAGACACTGAATTTTGGGTTTCATTAGCTGTAAGCCATAATCATCAAAATTACAAGAAATAAAGGCTTGAAATATTTCACTCTAAGTGTAATGAATCTATATAATATATGAGTTTCACTTTCTGAAATGAGTGACAAAAAATATTGAACTTTTTCACGATATTCTAATTTTTTGAGCTGCACCTGTATATCCATGATATATTAACAGACGGTTACTGATGCAAACATGCTTTTATTGCTAAAGGCCCTCCAAACCGAGTTACAGCAGAGTGGCATTGTGTGAGCGAGGGCTGGCTGGAGCTTTCTTATTAGCAAGATGATTTACAGCTAAATGGAATAGAGATACAGTATGTACCAGTGACATTTTAATGAGATAAAGACCCTTTTTACAGCCTTCCCAGAACGCCCTTCCGGTGAACAACTCAGGACAAAAGTGACACTACTTAATGCCTGAAGCGGTCAAACGCAACCCATACCTGAATCGGTCAAACCTGCTGTCAAAAGAGCCAACTGGGTGCAAGGGTGACAAGCACCTGTAATCTGTCTGCCCACTTCACCTGAAGTCTGCAACAGCAAACTGGGGCTTGGGGGGGGGGTACAGGTACGGGATTACAGGTATTATTACTTTTATACAGTGTGATATTATTGAAGTCAATGGCTCCATCCAATTTAGGTGGGAAGCAGTGTCAGACTCAGAACTGTGCAAACTTCATTGTTCACGCTCGCCGCACTTCAGGTTTACCGAGACCTGATTTATTAGCTTGTCAAAGGAAGACTTGTTCAAGGAGGCAATCAAAAATAACTTACCTATCTAAACTAAAATTTAATTTAAACTAACTAAAACGCCACCATTTCAGGGGCTAATTTGTAATGGTCCCATAGAGAAAGATGGAAAAGTGTTTGATAAGGTATAAAATGATGATTAATGAATTTATTGCTCCGCCACTCAAACACGAGTCGCGTATCTTTCTTCTTTTGGGTCATTGGGCTCTGTTGTTGTGCTGGTTCTGCAAAGTGCCTTCAATGTGGTCTCACTCCCCCCTCACTTTCCTTTTAGCTTGCCTGATCCGGCAAGTATGTGAATGTAACCAGTGTTGGGGAGTAGTGAACTACATGTAATTAAACTACACTGCTCAAAGAAATTAAGGGAACGCTTAACACAGTATAACACCAAGTCAATTAAACTTCTGGGATATCGATCTGTCCAGTTGGCAAGCGTAAACAATTGTGAATCAATTTCACCTGCTTTGGTGCAAATGAAAGTGACAACAGATGGACAGGAGAGGCAAGAGCAAGACAACCCCCAAAAAGTAAATGGTTTTGCAGGTGGTGGCCACAGACCATTTCTCTCTCCTTATCCTTCCTGACTGATTTTTCTCGAGATTAGCATTTTGCTAGTGCCCTTGTCACTACTGGTAGCATGAGGTGGTACCTGCAGCCCATTCAGGTAGCACACGTAGTCCAGCTCCTCCAGGATGGCACATCCATACGTGCCGTCGCAAGAAGGTTTGCTGTGTCTCCCAGCACAGTGTCAAGAGCGTGGAGGAGATATCGTGAGATGGGCCATTACACGAGGAGAGCTGGACAGGGCCGTAGAAGGGCAACAACCCAGCAGCAGGACCGGTATCTGCTCCTTTGTGTGAGGAGGAACAGGAGGAGCACTGCCAGAGCCCTACAAAATTACCTCCAGCGGGCTACTCGTGTGCATGTTTCAGACCAAACTGTCAGAAACGGACTCCATGAGGGTGGCATGAGATCCCAACGTCCTGTAGTGAGACCTGTGCTCACAGCCCAGCACCGTGCAGCTCGATTGGCATTTGCCAGAGAACACCAGAATTGGCAGGTTCGCCATTGCGCCTTGTTCTCTTCACCGATGAGAGCAGGTTCACACTGAGCACATGTGACAGACGTGAAAGAGTCTGGAGACGCTGTGGCGAATGTTATGCTGCCTGCAAATCATCCAGCATGACCGGTTTGGTTTAATTGACTTGGTGTTAACTTCATTTTGCAGTAGCTACATTCATATTTGCATAGTGATTCAAGTAGTTAAATTACTTTTTTTTACCATTTTTTGTGTAGTTAACTACTGAAACTACAAACAGTTTTGGGCCGTAAAAGGAATGATTTTTTATTTTTATGTTACCATTGATTTTTTACTGTAATTGAACCCCCTTTGACCAGCCCCGCCCCCTTTTTCTTTCACCCTGACCGCTGTGAAGGCATGCCCAGGCAATGCATTCGTCAGGCAGCCACCACCACACACTTGACCTTTGTGTAGTGCATGTGCAAAAAGGCGGGCGTTGCTCAGTGCTCAAACAGCGACGGCGTCATAATGGATAAACCTCCCGAATCTCAGCCTGAGGAAGAATCACCATGGCCATACTTAAGCAAATACATGACACTGACTAGCTCCACCAACAAAACCTACGTTTTTACTTGTGAGCTATGCAAGCCGAGAGTAAATAAACTCTCTACTGCAAAGACGTCAAACACAAATCTAAGAACACATAAACATCAAACAAAAAGTTCGGAAATTTGTGTTTGGTAGATTATTTCTCTGCTGTAACAATGCTTCTTGGCAATAAATTGTATACCATTGGAAAGCCTGTTTATTTCCCTTTTAAATGGTGCCCCATTTGTAAGGAACATGTGGGATGAGCAGCACAGCTGAGTATGTGGGTTGCGCCCATGAAAAATTTGCCAAATCTTCTCTGCCAATGCCAAACAGCTTATTCTGCTGTTGCTATTGACTCTTGTTTTGAGCTTCCGGTACCCCCAGGTGCAAAAGCAAGTTGCGGAAATATTTGGAGTGAGCCCTAGTACCATCTCCAAACTGAAGGCCAAGTTCCATGAAACGGGGGATGTCAGAGACAGACCGTGAAGTGGGCGTCCCAAGAAGACGACACCCCAAGAAGACCGGTTCCTCACCCTTTCAGCACTTAGGAACCGTAGGCTGTCTTCTACAGATTTGCAGTCAAGGTTTGCAGGATGATATGGCACACGGCTCTCGGCCCAGACAATCCGGAACAGACTGCACGCAGCCAATCTCCGGGCTCATAGGGCTGCCAGGAGGCCTGCCATGACTGCCCTTCACCGTCAGGCCCGTTTGCGCTGGTATCGGCAACACCTGCACTGGAACCTGAACATGTGGAGGAACGTTATGTTCAGCGATGAGTCCAGATTCTGCCTACGGAAGTTGGATCGTGGGGTCAAAGTGTGGAGAAGACGGGGAGAACGCTATGCTGATTGCTGCACCGATTGCCTCCACCAAAAGGTGTTACTCTGTGTGATGGTGTGGGGCGGCATCTCCATCACTGGAAAAACGAGGCTTGTCATCATTGGAGGCAATCTCAATGCAGAGATATCGAGATGAGATTCTGCAACCAGTGGCAATCCCATCTTCACAGTCTGGGACCGAACTCCATCCTCCAAGATGACAACGCTCGCCCCCACAGAGCGGGGTTTATCAGAGACTACCTCCAGAATTTGGAAGTAGAGAGAATGGAATGGCCTGCCAACAGTCCTGACCTTAACCCAATTGAACACTTGTGGGATCAGCTTGGGCGTGCTGTTCGTGCTAGAGTGACCAACACAACAACGTTGGCTGACTTGCGACAAATCCTGGTTGAGGAGTGGAATGCCATCCCACAGCAGTGTGTGACCATGCTGGTGACCAGCATGAGGAGGAGGTGCCAGGCTGTTGTGGCTGTGTATGGTTCTTCCACACGCTACTGAGGCTCCTGACTGTTAAATTAATAAATTGTAAAATTGCCAATATGTCTTGTTTTTTCCTTGTTACTGATAGACAATCCACCAAACAACACCAAACAAGAGTCACTAGCAACAGCAGAATAAGCTGTTTGGCATTGGCAGAGAAGATTTGGCAAATTTTACATGGGCGCAACCCACATACTCAGCTGTGCTGCTCATCCCACAAATGCATGTTCCTTACAAATGGGGCACCATTTAAAAGGGAAATAAACAGGCTTTCCAACGGTATAAAATGTATTGCCAACAAGCATTGTTACAACAGAGAAATAATCTACCAAACACAAATCTCCGAACTTTTTGTTCGATGTTTATAAAGGTGAGTGTATTAACATTGACTTTACTAGCCAATTTAGCAAAGTTTAGATAAGTTATAGATAAGCCACATTATATAACAAAACCAAAGCTGACATTCCTTGCATTTTCCCATGAATAGTGGGGTATTTAAATTTTTTGGTTTATGTATGACAAGTGGGCACTTTTTGCAATAAACTCAATTGAGTGTCATTTTTTGCTGGCATGTGACTTTTTTGCATTATATTTTGTTATAATTTCATATCACATGTACATTGTCAATTTGAATTATTATTATTTTTTTTTTACAAAGTAGTTTGAACTACTTTTTCTAAGTAGCTTTAGTTAACCAAACTAGATTTCTCCCTATGGTAGCTTTGCTGTAGTTCAACTTCTTCAAGTGTGAAGTAATTGGTAGCTTGCTAAAGCTATGCTTTCAAAGTAGCTTCCCCAACACTGAATGTAACCATGATTACACTGGGACGGCAAAGAGACAAAAGACAGTTTAATAAGTGCTTAAAAGGGTAAAATTATTTCTCAACTTTCACCCTCTAACCACTTTGACCACAGGGTTGGGATGGGGGGGAGGGCAGCAATCAGATACTCACCCCTGCCCCTCCTAGGTCTACTCCTCCTCTTGTTTCTCCCACCTAAAAAAGGCAGTGAACCTCAAACACCTATGAATTAATTAAACCGTCAAGGAGATAAATGCCATGTTGTGAGACAAAAGAAGGGCCAGCATACAAACGGCCTATTATTCCATTTGCTAAATTATGATTAACGACTGGTGGAAGAGAAAAAAATCGAAATGCCCCTCATGGGGTGAAAAGCAGTTCTGCATATCTGATTACCCCCCCCCCCCCCCACACACACACATCTCCCACAGGCCTTCTGCCCGAGCATCTCGGCTGATCATTGTTTGGATGTTTATACTTGATTGCGTTCTGTTTTCTTTTTTTTGCTTCTCTGATGTTTGTGTAGCAGTGCTTGATTGAGCTATTACTTGTTCTGCATCACTGGGTTCATCGCTTAAGCAACGTCCATAGTCCGAGCTGAATAAATAAATGCTTCGTATATTGAATGGAATGGAATGTGTTCTGTGTTGGATAATAAGCAAGCCAAAAACCTTTCAGTAACAAGCACACTTTGTTAACGTGCAGTTTTTTCACTGGTAACTTTTCAAGTATATAATGGAATTGAAATGAATGTCTCTCTCTCCCTTTCTCTGTACTTAGACAGTGACATAATCTTTGTTCTTTTGGCTCTGTGCTCCAGCACACTGGACTTGAAACAGTGAGTATAAGGTTAAAGTGCAGACTATCAGCTTTAATTTGCGGGTATTTCCATCCATAATTGGTGAACCATGTTGGAATTGCAGCTCATGCTGCAGAGCTATACACAGTTCCCCCTATGTAGGGGACCAAAATGAATTGGACAATTGGCTGCTCAGATGTTTCTTGGCTGTTCTGTCACCCTCATGCGCCCTGGATAAGCCGACAGGCAGATAACTCCTTCCCCATTCACCACGCTGAAGACGACATTCATTTCAACTTTGTTTAATGATGAACTAGAGGTAGGGTAAAACTGAGAAAACACAATACAATGAATATATGTAAGCTGTACATAAACAAATATGCATCAAACATGTTGGGGTATAGTGTTATTATTTCAAATGTATAATGCAAACATGATAATATGTAAACATAGACATCTATGTGTAAACATATAGGAGGAACAGGAAAGAAAGGAACTGCTCCTTATCAGTGAAACATGGTGGAGGTAGTGTTATGGCACTGGAACTGGCTCACTTGTCTTTATTGATGATGTGACTGGTGACGGCAGCACCAGGACGGCAGAACAATTAGTTTTTCAGGGCCAAAAAGTGTTTTCTTGACTTTCCAAGTCAATCACCAGACCTGAATCCAATTGAACATGCGTTTCACTTTTGAAGACAAGGCTGAAGGCAAAAATCCACCTAAACAAACAGGAACTGAAGATGGCTGCAGTACAGGCCTGGCAGTATATAAAGGGCTGTAATTCCTACATGGATCACTGGATATGAATGTACATCTGCTTAAATTAAAGTTGCTTTAACCTCATATTCATTGTTTTATTTCAAATCTAATGTGCTGGAGTAAAGAGTCAAAACAAGAAAACATGTGTCACAAATTATGTTCAATGCACAACTTTTTGATACTGGAAACATTTTAAAGCAAGCCTTCCACTAGTGGTCTGAAAACTATGACTTTTGCTTTTTGCTTATAGTTCTTAGTAAAATGGAAGCACTTACTGTTTATTAAATATTAATTCTAAACATGCTCTAGTTCTTTCCTCCCTTTTATAATGGAATACTGGATGGAGGATGATGGGCTGGGAATTTTGATTCTGATAACCTTATTCACTGTAATTAAATTTACATGAAAACCAAAAATGATCAAACTTCGACAGGCACTGTCTGATACTGCGCTCATCCCTCACCTTCTAGGGAAGACTGCACCCCAGATGAGGAGGGGTTGGGGAGGGGGATATGAATATGCAGATGACCTGAAATAAATTTGTAATGAATATGATTTATCATAATCTGGGTTAAAGGCTACACACAATGAAAATTTACCTCTTTTAAGTGATAAAATGGTTAGCTATAGTTTAATCAATTCAAGAACATAATGCAGTCAAAAATAATTTTAAATTTAAAGTTGATATTTGCGCGGCTAAATATTTCCCTCACTTCTTCCTGTAAACGGCTGTGTGACGTTTTGGTGACGTGTACCTGTTCTGGCAGGCATGGAAAAAAGTATCCCCTCCAATTACATTGCTCAATTTTCAACTTGTCCTCAATGTCAATGTGAGTGACAGCTAGCTTAGGTTGCTCACAGTAGCAACTGTCTTGTCAGTGCGAACTGCGAACAAAATGGGACGAAAGTGCTTATTTGGGTGTGAGAGTTTCCCCACAAACGCATGGCTACGGAAAAATTACTAGAATTTGGCCACATGAAGGAGGCTGCAATCTGCTCGAGCTCCAGGATCTGTAATTTGCATTTCGAGAATTATTTATTCACGAATGCAATTGCTGTCCAGATGGGATTTGGGAGCTTCTACTTCCTCACTGAGTGGGCCATTCCCACCATCCACTACAATGGTCCCTCACTCCATTTGAAAGTAAGTAACTATAGCATTTCTGTATAACGTTATATTTAATTCACCATTGGAAATAGAAAAGTTAGCTATAACCAGTGTAAAATAATGAAGTAAATTTACTCATTACTTTCTCTAAATTGCAATTAGATTACTTTACTAATTACTCTCTCTGAAAAGTAATCAGATTACGAATTACTTTACTTTTGAGTTACTTTCTAAAACCAGATCATTCCTGACCCGAATTGTAGAAGTGCTGATCTAGGATCAGTTTTGCATCTTAGATCATAATAGACAGAAATTAATGTAAAATCTGATCCTATACCAGCACTCTTGGCACATCTCGACCCTGAAGACATAAACAGGAAGGGTTTAAAGCAGCAGTCCAGACACAGCAGGGTCCAATAATTAACCATGTTTTATCTTCTCTTTTGCTTGTGTGCAGATAGTACAGACATCACAATGGTCACCTCACAGGTCACTGTTCAGGACATAATAGCCTGTTGCAAAGTGAACAACATTAAGTTAAGGCTTAAGCCACTAGAACAAGGCATGCATAGCCTATTAAGTACTATTGAAATAAAACATCAGACATATGCCATTTAAGAATAAGTTTAATTCAGGCTATAGCGGCTTTTCCACGCTCAAAAGTAAAGGCATCTATCCAGTGGGCCGTCATTCCGATGAAGCTCTTTGTTGCAGCTTGTCCAAATGTCTGCTGTTGTGCACACGTTGTTGACACCCTCAAAATTTGCTTTCAGATTTGATTGCATGATCGCATAACACTTGTCTAAATAATTGCCAAACGTCTTTCTGTCAGTGAACCCCACATTTCTGCCAGTCGTGGGTATCTTAGTATACGCCGAAAAGACGGCGATTCGACAGTAGAAAGAGGTAGCGTTTCTTCTACAACATACCCTCCAACAAGTTTCTTAAGTTCGCTTTGGGTTACCTTATGCACCTCTGGGTATAAATTGAGCCTGGCCTGTTTCGGAGGAGTTGGGGCAGTCTCTCCTTCAGTCGATGCACGACGACAATCTCTCGCGACAAGTTTCTCCCGGCCATGTTGCAGTATTAAATGTTTGGAGAGATTGCTTGTGGAGTTTTGTGAAGATGAGTTGCTTCTTCCCCAGGGCATTGCTTGCATTTCACTGTTATATTCTTCTCTTTCCGAGATACAAAATAAAAATAATGGGAGTATTTACACCTATCGAAACACCCGTTGCCGTTGGTCTCATCTGCCATGATGTTATGTAGATTTTTATTTGCCTGCTCGCGTGACCCCACACTCCCATCAGTTCAGCCACGACTGCAGAGACCACATGCGCATATCACCCAAATGAAAGGGAGCAGGCATGCACGTTTTGATAGCCAATCGTTGATGGATGTTATTTATTTATCTATGTATTTATTTATTTAGAAGTGTTCATTTGCTGTAACTAAGTCCTATCCATTTACCTATGCGTAAGTAACGCAAGTAACAACATTTTTATTAGGTCAGTAACTGTAATGTGATTACTGAAAATTAAAACGTAATCCCTTACATTACTTTGTTACTGGAAAAAGTAATCTAATTACAGTTACTTTGTAACGCATTACACCCAACACTGGCTATAACTCCTTATATATCATCTTGCTATGCAGCCAGAAACGAGAGAGGTTGGTCTGAAACTGAGGCGGGTGCTTAGGAGAAGTAAAGGTAGGCTAATAATGTTAACTTAGCTTAAAATCTTATAATGGCTGTTTTACATTCATTTCTGTCTTTCGAGGTAACTTAAGCATGTCTACAAATAAAGTTTGGGCACGTCTGCTTTCTTTTACTAACGTTACCACTAGGCTAGCTGGGAGCTGCTGCCTCTAAATTAGATGTAACGTTAGCTGTAGCTTACATTGCTTGTTTTGTTGTTGATTAATTAAATAATCTGTAGTTATCTAGTTATGTAACGTTAGCTATATTATCTACACTTCAAGAACTGCGGTTTCTCCCTGGTAAGATTCAAATGAGTGAGATATTGATAATTACAGATATTACGACTGCTATTAGTGGCAGTCGTTGTTGCTGTCCAGTAATTTGCACACAGCCATCCTGTTATTGCGATAATGGTAACGTAACGTTAATACAAAAACAAAACAGGATTCTGCATTCTAGGCAAATATTTATTACAGATGTTGTCGTTACATACGACTGTTATCATACCCAGGATACTCTAGACTTTTGGAGGCCCTAGGCAAGATTTTCTGTGGAGGCCCCCTTTTGACATAAATCTGCTAACGAACCAACGTACGGTACGGCTAGCTAGCTAGCACAGAATTTCCGAGTTCTGTGGTAAATTTGCGAATTAGAACTTTTCAACCACACCGATAAAGCTAAGCTAGCTAGTATGCCAGGTAACTTAAAAACACTTATCATTTGACTTTAGTTGACTGTCACATCGAAAATATTACTGAATTGAATGTTTATAAAGCTGCTGTTACACACTGCATAACAAAGGAACTAATGTTACATTAATGTTAGTTAGCTAAGTTAGCCAGCTAGCTAGCTTACGTTAAAATGAGTTCCCTTGTTATGCAGTGTGTAACAGCAGCTAGCGTTAGCTGTATTGCAGCGGCTAACGTTGTCACTTGCACCTACAGGTGAAGCAACTAAATGACTACTACTACATACACAATTATTTGAAATGCTCACACATACCTGACTCACGTGCTGCACTTTCTTGTCGTATCTTTTTAATTTGACGTTTCGCAGCACCCGATGGATGTTTTCACCTAGATGGCGCCATCATCCCATCGTCATGTAGCAATGACATACAGGTGCAGCTCAAAAAATTAGAATATCGTGAAAAAGTTCAATATTTTTTGTCACTCATTCCAGAAAGTGAAACTCATTTATTATATAGATTCATTACACATAGAGTGAAATATTTCAAGCCTTTATTTCTTGTCATTTTGATGATTATGGTTCAGCTAATGAAAACCCAAATTCAGTGTCTCAGAAAATTAGAATACTGTGAAAAAGTTCAATATTGGAAACTCTCTCACACTCTAATCAGCTAATTAACTCAAAACACCTCCAAAGGTTTCCTGAGCCTTTAAATGGTCTCTCAGTCTGGTTCAGTAGGCTACACAATCATGCTGACTTGACAGATGTCCAGAAGACAGTCATTGACACCCTCCACAAGGAGGGTAAGCCACAAAAGGTCATTGCTAAAGAAGCTGGTTGTTCACAGAGTGCTATATCCAAGCATATTCATAGAAAGTTGAGTGGAAGGAAAAAGTGTGGTAGGAAAAGGTGCACAAGCAACAGGGATAACCGCAGCCTTGAGAGTATTGTCAAGCAAAATCCATTCAAGAATTTGGGGGAGCTTCACAAGGAGTGGACTGAGGCTGGAGTCAGTGCATCAAGAGCCACCACGCACAGACGAATCCAGGACATGGGCTACAAATGTCGCATTCCTCGTGTCAAGCCACTCCTGAACCAGAGACAATGTCAAAAGCGTCTTACCTGGGCTAAGGAGAAAAAGAACTGGACTGTTGCTCAGTGGTCCAAAGTCCTCTTTTCAGATGAAAGTACATTTTGCATTTCATTTGGAAATCAAGGTCCCAGAGTCTGGAGGAAGAGTGGAGAGTCCAGTGTGAAGTTTCCATAGTCAGTGATGATTTGGGGTGCCATGTCCACTGTTTTCTGAAGTCCACAGTCAACGCAGCCATCTACCAGGAAATTTTAGAGCACTTCATGCTTCCTTCTGCTGACAAGCTTTATGGAGATGCTGATTTCATTTTCCAGCAGGACTTGGCACCTGCCCACACTACCAAAAGGACCAAAAGCTGGTTCAATGACCATGGTATTACTGTGCTTGATTGGCCAGCAAACTCGCCTGACCTGAACCCCATAGAGAATCTATGGGGTATTGTCAAGAGGAAGATGAGAGACACCAGACCCAACAATGCAGACGACTTGAAGGCCGCTATCAAAGCAACTTGGGCTTCCATTACACCTCAGCAGTGGCACAGGCTGATCGCCTCCATGCCACGCCGCATTGATGCAGTAATTCATGCAAAAGGATAGAAATGAACATACTTTTCAGAAGGCTGACATTTCTGTTTAAAATATCCTTTTTTATTAATCTTATGTAATATTCAAATTTTCTGAGACACTGAATTCGGGTTTTCATTAGCTGTAAGCCATAATCATCAAAATGACAATAAATAAAGGCTTGAAATATTTAACTCTATGTGTAATGAATCTATATATATATATAATATATGAGTTTCACTTTCTGACATGAGTGACAAAAAATATTTAACTTTTTCACGATATTCTAATTTTTTGAGCTGCCGGTATGTCATTGCTACATGACGATGGGATGATGGCGCCATCTAGGTGAAAACATCCATCGGGTGCTGCGAAACGTCAAATTAAAAAGATACGACAAGAACGGCACTTGAACCTGACCCGAGTATCACGTTCGGTTGGGGCCTCAGCCAATAAGATAAATCTATTGCTGTGGGAGGGTGGGCCTCCCCAAAATCTGTGATTTTGATTGGTTTTATGATCACTAGCACGTACTGTATCCAGTGAGAATTTTAACACTTTTAAAAGATTAACAGTTAAAAGATGTTTTGTGAGGCCCTAGGCATTTGCCTAGTCCGCCTATAGGAGGCGCCGGTGCTGATCATACCATTCAGAAACAAAGATTCTTTCAGGGGTGGATCGCATTTTCTGCAGCTCCGGCAGCAGCAGCAACAGGGGGTGACTCAATCATATAGGGCCGCAATGGAGCGAAGCCGCCCCCATACTCGTAGTGATCTCCCTCCCTCCACCATCCTCGCCCTCCCCGTCTTCATCTCCCTCTTCGTTCTCATCCTCCTGCCCCTCGTTGCCCCACAGAAACGACGCTTCCTCCTCCTCAACAGAAGGGATGGAGAGTGATCTTTAATTTGAGACACAATGTCATCCATTTTGGCTAACGCATGAGCACTGATATCCAGAAGCTAACTAGCTAGCCACCGTGACAGCCCACCCATTTAAAAAAAAATTCCAAAAGAAGTCCCGCCCCAACGTCCGGTTTCACGAGGAAGCCTTCTGAAAAGCATTAGGAAAATGTGATCTGACTTCTATTGTGTGGGGCCTTTAAAAGAGAAAAAAAGGAAACATGTTTATTTAATAGCCGATTAAATCATCAGACTGATCAATTTGGTTTAAATATGGGGTTTCTAAGTGAGCGGTTTGCTTAATGGCTCATTTTCATTTTCCCTCAAAACAGTATATGGAAATGTGTGCTTATGTAACACTGAACTAAGTGAAAACTGCGATCATTTTTGTGTTCTTTCCTCACATCTCATTTTTTTATTGATCTTTTTTTTTCACACACCTGCCAGCAACAAAATGCGAAAGTTTTTTTTTAATATAACGTGATATTTATCAGTAGATTCAGAAGATGATGAGGGGTGATGGTATTCTGTCTCCTGATATTATGGAAAAATATGTGTGGAACATCTGAACATCTGGCCAACACTGGCATGGTCCAGATCGTAGGACACACCACTGATTACCTCAGGGAATATGTGTGTAAACCAGTATTGAGTCCCTGAAAGTATTTTAAGTACATTGATAATCTATGAAAATTAAGGGTGGTATTACTTTCTTAGACCTTCTTAGAGAGACTCGCATGAAAAAATATATAATGTTCATTCTCAGAGCTCTGTGAGCTCTGAGTGTAAATCTGTAGCATGTAAGGCTTGTAGGGGGCTGACAGCAGCTTTTACACAAACGATTATCATTTTCATTTTAAATAAAGAAAACTGGAATCTGCTTTCCCTCCCTTTAAAATGTGAGACGTGCTTCTGAGCTCAGAGGGATTTTTAATAATAAGGGTATTATTTACATACCACACCATCTTAATCTGCAGAGTCTCAAGAAGGGCAGAGATGAGACCGTGTTTATACCAAGATCCAGTGACAGTATGTGTGTGTTTGTGTGTGTGTGTGTGTATCTGGAGAAAGAGAGCCATGAAAACTACTCAGCCGGACGGTCCAATTCATTTAAATTAGTTTCACCACATCCCTGACACCAAAACACAGAAATCATCTTAGGGGAATTAAATGTGTAAATCCAAATTCAGCTACATTTGCTGAAATACAGGGGATTACAACCAAAGCTTTCTTTCCCTGAAATTACTGGAGTTTATGCCAAAAAACATATGTGTGTATCTCTCTGCCCGAAAAAGTGAATCAATGCAGACGCTCTATTTTATTCACCTCAGAAAAAGCAATTCTGCCTTTGAGTGGAAGCGTGCGCCTATACATTTATTACCCTGGCTATAGCAAGCCGTTATTATCATTTAATAGATATCAAACCGATTGCATCACATTAACGTTTAGTCACATTGCATTACCGGTTGATTGCATGACATTGCAGGTTTGTCTCAAAGCAACACTTTCTCTTCACAAAGCAACAATTAACCTCTTGATAACGTTTTCCCTCCCCGATATCAAAAAGGTTGTTTGATCAACGCAATTTTTTCACGTTGTCAGATGCTTCTCATGTTGTTTTCAAAACAGTGTGATATCAAAAACCAACACATCAATGTTTGAAAGCGGTGAAGCATACAAGTGAGGTTGTAAGTGGAGACAGGAGGTAGTATGCTGAGAAGTATGCAACGAATGTTGTAAGCGGAGACACAT
Source organism: Ilyophis sp. 1 JC-2022 (assembly GCA_022702515.1). NCBI lineage: Eukaryota > Metazoa > Chordata > Actinopteri > Anguilliformes > Synaphobranchidae > Ilyophis > Ilyophis sp. 1 JC-2022. The sequence continues at coordinate 34,298,435 of CM040400.1, forward strand.
GCAAATGAGAACATCCGTTTGAAGTCTCTGCTCTCAATCAATAGGAGCCCAATTAATTTGCATGCATCACTACAAGCAACCTCATTAGCATGCTTCACCTCTTACAAACTCACCACCATTGGTAATTTGTAGATTAGTAGAAGCCCTCATTTCTATGAGGTTAGTAGATTAGTATCTCCAAACATTACAAGGAAGTTAGTAATTTGTAGATTAGTAAACCTTAATTCTATGAAGTTAGTAAATTAGTAATCATTAGTACTGAAAGAAGGAAATAGCAGGAAATTACAGAGAACACCGAATTTACCGAAAACACAGGGAAACGTGTGACGGAGTGGAAACACAAACGTTACAGCTGGCCCCGAACGTTCAAATTTTTTTCAAACTTGTTCGGTATATTGGCATACGAATCTCAATTCAGAATTCCGATTATTCTTTAATTATTATTACTATATATATAATTTTAAGGCATATTTCAATGAAGGTGAACTGCACAATAGGCTACATTTAGTCCAAATATCCCAGTACTACATACATTGTTTTTGTAATTTATGAGGATAGGTTAGATAACGGCATATTATAAAAAATTTTATAAAAAAGCACACAAGGTGCATTACTCACTCTACAAACGCTTCAGCAGGGTTTTTTCCTGGCTCAAAATGAGGCGGAGGTGGTACCAGAGTGGCAAAAGTTTTTTTTGTTCTCCTTCCCAAACTTTTGCATACTGTACATTCAAAATCAAGCTACCATGCTGCTGGCTGGTCTGGCTGGCAGCAGCGGTGTCACTGTCCTCAGTGGCATTATCCCTGTCTACAAGCAATGTAATTTAAGAATTCTAATAATTATATGATTGGAAAAAAATGACAATTATAACGTTAAAGCATATTTTATTTTAAAAAATAAAGGTGCCCTGTTCAACATAAAATTAAATACAACATAAATGTTAATTTACACAGTTAACAAACAGCAAAGTTGTTTAAAATCAAATCAAATATAACATAAGCTAATGTTTTCATTTACAGTTCACAGGGGCACAAAGCCAGCAGCAAGCTGCAGTGTGGGGGCACAATGCTTTTGGCATAGGTAACATGTCATGCCCTCCTCATTATGTCTGAGCCAGGTAAATTTGTTCAGCCATTGCGGGTCAAAACCACTGGCTCTGTGTTTTTGAGGACGTCTGGGAAGATGAATAAAAAGTGACGTTAAAATCACAGAACCATCGGCTTTGCGTTAATATCAGACAGGGTATTGAGATGGAGAGGGGTCACTCGGAGCTAAAACATCTCGTGGGCGAGGCCTGAGCGGGGCTGTGAAGCAAACCACGGGAAGAAAATAAGCAGACAAGAAGCTGGTCTGAATGCGTTGGGGTCAACGGGGAATTTTCCAAATGTGGGCTTCTCTTGCTTATATTGTTTTGTTACAATGTTTGATATGTGTGCCATTCATTTCTAGATATAAATGAGATGTATAGAGGAATTACAGCCTAATTGTATTGTGTGAAGTCGTTTTTTAGAGAATTAACTGACGCCTGTGCCTATTCGTGTGGGAAATCTCGTGCAGGCTAGCGTTAACGTTACGTCAGATACGAAGCTGCTCCTAGCACCGAGCCAGCTATTTAGCTTCTTGATATCATATTAAATGTATAGACATCGTTAGCCAAATAAATAATGTCTATAACCTTACATTGCCTATGTGTGTTTGTGTTTGCTTGTAATTTGGTCAAATAGCCACTGCTGACAATGCCAATGGCACTCCTATGTGTAGCTACAGCAATTAATTAACTGACTGCAGCAGCTAGCTAGCGAGGCTACTGTAAATTCCATCACAGACATATTTTCTAGTTAAATATTGCTGAAAATTTAGCTACAAAGACCCTAATTGCTGTATGTGGCAGGCTATTTTTGATACAGAAATGCCGTAATTGTGCTCGACGGTCGGCTGCAATAATAGGCAAGGCACTTTGGTGTCTGTCTTTAACTTTCCAAAGGATGATTCAAGATAGGAAATATACCTTTGCATTCAAAGATAATGTTATTTCATAGACATTGTCATGCAGCTAGCTAGCTAAAACAATGTTTGAATAGTGCTTTATGAGCTCTATAGAATTAATGCAATCATAGCTTTACTGATATTTTTCATAAAGCCTGATGAGACTAGTCGCGTGTGAATCGACACCTCAGTAATTAGGCGTGATATTTTCTCCCACAAGGATCCGTTGTTTTTTCCTCGTCTTTGTCTGTATCTTTCTGGGTCGAGAATTATGCAGGCTCCGGTGGAAGTAGCTTAATTAATGTGAATTTTGACATTTTTGGTGCGGTTATGCCAATAGTTATGCCAATAGTTTTAAAATGTAGGGCTACTCCCGAATTTACTGAACTCGCTTTGTAAAGTAATCGCTGATTCTAGGAGCCATATCTGCAAAGCTGAAACCATTACACTGATGGGATGTAACATTAATTTAGAAAACCTAAAAGAAAGAAAAAATAAATTGGACGTGCTTGTATGCAAAAGAAACAATATTCATCTGTTTGAACAGCCACAAAATATCAGGACGCCGCCTGACACATTCTTGCTGTAGGAAAAAATAGACGATCTTTTGAGGAAATTGCAGCTCTTTTCTTCCTTGGCAGTTTTGGCAGCACCTTTCCCGGTGTACTCTGCTGATTACGATACAGCGCCACCATATCGGCAGAATGCCTCAATTGCAGTTACAAATGACAGAAATCCACCGAGTGCAACGCATGTTAGACAATAGTGTTTTCCATGAAGACACCCGTTAAGAGTTTTGTCGAGAAATTTGACGGAGGCGGCTGCCTCCTAAGTCTCTATGCAGGAAAAAACCTGTTCAGTCCACGTGTCCATTAGCACAATGGCAACGGCGAAACACTGTGTGGAAACACTGCAAGATTACAGATGACTAGAAAAAGGCTCAATGTCAAATATGTGACAAGGAACTGGCATACCATGGCGGCACAACGAGTCTGAGTGCTCATTTAAAATCTGTAGCCTAAGTATGTCTATAATTAATTTGTCGGTGAAAAGATATCCTGTAGCTAGACTAGTAGGCTAGCCTAGGCAGTTAGTTGACAAACTTGTACAACGCTCGTTGTAATGTCCTCATATTGTCAGGTTATTTATTCAGACGTAGCCTACATTAATGGCCTTGGCCGAGCAAGACCATTCGTTTATTTAAACATTTTGAAAATGTTCAAAGCTTATTATTTAATAAAGTTGTATGCACAATGTTTTCTTGTCGGCTATTTTTATTTGCCAGAGCGCTTTGTCCAACAGTGATTGTTTTTTATTGTATCGTGCTGAGATTGCACCTGATACATGTTTCTGTTACTAGGCTACTGATCTGCTGATATTATAATGACTTTGTGCAATAAAATTTTATTTTGGAAATAACTTTTGTGTTATTTAATCCTTTCAAAAAACGGGCATATGAAACTTGAAACCCTTCATTCACGGCTAGGCTATACAATGTCACCCCGCACTGGATCTATAATGATCCAGTAATGAGCTTCCGGTTATGAAAGAACATTAATAGGCCTACGGTATTCCAAATTTTTTATTTTTATTTTGTGAGAACGAACGTTCGGAGCTTCGTTCGGAAACATCAACAAATGTCCGAAAACATGGCATTCGGGCCAGGCCTATAGTATAGCTGATTTACCCACACATTTGCTACATATAGGCATATGTTAGTAGCCTGTGTTACAGGGACACCTAGGGGTGCTCTTAAATGTTGCATATAAGACCTGGATGTTGTATGAGGGCATGCGCGGGGGAAACCTCAGTTTAATAAAGCTATACTGAAACATGGTGTCAGAAGCGGTAGCTTCGAGAAAAAGAAACGCATAAAGAAATAAAACCACGCCATGGCGAGCAACAGCATCCCAGCACCCGAGGGTATGCGCATGTCTGGTGATCTGGCGAAGAACTGGGAAGTTTTCCGTGCGGAGTTTGAGGACTTTTTGCTCGCTACCGGTCTGAGTGAGAAGTCGAAGCTAATCCAGGCAGCCTCGCTGAGACGGCTAATGGGAGGTGAGTGCCGTCATGTTTATACACACAGCCTCACGTTGACGGAAGATCAACAAAAGGACCCGGTTGCTATTTTGGGCGCTTTGGGGGATTACTTCAAGCCGGCAAAAAATGTGATTTACGAGAGATACATGTTTGGATGTTGTATACAAGAGACTGATGAGCCAATAGACAGTTTCCTGACAAGGCTAAAGGAGAGATCATCGTCATGTGAATACCGTGCGCTGAAGAACGAGCTGATTCGGGACAGGCTCGTGCTGGGTGTTGCGAGTGAAAGCACCAGGAGGCGTTTCCTACGTAAACGTGAGCTAACGTTACAAACAGCGACGGAAATCTGTCGGCTCGCTGAGCTGACCGAGAGACACATGAGAGTTATGACCCCGCTGGCGCAGACGGACAATGTGAATGCCACAGACAGGCAGAGCGAGAGGCGCGCATTTCAAAGGAAAACGGCGCCGGCTGAGAGAGAGCCACGGTGGAGCTGTAAATATTGTGGAGGCAGCCACAAAAGGGGCAGAGAGCAGTGTCCAGCCTACAGTAAGACTTGCCGGATATGTGGAATATCAAATCACTTTGCCAAGGTATGCCAGGCTGACAGCAGGTCTGACAAAATAAAAAAGTAAATGTGCTTGAAGATGATGAGCAAAGGGAAGAGGACTCAGATACTGCTGATAGACTGTTTCAAGTCACTGAATGTGTCAATACTGCAAAGGCACAGCAGGGGCGCAAGTGGTTTGTGAATCTATGCCTGAATAAGAAAAGGCAGCAGTGCCAGCTGGATACAGGCTCCACCTGCAATGTCACGGACCGCAAGATTAAAGAGAAGCTGTCACCCAGAGCGGCGCTATGCCTAAGCACAGCCAGGTTGAAACTATACTCTGGGGAAAACATGCCATCACTGGGGAAATTCCACACTGAATGTGTCATACGGGGAGAAAAGCACAACCTCACATTTGAAATAGTCGACACCGAGCAAAAGCCTCTTCTCGGGGGGGACACATGCGAACGTCTGGGCCTCGTAACCTTCACTGTTCCGGATGAACTTAATAAAGTTGATGCAAGTCAATCTACGCCCCTCACAAAAGATCAGCTGCTGAGAGACTATCATGACGTCTTTAATGACCCAATCGAGTCAGTCCCGGGCGAGATACACTTTGAGCTGGATCCTGATGTAACGCCAGTGCAGTGCGCGCAGAGGAATGTTCCAGTGGCTGTAAAGGCGAGAGTCAAGGAGGAACTTGACAGACATGTCAAGGTCGGCAACATTGCGCCGGTGACGGAGCCGACAGCATGGATAAGTAACATGGTGACTGTTGCAAAGACAGAGAAAATAATAATCTGTATCGACCCGAAGCCTCTCAACCAAGCGCTGCTGAGGTCTCACTACCATATGCCTACACTGGAAGATGTGTTGTACAAGTTGCCCAAGGCTCGCCTTTTCACGTTGGCGGACGCTCGCGATGCCTTTCTACAGTGCAAGCTTGAGACGCGAGCAGCCGTCTGACGACTTTTTGGACGCCGTGGGGTCAGATGAGATGGCTCAAGCTCCCTTTCGGAGTCTCAGTAGCGCCTGAGATCTATCAGCGTAAGTAACATGAGCTGCTATCGGGCTTGGCCGGTATCAAACCAATCGCTGACGACATCCTGGTGGTCGGATGTGGCGATACGGATGCCGAAGCCGAACTGGACCATGACAAAAACTTGAGTGCTCTCATGAAACGATGCAGAGCAGTGGGACTCAGGCTGAGTGAGCACAAGCTGCAATTGAAGCTCAAAGCCGTACACTTCCACGGCCACATACTGTCCTCGGAGGGACTGAAAATCGACCCAGAGAAAACACGGGCCGTGCTGGAAATTCCAACGCCCACAGATGTGAAAGCGGTGCAGCGCTTTATTGGGTTTGTGACGTACCTTGCAAAGTTCCTGCCGAAGCTCTCTGAGGTCTGTGAGCCGCTCCGCAGGCTCCTGGATAAGGACGTCATGTGGCATTGGTTGCCCAAACATGAAGATGCGGTGCGTGTGGTGAAGCGAATGGTCACCAGCACGCCCATCCTCAAATACTATGACATCACAAAGCCTGTTACAATCCAGAGCGACACCAGCATGACCGGGCTGGGGGGCTGTTTGCTGCAAGGGGGGCAGCCGGTGGCTTTTGCCTCAAGGGCACTGATGCAGACTGAGCAAAACTACGCTCAAATAGAGAAAGAGTGTTTGAGCATAGTCTTCGCCTGCCAGAGATTCCACCAGTACCTATTTGGCAAGGTGTCTATCACCACAGAAACAGACCATAAGCCACTTATCACAATATTCAAAAAGCCCCTCCTGAGCGCAACGAAACGTCTCCAAGGCACGTACAACTTGATGTTATGTACAAGCCGGGGCCCGAGATGTATGTCAGCGACACCCTGAGCAGGGCCACGCCACCGTGCCGGGGGTCTGACACCCCGTACGTGCAGCATGCTGTGTGCGCCGTGGACAGCACCCAGGCCGAGCACCTGGATGTTACAGCCTTCAGATTTCACCAGATTGTGCAGCACACGGAGACGGATGATGTGCTACAGGAGCTGGCGTCTGTGATCCTCAGTGGCTGGCCGGACTCTAAAGAGGACACCCCGCTGGCAGTGCGGGAATACTGGCCCTTCAGAGACGAGCTGAGTGTTCAAGACGGGGTGTTGTACAGGGGACAGTGTGTCGTTATACCAAAAGCCATGAGATCTGAGCTGCTCAAACGCATACACTTGGTGGGGAGGCATGTTACAGGCGGGCCAGGGATACGCTTTTCTGGCCAAACATGAGAGCGGAGATAAAGGACTTTGTGGCAAACTGCTCTGCATGCAATGAGTACGCACAAGTCCAGCAGAAGGAATCTATGATGACACATGACATACCAGTACGCCCGTGGCAAGCAGTAAGCATGGACGTTTTCTCATATGCTGGCAAGGACTTTCTCATCATTGTAGACCAGTATTCAGATTTCTGGGAAATCGATCATCTGCCGGATCTGTCTGCTGACACACTCATCACGCGCTGCAAAGCTCAGTTTGCACGTTATGGACAGCCGGACAGAGTGATCTCAGATAACGGCCCACAGTTTGCTTGCGAGCGGTTCAGGAGGTTTGCAGGAAGCTGGGGGTTTGCCCATGTCACGTCCTCACCCCGACATCCTCAATCAAACGGCAAGGCGGAGTCGGCCGTTAAGATCGTCAAATCACTCTGCAAGCGGGCACAATTGGATGGCACAGATGTATGGATGGCCATCCTTCACTGGCGCAACACACCCACTGAGGGGTTAGACAGCAGCCCGGCCCAGCGCTTAATGGCACGCACGCTCAAAACTTCACTGCCAGTCACGGACAGCCTGCTTCTACCACGTGTGGTGGACGGAGTGGCAGAGAAGCTGCGGTGGAAACGGCGGATCGCGAAATCATTCTACGACACGGCTGCCAGAGACCTTCCAGAGCTGAATGTTGGAGATCACATAAGAATGAGGCCTCTGCCAGGGGATTGCACAGGGCGGTGGCGACTGGGCCAATGCCTCCAGAGAGTCGCTCCTCGCTCATTCCTGGTGGATGTGGACGGCACACTTTACAGATGCAACCGAGTGGATCTGCGTGTTGCGGAGCGCTCAGCTCAAGCACAACAGTCGGACATGCTACAGCCTGAGCGGAGCAGTCCTGACCAAGCTCATGTCACTGGAGAGACAGCCTCGGCCGAGACACGGATTGTCCCAGGTCAGGGGGAGACAGGCGGCAAGGAACATCCTCGCACACCAAGGGCACCGGTGCCGGGCGTGACGCAGGGGGGTTCCGGCACGGCAGGCCATGGTGTCTACTCACGGAGTGGCCGCCTGTCACGGCCACCGCAACGACTGGACTTATGACTTTTAAAAAAATAAAATAAAATTGAAAAAAAAAGGAATAATGTAATGTTGTAATGTTGTTGGAAATTGTGATTGCTCCAAGGTAAAAAAAATTTTTTTTTTTAATGTTGCATGCACTTAAAGTGAAATGCTAACCGAGATGCAGGCATGTCATTATTTGCAAACAGCTAAAGGAAAGGAGATGTGACATATAGGCATATGTTAGTAGCCTGTGTTACAGGGACACCTAGGGGTGCTCTTAAATGTTGCATGTAAGACCCGGATGTTGTATGAGGGCATGTGCGGCGGAAACCTCAGTTTAATAAAGCTATACTGAAACAACCTTACTGTGAACTACATTCAATGTTCATTACTAGGGATAGCTGCTACGTTGTGGGAAGGATGTGCTTTGTCTTATCTGTTCTGTAGTTGCTTCGATGACCTTCTGTATGCACGTATTGTATGTCGCTTTGGATAAAAGCGTCTGCTAAATTATTGTAATGTAATGCAATGTAACTGCAGTTGCTTGATATCAGCATATGTTACTCTTGATATCAAGGTTTTCTATCCTTGATATTGACCGTTTTATGACGTATGCAATATGTGGTTGAAAACAGCCTTCTCTATAGATATCAACGTATAAGCATTATTCACAAATAGCTTGCTGCAATGCAACATCAATGAAAGCTTAACAGAATGATATCTGTAAAGGATGTGATGCGACATACTGCAACAGTAATGCAATCAACATCTCCAATGCTGTTATCAACCAAGTGTTGGATGCAACCTGTCTTAGAAAAGTTGATATCAGGGACATAAACCCTTGATATCAAGAGTAGTTTGCGTGGATATAAGAAACCACTTGGTTGATATTAAAAAAAGTAATTGGCTTTTAGCGGCACACATGTGCAAAACGACTCAGTTTGATATAAAAATTTTCAACCCCTGATCATGACGCAAAACATGGCGACGTACCAAAATATTAAGCTGTTTCAACTTTTAATCAACCCTTTTTTGATATCAGCAATGGGATATTGGAATGCACCACATAACCATTTGATTGCAACACGTTACATTGGATTGCAGGATATATCCATTTGAAAGCAACACCTCCTACTTTGATATAAACATGTGTCCTTCACAAAACATGTTTCCCCTTTCACAATGCAACACTCCTTTTTGATATCGATGTTTGACATTCCTGACATCAGTATTCTAGAGGTGGTGCATGCACTTGCAGTGATACATTCAAATGAGGCTGTAGGTGGAGATATGGAAATTAAGAGTAATACTCACTGCAGTACAGCAACTGCTCAGTCAACTGGGCAACTGGTGCGACTGTCCCAGGCCCCGCACTTCCCAGGGCCCCGCGGTGAGAGGGGAAATTAATTTAAATAACAACCATTTCTTTTTTTCTTTTTTTATAAAATCTTTGTGAAGCACACCCATACACACGGAAATACATTTAGCCTAAATGGCGTTTTGGTAAGTTGACGTTATGTGGGAAGTAGCTATAGGCTTTTTTTCGAGTCAAACAGCAGCGACCGAGACAAATTCAGAAAGTAAGCTACGGCTCGGGAGGGTAAAAAAGAAACAAGAAAAATAAAAAGGATTAATTAAAATTTAAAGATTCCTTGGATAGATTCGTAAAGAAAAACGCGGCGCAGGAGCAGGTCAACGCTTCTGAAGCAAGCTAACGTGACATAATATTCTCTGCACTTTTCATTTGTTCAATTTCTCCAGTTAACATTTAAAAACAATCTTCAGAAATCACTGATTTCGAGTGGGAATCGTCCACTGACGATTTGTTCAATCCTGAAACCCCGGAAGTGATAGGGTCATTAAGATTTTCAGTTGCTTAATAATGTACCAGGGGAGTACAGCAATCTCGCTGAGGTTTTCAGTAAGCAATGCACCACTACCTTTCCGCCCCATAGACCCAGTGTTGGGGAGTAGTGAACTACATGTAATTAAACTAGTAGTTTAACTACATTTTGCAGTAGCTTGCTGGTAGTTCAACTACATTCATATTTGCATAGTGATTCAATTACTTTTTTGCCATTTTTTGTGTAGTTAACTACTGAAACTACAAACAATTTTGGGCCATAAAAGGAAAGGAATGATTTTTAAAAATTATTTAGCCATTGCTTCTTTACTGTAATTGAACCCCCTTTGACCCGCCCTGCCCCATTTCTTTTCATTCTGACCACTGTGAAGGCATGCCCAGGCAATGCATTTGTCAGGCAGCCACCACCACACACTTGACCTTGCAATTTTGTCCTTGTAAAAAGCCCAGATGGGATTGTTTTGTTTAGGACAGGTTTAGGTCTCAGGGGTATTCCAGGAAGCTGGATTGTCAGCTCACCTGTGAAAAAATATTTGGCTATAGTTTTTCATGTTTTGAATCTGAATTAGTAAAACTAAACTTGAATATATTAGGTGTCAATTAGTCATAAGTATTAATTATTAACAAATGTTCAGAGAAGTTGTTGCATGCTATTTTAGAAGTTACCTGGCTAACTGAGTAATCCTGCTTGGTGCAATACCCCCACCTGGACTCTAGTTTCTGGAAGGCAGGTGTCTGACTGATGGACATTGTATAAAAAACCAAAGCTGACATTCCTTGCACTTTCCTATGAATAGTGTGGTATTTTATTGTTTTGGTTTATGTATGACCTGTGAACAAGTAGGCAATTTTTGCAATAAATTCAATTGAATGGCATTTTCTGCTGGCATGTGACTTTTTTGTATTATATTTTGTTATAATTCCGTATCACATGTACATTGTCAATTTGATAATTTCTTTACAAAGTAGTTGGACTAGTTTTTCTAAGTAGCTTTAGTTAACCAAACACGATTTCTCCCTAGGCTAGCTTTGCTGTAGTTTATCTTCTTCCAGTGTGAAGTAATTGGCAGCTTGCAAAGCTATGCTTTCAAAGTAGCTTCCCCAACACTGCATAGACCATATGACTGTGCTATTGAGCTGTACCCAGGTACAGTCCCTTCCAGGGGCGTTCTTTATTCCCTCTCGGGACTGGAGAGTGCAGCTATGAAGGAGTACATTAAAGAGTGCCTGGTGAACGGTTTTATCAGACTATCTACCTCACCAGCCGGCGCCGTTTTTTTTTTTTTTGTTAAAAAGAAAGACTGGAGACTCAGGCCCTGCATAGATTACCGGGGTTTGAATGACATTACCGTGAAGAACAGGTATCCTCTTCCACTCATGAACTCCGCATTTGAGCGCCTTCAGGGGCATCGGACTTTGCTACACTCAACCTTTGTAATGCCTACAACTTGGTGCGAATGCGTGAGGGTGATGAGTGGAAGACGGCGTTTAACACCCACGACGGGCACTACGAGTACCAGGTGATGCCGTTCGGGCTCACTAGCACCCCCTCTGTCTTCCAGGCGCTAGTGAACAATGTTCTTTGGGAGATGTTGGAGAGATTTGTTTTCGTGTATTTAGACGATATTCTAATTTTCTCACCTGATCTCTCCTTTCACATCAGGCAGGTTTTAGAAGTCCTTCTTGGGTTTTATTGTGGCGGACGGAAAAGACTTAATGGATCCAGAGGTCCGCGGCTGTTAAGAACTGGCCCATGCCTGCATCATCAGTAAAGCAGGTACAACACTTCCTGGGCTTTGCTAATTTTTATCGGCAGTTCAACCGCAATTTTAGCACAATAGCAGCTCCTATCACAGCCCTGATGAAGAAAACATCACCTGCTTGATTTCAGTGGAACGGCTGAGGCAGCATTTGTGGAGTTAAAAAGGAGGTTTAGCGCCTGGTTTAGGTTTTTACTAACGTACCGATCTATTAAATGATAAAATAGCTTGGTTGTTTTGTCACTTGCAACCTAATTTACATGCTTCACCACTTTCAAACACAGATGTGTTGGTTTTTGATATCACGCTGTTTTATGAACAACATGAGAAGCATCTGACAATGCAAAAAATTGCGTTGATCAAACAACCTTCTTTTTGATATCGGGGAGGGACAACATTGTTATCAAATGTTGCTTTGTGAAGAGTATGTCTTGCTTTGAGACTAAGTGATGTCGAAAACTACGTATGAGGCTGTGTTTTCAACCTGCAATGTCATGCAATCAACCGGTAATGCAATGTGACTAAACTAAATGTTAACGTGATGCAATCTGATCTATTAAATGATAAAACGGCTTGCCCACTGGGGACGACAGCTCCCCTTGAGTCCTTGAACTGTTGTCTGCCCTTACAAATGTGCTGCGTTCATTAGCACGTGGCCCCAGCGGTTGCTCCATCATTAGTAAATACATCACAAGTATTGACACATACATATAAAATGAGAAACGCATTATGTCATCCCTATTTTTTTTTTTTTACCCATTAAACTGGGTGAAACTCACAGCCAGTTGTAACGATTTCACAAGCTCTGCACCACGAGCTGTCGATGGAAATGGACACTTTGATTTATGATAAAGAATTGTATGGGTAAAACTCCAAAATATGTATTAGGCAGGGTAATATGCATACCGCTGGACAGTAACCGTTTGTGAGCATAATTGTTTTAATGTGAGCTATTAAGACTAAGTGCTTGTGATTTCAGTGTCTGCCCTACATTCCACTAAATGATTAGAGTGATCAATACATATGATTTGCAAGTCACTCCTTATTGATTGAATAATAAAATGTGTGACCTTCCTTGAAGGAGCTCACTGCCATTCTTGGGACATTGATAAAGGACCTATGCTGGGGCAAAGATAGGGGACACACTGCCACATAAGAGCTCAGCTCTCAGACACTGCCTGCAAGCCACTGCGGCTCAGTCCTGCATTTATAATACATTGCTATGAGATCACTGTACCACACCAGAGACAAATGCAGTGCTCTTGGGAGGTGCTGACAAATTAGCATCGAGTAAATTCAGACAGTTGCGTCCCTGCAAATATTATATGGAGCTACATGAAATAGCCGTATAAGTACAGCACTGCTGACAATGTGTCATCTGCAAGAGGACTGTGTGTACAAGCCCCATGGAGGACAGAAACTGCACGAGGGGACCTCCTTAGCCATCTGCCATAGCCACACATTCACTTTCAGGGGCCCTGTAAGCAGGGATTGGAGAGTCTCCACAAAATAAATGTCACTTCTACTACCTACCCGCTCACTACACTGCATTCTCTCACTCATAGGGAACCACAGCCACAACATCGCACCCTTTTGCAATGGAAACAGACAGGCCTGTCTGCATTATTTGCAGAGCCCTTCAAAATGATACGAGCAAGGCAATGTAAATGTTGATCGTCCAGATATCAAATAAATCGTTTGTCGTTATGTAACAATTTCTATAGGAAAAAAGCTGATTCAAGAGATTGTTTTCTGTTGTCCTAGCATCTACATTTCAACCTTTGTTACAAGGTTCTTTAGGCAGCAGCCCTACTAGTCCATGAGCCGGATCCTCAAATTTTGGCCATCATGCCCACTTGGAGGGACGATGTCTTAGTGATTTTAAAAAAAAAAAGTCCCTAGTATTATAAAATGTATGATAGCATTGCGGCTATGTGCTATCACTCATCATCCCTCCATCATTATTTGTTTTTCATGTTTTTTCATAATCTTTCAATTAAAACTCATATACACTGCTCGAAAAAATTAAGGGAACACTTAATCATCACAGTATAACAGCAAGTCAATTAAACCAAACCGGTCATGCTGGATGATGTTGCAGACAGCATAACATTCGCCACAGTGTCTCCAGACTCTTTCACGTCTGTCACATGTGCTCAGTGTGAACCTGCTCTCATCTGTGAAGAGAACGGGGCAACTTGCCAATTCTGGTGTTCTCTGGCAAATGCCAATCGAGCTGTACGGTGCTGGGCTGTGAGCACAGGTCCCACTACAGAACGTCGGGCCCTCATGCCACCCTCATGGAGTCTGTTTCTGACAGTTTGGTCAGAAACATGCACACGAGTCGCTCGCTGGAGGTAATTTTGTAGGGCTCTGTCAGTGCTCCTCCTGTTCCTCCTCGCACAAAGGAGCAGATACCGGTCCTGCCGCTGGGTTGTTGCCCTTCTACGGCCCTGTCCAGCTCTCCTTGTGTAATCGTCTTGAGACTGCTGGGAGACACAGCAAACCGTCTTGCAACGGCATGTATGGATGTGCCATCCTGGAGGAGCTGGACTACCTGTGCAACCTGAATGGGCTGCAGGTACCGCCTCATGCTACCAGTAGTGACAAGGGCACTAGCAAAATGCAAAACTAGAGAAAAATCAGTCAGGAAGGATAAGGAGAGAGAAATGGTCTGTGGCCACCACCTGCAAAATCCTTTACTTTTTGGGGGTTGTCTTGCTGTTGCCTCTCCTGTCCATCTGTTGTCACTTTCATTTGCACCAAAGCAGGTGAAATTGATTCACAATCGTTTACGCTTCCTAACTGGACAGATCGATATCCCAGAAGTTTAATTGACTTGGTGTTATACTGTATTGATTAAGTGTTCCCTTAATTTCTTTGAGCAGTGTAAAAACACCTGCTGTGCTGGCATGCTGCATATTTACAGCATCAACTGTGTGGCTTGTGCTGACACACATTGATCTGAATAAAATTAATTTATTTTTAATTCAGGCAGGGCAGCGAAGGCTGGATAAACCATCGGGTCATTGCCCACCCTGCCCTAAATGCACTTAACAACATCAATCCCCAATTAAGTCCAACAAGATGGCTGCTGTGGTGTGAGGGTGTGTAACTAGCTCTAGTCTGCTGGCTCAAACAATTGTTTTCTATAGTCCTATAATAAAATAGATGTGCTACTTCATATGCTGAAGTCAATCAAAGTGACTTGTGGTATTGGAATATAGAAGCAGTAGTAACATTTTGTAGCAAATCGTTTTTTTTTTTGGACCAAATATTTTTTCTCATTGTGAGTCAGAAATTAGCAGGCCTCACTATGGATCAAGGCTCAATCTCTCTTCAAACTATTTGGGAGGGCATGCAGCAAATGAAGCTTGAAATGATTTCACATATTGATTCTAAACTGGGAACTATTGATGCCAGCCTTAAAATGATAGAGCGCTCACTTTCCACACTTGGAGATCAAGTCATCGAGCTCGAGCAGAGAACTGGCACCAATGAGAATGACATACAGGACTTGATTCAACGTGTTAAAACACTTGATACGGATAATCTTTACCTGAAGGAACGGGCTGCCGACGCTGAGAATCGAAGTCGGGCTTCCAACTTGCGCTTCATTTCTGTACCAGAGAAAGCCGAGGGTAATGATATCCTTGGTTTCATGAATCGGCTCATTCCTCAGCTTCTTGGTGAAGCGAACTTTCCTATTCGTCCAGTCATCGAGCGCTGTCATCGTTCTCCAACTGTCCTCAAGTCCAACTTCGGAACCAGACCAAGACCGATCCTGGTTAAACTTCTCTATTTTCAGGACAAGCTAAAGATCCTGAAGCTCGCCAGAGAAAAGAAGGAGCTTGTGTATGGCACTATACGGGTTCATATCTTCCCTGATTTCAGTAGTGAGCTGGTCCAGAAACGTCGGCAGTTTGACTCACACAAAAAGAGGCTACGAGTCCTTGGCTTGTCCTACTCCATGATCTTCCCTTGCACGTTGAGAGTGGTCCACGGTGGTAAGACTAAACTCTTTCGCTCCCCTGGTGAGGCCGAGGCTTTCCTTGCCGAGTTCTCCATTGAGTCTCCATAACAACGTTACGTTAGCCTACATGGTCTAGCGATGAACTTTGCTTTTGTGCTCTTCTATTTTTGTCCTTCGTAGCCTACTTCTTGGACTTTTTGAAATATTGACTGTTCCGTTATGTAGTTATTCTCAATGACAGCATTTAGGTTTTGTTTCTGCAATTGATGGCTATTGTTTACAAGCTAGCAGGACACCGGTAACCCAGCTGTCATATCGGTGCTGCAGCACTTCTGTTTGCCGTAAACGGTGTCGTAAACTTAACTCAAGGAGTTGCAGCTGTCGCAAAATATAATTTTGTAATGTAAATGTAAACTGACTAACAAACTGAGAAGGAATGAACAGTAATGCGTAACTTTTGCTTTATTTCGGTTTGATGACTTGGATAATTAAAATGGAAATGAATTACATGGTTGATAACAAAGTTTATTTATTTTGGAAATAATGTTTTCAATGCCGGATGTAGGCCATGCATTACTATGAATATGGGACTGTTTGACTGATTTATTCATTTATTCAAGGGCCTTGCAGACTGAGCAGTTAGTTCTTTTTTTTTCTTTCTTTCTTTCTAATGATGCAGCTTGATTTTGTCTTTGTATTTTTTCTGTATTGTCTCTGTGTGTGTCTGTGTGTGTTTGTGGTGTCTGTCTTTGTCCTGTTTGTTGCTCTCGCTCCTCGCCTCCTTCACCTCCTAATCTCACAAGTCAATGACCAACTATCTCTGTCTTTTTTATAGGTAGCCTATTATTGAGTCAGTTAAAGGTTTAAAAGTTATTCATATCAATATCCGGAGCCTTGTTCCTAAAATCGATCTTCTCAGAGCCTGGGTTATTCTTTACAAACCCAACATTATCACAATATCTGAAACATGGCTTCATAACAGAATAACCGATGATGAAATCAAAATTGATAATTATGTTTTGTATAGATCTGACAGGGCGTCTAGAGGTGGTGGGGTGGCCACCTATGTCTCTGATAATCTGGTTTCTGAGTGTGCCCCTCCTACTGTGGACCCAGTTAATTTTGAATGTATCTTTATTAATATTATCTTTCATGATAACAAACACTTAACTATTGGGAATGTCTATAGACCACCTTCTGCTCCATCTGACTCTGCAAATTGTATTCTATCCACCATCAATTCTTTAGAGAGGCATAATGAAATGATCATCTTGGGTGATTTCAATAACAACTGGCTAGATAGTTCCTCTGCCAATGAGAGGAATTTATTTAATAGTGTAAACCTCACTCAGCTAATTACTGAGCCAACTAGAGTTGATTGTCGATCTTCATCTCTAATAGATTGGATTCTGGTTACTAACCCAGAAAGAATAACCACATCTGGTG
The DNA here is from genome assembly GCA_022702515.1 of Ilyophis sp. 1 JC-2022. Classification (NCBI taxonomy): domain Eukaryota; kingdom Metazoa; phylum Chordata; class Actinopteri; order Anguilliformes; family Synaphobranchidae; genus Ilyophis; species Ilyophis sp. 1 JC-2022. The sequence goes on from CM040400.1 coordinate 34,315,360, forward strand.
TTATGTCTGACTGTTTTAGCGATCATTCCGTTATATTTTGTGTTTGGAAAATCAGAATTCTAAATTCTCCTCCTAAATGTATTAGATTGAGACAATGTAAAAAAATGAACGTTGATTGTTTTATTGATGATGTCACTGCTATCAATTGGGATAGGTTTCAGTTAATTCCTTATCCTGAGGATGCTTGGAACTTCTTTCAATCTGAGATCACTAACATTATTAATAAGCATGCTCCTATGAAGTCTATTAGAGTTAAAGGCAGACACTTACCCTGGATCAGTTCAGATCTCATCAACCTTTTTAAACAACGGGACAAAGCCTGGGACAAATATCGCCTGTCTAAAGATCCTGTTGATTGGGAAACCTACAGATGTTTAAGAAACGTATGCAAGACTAAAACAAGGAATGCAAAATCGAATTATTACAAAAATAGCCTTTCCCACGATTTTAATAATCCTAGACAGTTTTGGAATCAGTTGAACCGTGTTCTCAATAAAACTAACAAAAGCCTCATAAACCGGATACAATTTAACAATGAAATTATTTCTGATCCCTTACTCATTTCCCAAGCTTTTAATGAGCATTTCACTTCTATCTGTGGTTCCCATGATGCTAATTCTTATGGTATGGCTGACTCCTCAAACTTCACTACTTGTAATAGTTTATTTTCTTTACAAAAAATCATGCCTATGGATGTTTATAATGTGTTGTGTGAGCTTAAAGCTAGTAGTGCAGGTCCAGATGGTATGGAAGCTAAATTTGTTAAACTAGCAGCACATGTATTGATGTATCCCCTTGCAGACCTATTTAATTTATCTTTGTCTACTTGTTCAATTCCCTCTATATGGAAATGTGCCCGAGTTACCCCTATTCTCAAAGGTGGAAACTCATCAGATATGAATAATTATCGACCTATTTCTATTATCTGCTTTATTGCGAAAATTTTTGAGAAATTGATTTTTGACCAACTGTCTCATTATATTAATGTACATAATATTTTATCATCATCCCAATCTGGGTTTAGACCAAACTTCTCAACTACTACTGCTCTTCAAAAATTTACTAGCGATGTGTTTTCATCCTTTGAGAAAGGCCAACTCACTGGTGCCATTTTTATTGATCTTTCCAAAGCTTTTGATATGGTTGATCACTACTTCCTCCTTGATAAGCTTTACTCCATTGGTTTTTCTCAAAATGCTCTTTTTTGGTTTAATGCATATCTTCATAATCGCCGTCAATGTGTTGTTATTCAGGGTTCTCAGTCTGATTATTTAATTGTTGAAAGGGGGGTTCCTCAAGGTTCCACTCTTGGACCACTTCTTTTTTCTATTTTTATCAATGACCTTCCCCTAGCATGCTCCAATTGTCTTGTTCATCTCTATGCTGATGACACTGCCATATACACTTCTGATACTGACATAGCACAAATTCAGAATTCCTTACAGTCAGACTTTTATTCAGTCCAAAACTGGTTTCATAATAACAAACTTGTATTGAACAAGAAGAAGTCTTGTAGCATGGTGTTTGGTTCAAGGCATATGCGCCCACATCTCCTAGATTTAAATATTGTCTATGATAATGGTTTACCCCTCGAGAAGGTGGAGCAGTTTAAATATCTTGGACTCTGGATTGATCCTGAACTCTCCTTTAAACCCCATATTGACTTTATTATAAAAAGAGTATATGGTTGTCTTGGCTCACTGTATCGCTCGATTAATTGCTTCACTTTTGAGATTAGGAAAAGAATAATTTCTCAACTCATTCTACCTATTATAGATTATGTTGATATAGTTTATCAAAATACCACTGTTACTTATCTTAGGCCTCTTAATGTAGTGTTTAATTCCCTATGTCGATTTGTCCTTAGATGTCCCTATAGAACGCACCACTGTCTTATGTATGACTCACTCGATTGGTTGCCACTTAAAGCTAGAAGACAATTTCATTGGGTTCAATTCATTTTTAAATGTATTAATTTTAATTATCCCTCATACCTGAAACAGTACTTGGTCCCACGTAGATCTTCCTATTCATTTAGGCGTTTGCAAGATCCCTGTTTCAATGTCCCTAGAATCTTTACAGAAGTAGGTCGTAGGTCATTTGCATATAAAGCCCCTTCTGACTGGAATAACCTCCCCCGCTCCCTTAGGTCCATTACTTCCTACCGCTGCTTTAGGTCATCTTTACTTTCTCAGCTCAAAACAACCTGTGCATGCTTTTAATTTAATTTGAATTTCTACAATGGTGTCTTCTACTTGATTTGTTTTTATTATTCTTTTTTCTTTATTATTTGTTGTTATTTTTCTTATTTTTCTTTTCTTATTGTTATTATTACTTTTATGATGATGATCCATATCATTATTATTATTGTTTCACTTCTCCTGGTCACTGACGTTTAGTCTCCTGAACAATATTGGTGGTTTTGGGATGTGGAGGGTTTGGGTAGGTGGGAGTGGACGAGCTGTGTTTGTATCTGTGTGTTATTATAAGTTTTGTATTGTATGTAACATGTTGTTTGTATGTTTGTGTTTTGGGACCCCCTCGAAAATGAGATGGTTCATCTCAAGGGGCTATCCTCAATAAATTCAAATTCAATTCAATTCAACTTATGCCATGCCCTTTAGACCAAGCGCTAAGATTGTTAAAATATTGCCCTAAGTTTTTCTTCGTGGCTGGCCAAAGGAATCTCTGCACAGAAATAGCGGCAATGGCAGGAGCTAATTTGGTAGGTATAAATGACGTAGACCTTTACCCCTCATTTTTTTAAAAACTAAAATCCATAATTTGAATTTGGAGATCTCCCAACGACCTACTATACTAGATACTATCAAAGGGCAGTCACGGATAAAAATGAAAAGTCACAAAGCACACACTTATTTTAAAAAGTAAAAATATTATGATATTTGGTTGGTTTCGGTTAAAAATATATTTTGGGCTCGTTTTGAGTCGCCATTTGGCTGGAAAGTCTTGCAAGATCCGGCAACCCTGCGCCCCACCCTTGCCATGTCACATGTTGTTTTTGTTATATTTGACTTGAAAAGTGTACTCCTGAATGTACTCAATGAAACCCCAGAAGTAAGTGTATCATACGGGGGTTTAAAGCATACTATATTTAGAGAAAATTTTGCCTACTTAACGACTTTTTCGCCCTGTTTACTCAACAAGCCTACCTAATAGTATGGACGGGTGCTGATTCAGACACAGCCTAGGTGACCAAGCCAAGAGACGGTTGCTTAGTATGTTCAGTAGTCTCGCCCGAATGTTCTCCTCAAAATCATCTGGGCGAGAGTGCCTGCTACATGGTTGCACATTCTTTAGCTGTGTCTCACGTGTATCTGGAGGATATTTAGTTGTCCCAATTGCAGTCAGCCATTGTTTTCACGCACCCTCATCTTTCAGTAGCCAGTAAGAATAAATTCCTTACTTTCTTTGCCGACATTTAACCCTTGAAATTTGCAACACAATAGTGAAGCCGCTTTTTCCTTTCAGTAGAACTTAAGCATTAAATAAATTAAACTGAACACCATACAACTACATTATCTTTCTATTGTGGATAGTTTGCAAGCAAGTGACGTTAGCCTAACTTGAACAATGGTTTCTAGGCCAAGTAGTAACACTGTTTATATTCAGTAGGAGTGGCCACCTGTAACTGGCATTGTCTGTAAGTGCCCGCCCCATTGTAGTCTGTAGTAAAGCAGGAAACTGGACCATGTGCAGTAGTTTGGGGCTATATCTCTACTCTCACTACATGTAAAGAGTTGGCTGAGAGTGTGGAGGGAAGTCCTTTACTCTCTCTTCATTAGGTTCAATTTCAGATGGGTTTTTGAGCTGGAGAATTTTCAAGATGAAGATGAAGGAAATAGCAGAGTCTTCTATTCAGTTTAACCTTTTATTAAGCTTTGATGCCAACGCAACCTGGTCTCACAGCCCATTCGTATCTATTCTGCGAAGTTCCAGTACCCGAAAATTCGTACATATCCTACGAATCAGCGATTCCACACCACGTGACTTTACGATTTTCTCCGATGAATTACGAGACAAAACGGCGATCCACCACATCCCGGGGGAACACATCCCGTTATCGCCGTCCATTTGACTTGAAGTGCCGGTGCCTTCTTGTCCTTTCGATTTGTTAGCTAACAGCATAAAGATGCCTAAAACTTGTTGTTTAGTGGGATGCGCTGCAAACAAGGTAAAAAAAACCAGAATTGCAGTTTTATAAGATTCCGAACCGCCAAACGGAGCCCATAAGACGAGAAAAGTGGATCCAAGCAATAAGACGTGAGGCGTCGGCGGACATGCTTATGTGTGCAGCAGGCTTTTTTCACAGGTAGCCTAAGTCAAATAAGTTATCAAATTGTCAATTTACTATATTGCTTAAGTAACGCTAAAACATTTTGACCATATGCAAATAGTTTGTAGTGGAATGTGGATAAATCGGAGTGCTGTAAGGTTACAGTAGCCTATGTAGGGGGGGGAGTCAAAGTGGGACTCAGGAAACCCTGTCCTTTGGAAGAACCTGGGAACTGGAGCATATCAGGCACTTCAAAGGACCAGAGGGCCGTGTAATAAAATAATCGGTTACTCCGACTTCCTTTGGGGTCAGGCTTTTTGCTCCCAAGAATGTCCCCATCTGCTAAAGACGGAGATAAGGGCAAATGGAACTGTTTGCCATGATTGTAAATGTATCTTCAAAGAGCATTTACGGTTGGAAAAGTCATCCAGACCCTGGCCAAACCATGGGAAAGGAATGTCCTCACAGGACATCTGTGGTCTCCAGTAACCCAACACCTGGGCACTTCCTATGGGAAAGCCATTGGACAATACCACAGTGCCCTCATTTGGGCACCCCTGTCATTACACTCTTTAATTCTCTTCTGTACCAGGACTCTAAAATGTCTGTTAAGATTGTTAATAACCATGTAAAAACCTACAGACATTGCGCATGCGATCCTTATATTGTTACATTATGTCTTATGTGGTAGTAACAGGAATTGCATGTGAAATGGTTCACCAGGAGGGAATTTTCATAACAACTGCACCATAATATTATATCACCTTAACCTGTTTGGTATGTATGGATTCAGGTAAAATCAAGGAATTGACTGAAATATATTTCATACCAAATAAAGTTTAATAAAGCATAGTTTCAGGAACTCAGGGAAATCCTGTGACAGTAGAATGTCCTCTCTGGTAATTACCCCCTTTTCCCCTCTCCCTACTCAAACATCCCCCAAAGGTGGGGGTCTAAATTCCAGATTGACCACCCTTCCAGGTTAATTTATGGCACAGATGCCTGGTTCAAACACATGATTTGGCATAAAAGGAAGAGAGACAAGCCTATCAGGGAAGATTGTAACCGTCTTTAGTGGGGTTCTCAAGTTGGGAAAGGCAGTCAAGTTCTGCCCGCAAAACAGGGTTGGTAGTGCATGGTTCTGGTGATTTGATGTGAAGAGAACCCTTGGGCGTTCTACGCCAGTTCTTGTCAAATTTGCCTTAAGGAGCCCTCTGAATGCACTCTGACCTGGGCTCGCAACTATATATGACAAATATAATGCATGTATTGTGTTGGCTAGACCCCCAAACTCTGCGTTCTCCAACGAACTGAAATTCAGCAATAATGCTGATTCCGGCAAGCATATATTGAGTAATGGTGGTACCTAAGGACGAGTGTAACCACTCCGAGCTCCACGCATGTTTAACCCAAATTCTAAATTATAATTTTAAATGGAGTCAGATACATTACGAGAGTAAAACAATAGTAACTATTGTAATTGTGCTCTGTTCATATGAATGGAGGATAAATAAATAACATCTGTTGTTTGCGTCACATCAGCTGAGGGAAAACACGTTGCACCTTCCTCCCTCAGCTATTCCCTCATTAGTTTAGCTGTGCGAGTCCTACACCTATTATATTTGCAAGTGCAAAATATTATCATCCACTCACAAAAAAGTGGGCATCATCGTTGTATGTGTGTAGATTCTTAACAAACGGTGAGACAAAGAAAAAGCAATCCAACAATATTGCGTTTGTCAATATACCTTTTCCTCTCTGGTAGACACAGGGTACCAAAATAGTCCTTTGACATGCTGAAATGTGGTGTTCTTCTTTGAACCTGATCCTGGCAGTGACCAGCAGCCAGTGGACTGACCTCAGCAGGGGGGTGATGTGTGAAACCTTTGGGAAGAGCAAGCCAGACGTGAGATAACCATAGTCTGGGTCGAGTAGGTGGTCAGGTATGGTCGAATTCTCCTGATGTTGTACAGGAGGAACCTGCAGGACCATGCTGTTGCCCTGATGTGCTCCATGAATTCCAGCTGGTCATCCAGGACCATCCCCAGGTTCCTTGCAGAGCGGGAGGCAGCCACCATAGTACCGTCAACGGTGATGGAGAGGGCTTGCAGTGGGGAGGTCCTGTGAGGTATGAAGCACAGTTCCGTATTGTCAAGGTTGAGCTTCAGGTGATGAGTAGCCATCCTCATAGAAATGTCAGCCAGGCAGGCAGATATCCTCTCCTTAACCTGTTAGGTAGAGGGGGGAATGAGAAATAGTGCTATATAAGCGAAATGTCCAATAAAAAAACAATGGTATACTGAATAAAAAACTGTCAGTAACATGACAAGTGTTGATGTATAAATCACTGTTAACATACTTCTAAAATGCTATTTCAAAAAGCAAGACCTGCATGCTAACAATTAATTCAGGGAGCAAAGATGCAATCTAAACAGGCGAGTCTTGAGTCTACGCCAGAAGATGGTCAAAAGGGCAGAAGGGCCAAGACCAGAGGCCTCAGTTATAAAAAGTACTTTAGATCAAATTTGATCTTACGTGTGGCGTACATAGAAAATCACTACAAAGTAGTGACAGTTGCAGCCAGGATCAGGTTCAAAGTTCTGACCCTGGCTTACACTGCAGCCAATAGGACAGGCCCCGTCTACCTGCAGGACTTGATCCAGAACTATGTTCCTGCTCGACCACTTCGCTCGTCTACAGCAAGGCGACTCGCACTTCCCCTCCATGTCAATGGCTCGTCCCAACTGAGGAGCTTTTCCACCCTAGCTCCCCAGTGGAGGAACCAACTTCCCATTCCCCTACGTTCTATGCCAACCCTGCCTGCGTTCCGTCGTGGCCTGAAAACACACATTTTCAGATTCCACCTGGACTGATACTTATCTAGGACCTCTCATGGTACTTGTTCTTGTTTAATTGTGTGTTGAAGTTTATAATATTTAGAATAGAATTGTAGTAGAGCTGATTTACCCAGTTTACTGTGAACTACATTCAATGTTCATTACTAGGGATAGCTGCTACTTTATGGGAAGGATGTGCTTTCTTATCTGTTCTGTAGTTACTTTGATGATGTTTCTGTATGCACTTACTGTATGTCGCTTTGGATAAAAGCGTCTGCTAAATGACTGTAATGTAATTTATAAAATTTCAACGTGACTCCATTTGACCGTGGAAATGGTTGTAGCTCCACGTCACCGCACATGAACGCTTATTTGGCATGGAACATTATTGGTGTTGTTATCAGCCTACAAAATGAGTTTCATTATAAATTGAAAAGGAAACTGATAGTCTAATTACTGAATTTTAAGTCTTTCTTACATTATATACCATTATTGTATGACATGCAGAAACTTGTAAATTGGGGCATAGTGAATGCGAGATTCATTATGATTCACAAAGTGTTACTCATTAAAGACAACATAATGTATCCTATAAATAGTCTACTGTAAGCATTACATTATAGGCATTTAGCAGACGCTCTTATCCAGAGAGACTTACACAACTTATTACATTTATCCATTCATACAGCTGGATATATACTGAAGCAATGCAGGTTAAGTACCTTGCTCAAGGGTACAACGGCAGTGTCCTACCTGGGAATCGAACCTGCAACCTTTCGGTTACAAGTCCAGCTCCTTAACCATTATACTACACTGCCGCCCGTAAGCAAACAATGAACACTCAACCATGGCTGTGCTAGCTTTATTGGAGGACATGGCAAACCATGCATTCAATTTGAAGTTTATTTTAAATTTATAGACGGAAGATACGTACGACAGACGTACGCTATTTCAAACAAGCGCAGCCAATTTAATAAATAATGCCTACATCCATTTAAATAAATGTGCTTACGTGAAAGTTAAAGATGACATCCAAGTACTTTTTTTATAAATGAGGCCCCAGGAGCTGAGTGGAGTAGCTGGTGAGAAATGGGCAGATTCTTCAGATGTTGCAGAGGAAGAATCTGCATGCTAGGTTCACCAATGCTATGTTCTCAGCAAAGGTCAGGTTGTTGAAGAACGTCACTCTGAGGTTGATTGCAGACTGGGTGGCAGTCACTATAGTGCTGTCCAAGGTGATGGAGAGGTCCCGTAACAGAGAGGGCTTTTTAGGCCAGACTAAGCTGTGTCAGCTGTTCATCCCGGATGAAATGCCACAAGGCAGGCTAAGATGCGTGAATAGAACGGTGTGTCAGATGTGGGAAAGAGAGAAATAGTTGAGTATTGCAAAGTCATCTGCAGTTAGCCAGAGGGATGTGGGCGGGTTGATGAGGGGGGGGGACAACAACAGTTTACGTGGGTTACAGCATGACGCTTGAATCTTACTTCAAGTTGCACTCTGTCACTCACTTATACCATATTCAAGCTTTACTAATAAAATGAGTACACTTACAATTACTCTATATAATTGCTCTATAGAATTACTCACTATACGTATGCATCTATTACATTCCCTGCATTGCTTCTCAAGCTTCTGGATTTGAGAATTTTTTGTACCATGCTTGAGAGATTGTGTTGGCTTAAACTAACAACAACAAAAAAAAGTCTGCCAGTCTGCAAATAACAGGATTCCTAAATGCTTACGAAGGTAATCCCATATGCAAAAGGTCTGTAAAAATCTTATAAAAATCACATATGCCATATACAAAACTTATCAAATAAATATGTGGTAGAGAACTAGCATATACATTTCATGCTAAAATTAAATAGTTCCCTAATACATGGTACTGTGAATCTGGAAACAGCAACTGAAATCATGTCGAGTTCTCCAAATTGTAAAATCTGGAAACAGCAACTGAAATCACGTTACAAACCAAATTGTAAAACTCCGCGCGGCTAGACCAATGAGGGAATAGCTCGGAGGGAAGGTTTAAGCGTGATGTATTCCGCTATTGCTGTGGGAAAAGGGAAAAGTTATGAAAGTTAATAAAGTAATATTAATGTTCTTGCAACCGGGTTAGACTGCTCTTTAGATTCACGGGATCAGCTAATAAGGGACCACGAATCAAAGGTAATCGTATCACGTTACCTTCCGCTTTAAGTCTGGTCTACCTTGACCCCAGTTTATCCAAAAAACAGTCTGTGTGCATTACATTAAATCATCAGCCACCAACGCTGATTCTGTACTCGTTTATCTGACTCCATTTATAATTATAATTTAGAATTTTGGTTAAACATGCGTGGAGCTCGGAGTGGTTACACTCAACTCGCCCTTAGGTACCATCATTACTTCAATATATGTTTGCCGGAATCAACATTATTGCTGAAGCTCAGTTCGGTGGCGAACGCAGAGGTTGGGGGTCTACCCAACACAATACATGATATTCATTTATCATAGATAGTTGCGAGCCCAGGTCTGAGTGCATTTAAAGGGCTCCTTAAGGCAGATTTGACAAGAACCGGCGTAAAACGCCCATGGGTTCTCTTCACATCAAATCACCAGAACCATGCACTACTCTGAGTGTATTTAAAGGGCTCCTTAAGGCTAATTTGACAAGAACCGGCGTAGAACGCCCATGGGTTCTCTTCACATCAAATCACCAGAACCATACACTACCCAACCCTGGTTGTGGGCCGTCACTTGTCTGCCTACCCAACTTGAGAACGCCACGTCTGTACCAGGCCGCTGATCAGTCGGTCCTGGGTCAGAATTGTCCCCCTGAGTCTTCAGTCGTAATTTAGGCTGAAAAGGGTATAAGATGGATGAGAGCCCACTTAAATCCTTCGAGCCTCCCTCTCTCGGGCGCAGCTCCAGGCTGGATTTCTTTCCACTGAGTTCCTTCCACCAGACTCCTCTGAGTGAACAAGATTCAGCCTCTCTGTTTCCCAGTTGTCTCCTTTTCAGAAACCCTGATCACAGAGTGCACTGCTCACTTACTAACGCAGTTGGTTTCAGCTTACAGTGGCCTGACTGTACATTGAGCCGAGCGCAGCGGCCATGGGCTCCACTACAGGGACGTCACTCAGGTGCTCCACTACAGGGATGCAACTCATGTGCTCCACTACAGGGACGTCACTCAGGTGCTCCACTACAGGGAAGCCACTCATGGTCTTACTGCTCTATGCGACCCGACCGGCCGGTGACCCAGTCGATAGCGATCCCCAGCCCAGTGTCACACCGAGCCCCGTAGTGGTAGTCAGCCACCCGGTTGGGAACCGACGGTCTGATCCCTATCCCACTTTGCTATGGGCATAGAAACTTTGACCGTTTTCACCAGCCTTGCCTGTTCACAGAGATCAACTCTGCTAGGTGTGGACTGTCATCCACGTACCACGCAGTGCCTGCATACTTACATGCGACAACTACGCCGACTAGACGGTACCACGGCAGTATGTCAATTCATACTTCATCAGACACGGGGGCCTTCAGTCTTCTCCCCAGCACTATATCTAGTTTTTAACGTGCCCTCGGAACTTTGCAATTCCGCCACCGCCTGTTGTGTGCTAGGTTCGGGGGGCCTAATCCCCTGCCTAACGCACGTTAAATATAAAAAGAATTGGATAACAGGCAGGGAGGTCATTAGCTTGGAATTAGCCCTGCGTGAGATGCAGGAGTTCTGACTCTGAGACTCAAGCATACACACCACAGTGCTTGGAACGCTGCAGCTCAGATCATGCAGACAATTGAAGCTGGAAAAAAGGGATTAAAAGAAAGATGCAGTTGATGTGAAAACATGGTAATTTATTAATGACAAATAATCACTGGTTAAAACTGTGAGAGCAAACACGAACACATTCAATGCCTATAACTAAACACAGGATAACATGCTGCCAAGACAAATAAACATGAACAAGTTCACAAACAAAGTATATCACCAAGTGATTCCGTACGGTGTGACTATGGTACCAGGAGAACTGTTAAGCAGATTCTCCTCGAATATCCCTTTGGGATGTCCTTAAATGCAGTACAGCGCCGGTATGCACACTCCACAAGTCCCTTTGTTTGTCCAAATAAGGTCTGGCAGGACTTCTCTAAGTTTCACCACCCAGGGACCCCCCTCCAGGGAGAGAAACAGAGTCTACCTCTCCCAATCTAGTGACAGTAATAAGACTCTTTGAACGACGGCGCGTGATCTTATGATCTTCTCTATCATATCTAGATATCAGGTGAGGTCCCGGTGATGGCCACTCTAGGTTCCAGACACTTATATGGACAAGCGCATCCCTGATAACCTATACAATCCTCCTTTCACATTCTTTATTTCTCCCCCTCCTATACTTTCACATACCACACGCTTCAATTAGTATTATCCAGGTTCACCACATTTATCATATTATCCACAATTACTTTATACTTTCACAATTACCAATTTACATGCACATACATATGATTCAATATACATATACAGCTTTGTTTAATATGTTCACCATTCAGTCCAGAACCTAGGCCGTAAAAGACCTGTGAGCAAGCCTGAGTTCCCGGCGTCATTAGAGATGCCGTTTCCTTCTGATGTCAAGTTGTAGGCTCAACCCCAGCTGTAGTTTACGAGGCCGTGAGAGGTCAGAGGAAAAGGTTCTCAGGCCACCAGGTAAATTGTTTTATTGCACCCTCAAGGAAGTCACCACCAGCTGCAAGGGTTTATGACTGATTTCCAGCCATACAGTACTCCTTATAAAAAAAACATTGAGCGACTGTATAAGAATTGTATAGAAATATATAATATAATAGGCTACTAATCAACATGCTTTTTATAAAACTTTGCAACTATGATCATATATGATTTTTACAGACCATTTGCATATGGGACACCTCGGTTTTATGAATGAAGTTCAACCATCGAGATAAATAAGAAGAACTGGAGACAGCTTCCGCTTACCGGTTCCATGGATTTCTATGGGAGCTGCTCATTGGCGCATGAAGCCAATGAAGTTCAACACATCACGTCTCTGGCAATACCACAGATATATAGTTCGGTGGGCAATACACACAGTGCGCAGAATCATAGGAATCGCAGTTCATTACAGAAGTTAACGGGGAGACGCGGTTGTTTCTATTACAGATCTGCTCAGTTTTGTCATGTTATACGCTCTGATGGCTAGCTCACAAGCTAAATCCATTAACAATCACATTGCAGTCTATGCATTATGCACTGATCTGAACAGACCTAGCTAACGTCAGCTAGTATAAACATAGCCTATAAATAGCAACCCACACAGATAAAGCAGAGACAAAGACGCTCGATAATTATACATCATATTGCATTAAAATGCAATTACGAAATAAGAAAGGTATTCTATGAATGTACTATAACTATAAGCATAAACTATAAGTACAATACCGACAGCTTACCCATTCGCTTTATTTCTTCGTGAAATAAAAATGGTGGATCTCCGTTTTGTCTCGTAATTCATCGGAGAAAATCGTAAAGTCACGTGGTGTGGAATCGCTGATTCGTAGGATATGTACGAATTTTCGGGTACTGGAATTTCGTAGAATAGATATGAATGGGCTGTGAGACCAAGTTAGCCAACGGGAGGTCCTTTACCCTACGCAGAGGATTAGGAGTTCCCTGAACAAAGACAGACATTAGTTTATATAATATCTTAACTCCTCTACCTAACTAATACACCAATAATGTGCGTTTTTTTCTTGGGCTCTTTCTTAGCTACCTGGTGTAGTCGGTATCCCTTTCTTTATGTTTACTTCCTGACAAATTGTGCATCTTGATATCATGCTAGGAACATGTTCTGTTAGTTTTCGGATTTTAATTTAGCTCTGCAAATTACCTCTATTAGTGAGCTTGGTGCAATTGCTTTCCCTGTACATAATTACCACCATATTGCTGTAGACTTATCTAACCCACATCCTCTATTTTCCCATTCCACCTTTTCTGACACTGTAGAAGCCTCTTGTGCCTCTATTAGGTCTTGCAATGCCACCTCCTCTACATTCAGAAGCACCTGTTGATCTGCTGTAGGCCAGTACTCCAACTCCTCTGCTGCTAGTTTAGCAGCTTTATCTGCATAATCGTTTCCTGCTGACACAGGATCTGCTCCATCTGTATGTGCTGCGCACTTTATAATTGCAATTTTTGCTGGTTGTTTTATAGCCTCCAACAGTTCTTTTACCTCGAAAATGTTTTTTATAGGGTTTTCCCCTGCAGTGAGAAACCCTTGTCTTGACTATATTCCCCCAAAACTGTGTACTACCCCACAAGCATACGCTGAGTCACAGTATATATTAATGGTTTGTCCTGCACCCCTTCTGGAGGTTCTTGCTAGGGCTACCAGTTCTGCTTGTTAGGCGCTTGTCCCTGGGCTTAGGGCTGATTCTTCGATCATTTGATATGTCCATGGCCCTTCTTGTTATACTATAGCATATTCGGCTCTCCTTTTTCCTGTGTGGGGATCAATGGATGATGAACCCTCCACAAAGAACATATATGTTCCGGAACCATCAGTGGTTCATGGTGCAGGTCTTTTCGAGCTCTTGCTTCTGCTTCCACCACTTTTTCACATTCATGTGGTTAGCCTTCTTCTGGAGTCATCATTAATTCCACTGGGTTCACTGCTTTGCATCTGACAATGGTCAATCCTGGCTGTGTGAGCAGGATCTCATATCCTGATACTTTCCGGTGAGTTAGGGACGATTTCCCTCTACTGAGTAGTGCTTCTACTGCATGTGACACATACAGGGTGACTTCATGCCCTGCTGTTATTGGCGTTGCCTTCTCTACTGCAAAGGTGGCTGCTTCCAGTCCTTTCTCACATGTGTGGAGTCCTCTTTCTACTGCATCTAGTCTCATACTGTAATAGGCAATGGGTTTGTGTTTTTCTTGCTTTTTTTGGGTCATTACTGCTGTGGCAAACCGCTCTTTTTCTGCACAGAACAGGTGGAACCGTTTGTTGTAGTCTGGGAGTCCCAGAGTTGGAGCTGTTTGTGATGCTTGCTTAAGTCCAGTGAAAGCTGATTTTGTCCCTGGGAACCACTCAATTTGGTGTCTTCCTGCTTTATTTAGGCACAAATCTCTTAGTGGCCGTGCCATTTCCGCATAGTCACAAATCCATTGCCTGCAGTGTCCTGTCATTCCATCTCTTTCACCGTTCTTGGTCTGGGCACCTTCGAGATTGCTTCAATTCATTCTTCAGAAATACTTTTGCTTCTTTTCTTAAGAGTTTGACCCAGGTACTGCACTTGTTCTTAACAAAACTGTAACTTTGACTTGGATACTTTGCAGCCTTTTAGTGCCAGTTCTTGTAACAGCCTCTTACTGTCCTCTTTGCATGCAGTCATACTTGGGCTGCATAGGAGAAGGTTGTCCACGTACTGAATGAGAGTGCTTCCCCCCTTTGGCACAAAGTCCACTAGGTCATTTATGACCATTCGATTGAACAGGCTAGGGGATTCTACATATCCCTGAGGCAGTTTTTGATAAGTGTACTGTTGCCCCCTGTATGTGAATGCATACAAATACTGGGACTCGGGGTGCACTGGGATTGAGAAAAATTCTGAACATAGTTATATAACTGTGTAGTGGGTTGTATCACTTGAGATGTTAGTTAATATGCTTGAGGGATCTGGTACAATTGGGTCTGCAATTACTTAGTCATTGAGTGGTCTGAGGTCTTGTACCATCCTCCATTTTCCTACCGTTTTCTTAACTGGTAAGATTGGTGTGTTGCATGGGCTGGTTGTAAGGGTATATCACCCCAGCTTTCAGAAGTTCTTGTATAGTGGTGCTAATTTCTTCCTCTGCATTCTTGTTCAGGGGGTATTGAGGGATCCGGGGTCCCATCATGCCTAGTTTCAGTTGTATCTTCACCTGTCCAGCTGAACGCATGAGGCCGATGTTGTGCCCCCCCTTCTGCCCAGAGTTCTTTTGGGACATCCTGTAGGTACTCTTCTTGTTCTTCTCTGAGCGTCATTATTGCTTCCACTTCCAGTGTGTGTTTCTCCATGCGTACTGGAGTCTTTAGGTCCAATGATAAGAACCAATCTGTGGGGCAGACATTATTCAACAATCCGGGTATGTTAGTAGGGAGGTACTCCTGCTGCTGCATCATTTTTTTTACCATCGGTCCAATATTTTTTGCTTCAAATCCTGGGTTGACACCCAATGTTACATGGGGAGTTACTGTGTCCCCCATCATGTACCATTGCTCTGTTTGTAAGTTCTTCTCTCCCAGAGGTATCATAGCCCCAACCCCTTTTTTTCCTATGTAGATGCCTCTTGCATGTATCACTCCCTGTTTTCCGTCTATCTCCTTGAAGTCCTGCGCGTACTCTTCACCTTCTCCCTTTGGGTCGAAGAATAAGGTCATGTGGAGCTGATCCCTCATTTCTGCCTGACTGATACTTTCTTGCAGTACTGGGCATGTTCTTGTCCATAGCTTCCAATATTTATTAAAATTATTTTCTTGTGGTAACTGTCCCCAGTAGACTACTGGGCCGCCCTGTTCATTGTTTAACATGTCCATCACATATTGTCCAGATGATCCAGGAAAAGTGCAAATCAGCCCTTGATGCGTGCATGAAATGGTGGCATTCAATTTGCACAGCAGATCCCTTCCTAGCAAATTTACAGGTACGTTAGGGGTATATAGGAGTCTTGCTGCAATTTGTAAGTGGCAAGTATGCTCCATCCAGACTAATATAGGAGTGGGTCGCTCCAGTATCTATTAAAAAGTTGCATGTTTTCCCTCTTATGAGAATACCAATTTGTGGTTAATCTGTGGCTCTGCTGGATGTTATAGATAGCATTTCCTTTGCCTTACACTCTCCCTCTGTTCCTAGAGGTGTGGGATTCTCAGGACATCCGTATTGATTCTGGTGGGGACTCATCCCCCATTCTTGTTGTGGCTGCCATCCCTCCTGCTGCTGCCTATACGTGTTTTGCTGTGAGGTTATTGCTGTCTGATTCTCGGATCCTTGATGTGATGGCATTATCTGGGGCCAACCCCCAGGGTTTGCTCCTTAGTTCATGCGGCCTCTTGATTGGAATTCTCCCCTTCCTCTGCCTCTTCTCTGACCTGTCCAACAGTTTCCGGCCCAGTGTCTCATCCTTCTACATTTCCAGCAGTCTCTTTACTGCTGCCACTGGCCCTGGTTTGTCCATGGGGACACTGGCCCTTGGGAATTTGGTCCTGCCCATTCAATGATGGGCCCTGTCCTCCTTGGACTTGGGGTGAGGGTGGGGGTGTCTGTATCTGCTGGGTTATCACTGCTGCTTGAGTTCCCTGTTTTTCTTTCTCCTCTTCTTTCTCCTTTTTGGCTATCTGGAGAAGTAACAGCTTCTTCTTTAGAGATTTATTCAGCCCTTCTGAGTTCTTCACATTTTCCCTGTGCAGCCTCACATGGTGGACAAGATGGGCTCTGTGTTTATCCCAATTCTCCTGGAGCATTTATTAGATTCACTGGATCGAGCTGCTTAACATCCCCCATGCACAGGGGCAGGTGGGTAGCTCTCATCTCTACTTTCGCTATCCATGGCCCTACTCCCTCTGTTATTCTTGGTAAATCCTTAACCATGTTCTCCAGGTCTATTGACGACTATGGGGTGTACTTAGTGAGTGGTTGTTGTCTCCCTGGTTGGGATATGACTTGCAATGGGGCCAGGAGGTTTCTTCTTCATCCTCTTCCTCTCTTTCTTCCCCTGGGGGCTATCGATCAGGTGCTCTTCTTCTGCCGCTCCTCCTGAGGATTTTTCTGGCACTGTTCTGGATATCACAACTGATATTGCAGACTCAATTCTTGAACTTGTTGCTGTGAGTACCCTCCTTCATGCAGGAATGCTTGTTCCACTTTTTTCACCTCACTTAGGGTTTGCTTCAGCATTTCCTTTGTCACTTTCTTCTTCCTTGTTGTACTGTCATCTAAGTCTTTACTATCAGAGGAGCTTCATCTCTGGGAAGGACAGTTGACCTTAGTTTCACTTTCCCTTTGATGTCATATTCTCCTCTCCTTGGGTCTCTTCCAGCTCTTCTTGGTTCTACTTTTGGTTTAGTTTCTTCTTCCCACATCTCAACACCTCTCTCTGCTTCTTCCATTGCCTGTTGATATCCGGTGGCACATATATAGCTTGGTGCTCCCTTCAGATTCACGTGCCCCCGGTGACTTGCCTGTTTCTTTTTTGGAACTTGTCATTCCCTGATTTTCTGGGCTGCCGTGAGCTGTGTGGAGGCGTGTGCATGGTGTGCTATTTGCGGGATTTACCTTGTTTTCTCGGCTGTCACTCCAGGCTGTCTCTGGTTTTTTTATTACAATGGTTTCCAAATTCTCTTGTACTTCCTTGGTCCCTTTTACTTTCTCCAACTCTGGCTTCATCCTCCCAGTAGTCTCAGGCCCCTGGCTCAGACCCTGTTGTTCCCCAATGTTGTTCACTAGGGGATACAGGCCTGCAGCCTTAATGGCTCAATTTCGCAGGCCTCCATTTGTCTGGTGGTCGCTCTGATGACGCTGGTTGGGGGTTCGCCTTCGGCTGTGTAGTATAATGGTTAAGGAACTGGACTTGTAACCGAAAGGTTGCAGGTTCGATTCCCAGGTAGGACACTGCCGTTGTACCCTTGAGCAAGGTACTTAACCTGAATTGCTTCAGTATATATCCAGATGTATAGGAATGGATAAATGTAAGAAGTTGTGTAAGTCGCTCTGGATAAGAGCGTCTACTAAATGCCTGTAATGTAATGTCATCTCCACAGTTGCTCTCCATCTGAAAGACTAATTTTTCCATTGACTTAGATGTACTCTGTGAGTTCTCAACTTTCCCTTCTTGCCCTTACTCTCCTTTCTACACAACATTGTTTCCACTGATTGCAAGTATTGAAGCCCAAAAGTGCCTAAGGGACCACCTCTTGTCCACTTTTCTCATTTCTTCATGGTATGCCCATAGTCTGTTTGAAATAACTCACTCATGCAGGAGAGAGGTGTCTTGGGCCTTGGGTTTAAAGGCTCACCCTTATACTTCCATCCATGTTTTAACCCTATTAGTTCCCACTTAGTGACTGTGACTCGTGTAGTTCCTCTCTTTGAATGACCCTGAACTGACTTCCCCTTTACCTCTTCAGTTCTCAATTCCCTCAATTGGGTACACACCACCCAAACGGCTTTGTCTGCCCACCCGTCTAAGCCTATTTCAAATGTTTCTCCTGTTTCTATGGCCTTGGGTAATTTATCAATCCCTGAATG
Organism: Ilyophis sp. 1 JC-2022; assembly: GCA_022702515.1. Classification (NCBI taxonomy): domain Eukaryota; kingdom Metazoa; phylum Chordata; class Actinopteri; order Anguilliformes; family Synaphobranchidae; genus Ilyophis; species Ilyophis sp. 1 JC-2022. The sequence goes on from CM040400.1 coordinate 34,333,775, forward strand.
TTTCCTCAGAGATTTCACTCCATAGAACTGTTCTTGTGTTAATTCGTTTTTCCACTGAATCTTATCCCACAATAACATACGCATAATAATTAGGGGTGGGACAATGCACCGGTGCATCGCGATGCATCGATCCGAATGTGTAAATACAACTGCATCGATCTGCAAGATTCGAATCGATAAGCATCGATTAATATCGCATTTTAAATTAATGTACACGTATTCATTTATTCAAAAATTATTTAAAATATATATTTCTGAGACACGATTACTTTTAAAACTCTTTTGACCAGCTTCAATCCATGTTTCTGCTCCAACCCCAACGTAAGCGTGAGTTGAAAGTAGCGACTATGAGACGGACAGATCTGAGCGAAATGGCTAGCTGCGTGCTCGCTGAGTGCGACAAAAGAGACAGAAACTCCGAATTTGCGATGTTCCGAACAGAAAATCAGTGGTATGGAAGCATTTCGGGTTTAGAAAGAAGGAGGGTGTACTTGACAAAACCGCTGCAATATGCAAGATCTGCCAAGTAGAAATCAGATACACAGGCAACACCACAAACATGATAAACCATTTGAGCCGACGATACACAATTGACGTGAAGGACAGCAAGCGCGTTAGCAAGCTGGTAAGCAAGCTAAACTCGGGAGTCATTGATGAGTTTCCTGGAGCAATGGCCAAACAGTTCTATTTTTTTGTATAATTGTTTTTATTCGTTTTTATACACATACCGTGTCCAGACAGTTAATTGTAAAGTGCTTTCTGATATTTAAATTTAAACCATTTTCTATTCAAAATCAAGTAGACGTTAGAGACAAAAAACTAAAATAGTAAGACTATTTCCAATGTCTTACGTTCAATTAATTATTACTACGTTAACTGTCCGATTCACAAAATGAATGTCGTGGAACCTAGATACACCATACCATGCAGAAAATATTTGAGTGAAAAATGTATACCTGCTCTGTATGAAGAGGTGAAGAAAACTGTTCGACTGTCCTTGCAAAACGCTACGAGAGTAGCTTTAACTACGGATGGATGGGCATCTTGCTCCACCGAAGTTCTAGATCGTACTAAGATTTAGGAAAGTACTATGCATGACACTAACCTATAGGCTATTTCATTTTTCTTGGCCCAGTTTAGTAATTGTTATACATTTAGCCATTTTCATTTTGTAAATAAAGGAAATGTATTAGAGTACCATGTCTGACACTGTTTGAAAAACAATAACCTAAATAGGGCAACTTTAGAAAATACACTGTTAGTCATGTTTATTGCTGCATTATTTGCTGCAGACAGCTGCAAAATGTATGGCATGCCTTAACAATAAACATAATGCTGTGAACTTGGTGTAAGGTTCTAATTGAATATTTAATTACTGCTGAATGTATCGGTATCAAATCACATTAGCATACCTATTTAAAGTATCTAAATTAATCGAACCGAATCGAATCGAATCGTGGTCAAACGTAAGATATTATGATGCATCGAACCTTTGCCTAAAGAATCGGAAACGAATCGAATCGTGATGGGGTTGAATCGTCCCACCCCTAATAATAATATATTTCTAGTGGAGTATTTTTACATATTATAATGGAGTAATAATGGAGTATTATATACAGCATCCAAAATACAACAAATCCCCATATAATGTGAGTGCACTTTTCAATTATTTTCCTGTCTCCTTAATTTCTTTCCCTCTTGTAGCCCACATTTTCCCCACTGTCTGAAAACAAATATATATTTTTTTATTATAAATTTTATTTATTTTTTTGTCTGCTGTTGCGGTATTGTTTAACTGCTTATGTTCGGTTTGATTGTACAACCCGTGCAATGGATCTACGGTAAAGGCTAACCAGCCCAAACTTATTGTAAAATACAATACTAACACAACCCTGTGGGGGATCTCTGTGTCAGAGACACGGAGGAAATATTGGAAGTCCAGATGCGATAGCTGTGAAATCTTAAAGTGTTCGAAAGAACACCACTGAGACGGACAATAATCCGTAGTGGAATAGAAGAAAATAAAAGAACACAAATAACCTTGCGATAAGAACGAGGAACTCGATCTCCGAGCAAAAAACAAAGGAATAAGCTGTACGCTTATCTAACTCCTGTTTGTGGAGCGAAACAGAAAGGAAACACAGAGAGCTCAACAGACCCCAAACACTTTGGGTAAGAGCACTCTTAGATCAGAGTGGAAAACCAAAAGAAACAAGAAAGCCTCTGCTCTGAACTCAGAGCAAAAAAGAGACTTGCTTTCTTTCTAAACTTCCTAACCCTTTCTTTTTTAAACTAGCTTTCTAACTAATCCTATACCTTTTTTACCGGCTCGAATGTTAAGAGGAATAACATGGAAGCAACGAGAGAGGCAGGAAGCGGGGTATAAATAGTCAGCGGAAATGAATGACAGGTGAACTCACTAATGACGAGGCGAAAGCAAAACCCCGTAACGGAACAAAAGAAAATCCGATAGATTACCGGTAACGACAAAAAAGAATAACGAGAACGCGGAGATAAGAGAAGGAAGGCAAGATCCATGACAAACCCAAAGAACTACTAAACCTTGAGGTACTCTTCTTGGAGGCGGCATTTGTTCTAATTTGATTAATTTGAGATTTTGGCTAGCTAACTTGGAGCCCTATTGCTCCCCCAGTGTTGTCGACCTGCTCTCCCGAAATGAATACTTTTATATATATTTTTAATGTATCTGAGCAAACCTTTTCAGTGCTTCTCTATTTACTCTTTTACACTCTTATTTCAAATCTTTTTCACTTCCCTTTACTCTTTTACACTCTGGCTTATTTCACACTCACTTCATCACAATTTTTCTACCTATATCTTTCTCCACTCACCCACTGAAGCCTGTCACCCAGTGGAGGACCACACTTGGGGCCAATGGAGAATGGATAATAATGTGCGGTGACACCCTTTCTTCATATCTTATTTTATCCAATAGCAAATTAGGCGAAAATAAACATGTTATATAAATCCAGTTCCCACCCTATGCACTTGGGGGCACTATTGATCAACCAAATAAAGTTGTTTGTGACTTATCCTCATGTGGCTTTTAATCAGACCATGTAATTTCCCTCAATTTCTCTAATTTTTCTTATTCTCCCACCTGTTTGGTCAGCATGATCTGTCTTATCTATTGTTATGGGTACAACTCATGCTTAGCTATGGCAAACAGGAGGGAGACATTCCTGTTTTGACGGGGGATGCTAGATGCCTTCCTTGTTGATAGGGAACCATTACCCCAAGTCTAAGCAAGGAGGATAGAAGACTCCTGCAAGGCCTCTCACCCCCCCAATATTCCGTTAGACCTTGACTGTATTATTTTATTATATAGAGGCTTCTGCATATTGGTTTTCTTGGGCCTACAGAAGAGCTTACTTCTGCAAGAACTCCATTTAATCAGGAGGTCAGCTACTCTTCTACAAATAAAATAAAAACCCTGGGTGGAATTTCCCTTTAATTAGAATCCAAAGCTGAGTCTCAAACTTCATGCTCTGAGCACGCATAGCAAGCATGCATCTATGTTAGAGTGTGAGTCCAAACAAAAGTACGTTAACATGGAGCATGGATAAAGTACCTGAATGTGTACTCCGTTTGTTCAAAATTGGAAGTATGCATCGATACTTGCTCCGACCGGGAAAAATCCCCATAGAAACTACAGAACATATTTACTTTTTGGGATAATCTAATTGAATGGCCCGATTTCAAGGACATAAAATCTGTGTTTTTGGATATAAACATGTTAAATTTGGAATATGGAATAATGAATGTAATGCACAATATTTATTTAATAATCTGATTATTTTGGCCAGTTTTTTTAAACATAAGTGTCAATTTATTAAGACCCCTCCCTTGTTAACTGTAGGCCTATTCAAAAAAGAATTGGAACTATTTAGTTATTCTTTAAAAATAAACAGGTGGATTTTGGATTGCATGGATATGCACAATTTGACCCTTGCAACCCCTGGACCTTTGTAACTCTGGAACCTTTAAAAAAAATATATATTTATATATTTATTTTACATGTATTTTTTCTCTCCTTCTTTCTTTTCCTTCTCTTTTCACGGACATACTTTTACCTAAAATGGGGAGACAAAAAAGCTATAATTCCCAATATGGATGTAAATACCCTGAAATTAAAGCTCACAGTCTACCCTTTAATATCATATTCATTGGTTAATTTCAAATCCAATGTAGTGGAGTACACAGCCTAAAATACAAAATTTGTGTCACTGTCCAAATACTTACGGACTGCACTAATAGACCCTTTTAGTTTGTAAACAACTATGAGGTAATGTGTGTGCAGACGCTAACTGGAGGCAGATAAGCTAACAAACTTTAGTCAATCCAGGAACTAGAGCTGCATTTTCTGCATTTGTCTGCTGCTGCAGCTGTAAACTATGCATGGACAGACACTGCTTGTTATCTGAAGAGACTACAATGAGCCTAAATAAACAAATTGTAAAAATATTGAGGAACACATGTAAACTAACATGTATGCGTTTGATAGGCTACTTAATGCGGTAAACTGAGAAACATTCACTGAGGATCTTAGTGGCCCAGTGTTTTCTAGTTGTCTAGTCAGGGCTTTCGTCGTCTGTGGTGTCTTCTACAAATTTAAAGCCAGTAACATTAGCTAACCTAGCAGGTAGCTATGTGATGATGGACTACAGCATTATTGTTTGTTTTCCATTCATTATCTAGTAGAGTTAACATTAGTTGTGTTAAGGTCCCGGATTGGAACTGGACTCAAGAGACAGAACTCACAAAAGCTCACTTGGAGCGTTTATTAGACAATAATCTCTCAAAGTAGAGAGGGGTAAGAATCCTGGGTTGGGGAGAACCGGAGGTTAGAGCGGGGTAGTGTGGTTGAAGCGGGCAGGAAACTGCAGGCTGTCAGGTAAAACTAGAGAAGCAGATGACAGCGTTAATACAGCAAGAGGAGACGAGACTAAGGCTAAATTCTAGACTAGACATGAACAAGGTTTACAAGCCAGAAGACTTAACGAACTAGCAAGGCAAGGCAAGGCAAGGCAGCTTTATTTATAGAGCGCATTTCATACACATGTCCAATTCAATGTGCTTTACATATACAATAACAAGATTAAACGAGGAAATCATTAAAATTCATAAAGTAAATAAAAAGATAAGGCAATAAAAGAATAAAGAATCTAAAAATAAATAAATAAATAAAAAGATAAGACAATAAGATTTGCAGCAGAAAACAGAAGTAACTGAATAAAAACAATAATGGATAAGACAATTAAAATTACACCTTTGTGGGGCTACTCTTAGTAAAGCAAGTCAGTGTTCATAAGCCCTACAAAACAAGAACGTTTTGAGCCTGGATTTAAAAGTTGCCACATTTGGGGCGTATCTAAGTGTTTCTGGGAGTTTGTTCCAGGTGTCGGAAGCATAATATTTGAATGATGCTTTACCGTGTTTTGTCTTAGGTCTATAAACAGTTAATAGTCCCTTTCCAGATGACCTAAGGGTTCTTGATAGTTCATAGGGTATAAGAAGATCTAGGAGATATTTTGGCCCCAAGCCATTTAGGGTTTTATAGACCAATAAAATAATTTTAAATTCAACTCTCTGGTACAATGGAAGCCAGTGTAAAGATCTGAGGACTGGTGTGATGTGGTCGCAACAAGACAAAGAACAATGGGGGAATATATAGTGTGGGGCAGCGCGATTAGGTTAGCTAGTTAGCTAGCAGAAGTCACTTCACCTAACGTTAGTAAGAAGTCACTTACCTCCCCCCCATTATTTCTTATTTTTCTTTGTTGGAAAAGTCAAATTAAAATATATTTAAATGGGACTTTTTGTACTCTGATATAAGTAACTCCATAGGCCTGTTCACACACTGTCCTTAGACTAAGAGCCTCCTTAGACCCAAGCTAAGAGAGATTTTAGCCCAGGGCTAAGCAAGTGTTCACACTTGCACATTCTAAAGTGGGCTAACACCAACCTTAGTCCTGGCCTATCTGACCCTGCTCCGGAGCAGGGCTAGCACCGACTTTTCGGGGGATGAGCCCCAGAAATCTCCCCAAACACGGTGCCAAAATAGCCAGTGTGAAATGGGTTCAGTGGTAACGATTGTGGCAATGCATAAAATATTCGCTTAGGGGTGCAGTGTGAATCCTTAACCTATTTATTAGCCCATGGTTGTGTGAACACAGGATGAGCTAGCCCTGGGTTAGCCCAGGGCTAACTACAGTGCAGTGTGAAAAGGACTTATATTGTCTAAAATATATTTGTTACGATCGGTGGAATGTAGGGACCCAATAGCAGGCAGGGGTACCAAAAAACCGAAGTTTAATGTTCAAATAACGGTACAAAATCAAAATCCAAAAAGAGAAGTCGAAAAACAGGCAGGGGTCGGTAACGGGAAGGCACGGCAGAAGTACAAACACACAGTCCAGTAAACAGGGTCGCGAGAACACGGACAGAGGTCAATACCAGAAGATCAATCAGACACCAAACGAAGACTCGACTAACACACAAAACAAAAACTCGGAACAAACAAACAGAAACTGTGACGGACCCTCCTATCTATTAGGGGGCCCTTGGTCTGGGTCTATGCAATGGTGCTGGTTCCTTTCTCCTTCTCTCCTGCAGGAGTTATGCGATCGGGAGGGGGAGGTCTGGCGAGATGGAGACCAGCTGGGCCGGGGTGATTGGGGAGGGGTTAAATGGGCGTGGGTTCAGTCTGCTCGCTGCTGACTGCCGGGCGGACCATGTTTTAAAGCTGTGTTAGGTAGTATGTTTCCGACGAATCCAGGGCATCCTCATGCAGCTGGAGATCCTTGCATGTAAAATCTGAGCACCGACTTGTCTTTTAATATTTATTGGAACTTGTCTAACTTATATTCAATAAAGGTTATATTATTGTCCGACTCGTTTGGTCTCCCATTCAGGCACGGCCTGTGAGCTAACTGGCTGTGACATGGGGGCTCGTCCGAAACGTCATTTGACAAGTGGGTCATGACGCTGCGATTTCATGAGAACTTATGTGCCGCAAGTTGTGAATGGCTTGCGAGATCAGGATTGTTTGGGAGACGTTTTTTCGAGTCGGTGAGTTAGTCGTTTGCTGCGTTGGATAATGCAAATTGTGGATTATAAATTTTGAAAGGAGGTTGGTACTAAGTAACCGAATGTTTTTAGGTTAAATCGAGTGGCGCTGAGGGTATTTCGGAAGCGTTTAAATTAACCATTGTCTGTCCCTGTTAGTTGCAGAGCGGCTTTCGCTGTGGGTGGGTGGTTTTTTGTTTTTGTACGGCTGACACTGACCAGAGCACACAGGGGGCTCAGTGTGAGCGGAGGGGGTGCCGGGTACACATCCGTGGCTGTGCTAGGTGAGCAGATTGGTTGCTAGGCCGGGCCACTGGGTAAGTGTTTCAATATCCCATCGCAGTTAGCTGTATGAAGATTAGGGTTGATTTATTTTAGTTCTGGGTAGGCAGTTAGAGGGACTGGGTGTTAGATTGCGGTAACTCAGTGCCACGCAAGGTAATATAGAAGGTTTTAGAACGGTTGTTTTTTGTTTTTTGATCGTGTTTTGGTCGGTCCATACAGTATTGTTATGGCTAGCGTGGAGGAGTTTTGTGCTGATCCGTCGGAGGAGCTATTGGAGCGCTGTTCGCGGGATCAGCTGGCGTGCATTGCGGATCATTTTAGTTTGGATGTCGCTGATAGGCGAGCAAAGGAGAGCTTTCAATCTGCTATTGTCAAACATCTGTTTAGGATTGGATTATCTGAGCAGAAAGCCTATGGTGGTCCTGAGTTGGGAGCTGTGGTGTTGGGCCCTAGTGAAGTTTGTTTGAGTTTCGAGCAAAGGAAAGAGTTGCTTCTGATAGGTGCGGCGGACCGATTGGCTATTGAGAAAGAGAGGACTGAGGTGGAGAGATTGAGAACTGCTGCTGAGATGGAGAGACAGCGGATTGAGGTTGAGAGATTGATGTTTGAAGTTAAAAAACTTGAGATAGAGGAGCGTATGTTGGATAAGCGTAACGCTGAGGGACGCGGGTCTGGTGTATCTGTTGCTCGTTCTTTCGACGTTCGGAATAATCTGCCTTTGGTGCCCAAATTTTCTGAACGGGACCCAGACACCTTTTTCTCGCTCTTTGAGCGGGTGAGTGAGAGTAGGGAGTGGTCAGATTCAGACCGTACCTTGCTTTTGCAGTGTGTACTAACGGGTAGGGCACAGGAAGCATACACGGCCCTTACCATTGCTGAGAGCAGATGTTATTTGACAGTCAAGGCTGCGGTGTTGAGAACTTATGAGCTTGTCCCAGATGCTTATCGCTTGAAGTTTCGTAAATGGCAGATGGGGGATAGGCAGAGCCATGTGGAGTTTGCCAGAGAGTTGTTGACTCATTTTAATAGGTGGTGTGCCGCATTGAAAGTGGAGTCTTATGACGCTTTATGTGATTTGGTGGTGTTGGAGCAGTTTATTGATTCTGTTCCTAGCAATATTGCCACATATGTAAATGAACATAAGGTGAAGACTGCGGGAGAGGCTGCTACACTGGCAGATGAATATGCTCTTATACACCGGGGTAACCGTGAATATTGGGCACGGGAGAACGTTGTTTATGGAGGGGATGGCGGTAGACCTCGGGCAGCAGGTGAATGGGGTCAGGGGGCAGCTGATGCGGCCAATACGTGTCATTACTGTAAGGGTAGGGGGCATTGGAAAGCTGATTGTCCTAAGGCTAATGCTAGACAGGGGAGATATGGCAGTAATGGAGGCCAGGTTAAGCCTGCGGCAGTTGCTGGCCCTGTTGGTAATGAGCATGTTGGGTCTGTCGTTTTTCCTGGCCAGCAGGTGGTGTGCCGGTTGGAGTCTGAGTTCTCGGCCTTCATGTCTGATGGGCGTGTCTCAGTGGTGGGGAGTGATGTCACCGTACCAGTAAAGATTTTGAGAGATACTGGGGCTTTTACCTCATATATTGTGAGCTCTGCATTGCCTTTTTCACATAAGAGCAGTACGGGGGACCACGTCCTGATGCGCGGAATGAGTCTGGAGGTATTGCCGGTTCCATTACATAAACTGGTGTTGGACTGTGCATTGGTTCAGGGGGAGGTTGTTATGGGAGTGCGCCCTGCTTTGCCGGTGGAGGGCGTGGATATCATACTGGGAAATGATTTAGCGGGGAGCCGTGTTTGGGCTGGGGTTTTTCCCCTTCCTGTAGTGACATCTGTTCCTTGTGTAACAGGAGCACCGGATGAGAGTGCTCGCTGTTTTCCTGGGGTTTTTGCAGCCTGTGCAGTGACTCGGGCAATGTGCCATGCGGGAGCTGAGTTGGAACTCATGGGGGAGGCAGAGAGTGGGGAATTCTCTGTGGTTTGTCCTGACTCTCTTTTGTCTGTTTCTCGTGGGGACCTGGTGGCGGAACAGGGAACTGACCCCTCTCTGGTTCCATTGTTTGATAGGGTTCTTAATGGGGTTGAGGGGAGGAGTGCTGCGAATGGGTACTTAATGCAGGACAATCTGTTAGTCAGAAAATGGTGGCCACATGGGGAGGCTTTTAGTGGTAATCCAGTTTTCCAGATTGTTGTTCCTTCCAAGTTCAGAGAGGAGGTGTTGAAAACCTCTCATGATCAGTCGGGGCACTTGGGAGTGCGGAAAACATATGAGTACATTTTGCGGTACTTTTTCTGGCCCCTGTTGAAGAGGGATGTTTCCGGTTACATTAGATCGTGTCATACATGTCAGATGACAGGCAAGCCGAATCAGGTCCTGAAGCCAGCTCCGTTGTGTCCGATTGGGCCGGCTGCACAGCCATTTGAGCACCTGATAATAGACTGTGTGGGACCGTTGCCGCCTTCAAAATCTGGTAGCGTTTACTTGCTCACAGTAATGTGTCAGCGTACAAGGTATCCAGCTGCATATCCATTGCGGTCTATTACCGCTAAATCAGTGGTTAAGGCCTTGACACAGTTTATAGCTATCTTTGGAATTCCAAGGGTAATTCAAAGCGATCAGGGCTCAAATTTTTCATCACATCTGTTCGCCCAAGTGTTGAGACAATTGCGGGTTAAGCATAGCCAGGCCTCCGCATATCATGCGCAAAGCCAAGGGGCGTTGGAGCGATTTCATCAGTCCCTTAAGTCTCTGTTACGTAGCTATTGTGTGGAGTTGAACCGTGATTGGGAGGAAGGGCTGCCATGGCTATTGTTAGCAGCCAGGGAGGTGGTGCAAGAAAGCACCAGGTTTAGCCCTAATGAATTGGTTTTTGGGCATACGGTGCGTGGGCCGCTTACGCTTTTACATGATGCCGTGACATCACCAAAACCCCCAGAAAATTTGGCCAAGTACGTGGATGGTTTTCGTCATCGGTTGTATGCGGCCGGGGAAATGGCTAAAGAAAATCTAGTCGCGGCGCAGGAGAAAATGAAATGTCTGTATGACCGGAATACTGAGCAGCGTCAGTTTAGTCCGGGGGATCAGGTTCTGGCGTTGTTGCCGGTTGCCAACTCTCCATTTCAGGCCAAGTTTGCGGGTCCATTTACGGTATTACGCCGGGTTTCGAACCTGAATTACCTGGTGTTAACACCAGACCGTAGAAAGTCCACTCAGCTCTGTCACATAAACCTCTTAAAACGCTATTACACTCGGGCGTCTCAGGGGGTTGTGTCAGGTGAGGGTTTGGGGGAGGCTGTGAAACCAGTGTCGGTAGCCGCAATAGTGGGGAGTTCATCAGGTTTTCCCTCCGTTCAGGAGGATGAAGGAGTAGCACCGCCTGATGAGTGTTTGCTGCGTGGGCGGCTGAAGAACTCTGAGACGCTGTGTAATCTGGAGACTCTGTTGGGACATTTGTCGGAGGAGAAGGGGCTTGAGCTGTCTGCTCTTATTACCGATTGTCCGGGGTTGTTTGGGGATACACCAAGCCGGACGCACCTGATAGAGCATGATATTGATGTAGGTGGGGCGCAGCCAATTCGTCAGCGTTTCTATCGGGTATCAGCAGAGAAGCGCAAGGTGATGGATAAGGAGATTGATTACATGCTCAAGAATGGGATAGCGGAACCCTCTTTTTCGGGTTGGGCATCACCTTGTTTGCTGGGTGACAAGTCGGATAAAAGTCCTAGATTTTGTATGGACTACCGGAAGGTAAATGCGGTTACCAGGCCAGATGCGTATCCATTGCCACGCATGGAGGATTGCGTTGACCAGGTTGGTTCTGCGCGATATGTCAGTAAATTTGATCTACTAAAGGGTTATTGGCAGGTACCTCTCTCTAGACGGGCGAGGGAGATTTCGGCCTTCATAACACCTTCTGGTCTTTTCTCCTATACTGTGATGAGCTTCGGGTTGCGGAATGCACCGGCGACGTTCCAGCGTCTGATGAACAGGGTGGTGTCTGGACTGGAGGGGTGCGCCGTCTACCTAGATGACGTGGTAATCTATAGCGATACATGGGAGGAGCATGTGTGTCGTATTAGGAAGCTGTTTACCCGGTTGGGGGAGGCACGGTTGACAATCAACCTAGTGAAGTGTGAGTTCGCAAAGGCCACCGTCACGTACCTGGGCAAGGTAGTAGGACAGGGGAACGTGCGGCCGGTGCGTGCGAAGGTGGCAGCTATCGACCAGTATCCCGTTCCCGTAACCAAGAAGGAACTTCAGCGGTTTTTAGGTCTTGTGGGGTACTACCGTAGTTTCTGTAGGAACTTTTCCACGGTGGTGGCCCCGTTGACAGGGTTGCTGAGGGGTAAAGTGAAGTATCTATGGTCTGATGCTTGTCAGCAGGCTTTCGAGAATGTGAAGTCTATTCTCTGTGTGTCCCCTGTTCTTGCGGCACCTTGTATGGACCGACCCTTCAAGCTGCATGTGGATGCTAGTGATGTTGGTACTGGGGCTGTCTTGTTCCAATGTGATAGCAGCGGGGTGGAACGGCCAGTCAGCTTTTACTCTAAGAAGTTCAATGCATTTCAGTTGAATTATTCCGTAATTGAAAAGGAGACTCTTGCACTGATTTGGGCATTACGCCATTTTGAGGTCTATGTGGACTCTAGTGTTCCACTGGTAGTCTACACAGACCACAATCCAATTACCTTCTTGCATTCGTTGCAGTGCCCGAATCGTAGGCTGATGAGATGGGCTTTGTTTTTGCAATCCCACTGTTTGGATATTCGCCACATCAAGGGTTCAGAAAATGTTGTGGCAGATGCCCTGTCAAGAGCTCCCTGTTGACATTTGTGTTCTGTTGTTCCCTTTCTGGTGGCCAGCTCTGTCACTTAAATGTTTCTCCAGGTTTGGATGAGTCTTGGGGGGTGAAGAATTGGAGACCTGTTCAGGGCGGGGAACACCTGCACAGAATGGTCAGTATGGAAAATTCTATGGAAACTATGAGCTGACGGTGCCAATGAATGTTGTCCACATATGGGTGTACGGGGGGGGAAGTAGAACTGGGATAACTGTGTTCCCGAGGGGAACCCTGTTCTTATGGGGGGAGTGTGACGGACCCTCCTATCTATTAGGGGGCCCTTGGTCTGGGTCTATGCAATGGTGCTGGTTCCTTTCTCCTTCTCTCCTGCAGGAGTTATGCGATCGGGAGGGGGAGGTCTGGCGAGATGGAGACCAGCTGGGCCGGGGTGATTGGGGAGGGGTTAAATGGGCGTGGGTTCAGTCTGCTCGCTGCTGACTGCCGGGCGGACCATGTTTTAAAGCTGTGTTAGGTAGTATGTTTCCGACGAATCCAGGGCATCCTCATGCAGCTGGAGATCCTTGCATGTAAAATCTGAGCACCGACTTGTCTTTTAATATTTATTGGAACTTGTCTAACTTATATTCAATAAAGGTTATATTATTGTCCGACTCGTTTGGTCTCCCATTCAGGCACGGCCTACCTACTAAGACAAGAAAACACGGACTCGGGAAAAGAAACACTGAAACAAACTAGCTCGGGAGTAAACAGGCAACAGACTACGCTTGACAAATTTTAGTAAGACGAACTCGCAACGAGGGACTAAGACAGCTGGTATATATGCAGGTGTAGACAGGTGCAGACACTTAGCTTGAGAGCAGCATGCGAAAAGAAATCAGGTGTGGAGGGTTGACAAGATAACAAGATAATTAGTACTCGTTAGTAAATTAGTAAATGACATGCACAAGAAACGTAAGGCAACATGAACACATGGTTAGAGAGTTAGTATTACCCAATCCTGATCTAACGTTAGTAGATTAGTAAATAGACACAGGAGAATGAAACAATAAGGGAAGCGTGAGTGACAGCAAGAGAGAGAAGCAGTATGAACACAAGGCTGCGGAAAAACATGGAAAAATGTATGCTTCAAAAACTGTGACAATACTAAACATGACAGAAATACAAAACAGACTCAGAACATAACAATATTATAGTATTCAGACCTTTGTATTCATTGGGCCAGGTGTATTCCATTTTCTTGAGATATCACACTAAATATGTTAACAAGGTCCACCTATATTGATTTTGAATCCACCCCCTTTGTTCAATTGCATGATGGTAGAATAAATATGACTGAACTTCACTGAAACATCAGATCAGATAAGTCACTGTCATGAAGACCAATGAACTGCCCATTGAACTTTGTATTGTGGGAGGATCAAGCTGGTAGAGATTATAAAAGACTGGCAAAACTTTGATCCTTCTTAGTCCAATCTCTTCAGCACTTCATAGATTTAGCCTCTTTGGGAGAGTGCCTGAAGCTACTTCTGAGAAAGACCAACATTAATACCATTAATACCTGGCACTTGCTACCTTACACCCGGCACAGGGTTCGTTATAGCCCCTAGCGCTTACGTCGATTAAATACCAAGTGATATTGCATCCATAGCAAGTGAACTGGGTGTGTTGATCTTAAGATGAGGTGTGGCCAGGATTATTTTTGGCGTATTGCTATCTTGAGCCAGCAGAAAACGATTGCGTTAAAACCACCAAAAACCTGGTCTAAAGTCATGTCGCAGTTGTTTACATGTTATTTTAACGGGGCATATAAGTGCGTCTACATAGGCATGTGCACAACGCGCGTACACCCTCCTGTCTGTTAAACACAGGGGCATGCACAAGCATGACTAAAAATATCAAGATTATAATGTGAAATATTATTATTGTGTAGGCTATATCAAAAAATGCATAATAATAAAAGAGTCCATAGGTCAAAGACCACATAGACCACATATATGAGCGACTGGGAACGGCGATGTATCCATGCGTAACGACAGCTCATAGGGCAATAGTGGTATGCGCATTCGGCCACATGAGTGTGCACTCAGCATCAGATTGCATCTGTGCGCATTTTTACTGAGCTTATCCTGGAAGGGATGGACTGGCTTGCTGTACAAGTACGTTTTTAGCCTATCCAGATGATATTTAGCCATGTGTAGCGCATCTGTTAGCTGTATGTACGTAATAGGCTAGCTTTTCTCTTTACACGTACATGGTTTTCTGTATAGTGTTGTAGGGTCAACAGGAACTACAATTCCATACAGCCCACAGGAGGCTCCTCCTCCACGTTGGAAGTGACGTAGGACGTGTCCTGTGATTTCCACATTGTAATGCGATCTAGCGTAAATACGCGACTGGCAATAAAGTTCATAAAATGGGCAACACGGCCGCGCTTTCTCCCAGTTGTGTTGTTCGCTCAAGTCGCCAGGGCCATGAGTGAGGCGGGCTCATTTACCCCCGGCTATCGGCCACGGAGGACCGGAGACAAGACGCAAGGAGGCATCGCGAGCACCCGGTGGTCAAGAAGAACCACTAAGCGAACCACGCACCCAATGATCCTGCAGCACAGCACCGCCGGCGAGTCCCCAAAGAGGCAAGTGGTCTGCATCAGGATCAATGCGGCGTATTTCGGGAGAAATAAAGAAACCAGTTCCAGGGACCCAAGATCAGGCGGCCAGTTCCCCTATCGCAACCCTGCGAACATGCAACCACAGAATCGGGCAACTGGCTTTCCCCTTTTCATTGTGAGAGTGCTATCCAACGGAAGAAAGTGTTCAAAGGACTTGATTCAAGTAAGGCTGTAACACTGGGCATAGCGTATTAGTTAGCAACCATGCCATGTTGATAGGATGTATATACGTATGTGATATCGAATGGCTAAGTGTTGTAAAAGTTTTGTGTTACCATTTTGCTTTGGATGGCTGTGTGCCATCCACCGTGCTGCGTTAGGTTTAATGCATTATGCACAGAACATATCTTGCATGTGA
Organism: Ilyophis sp. 1 JC-2022; assembly: GCA_022702515.1. Taxonomy (NCBI): domain Eukaryota; kingdom Metazoa; phylum Chordata; class Actinopteri; order Anguilliformes; family Synaphobranchidae; genus Ilyophis; species Ilyophis sp. 1 JC-2022. The sequence continues at coordinate 34,348,989 of CM040400.1, forward strand.
TCTGTCTTAAACACTAACTGGTCGTAATCTTAACACTGCACGCTGATCTCAACGCACATGCATCGATAAGCTTACGGCTATCCCTTATGCGTTTGGTGTGGTTCGTGCGCCATTGTTAGCTAGCTCAGCTACAGCTCATTTCAAACCTCCCTCCATTTTAGTTTATTTCTCTCTCTCTCTTTCGTGTATCATCGTCATATGTCCAGCTCAGTGTCGCAGAGCCACGCTCTTGTCTCTGGTCCCACTTGGAAGAGGCCAGCCTCAGAAGGGGGTCTGTACAGAGGACAGGTGTTGATTATGTGGTCGGCAGTCTGCTTGGGCTCTCCACACTCGCATACTGCGCTGTCTGCCAGGCCCCACTCCTTCATGGACGATTTGAAGCGACCAACCCCAGTACGGAGGCGGTTCAGCAGGGTCCAATGCCGGCGTGGTAGATGTTCCCCTTCGACTCCATCTCCCGGGTCTTGGATGTGATGGTGCAGACGTGTGGGCTCAGCCGCCTCCCATTCCCGCTTCCAGGAAGTTGCCAGCCATGCCCTTGTAGACAGGTCCTCTGGGATGGAACCAAGCATCTCCTGTGCTGCCCTGTTATAGGGGTGGCGGGACTTGAGTCTGCTTGGGGGCACTGCCTTAGCTGTTGTTTCGTGCAGGATATGCCAGTCATGTTCTTGGGCTTTCCTTGCAAGTTCAAGGGTAGCAGCCTCTCGTCGGAGGCCGGCCGGGGCAATACCCGCCAGGACTGGCAGGTAGGACACGGGGGTGGGCTTCAGGCAGCCAGTTATGATCCGAAGGGCATTGTTGATAACAGAATCAACCTTCTTCACATGTGGGCTTCTATTCCAGACTGGGGCGCAGTATTCGGCAGCAGAGAACACCAGGGCTTGCGTGGAGATTCTTAGTGTCCTGGCGGAGGCACCCCAGGTTGTGCCAGCGAGGCGGCGGATCAGTGAGATCCTTGATGTCACTTTGGCTCTCACTTCCTCAAGATGTTGTTTGTAGGACAGTGTCCTGTCCAGCCGAACACCGAGGTACTTGGGGGCTAGTTGGTGCTCCAGACGCTTGTTGTTGACGGACACCGACAGTTCCCTTTTTGCCTCTTTGTTGCACAGGTGGTATGCGGCCGACACAGTCTTCCCAGTACTGAGTTGTAGACGCCACTTGCACAGGTAGGCAGCCAAGGTGCCCATGTCCTGGTTGAGGCCCTCTTCCACCGCTGACCATGTTGGTTTACGCAACATGATGGCCAGGTCATCTGCATAACCATATTGTCTGGATGCTGTCTCCGGGAGGTCGTGGATGTATATATTAAACAGCAGTGGCGAGAGGACAGACCCCTGTGGCACCCCGTTTCTTAATCTTCTCAGTCTGCTTCGCTGGCCATCGCTGGTCCGAAGGATGAAGCTGCGGTTGGACAACATCTCCATTATGAACCTCACCATATGCCGGTCTGGGATTGTCCTCAGAAGCTTCAGGTGAAGTCCACGGTGCCAGACGGTGTCATATGCGGCCGTTAGGTCGAGCAACACTACCCCAGCTTTTTCATTGGCCTGGAAGCTGTCCTCGATGTCCTGGGTGAGCAGGGTTACTTGATCTACTGTTGACCTGCCCCGCCGGAAACCAGCCTGTTCCTTTGGAAGCTGTGGGTCGACTACTGGCTCTATGCGGCAGAGGATCATCCTCTCCAGTATCTTAAATGGCACGCAGAGCAGCGAGATGGGTCTGTAGGCCTTGGGGTCTTCCGCAGGTTTGCCTGGTTTCAGCAGGGCGATAACAGCAGCACGGCGCCAGGTCTTCGGCAGTTTGGATCTCTGGAAGCATGATGAGAAGAAAGAGCAGAGCCAGGCAGATGTTGTCTCACTCTGGTGGGTCACGAACTCCGGGTGGATGTTATCATGCCCCCGGGGACTATCATGCCGCCCTAAGTTCAGCCGATGTAAAGTCTCCAGATATGTCAACATCGACACTGGGTGCCTTAGAGAGGGAAGATACCTCGCGCAGTGTAAGGCGGGCAAAGTTCTTGTCTGCACCTTGGAATTGGCTGTTCTTCAGGAGCTGGGCTGCGATGGAATCTGCTGTCACAGGGCACTTGGGGGGTGTTGTTTTCCTGCCAGTGAGCTGGTTGATAATCTGCCACGCCTTACGGCTGGAGTGGGTGAAATCGATTGACTCAATGGTTTCAGTCCATCTGGCCCTTCGGGTGACGTCCAGCTTGTGGAGTAGTGCTGTTGCAGTCGCGTCCACATCCTCCCTTGAGCCAGCCTGCTGATGTTCACGCAGGAGGTGGTTGCACTCTTCGTCCCAGCCCGGGATGTTAGTTTATTTGTTCTCTCTGAACACGTGTCCGAGGCAACTCCCCACATGCGAACCCCCACGTGTGCCCAACACACACACACACACACACACAGTCCTGTATTCATATCTTTGTGGGAACATCCTAACCCTAACCCTTGTATTCCTATCATTATTGGGACTTACTAAACCTAACCTAACCCTAATCATAACCCTAAACCATAACCCTAGCCCTAACCCTAAATCTTAAACCTAACCATAACCATAATTGTAACCCTAAAATTAACTTTTCCCTCATGGGGACCATTCCTGAGTCCCCACGAGGGAGCATTTGACAACCCCTTTTCTATTCTTATGGGGACATTTAGTCCCCAAGAAGTAGGCTATACATGCCCACACACACACACACACTCGCACACACACACACACACACACACACACACACACACACACTCGCACTCGCACATAGTTTGTTGTACATTATAGAGTAGTGAATCGTGCTTTGCTCTGTTTGGTACTTTGTGTTCAATATAAACTATTACATTTTCCAAGATTGTGTGTTGAAATGTTGCTCTTGTGTTGAACTGAGTCAGTCAATGCTAATTGCAGGGATTCCCCAAATGCCTTCACCTTAGCTGACTCATTTATATTAATTCGGTATCAACTGAGTACATAATATTGTGATTTTGCTAAGATAATTATTAATGTGTAATGTCTAACATGACACAATTACAGCAATACTGCAAAGAACAATGGCTGAAAATTCCTCCCAGTCGATGTAAGAGACTTATAGTCAATTGCAAGAAAGAAAGCATTGAAATAAAAATCAAATGTGTGCAAATATGTCTAAAAAGAAACATCTTATCTGGGGGTGTATTTACTTTTTAACATGACTGTATATACAGTACCAGTTAAAAGTAGTCCCACTCCCCCAATTCCCATAGAGATCCATTCAAATGCAAAGAGGTTATAGTATCACTTTTAAGAATGCCTGAAAATAAGATATCAAGAGTCTTTTGATATCCTTTTATACCCAATCATGAAAGCATCACCTGTTTATCTGTGGAATACCTGTTTACCACAGAAGTTGATTGAGAGAATAGCAAGAATGTGCAAAGCCATTATCAAGGCAAAGGGTGGCTACTATAAAGAATCTAAAATATAAGACTTTTTTTGATTTAACACTTTTTTGGTCTTTGCATAATTTAATTTGTCGCATAGTTTTGATGTCTTTACTATTCTATGGAATATTTTAATGTGGAAAACAGTAAAAATAATGGAAAAAAACCTATGAGTAGGTGTGTCCAAACTATTAACTGGTACTGTATATACACATATATACGTTTACGTATATATACACTGCTCAAAGAAATTAAGGGAACACTTAATCAACACAGTATAACACCAAGTCAATTAAACTTCTTTGATATCGATCTGTCCAGATAGGAAGCGTAAACGATTGTGAATCAATTTCACCTGCTTTGGTGCAAATTAAAGTGACAACAGATGGACAGAAGAGGCAACAGCAAGACAACCCCCAAAAAGTAAATGGTTTTGCAGGTGGTGGCCACAGACCATTTCTCTCTCCTTATCCTTCCTGAATAATTTCTCTAGTTTTGCATTTTGCTAGTGCCCTTGTCACTACTGGTTGCATGAGGCCTATTCAGGTTGCACAGGTAGTCCAGCACCTCCAGGATGGCACATCCATACGTGCCGTCGCAAGGTTTGCTGTGTCTCCCAGCACAGTCTCAAGAGCGTGGAGGAGATACTGGGAGACGGGCAATTTCCAGAGGAGAGCTGGACAGGGCAACAACCCAGCGGCATGACCGGTATCTGCTCCTTTGTGCGAGGAGGAACAGGAAGAGCACTGCTAGAGCCCTACAAAATAAATAAATTTGTGTTTGGTAGATTATTTCTCTGTTGTAACAATGCTTCTTGGCAATAGATTTTATACCGTTGGAAAGCCTGTTTATTTCCCTTTTAAATGGTGCCCCATTTGTAAAGAACATGCATTTGTGGGGTGAGCAGCACAGCTGAGAATGTGGGTTGCGCCCTTGTAAAATTTGCCAAATCTTCTCTGCCAATGCCAAACAGCTTATTCTGCTGTTGCTAGTGACTCTTGTTTGGTGTTGTTTGGTGGATTGGATGATTGAAGTCTATCAGTAACAAGGAAGAAACAAGACATATTGGCAATTTTACAATTGATTAATTTAACAAACAGTCAGAAGCCTCAGTAGCGTGTGGAAGAACCATACACAACCATTCCACCAGGATTTGTCGCAAGTCAGCCAACGTGGTTGTGTTGGTCACTCTAGCACGAACAGCATGCCCAAGCTGATCCCACAAGTGTTCAATTGGGTTGAGGTCAGGACTGATGGCAGGCCATTCCGTTCTCTCTACTCCCAAATTCTGGAGGTTGTCTCTGATAAAGCTCGCATCTTGGAGGATGGCGTTCGGTCCCAGACTGTGGAGATGGGATTGCCACTGGTTGCAGAATCTCATCTCGATATCTCTCTGCATTGAGATTGCCTCCAATGATGACAAGCCTCGTTTTTCCAGTGATGGAGATGCCGCCCCACACCATCACACTGCCTCCACCAAAAGGTGTTACTCTATCGGTGCAGCAATCAGCATAGCGTTCTCCCCGTCTTCTCCACACTTTGACCCTACGATCCAACTTCCATAGGCAGAATCTGGACTCATCGCTGAACATAACGTTCCTCCACATGTTCAGGTTCCAGTGCAGGTGTTGTCGACACCAGCGCAAACGGGCCTGATGGTGAAGGGCAGTCATGACAGGCCTCCTGGCAGCCCTATGAGCCCGGAGATTGGCTGCGTGCAGTCTGTTCCTGATTGTCTGGGCCGAGAGCCGTGTGCCATATCGTCCTGCAAACCTTGACTGCAAATCTGTAGAAGACAGCCTACGGTTCCTAAGTACTGAAAGGCACCTGATTGTCAGCACCTGGGGGTACCGGAAGCTCAAAACAAGAGTCAATAGCAACAGCAGAATAAGCTGTTTGGCATTGGCAGAGAAGATTTGGCAAATCTTTTATGGGCGCAACCCACATACTCAGCTGTGCTGCTCATCCCACAAATGCATGTTCCTTACAAATGGGGCACCATTTAAAAGGGAAATAAACAGGCTTTCCAACGGTATAAAATTTATTGCCAAGAAGCATTGTTACAACAGAGAAATAATCTACCAAACACAAATTTATTTTTGTTCGATGTTTATATATATATACACACAGTGGGGAACAAAAATTTGGGCACCCCTGGTCAAAATGCCTTTTACAATTAATATCAAAGTGAACAAAATTGTTTGACACATTTCTTCAAATTTTAAAACAACATTACCTTTTATTAGAATTTTCTACAGTTAAAAAATAAAAATAATAATAAAACAGGGGAAAAGGCCCTGTGCAAAAGTTTGGATTATTCTCCGTTACTTTTTAAAAAGATGATTACTAAGGCCCAGACCCAGGCGATTTACTCCAGTGTATTTTCCCTGGTCAGAAGGTCGTATCCGAGGTAGGCTACCTGGAGTGCAGCAATAGGCAGGACAGTAGCCTCCCGGGAAAAAAACCAAAATGTTTCTGGCATTCGAACAGGTCTACAGGCTCGCATGCAGGAACAGGAGCCCCGAGCACTGTACATCCATTGCACTGCACGTGTTGTGAATTTGGTTGTGCATGATGTCGCCCAAAACATTCCTGCATGTCGCAACTTCATGGCACTCGTTCGTGACATAACACTGATCAGAAATTCGCTGAAGCGACTCACCTGGTTCCAAATCAAATCAAATCAAATCAATATTTATTTATATAGTGCATTTCACAACTAGTTGTCACAATACGCTTCACAGAAAAACCCAGCCCAAACCCCCACAAGAGCAAGCCAGAGGCAACAGCGGCAAGGAAAAACTCCCTGGTGTAACTAGGAAGAAACCTTGGGAGGAACCAGACTCAAGGGGGGAACCCATTCTCCTCTGGTCGGCTCAGGGTCTAGATCTTAATGACCAGCATGGTCAAAACTGACTGCCAATATCCATGATAGTAGAAATTGCAGCAGCTAGATGACAGTCCAGATGTGGCGGCAATGATGGTGGGGAACTGGGTGCCGATGGTGGCAGGATGAGCTGGCAGCAGTGGTGGGGAGGGAGGGGCAAGCGGCGACGGACAGAAAGCTGGACAGCAACTCTCGAGATGCGGGGCATGAGCCCCGCCGGCGGAATGTAGAAAAAGGAAGAGAGAGAACAGTTAGGTAAAGTGTAATAGAGCAGGCAGCAGGAACACCAACTGGGGGGGGGGGCTTTTGATCAGGCCTTTATAAGCCTGATCATAAAGGTGCGTTTTTAATCTAGACTTAAATATTGAGAGTGTGTCTGATTCCCTTACAAATTTTGGAAGGGTGTTCCACAGTAGTGGTGCTCTGTAGGAGAAAGCTCTACCACCCGTCAAGTTTTTAGATATTCTAGGGACTACTAAATAGCCTGCGTCTTGGGAACGAAGGGATCTTTTCGGCTTATATGGTAAAAGCAGATTACATATATACACTGGTGCAAGTCCATTTAAAGCTTTAAAGGTTAGAAGCAAAACCTTAAAGTCTATCCTATGCTTAATCGGTAGCCAGTGGAGTGATGCTAGTACTGGGGTAATATGCTCATATTTCTTTGTTCTAGTTAAAATGGGAGTGGCTGCATTCTGCACAAGCTGGAGATTATTAAGCAAAAACTTAATAAGCAGAGCATTACAGTAATCTAGCCTAGACGTAACAAAAGCATGGATCAATTTTTCTGCATCCCCTTCTGATAGGAAATGCCTAATTTTAGCTATGTTCCTTAACTGAAAGAAAGCAACTCTAGATATGTTTTTTATGTACGCGCTAAAGGTTAAATCTGGGTCTATAGTAACACCTAGGTCTTTCACAGCTGAATTTGGAACAACTAAGCAACCATCAATACTTAAAGTGTATGTACACAATTTCTCCCTTTGTTTTTTAGGACCTAAAACCATCATTTCGGTTTTCTGAGTTTAAGAGCAGGAAATTGGAGCGCATCCATGCTTTAATATCTGCAATGCAAGCCTCTAATCGAGAAAGTGGTAGTGCTTCGTCGGGTTTCATGGAAACGTATATCTGAGTATCGTCCGCGTAGCAGTGAAAATCTACCCCATGTGCCCGAATAATATCACCAAGGGGTAGCATATATAATGAAAACAGTACTGGACCTAGCACTGATCCTTGTGGAATACCACATTTCATTACTGAGTAACTGGATACTTCTTCATTTAATTTAACAAATTGTTTCCTATTGTATAAATATGATCTGAACCATGCAAGTGCTTGACCATTGAGTCCAACACAGCCCTGGAGTCTGTTCAGTAGAATCTCATGATCTATTGTATCAAAAGCTGCACTTAGGTCAAGAAGTACAAGAACAGACATAGAGTTTTGGTCGGCTGATAACAGTAAGTCGTTTAACAAGTGCCGTTTCAGTGCTATGGTAGGGTCTAAATCCTGACTGGAATAATTAATGGATATGATTTGAGCTAAGGTATGCACCAAGTTGCTTCGCAACAGCTTTCTCTAATATTTTTGATAGAAATGGAAGATTTGAAATGGGTCTATAGTTTTCCAGTTTGTCAGGTTCGAGGTTTGGTTTTTTCAGTAATGGCTTAATAACCGCCATTTTTAGTGACTCTGGTACATATCCTGTTACTAAAGATGTGTTAATAATTTTTAACATATGCTGGCCTAAACAAAAATTTTGGGTTGCATTTGTTTTGTTCAATTAATTTAGAGAAAAAGGCAGATCTAGCAGATACAAGAGCTTGCTTGTACTGGAGGAGGCTATCTTTCCATGCAAGACGAAATACTTCTAGTTTAGTTGACCACCATTTTCTCTCCAGTTTTCTTGTGGACTGCTTCAGGGCACGGGTAGTGTCATTGTACCAGGGAGTACGGTTTTTTCGACAATACTTTCTTTTTAGAGGGGCAACCACATCAAGGGTGCTTCTGAGAGCTAAACTTAACTGGTTAGTCAATTCATCCAGCGATAACTCAGTGGTATTTTCTTGACTTGAAAAGAATGATTCCGGAAGCATATTTGTAAACTTTGGAATGACATCAGAGTGTAATAATAATGTCTTGTCTCTGATATAAAAGTGGTGGTTGCCTCGATTTCAAAAGTAATAAGGAAATGATCGGATAATTCAGGGTTATGGGGTGCAATACTAAGATTCATAACATTGATACCAGAGGATAACACTAAGTCTAGGGTATGGCTATAGTAATGAGTGGGCCCATAGACATTTTGTTTAAAACCAACAGAGTCAATAATAGAGGCAAAGGCTGTTCCTAGGGGATCACCCTGTTTATCCACATGTATGTTAAAATCACCAACAATTACAACCTTGTCTGCCGAAATAGCAAGGCAGGACAAAAACTCAGCGAATTCTATTAGGAAATCCGAATAGGGCCCAGGTGGTCTGTAAACAGACACTAAGAGAAAGGACTGCATGTTACCCCTTATTTTAGCTAGGTCATGCTGTACACAATTCATAGAGAGAACTTCAAAGGAAGAGAACGTATTTCCACACTTAGGGGTTAAGCTTAAGGTGGACTGATAGATCGCTGCAACACCACCCCCTCTTCCTGACTGGCGCGATACCTTAGTACTTAAAAAACCGATAGGAGACGCTTCATTAAGTGCGACATATTCACCAGGTCTTAGCCAAGTTTCAGTCAGACACAGTATCTTGAGATTATGATCTGTGATCAATTCGTTTACAGGAATTGCTTTAGGAGCAAGAGATCTAACATTCAGTAGTCCAATTTTTAGGAGCGATTCACAACAGCTGCTGGCAGCAAAATAGTTTAATTTTAGAGTAGCAAGATTATCCGTGTTAATACCACGGTTTGCTTTACGTTTAGCATAGATGCGTGGGGCAGACACAGTCTCAATATAATAAATACTAGTTTCTAGCTCAGATATGTTAGATAATGGGGCGCTGGGATGAGTGCTATTGCTAATTACTAGCTCTAAAACGCACCTTGCAGACAACGGCGTTGGGCCATGTGTCTGAGTCACGGGCATTGGAAAACGCACAGGCTCCGATGTAGGATCAGAGGCCTACTGCCTGGCCGGCGCCCTGATACGGTGTCAGGATCTGGCCTTACGAAGACTAGCATCTAAGTTTTTTGCTAGGACAAGAGAACCTCTCCAGCTCGGGTGGAGTCCGTCTCTCTTCAGTAGGCCAGGATTTCTCCAGAAATCAGGCCAATTATTGACGAACCCTATGCCACTAGATGAGCACCACTCAGACAGCCAGCGATTTAGTGACGTAAGTCTACTGTAGACCTCGTCACTCCTACGAACTGGGAGCAGGCCAGAGAATATTACTTCCCGACACATCTTTTTAGCCACTGCGCACACCGAAACAAAGTTATTTTTAGTGACCTCCGATTGCCTCAATCGGACATCATTTGTGCCGACGTGAATGACAATTTTAGTGTATTTACATTTACTTTTAGCCAACACTCTCAAACTAGCCTCAACATCTGTAGCTCTGGCACCAGGCATACACTGCACTATGGTCGCTGGTGTCGCTAAACTCACGTTTCTCAGAATACAATCCCCTATGATCAGGGCTTTCTCGGTAGGTGTGTTACTGAGTGGAGAATATCGATTTGAAACGTGAGTAGGGTGGTACTCGGCGGCTCTGAGCCGACAGCTATGTTTCTTTTGCACCGTGACAAAATCGTCCCGCAGTGAGGACTCTGACGGGGGAGAGATACTAGTAATTAAACTGGCATCCGGCTCAGGTAAAAGGGAGTCGAGCAAACTCTCACTATCCTGGATCTGATATAACGTCCGGATGCAGTCCTCTAACTCAGCTATTTTCCGTTCCAATTTTAAATTAAGCTCACACTTTGCACATATACCATTACTGGTCAAATTGGCAACAGAACTAAGGCTAAACATGAAACACACAGCGCAGGAAACACTTGGCGTGGAAGCCATAATGTGCGTTTACCGTATTTATTGTTGTTTAGATTCTCCGGGTCTGGATGTGATCAGCTTCGGAGCGGTATTCACAAAAGAGTGGGAGAACATAAAACGTAGTCGTTGGAAATCTAAAATAATTGAGTTGAACAAGCGAAGCAAAACAAGCGAAGAGTTTTTCAGTGCTGTACATTAGCCGAAAGTTTCCAAGAGTTTCAAGGCAAAGAAGCACCCCCTTTGAGACCTCTGTGCCCGATGCGCTGGACCGTGAAAATGGCCTCATTACAATCCATTGCTTCCAAACTACAGCTAATGGAATTTCTCGAGGACCTGTGTTTAAACGACAAAGGTGACACAGGAGGTAAAGCCAGCGGCCTGCTTTAGCACTTTTTTCTCGTTGAAACTCATGCTGAAATTATTCTCGCGCATGGAAACGCGCAGTCAATGCTGCACTTGCCCCTATGATGGCAAGAGAAATCACAAGTGAGGACAAAAGAAACACTCACTCAAATCTGCGTGATCAGTGTTTGAATGGGCACAGGACCCAAAAATGGCAATTAAAATAAAAATTAAACAAGACTATACTCACCAGTAAAATAATAATTTGAAAAAGTCAGGATGAATCATAGTTTCACACATATGAAGATTTGATTTTTCATGGAGAGAACATATTGTGGGGAGGTGCGCGCTACTGCTCGGGGAATAAGACACTGCAGTCCCGGTTTACGTTTGGTTTATTTATTTTTCAGTTCACACACAGACACGGCACATACTCTGTGTCCCGTCCTTTTTCCTCTCCACTCCCCGAGGGCTCCTTTTCAAGGCTCTCAGGCTCACTGTTGAATAATCAAGGCAATTGGTTAATTGATAACAATAATTCTATAATCAATCGCCCCCAATTGCCTGATTGCAGACAGCTGTACCGGCTCCCTAAACCACCCGCGTTCACTCTCTCTCTTGCTTTTCGGGACCAACAACTGGGTCGTCTCCTCACCTGTCTGAGTGTTACAACTCACTCGGCCGCCCCCCCCCGTCAGTGTTGGACGACCCCGTGTCACCACTGTTCACTGCACACACCTCACACGTCCCTACCGGTCGTGATCGTACCCCCATCAGCTTTGCTGCTATTCGTTTAAACCCCGCCCAATCTGTACCCAAAATTAGAGGGTGCGAGAGGCGGGAGCTAACCGCAGCCTCCAGAATATGTTTTTCTCCTTTTATTCTAATTTCCACGGGCACTATCGGGTATTTGTGTCGATCCCCATGCACACACCGAATTACCACCCAACGTGCCAATCTCAATGCCTCGGGTCGAACCAGGCTCTGGTGAATCATGGTCTGCATAGCCCCTGAATCCAACAGCGCCCGGTGTTCACTCCCTTGCACCCTTACCCAAATGCAGTACGCCCCGTCTGGATCGTGAGCGGAGGTGGGCGGTCCGACCACCCGGACCACCTGCCCCACCTCCATGAGCGGACATTCGCGGCGCAGGTGGCCCGGCCGTCCACACCGCCAACACTCCGGTCCAGGTGTTTGAGGCACTCCGCGTGGGCCGGACTGCACCGCCACTGAGCCTGAGGGGGGAAAATAGGGCGACAGGTTACGGGGGCTTATAGCAGGGAAGGAGGGGTTCTGGGGACGGGAAACAGAAAGGGGGGCGGAACGAGGGGGACATTTTTTCCTGGGCGCCGGCTCCGGTTTCTGCTGCTGTGTGAAGGGGTGTAGCGCCAGGTGGTCCTCCGCCAGGGTGACGGCGGTATCCAGGTTGGTGGGCCTATGGCACTGGACCCACCTCGCGGTCTCCGCCGGCAACCCCACAACGAACCTCTCCAGGACCACCTGCTCCACGACTCCAACAGCGGATCTTATCTCCGGCTGGAGCCAGCGCCTCGCCGTGTCCACCAGCCGCTGGGCGTAGGTGAACGGCCGGTCCTCTTCCGTCAGGTCGCACTCCCGGAATCATCGTCGATGCTCCTCCGGGTTGCAACCCGTCCGGTCGAGGACCGCCTTCTTTATGTTCCTGATGTCCGCCCTAGCGGCTGTCGGCAAGCTATGTGCCGCTCGTTGTGCCTCCCCTGACAGGAGAGGCAGGAGTCGCACGGCCCACTCCTCCATTGGCCACCGGGAGGTTTCCGCAGCCAGCTCGAAGGCTTCCAGGAAGGCCTGAGCATCATCCTCCGCCGTCATCTTCGGGATGTTGAACTTCGGGGAGGAGACGCTCTGCCTTCCCGTGGTATCCCCAGCGGCCGTCAGTTGGAGCAGTGCCTGTGCCTGGAGGCTAGACTGCTCCCGCAGGGCTTGCATTTGCTCAGTATGAGCCACTGCCTGTCGCTCCTGCATGGCAGCCAGCCCCTCCAGCACTCTGCCCAATGTTGTCATGGACAACTCCTGCTCCCTTGGATCCGTCTCCATACTCCGGGGTTTTTCTTTGTCTTTTCTTTCCCTTCTCCTTATCTGTCCTCGCTCCCCGTACTGGCCACCACTGTGGGGAGGTGCGCGCTACTGCTCGGGGAATAAGACACTGCAGTCCCGGTTTACAGGGAACGTTTGGTTTATTTATTTTTCAGTTCACACACAGACACGGCACATACACTGTGTCCCGTCCTTTTTCCTCTCCACTCCCCGAGGGCTCCTTTTCAAGGCTCTCAGACTCACTGTTGAACAATCAAGGCAATTGGTTAATTGATAACAATAATTCTATAATCAATCGCCCCCAATTGCCTGATTGCCGACAGCTGTGCCGGCTCCCTAAACCACCCGCGTTCACTCTCTTTCTTGCTAGCTGCACCTAAAACCACGCCCCCCTACCACACATATACAAGCACGTTTTGATATTCATGCATTTAGTGTGTGTATGATATTAAACTTGTTCAATTTGAACATTGATACTGTGATATATCCCGTGATATTGGTGGCCAAAGTTGGTTGTAGAAATAATTGAGCTGAAAGAAATTGAGATTTTGGCTTGAGATTGTGAGAAGTGTTATGCATGTAAAATAGATCTGATTACAGATTTGAACACAACTTGAATGTATCTTTGAGTATCTGTTCCAGCATAATTTCCAGGTAAATCTAGTCCCACCCCCCAATTTCCATAGAGATCCATTCAAATGCAGAATCCATTCAAATGTTATAGTATCGCTTGTAAGAGTACCAGAAAATAAGATATTGAGTCTTTTGATATTGTTGGGTCACAGACATCAGGAAGTCACGTCATGCAAAGGATAGGCGACCAAAGATGAAAAAGTATTACTTCATTCTCCATTATGTTAAATTGTCCAATATTTTTTGATGCCCGAAAATGGGGGGGGGGGGACTAAGTACAAATGGTTCTATAAAATACCCTCAAATTAAAGCTGACAGTCTGCCCTTCAAGCGCACTGTCATTGTATCCTTTAAAACTCAAGGTGCTAGAGTACAGAACCAAAATAACAAAACATGTGTCACTGTCCAATGAATTATGGTGCTCACTGTGTATTATGCTGCCTCATCGAAAGGTTGTCTGCAGCTAAAATAAAACGGAAATCTTACATTTTTAGCTTACTCTTACATGATAGATAACACCTTGCCAACATTTCTCTCATTAACCCCTTTGTGCAGATGCCACATTTAGTCAATTCTCATATATTTAGGGGGTGCTCTGTTTAAGGCTTTATAACTCCAGATGTGTGCATCACATAATGGCTTAAATGAAACAAGACAGGTGTACCATTTACAATACGAACTTAGATTTGTTTAGTTAAGTCAAAATAAAATGCCACAAATGCAAATAAACATTGGGTCCAAAACCCCTATGCAAAACATGTCATAAAATTTATGTTTTGTCCATTATAAAGAATATACATTTGCTTCTTCTGATGGATTAAGATTAAAATATTGATATCACAGTGTTACATACACCTAAATATGTAGCCTAATCATTCTCTCTTGTACCTCAATGAAACATCAGTTTTCCCTGTACTCTACAGTATATATACTTTTGCCCCGGGATTGCATTTTTCTGTAGTTTTTTATGTTCCATTCGTAATGATGCCAAAGAAAATATTTACCTTAATCTACCACATATCAGCGCACAGAAAATTTGAATGAGCATTTGCCATGCCATAAGTGACAAGTATATACGCCATAGCCTATATTATGTACGATAACATGAAAATAAAATAGTATTCCACCATCCACAAAATGCTGCCAAATGTTCTATCGTCAATAGAAATTTGTAGCCTACATCAAAAATAAAGTCAACGATTGCACTACAGTATGTGAAATGCACTCAAAATGCAAAAATAACAATAGACCTATCAATCATATTGGAAAGACCGTGCTCGAGTGGAAAAACACATATGTCGGCAGCAAGACCAACAGCATTTTAGACACAAACATTTTTACATATCGGTAAAGGGAAACTCCCCTCCCTAATGTGTTTTCTATAGAGCTTGCGTAATATGAGACCGTGAAAATGAAAACTGCCATTACGCTGGGCTGCAATACATTTTTAAAAGCACAAAATAAGACATTGCATATACTTTATAGGTTATAATGTACTCTATTGGTTAAAAGAGCCGACAATTAAACCAGAATGAACTGTAATGAATGAGATGGGCTTGCTGGGCATGGGGCGTATTACGAGTCGACATTTCAGATAGTGTAATAGCGGTATAAAGTGTTGTATATTTCTCAAACGGATTGTACCAGACAATAAATGACCACTGAATTTTGAAAGGAACATCTCTACCTATAAAACCAATGGTAGGATTGTGTATTTGTTTCATATTTAGTAGCAGTTATTCATTGTAGAATATGTGGTACAATGAGACTATAATTTAATTGGGTTTATCTTGTTGCTATGACAGAATTCAAATTTTATATGATGAATAAATATATTTATGAACTCACACAAAAACGCTATTGTCCACTATGTCATGCATGGGTAGGTATAGACTGGGTGGGGGGGTGCTTGTTAAATGGACTTGCTACAGGGAAATTGTGACACTTAGAAACTCTCTATTCAGCAGAGTTGTCACGTATCATCTACCAATAAAGTTAAAACAGAGTTTGTGATTTCCACTAATAGTTTGGCTGCAGGAGCAACGAATGTCTCAGTTGAGCAAAAAGGTGGTGCTGGCGCCACCTTCACTTTGCATCTGCACAAAGGAGTTAAAAAGGAAGCATTCTTTGTATCAATTACAGGCCAAGGCCCCACCAGCAAAACTGAACAGATTATCTCTCTCTCTGGCTCAGCACAAAACATTAGCCTCACAACAGTTTGGCAACTGTCAGATACAAGCAGGTACAACTTAAGGGAAGTCATAATTATCCCCTGTCCCAAGGATCCAGGAGTCAGGTGACTCATTGTTTGCCGGTATACCTTACAATAATAGACTGGTTAAGAGTGACTCTTGTAAAAGGCTGTCTCTGCAGTCTCGGCATGTCGACTCCACTGTTTCACCAAAGTGTCTTTTTGATGCAGGAGATCTTTGTTCGACCGAGCATTGTACAATGGAAACTGTCATATGACTTTTAACATGTAATTGAACTTGGAGACTTTTTTCTGGAAATTCAGACCAGCCTAGATCACGTTTCATTCTATGGTTGTCGCTGGTCACCTGGTGAGGTTGTTTACTGAAGGCCTGATTACCAGAACAATGATCAATGCTGCAAATGTTTTCATGGTGGGTTTAGGATGTTTGAGCATGTGTTTGTGTCTTTTTCTTGTGCTTGAGCCTCACCCTTCCTTCTATTGTTTCTTATTATTATTAAACTCTGGAACTTTCCTTATGTGAGACATGTACAAATATGAGCTTCCCACAGAATTCAAGGTTCAAGTGAACACTTCTGATTTTCCATGGAAACTTGAGATGAGAAGCAAGGCAACCAGATGGATTACACTGTGGACCATGGCAGCATGGGCCGCAGTCACCTGCCTTCACCTTGCATTTTCAGTTAAAACCAAGAACAGAGCGCCTGAAGTTCGGATGTGAGGGAATGCAACGTTTCGTGAGCTGCTGTTTCGTTTGCTTGTAAAATTCTACAACAAAATCTTAACTTTAATCATACCGTAAACAAATCTCCGTCTGGTTGCTTTTCTCTGGACGACCATTGAGGCCAACTCTGCTAAAAATCTGCTGTTCATGTTTTAGAACAACAACAAAATAAACAGTATACCTTGACAGATAATAATTAACATCCATGTGTTCTATTCTACATGCTATATTCCTGCATGCCATATGCCTATTCCTCAAATAGGCATTGTAGACTGACATCCTACTTTTCTCAATTTTTTTAATTTTAAATCTCGCTCTAAATAACTTTCCTTGAGAAAACCAACTAAACATCTAACAAAAAGTTCGGAAATTTGTGTTTGGTAGATTATTTCTCTGTTGTAACAATGCTTCTTGGCAATAAATCTTATACCGTTGGAAAGCCTGTTTATTTCCCTTTTAAATGGTGCCCCATTTGTAAAGGCCCTGTCACACTATAGCGTTTCGTACTAGCGTATGCCAGCGTATTAAAAATATCACTCATACGCTGATATACGCTGATATACGCTGACATATACTAGGGTGGGTACGTTAGGTTGAGGTTGTATTCAAGCACGGTCGCACGGTCGCATTCACGCTGGCATGGCGGCGAGGCACCAAAAGTTTTTTTTAAGCATGCTCAAAAATTGTGTGTTGTGCGTGTCGTATGGATTTATACGCTAAAATATACGCTACACGCTATACGCTACGCTGAACTAGAATTACGAGTACTACGTTACTCTCATCATAGGTCGAGTACTACGGTCACGCTGACTGACATGACATGAACACCGTACACCGTACAGCTATAGCGAGCGCATAGATAGCGCGAGAGCGTACGTAACGTACTTCTAACTGTATGTCTATATATATGATATAATATATTTACACTGGCGTATGATTGAAATTGAAAAAGAAGCAGAAGAACCTCACTGCACTGGGCCAACTCAGGTGTCAGGTTGCAGGGCAAGACAGAGACAGGATTGAACAATTTAAATTTTAAGTGTAAAAGTGTTAAATTTAGTGCATTATTCAGTTTATTAGGGGGGGGGTATATATATCACATTATATATTATTTTACAATAAAAAAAATGTAAAAAAAAGTAGTAAAAAAAAAAAAAAAAACGTTTAAAAAGATCATTCATAATAAATAAATGATATGAAATAATAAATATGAATAATAATAGTAGGAAATGGTATATAATAATATTAAGGAATTATTATTAATTAATAATCTTAAAAAAAATCGTCGAATAAAAGAAAACATAAAAAAAAAATAATAATAAATAAAAATATAAATAATATGAAGTTAAAATAAAATAAAATAAAAATTTTTATTAAATTAATTTTTGAATATTTGAACAATAACAAATATAAATAAATTAAGAATAAAATAGCGTGTATAGGCTACTTTAACAGCTCGCTAAACAGAAAAGAAATTGCGCTGTCTCACTCATCACTTGCTTGCAGAAGGCAATCTGCGCAGGCTCATTCAGAAATGAACAGGACTAAGTAGTGAAAGAAAGACAGCATCAAAAAACAATAGGCATAGCTAGAGTAGAACACTTTACTTTATACAAGAACTTTTTACTTAGATTTATATTTTTATTTTTATGCATATTCCTGGAGTGCTGTGCATAGCTCTCTGGACCCTGTCTGTGTATTTGCTGCCTACCATAGCTCCCTTCCATTACATTATGTTTATTACCATATTTACCTACATGTCATTACCCTATACCCTCTTTTTAATCAGAGTAATTGTTTTTTGTTGTGTGTGGTGTTTTTTACTCGTTTCCTGGTTGAAAGAACTGTTTGTTTTTAAGCCAGTGGTTCCAAATTGTCACGACCATGACATGTGCGGGGCATACTGGCTGGGCATGCACGCATAGCATTCATACGCAGTTCATACTCATACACAGCTATACTACACTATACGATACGCTACGCTTACGCTACGTAACTACACGAAAAATTCTTTATTTTTCAACATTTTTTGTATTTAAAAAAAATATTTTTTTTGTTCATTTTTTAAATTTTTTCATTTATTTCATATTTCATTTAAGGAACATGCATTTGTGGGATGAGCAGCACAGCTGAGTATGTGGGTTGCGCCCATGTAAAATTTGCCAAATTTTCTCTGCCAATGCCAAACAGCTTATTCTGCTGTTGCTAGTGACTCTTGTTTGGTGTTGTTTGGTGGATTGGATGATTGAAGTCTATCAGTAACAAGGAAGAAACAAGACATATTGGCAATTTTACAATTTATTAATTTAACAAACAGTCAGGAGCCTCAGTAGCGTGTGGAAGAACCATACACAGCCACAACAGCCTGGCACCTCCTCCTCATGCTGGTCACCAGCGTGGTCACACACTGCTGTGGGATGGCATTCCACTCCTCAACCAGGATTTGTCGCAAGTCAGCCAACGTGGTTGTGTTGGTCACTCTAGCATGAACAGCACGCCCAAGCTGATCCCACAAGTGTTCAATTGGGTTGAGGTCAGGACTGTTGGCAGGCCGTTCCATTCTCTCTACTCCCAAAATTCTGGAGGTAGTCTCTGATAAACCCCGCTCTGTGGGGGCGAGCGTTGTCATCTTGGAGGATGGAGTTCGGTCCCAGACTGTGGAGATATGGGATTGCCACTGGTTGCAGAATCTCATCTCGATATCTCTCTGCATTGAGATTGCCTCCAATGATGACAAGCCTCGTTTTTCCAGTGATGGAGATGCCGCCCCACACCATCACACTGCCTCCACCAAAAGGTGTTACTCTATCGGTGCAGCAATCAGCATAGCGTTCTCCCCGTCTTCTCCACACTTTGACCCTACGATCCAACTTCCGTAGGCAGAATCTGGACTCATCGCAACATAACCTTCCTCCACATGTTCAGGTTCCAGTGCAGGTGTTGCCGACACCAGCGCAAACGGGCCTGACAGTGAAGGGCAGTCATGGCAGGCCTCCTGGCAGCCCTATGAGCCCGGAGATTGGCTGCGTGCAGTCTGTTCCGAATTGTCTGGGCCGAGAGCCGTGTGCCATATCGTCTCGCAAACCTTGACTGCAAATCTGTAGAAGACAGCCTACGGTTCCTAAGTGCTGAAAGGATGAGGAACCGGTCTTCTTGGGGTGTCGTCTTCTTGGGACGCCCACTTCGCGGTCTGTCTCTGACATCCCCCGTTTCATGGAACTTGGCCTTCAGTTTGGAGACTAGGGCTCACTCCAAATAATGCCGCAACTTGCTTTTGCGGAACACCAGCTTGAAGTTGCCCTATCGCCCGGGCCTTATCAAGATCAGACAAACGTGGCATGCCGATTCTTGGAGCAGGGCCCATGCTCACAGGTGCTGCCAATCAGGTGCCAATCAGGCATCTGATTGTCAGCACCTGGGGTACCGGAATCTCAAAACAAGAGTCAATAACAACAGTAGAATAAACTGTTTAAAGAAGAAATTTTATGGGCACTTAGAAATATATACTGATGGGTCGAAGGATCCGGTGACGGAGAGGGTAGGGTGTGCATTTGCGGTACCGGAGTTTAGGGTGGCGGTGGGGAGGAGAGTGGAGGATCAGCTGTCAGTATATACGGGAGAAATGGTGGCAATTGTGTTAGCACTGCAGTGGGTGGAGGAGGTGAGACCAGATAGGGTGGTGGTGTGTTCAGACTCCAGTGCTGTGCTGGAAAGTCTGAAGGGGGTCAGGTCTAGAAGTAGGCCGGATCTGATTTGGGAGGTGTTACAGGCGTTGTATAGGTTGAGAAGGATGGGGTTGGAGATTAGGTTTGTGTGGGTGCCGGCGCACGTGGGGGTAGAGGGCAATGAGATGCCTGATGTTTTGGCTAAGAGGGCGGTTGGGAAGGCCGAAGTTGAGGTGGGTGTGAAGATGGGTAGGGCGGAGGCAAATACAATAATTAAGGAGAGGGTTAAACGAATGTGGCAGGAGGGATGGGACCGGGAGGGCAGAGGGAGGCATTTGTATAGGGTTCAGAAGACAGTGGGAAGGATCAGACATGGGGGGAGGTGTAGAAGGGAGGAAATAATAATAACAAGGCTTAGGGTGGGGCATGCGGGTCTGAATGGGGGACTAAGGGTAATAAAAAAACATCCAGATGGGCGGTGCGGGTATTGTAAGGAGGAGGAGACGGTGGAGCATGTGCTAATGAAGTGCGGGAGGTATGGGAGGGAGAGGGAGAGGATGGTAGCACGAATGAGGGAGAGTGGGGTGGAGTTTGAGATGGGGTTTTTAGATAGACACTCTGGGGATGGGGGATATAGGCACATATTTAGATTTTTGAGGGAAACGGGTTTATATAAAAGGGTTTAGAGGATTTTGTTTGTGTTTTAATTAATGTACTGTAAGAGTTTATTTTCCATTTGTTTGTATTTGGTGGTAGTTGGGTGGTTTAATTTGTTTTGTAGGATGTTTATTTTGGTTGGTTGGGTTTAATGGGTTGGGTCCCTGGTCCATACTCCAGTTCGGTAGGTGGCGGTAAAGCTCCTAAAGTTGGATGCAAACCGCCATAAAACAATTAAGAAGAAGAAGAAGAAGAAGAATAAACTGTTTGGCATTGGCAGAGAAGATTTGGCAAATTTTTCATGGGCGCAACCCACATACTCAGCTGTGCTGCTCATCCCACAAATGCATGTTCCTTACAAATGGGGCACCATTTAAAAGGGAAATAAACAGGCTTTCCAACAGTATAAAATTTATTGCCAAGAAGCATTGTTACAACAGAGAAATAATCTACCAAACACAAATTTCCGAACTTTTTGTTCGATGTGTATTTTATAGGTAATCTGTTACTTCCTTCACAAATGCCACCATTACGTGGAAATTCACTCATTACTTTAAGTGCGCCATTAGCTGGATAATTCTCATGTCTTGTTCTATGGTTTTCTCAGAAAGAGCTCTGAGGTATAGCCTGGGGCAGGAGATGTGGCTGGCCACAGTGAGACTTTTCTGTGGTGTAGGTGTGGGCTGTATTTTTACAGAAAATAAGACAGTGTAATGACATACTCCGTGCCGATGTAATGCACCCTGATGCTTTAGGCCTACTGCCCAAGTCTATGAGTGTCGGATGCTGAGGCAGTGTGCCCTGCTCCAACCACACAAGAAGTGTAGCTGGGGTGGGGAATATAAATGCTGAGCTCCCACCGCTTAATTTGACTTCAGTACAAATATTTGCCTGAGCTTATAATTCTAATTAAAGCTACATTTTTAATAGTGCTACTTGCTTTTTTCAGCTAGTGTAGCGACAGTACTTTAACCCCTTTGTTCAGTGACCCTAGTGGCGTAGATCCTGGGGTCTACATCACAAAAATCTTACCGTACCACGTCAGAATGCAAAGTACCATGGAAACCTGCATATCCAGCACGAGTCGGGCTATTATCGGGCAAAATATGAAGTTCCTACATGTCACCGTTCTTCTGTATTTTATAAAAGTATATCGACCACTCTACAGTGTGATGAGAGGGAATCAGGTTGAAGATAATGGACATTTAAATATATTTAGGAGTTGGTTACAGTTCTTCTTTAACCACCCAAAAATTTTATACTATCACAGCAACAATATAAAACACATAAGGTCCTGGATATAGGTAAATTAAACCTATTTTGCCTGCTCACTTATTAGAGTGAATTTCTGTCATCATAACATAATTTCCTTCTCCTATGAAAATCTCTCATAAAGTATGGAATAAAGACATAACCTTACCTGCATTATTAAAGCCGGATACGTCCTTTCTAAGATTATGCAGTTATTTTCTGCCTATATGTGGTGTACAGTGTAAGTTTCAACATGGATGGCATCTCAACAATTTGTCTGCAGAACATTACACAATTCAAATTGGAAGTAGTAATGTCTTTGTAATTGATTGACAGCCTTAATTGTGATGTCCTGTGATCCGTTCCTGGTCTTCCGTTTGTCTGTTGTCTTTTAGTCCACCCCGTGTTTTCCCTCTCTCCCTCCACTTGGGTTCTCTACTTCTCCGCACCTGCATTGTGTTTCCCTCTCCTTTCCTCATTAGTTGTCGCCTCACCTGTTCCTCGTTAAGTTTGTATTTAGTCTGCCCCGTTTCTCTGTTCGGGGCCAGACCATCTTGTGGTGTACCTTGTGTATCCCGTGTGTTCTCGTCATGTCATGTCCTGTGCGTTTTGTGTCTGCTCCTGCCCTGCCCTTCAGTCCCTGCCCTTCAGTCCCTGCCCTGGTCCCCTCTTCCTACCAAGGCTCCCCAGTTCTCCCCGGCTCCCCTGTCCGTGCCCAGGCTGCGTGCCTCAAGGTACCTGACACTTAATATCCAAAAAGAACGCATTCTAAGCTTTCCAAAGAGGTATAATCATTAGTCATTAGACAGTTAGATGCGATTCTCAGAGCTGCCGTATCACGCGTGTATTTCAAAACAACACGCACCGTTATGCTATGTGTCTCCGTGGTTTTGCGCAAGAGTGCGCATACGCATCGCTAGTGAACTCCAGTGAGAAATCGTTTTATTTGTACAATGGCGAAGTCAAAGTGACTTCAGTGCTTGAAACTGCTGGATGCTGTAGCCGTCCTTGGATTCAGATGAGATTTACATCCATGAGTCTTCATCTGAATGGATTCCATAGCTAAGTGTTGCCTTGTGTACAAGGTGTGCTTGTGCGTGTATGTTATATGGTGTTGTATTCATAATATTATAGCTAGCTAGCCACAGAAAGGCTAGCTAGGTTGTGTTATTATTGTTTATGATGTTGCAGAGTTTTACATTAGTGGTGCTGAATTCAGAATTAGAGGACCTATAGTCTCTCTTATTCTGGTTTAATTTAGTTTATACATAGATAGCTAGAAACCTATTAGGTATTGGCAATAAACTAAGCCTGCATAAGGCTCAATGATAAACAATGGGGAGTCTGTGGAAAAAAGTCCCTGCCTGAGGGGACTTTGATTTGTATACCATAAGTAATGACAATGGTGGTGAGCTGTCAATCTATTACAGCTAGACTGTAACTTTACTGAGAATTTATACTACACTTTCATGTGTGGCCTAATTAGCATAGCTAATATAGGGACATAAATGGATGACACGGCAGCTAGTGGTCCCGTACAGTAATCCATGGGCAGGCATATGTTTATATAGGAGATAATTATAGTTATGCTTAATTATATTAAGTTGTAATAGTAATAGCTGTAGTCATTTATATGTCGCTGTAAATTGTGTGCATGTTCTCATACATTGTTAGTCTGACTGGTTGGTAATAAATTACATTTTATGATGAGAACGGGGCTGTGTTGGACATTTTTGGCACTGGAAACTAAACTGAGACAAATAAATTGATTATCTAAGGGTCATTCCCCTCATTAATTGCTTCCCCGTAGGACATAATAATGTGCTTCAAATGGACACTAAAGCTGTGGTCATGTTTGGATAGCTTTGGATAGCGTGGATAGCTTTGAACAGCTTGGATTCTTTGCATATGTTTCCATGGGTTTTCATGGGGTTGGAAAGGTTTGGGTATGTTTTTGGACACCAATAACCATTCCCCTGATCTTTTGCAAAAGTTGGAAATTATCTAATGATATAGATGCAAATATACTTCAAATGAGTCAAAAGAGTTTATCTGTTGAAACATTTTGATTATCTCCTGAATTACGTTGAATTACGTTGCACAATTATCCATTTGGGGTAGATTTTTGGACACCAAGGTACACCGTTTCAAATTGCCTCATCGGATTTGAGCAGTAATACATATCACTTTCATATTTTGTACACATGCTGACAGGAGGTTTGCAAACCATAAAATAAATAGTTTAACCTTATTCACATATTTGACTCTCAGGTGTTCACTGTAAACTAGAGTGGTGGAACTTTGTTTTTCACCAGGGGTTGTGCATTCACTGCCCATAATTTATGAAAATAATTAAATTTAAGGCATGATAATAAATGCTACCAGTGTCTTCTTTCATTTACGCCCTTATTGGTGTTGGTGTTCCATTGATATCTGGAGTTATAAAGCTTTAAACAAAACGGTACAAAACAGATGAAAATGGGTAAAATGAAGCCTCTGCACAAATGAGTTAAGTATCCAGTGTTTTTTTTTTTAAACCCACAGGCACAAACAAAACCGGTGGATATGTTTACACTACCCCCATTTCACTGAGTTTAAATAATGTGCCAACGTCAAGAATTTCCACTGAATAATTATTGTAAAACATTGTGACAATAAGCAGCCAGGAATACTTATTTGGAGGTATCTTAAGAGCTTTTACACTCCAGAAGCATTTAAAAGTTATCATTTCATCTTTTTTCATCTCCAAAAAGAAGGGGATAAAACTGACATGTGAAATATACAGCATCCCTTTTACTGAGGAGCTACCACTGCATTTTTCCTTCCTTCAACCAAGAAGTCAACTGAGAATTTTTGTTTTCTGTAATAGATTAAGTCGCCCTGGATTGCTAAAAACAGGATGGAAGAGTTGAATTTATTAGTTCTGCGAGACTGTACACAAATCAAATCCACAGTGACTGAGTCACCATAAAAATAAATAAAATAAAACTACAATAAAAATAAACCCCTTTTCACAATATAATAGAAGTGTAGGAAAAGTGTGGCACAAAATTATTTTAAAAATTGTTGTTTTTTAATAACAACCCAGGGGCCACATGTATAAACAGTGCTGAGCAGAAACATGCCCTCAAAAAGCTGTGTAAGGGAGTTTCCACACAGAAATTCAAATGTATAAAATAACTCATGCTGTGAGAATCTGTGTACCTCTGCACATACTGGATACCATATGTACGCAATGTTTGGAGTCAGTGTGATATGGCATCACCGTGACTGAAAGGCAGAGGGAGAAAATGCAAAAACTTTGCATAATGCCGATTTCCGACTTTCTCTGAGCATTCTTTTACGCATTATTTTACTCAGAGTTTTATACATGTGGCCCCAGCACAAGAAAGTTTTGCGTAATCTCACAGGCATTGATCAAAATGTTCTACCAGGCCAGTAAAGTTCTGCTTTGAATTTCTGTTGGGTGTTCTGTGTCATCTGAATGGTCCCAACCTGGCTACCTAATCACTCCAATAACCAGTTTAATTAATTTAATAATTATTTCCCTCTACACCCCAGCTGATGTCAGGTGAGCATGTTGAAAAGAAAATGGCTGCTATGCATCAGCCTGGCGAATGCTGCATATGACAGAAAGATAATGACCATCCATTGCAGCATCAGAATTGTTCAAGCAGATTAATAAGAGATTGGCTGCAACAACTGGCTTTTTCACTTCAAGGCTGCATATTTGTTATACCATAGCAAATATTTACACAAGCAAAAATTAATCACTAGAAATATGCAAGTTCAAAAATATTTCACCATGTTTATAATGAGGAAAGAACTGTGTAACCAAAGCACATTGCAGATTACTTTAATACGCATAAAAAATCTGTACACTTACAGAAATGGCTCATTGTTAGGGTTCAGAAAACCTCTTTGGCATCACACCCACAACACACTTTTGAGTATTTTTCTTTGGCTTCTGGTGTATTTTCTGGTGTCTTTTTGTCATTTACGTTTAAAAGATGTTTTAAATAACTGTTTAAAGATTTATAGAACTATTTTCAGTCGCCTTACAGTCATAGGTTTGTAAACTTCCGCTTGAAATTTTGGGAGCTCTTGGTTGAGTTTGAAGGCTACCATAGAAGAAGAAGAGCCGCTTCCAGGTCACCAGGTCAGGGTTTGCTTTGCAGCTAGGATCCATTTTCCTAAATTAGTGTATGTTTATGCAGAGATTGTATAGTATAGATATATAGAGCTCCGTAGTCTCGCCCCCTCCTATCCCTGACTGGTCCCGGAAGACTGCCAGAAGCCATTACCTGCCCCACTTCGGGATCTTTCAGTCACCCTTATGATGACACTGTATGTGAAGTGAAACTAAGTGTATGTGAAGAGAAACTTAGTGAAACTAAGAGTATCACCAAGGGCGAGAATCACTCAGTCTGGCCATGTCGAAAGTTTCAGCTTTATGGCTTTAACTTCAGCAGGTGAGCAAGTGAGTAGACCGGATGTTGTAGTCGTTTTGGTTGTTTTTTTGAAAACGTGTTTGTTGTTTATTTGTTGGGCATAATTTCAAATGACCAATTTTATATATTATTTTAAAATGTGACAACCCTTCTCTTGGGTGTTTTGAATGTGTAACTGCCTGAATATAGAAAAAAAACATTTTCAATCTATTGAATGCCATTGTATTTTTTCTGAAAAGTGGCACCACATGTTCGTCACCAAAGCGGGACTACGGAGCTCTATGCCAACTGCATGAATATCATGTTTCACCTCTAGGGGTGACTGGGCACTAAAACTGGGTTAAACAGAGGAGAATGAATGGGGGTCAATGGAAGTTTTTTCCAGAAACCCAAATCTATAAGAGATAATAATTTTTTATTGTAAGTTGGAGAAAGTTCGCAGACAGCAGATAAGAAAATATGCTTTTCTACGCAATTAGATTAATGAAATCTTGAACTGTTTAGGAAAACAATTATGCTCGGTAATTAGGCTCTTTGAGAGAATGTTTGAATCTTAAACAATCTGCCCAGTGGTGAGTGTTTGAAGTACAGTAGACAGGGCTGTCAACGATCTGTGCTGATACACCTTGATGGAGAGCAGGCTGATGTTAGCGTTAGGGCTGATTAATTTAATTTTGGCAAATGCAAACATTTCACTTAAAACAATAATTTCCTTAGTTTTTTCACCGGGAGGTTTAATTTATACTTCAAAAGTAGTAGGCCTAGTAGTGGTAGCAGCATTAGCTAGTATTAGCTCCTTATTTTATTCACAAAGAAATGCAAACATCACTCCTACATTAAGTTAACTCACAAAACATAGTGGAAAACTCACAATACAGCTTAACAGGTCACCTATCTTTGGTAACTTAGCCTAATGATAGCCTATGCTTTCCAGAAGCAGATCCGTACTTGGTAATAATAAGGATACAGGGTAGATTAGCAGTATTAACAATTAACTTAAGTTTACTTTCAACTACATTGGTGCTAGCTAACCATAGGGATACAACAGAAGCAGTTGTACTATTCGTAGACGTTAGCTCTTCTCATGATGAGCATACAACAACACAGACAAGTTGTCTAGGCTAAGACATCAACAACACAAGTTATGTAACGTTAGCAAGCTACCCAATGAACATTTTGTTGAAAAGTCGGAGAAACGGCACATAGGCATTCAAACCGGCTGCATTTGATTTGGTTGAAAAGTTTGGTTTCTAGCCGACTAGGATGTAGCCAGGCTGTGTCAAAATGTGTCAACCTAAATTTTCATTCCTCAGACGTGTAGACTCACTGTGTAGCTGGCAATTTGATCTGAAACCGTAACATTTAAGTGACCCCAGCTAACAAAATTACGTCCCCAGGACGTCCCCTGAACGGCTCAAAATGTCATCAGGACGTCGCCTTGACGTCTTTTTGTAGGGTTTTCTAAACGTTACGTGAACGTGACAGAGAACGTTCCCAAGACGTTCTAGTAGCCTCCCCCAGACATTCACTACATGATGTTATATTGTAACCAGTAACAGGCGTTTCAGGAACGTCCCTGAATGTCCCATGAATGTTATGAGCACAACGTCATATCATAGCCGGATAGGGACGTTGCTTGAACGTCCCCGAAAAATTCTATTTAAATGTCATATTGTAACCAAACGGTGACCTTCCTAGAACTTTAATAATGTTCTAGTAATGTTTTTAGGACATCCCTAGGGAATGTCACTGTCACGATTTCGCAGGCTGCCGCTCCTGTTCTGCTATGGTTGCTCTCGAAGATTCGGGCCGGCGTTCTTGCCGTGTTTTTCCACCACCCGGCACTCATCGTTTTCACCTGTTCAGGTGTTCCGCCGGCTATATAAGCACTGCGTCTTCCGGTCTCTGCGCTTTTGCGTCTTCATTTGCAATGTAAAGCCAGGTATAGGTTCAGACGACCACTTCTCTCTAAGAGCTTTTGCTTTTAGAGATACGCGGGGACTTGCCTTTGTGCTTTAGAGCTTTTCTTTTCTTTCTCTTCCGTTTACCTCCTCATTTTAGGTTCTGTTGTAGTTCACAGAGTTAGAGGTGAATTTCTTTCTTTCGTTTCCTATTGCTCGATTCTGTGAGCATTTTGCCCATGGGACGTCCACTGTTTGCTGGGACATAGCTACATCATGCATTAGCTAACCTGAGCATGACTGTCCAAGTTAGATCGCTAGCTAAGTATAGCTAGCTAACGTTACTTACTGTAGCTGCTCTTATTCATAGAAATTAATACAACACAGTGGTATTAGGCTACCTAACTGCAAAGGCAGACCAATATAACACAATTTGAATAGCTAACATTACACAGAACAACTTGTGAAAGGGAATTTATTATGTTCATCGTTAGTGCTAGCCATATCGTAACGTTTTATCAAGCTAACACAGATAGCAAAGACAATACGGTAGCTAACATTAACAGAACTGGTTAGCTAACGTTACGTGGTTTCGCCTTGCTTTAGACTACTGGATCCAACACATTAAATGACTGCTTGCCACTTTGGACAGTGTGTCACAGCCACAGAACTGTAAATGGTGACATCTGCCTAATGCAGACCAACCCGGGGTGTTGTAACTTTTCTGTGTTTCATCCGACACAGGTGCTTTTTCTTTATTGCATCTGACACAGGTGCTTGCCACTTTGGACAGTGTGGACAGCAGTCAGCAGCTGACTAGTGGGTAATGGCTGCTGCTAACGTTACTCGGTGTGCCTGCCTATCTGCACTGCCAGTGCGTGCCCGCGGCACTAGACATAACAGTCTCCCATTGTTCTCATGTTTGTTTAGAATGATGGAATTATTCATACGTTGAGCCTGCCGGATTTATGAGTTAGAATTTTGTTTCACCATGTTAAGTCTATGGGCATCATCATCACAATTTTGAATTTTGAGGTCTCATTCAAATTTAATAAAGTTTACAGCCATGAAAGTATAGAGCACACAGGTCTTACAATGACAACAGAATGAGGGGTCTTGTGTCAGGATCCGTTGGATCTAAATTGAGTTATCTTTGCGCAAAAGAAGTCTTAATGTTTTATGCTAATTTTAAGGGGGTACCTGTAACTTTGTAATGGCTTAACGTAGCTATAACAAAAACAGTATTTGGCGAGCCCATGGCGATAGTGGTCCACATGTGAAATGGCATTGAGATTGGTTATGAAACGGCGGAGATATCGAGGTTCAAAAGTCACTGTTTTACATTGAAGTGCTGACCAACGCAAACTTACATAATTCGTATCATTCACCAACTTTTTGTTGTACACGCTCTAAAATTATACAAATTAAAGCCTCAAGATTCCATCCTCTACTGTAAACTAACTAGCAAATGTGATGAGTGATCAAGTTGTGCAATTCAGGGGTTCAGTGCCAAAATAGTTAAACAGATTTTCGAGAAATCGCCGGAAATTAAATATTGGATTTTGCTGGAACAGCACATGAACAACTAAGATGAGTCTGTGGCAGTCAGACTGTAAAGCCCCTCTCATCAACATTAAAAGAATATAAATCCCTTCTGGGATTTTTTTCTGATATCACTTCAGTTTCAGTGTACGTATGTTTTTCATGGGCTCAGACAGTTTTGGTGTGTGATGAAGTACAGTATATTTTATATATTTAGAGAAGTTTTTGATATGGCTGATACAGTATAGCAGTATTTGGGAGTTTTTGCTCTAAATCAAGAAAATACACTTCAATGAACTCCAAAGCAGCTGACAGTGCAGTGCCACTGTGTTTCCATAGATTCATTTCATAGGGTTTATTCACAATTATAAATAACCAAAATATTATTAAACATCATTTCATGAAAGATAATAAAGTTTTATATGGATGTACAACCTCTGAAGGAATAATGTCACTTTACAAGCTCCTTTAAAGTTACCTGAAGTTTATTTTCTTGCTTTAGTAACTCCCAAATTCCCAATAACTGGCAGGTCTTTACAATAGCAGTTAAAAATAAATATCTAAAATATTCTTAAGCACACATAAACCATATGGGACAATCAAAAAACATACACAAAAGCTGAAATATTATGAAGAAGCCCCCCCCCCCCCCCACCCTCTCAAATAGGTGGTGCCAGCCTTTCAATTAATCCTTAAATAATTCACATGGTGGAAGAGGAGCCTGTCCTGTTTATTAAAAAGCAACCAGCATTACAGCTTTCTGTGGCCACACACCAGCTGAGCTCAGAAATAGGATTAATACTGTACTGATTATAAATTAATCAGGACATTCCCACCCTGAACCGGGCAGCTGCTTATATGATGAGAACATTTTTATTATCCAAAATAAAAATGCACCATGCTTATTCTTTCTGTTCTTTGTGTTGTATTTTTAGTCCATGAATGAAACCTGCATAAAGGCGCTTGGGTGAGACAAGGAAACACAAATTTCCCAGGGCGAAATTGAGAAAACCAACTTGCTCATAGCAGGGTCTGAATTGCCTACTCACTCGAGATATGTGTCGACATGTTTAGAAACATCAAAGAAAACCTGATACCTTAAGTATAAGAAGATTAACATTTACAGTGATCTTGGGCTTAGGCGTTTCCAAGACTTTTAAGACGGAGCCAGGAGGGACAATTACCAATGAATTGGCACTGGCATTCTTCCATTTATTTAACGAAATCTGGCACAGTGTATAAACTCTCATCCTTAAGACTTATTTTCAAGTCATGTTCCAGCATCAGAGGACAAACGTATTCTGAAATCTGATGAGGAGAGACAGCAAGAGAATCTACAAGAACATGCTATGAGGTTAACAAAAAAAAATGGTGGCCACAAAATGCTATTGTGCTGCAGCTGCGTGGTCTGTCGACCTCAGACAGGGCTCGGGTCTCGGAGTTAATCTGCCTTCACCTCATCTCCGAGTGTGCTTGGCCAAGGAGCGCATGGTCGAGGCGACCCAGGAGAGCTTTCAGCCATTGGCTCAACTCTGGGCGGGGCTCTCAATAATCATGAATATTTTTATGTTCCCGCTCGCAAATTGGTTTGACAGCTTCAGCCACACGAGGTGGGCTGCAGTTATTACAGCTCCCAGACACAGAGGGGCATAGAGTCTGTGCACAGACAAGGACAGACAGTCGCACACAATAGGTGATGTAATCCCCATGTTGCTAATTGACATTGACACGGTAACCAAGTTCTTATTAAAGCAACAAATAGTTGGGGCATTGAGAGGCTTTGGGAGACTGCGCTGGAACTAGTGCACTTCTCCTCTTTCACATACTGGCTAAAGGTTCAAGTGCATTTAGGCCATTAGCCAAACACATTTTACATTTTGCGGGCCGCTTTAAGAGATAGGGAAAAGCCAATGTGCTTGTGCACATACGTGAACGTCAGCACTAACAAGCTCCTAGCAGTTTATAAGTTTAAATTTTGATTTGTGACTTATCTCAGTCAATATTATTCCCTTTAAAAAATTATTCCTTTTTTTGTTAACTTTCTCCATTGCTTACTGTGGATTTGCAAGGGTTATACTTCTGGGTACGAAACATCCTCACTTTCTTTATTCCATCTCATCTAAGGTAAGGGAATCTTTTCACATGGAAGTAGAAACGTCTACAGTAGTGTATTTATGGCAAAATAAGGCATTAATTTTCCACAAATACAAACACTACTTTGGAGGTTTCTAGAATTTGCAAGACAATTATGACAAATTCATAAAATATTGTTAGTGGTTTCCAACATTTAGATGAAAACATAGTATTATCATGCTGAATCAAGGCCAGGGTGCACTTTTAAAACATGTTCTCACTTTTACTTGCATAGGCATGATTATGATAGCATCAGGAAATTGTGGTCTTATGAATTTGAGTATGATTGACAAACAGGCAATCTGTCATTCAGGTCAGGTAATGGAATGTGGAGAACGAACCTGTGTGAGACATTTCTGTGCATGAGTAGCTCAGTGACAGCAATGACAATAAATGTGTTGTTCCACACGCTGCAGTGCTAATTTATTTTAACAGATGAAAATATCTCTCCCTCATCTCAGTACCTGGTCTTGTCGCATAGAGAAATTTGGCCCTGTTTCACAGGATTTTGTCACTCAACAGACACAGAGCTCGCCATGAGTCACCTCAGTGCGTCTCCTCCTCAGTTTCTGGATTACCTAATTTACATTAGGGCTGTCAGGAACTGTCAAGGTTCAGCTACTGAAACTGGTTTCCTGTGACACTTCCCAAAAAATAAGATGAAGAACTGTATACCTTTTTATTTAAACATCATTAGAATTTAATTTCGGAAGCAGTCTGCTTGCCTTCAGACTCCTGAACAGAATAGTTTGGATAAACTTCCACAGTGGAAATAGCAGTGTATTCAGTGGACTAGTACTGTATTCAAATCTGAGACTGTAGCAACAGAATTTAATATAAAACTAAGACGAAGCACTGGGTAGAGTGCCCAGGAGAAATAGGCTAAAACTGAAATATTTGTGGCTTGTTCTTGTGAAAGCATAGTCAGCCTCTCAGAACTTACTTTAATTTGTCCTTTCCATTTCCAGCCAAATTGCCATTGAAGCAAATGATTGTCTGCAAACAAAGATATATTGTGTTTTTGTTATTTTGAAAGTGCAGTCCATCACTCTTTTAATTCCCCAAATGGATGCTGACATGTATCTCATATTCCAGATACATTTTTAGTAATAATAAAGCCAGAACTGATTTAATAAAAATCTATATAATTATAAAGATTACAGAATTAAAAAAAGAATAATAAAATAGGCTGAAAGGTTTGATGTCAGAGCATTCTGACAAGCATTGAGATTTGACAAATTGTTTGAGCGATCAGTGGCTAATACTATAACCTCTCTGCATTTGAATGGATCTTTATGGAAATTGGGGGTGAGACTAGATTTAGCTGTAAATTACACTGGAACAGTATGGAACACATGGTAGTACTAAATGGCTCTAAGTCATCAAGGATCTGACGTATCAAACAAGCCTTAAACCATCACTTTGCTGCCAGATATGCAGTAGATATGGATGGATCACTTTAAGGGTTGTTTCTCCTGACAAATTGTCCAATTGAACTCTATAGAAAAATAAGTCAGGAGTAGAAACCCTTCAAGTTATCCATCCATATCTACAGCATATCTGGCAGCAGAGTGATGGTTTGAGGCTTGTTTGTTACGTCAGACCCCTGAGGACTTACAGCCATTTCGCCAACCGTGTATTCCATACTGTTCTAGCATAATTTACAGCTAAATCTAGTCCCACCCCCCAATTCCTATAGAGATCCATTCAAATACAGAGACGTTATAGTATCACTTGTAAGAGTGCCAGAAAATAAGATATCAAGAGTCTTTTGATACAGACTTCAGGAAGTCATGGCATGCAAAGGATATGCGACAAAATATAAAAAAATGATTACTTTATTCTACATTATGTTAAACTGTCCAATATTTTTTTATGGGGGAGAGACTATGTACAAAAGGTGCTATAATTTCTAAACGGTTCATCCTATTTGGATGAAAATACCCTCAAATTAAAGTGCTAGAGTACAGAACCAAAATAACAAAAAATGTGTCAGCGTCCAATTAATTATGGTGCTCACTCTATATATAGATTTGGGGAAATGTTTCAAAGTATAAAACCAAAGTATTTAAAAGTATTTTTTTTAATATAAGCTTTTTTTAACTTATAATGGTGGTCCCCTGCATGTATTTGAGTCTGGGTAGGGGTCCCTGAATCTGAAAAGATTGAAAACCCCTGTAGTAGCATTACTCTTGTATAAGGTAATATAGTTATAAACCCTTGCATGTGAAGGCAGTGATTTGAATGTGCAATTTAATC
The DNA here is from genome assembly GCA_022702515.1 of Ilyophis sp. 1 JC-2022. Taxonomy (NCBI): domain Eukaryota; kingdom Metazoa; phylum Chordata; class Actinopteri; order Anguilliformes; family Synaphobranchidae; genus Ilyophis; species Ilyophis sp. 1 JC-2022. The sequence continues at coordinate 34,383,123 of CM040400.1, forward strand.
TGACTCATTCTGTACTGTATTTTGGTCTATGCTCATTCCAAGAAAACTGCCTGTCAGAGAGCTAGCCAAGCATGGGGAATTTGTACACAAATAGCAGTCGATTCATGTGAGCAGTTAAGAGGTAGAAGTGTGCGTCTGACCTAGAGCTGGAATACCCAACTTTCAAACGCCTCATTTAGTAACAAAACACCAGACAGACAACAGAAGCTCAAACCTCAAGCGTACTACAATGAAATGCGCTCGGGTGTGGAGGTGAATCATTTATAGCTTATAGTTAGATGTACTTATGAAAACGGACCTCAATAGTTGCTCCACAGCAAGGACTGCCCACATCACCTGTTCAGCAATAAAGAAGTGCCATGTGACCTCCAGTTTCCAACTCTGTGATGAACCATTCCACTTTCCTCTACCCTTCTTATCTTGCAGGGCTGGCATTCTGACGAACACAATAACATACCTACTCAAACTGCATGTGCACTGTAGTTTTTCACCTTGCTGTCTGTTACAGTTACTACAGCCCATTATTCTGTGCTGCCTTACCGTAATAAAACAGAAAATCTGCTGCGCTAGCTTGTTAAAGTCAATCAACTTTCTGGTAGTTACATGACAGGTCTCCTTTAAGTAGTCTTGAAGATAATGGACAAAAACAAGCCAGATATGTGAAATAGTTTAATTAACACAAAACAAATTTCTGACATGCCGTTGTTGCAATTATACTGTAAGGGATTTCCAGTTTGAGAGCAAACTACCTTGTATTTTAACAGTTATTTATATTAGTTTGCATTAAAAAAACAATGTCAGTATGACCTGTCACAGAAGGTAGGATATACCTTCTACATTTCAACAACAAAAGCACAATCTGAAAGTACAGCACTGTATATCAGACTAGTCTGAGCGTGAGAGCACTGGATAGGTCATCCCGAGCAAGAAGGTCAGTTTGTCAGAACACCGGCAAACACCCCCACCCCTGGCATTCATTTTACAGGGGATTCACATGTTACAGGCAGAAAGTGACACCGCACGCAGTGGCTGACTGATTACGAGGTGACGGCTCTCATTTTTCACAGATGAATAACAGAATGGAGGAGTGTCGGATTCAGAGAAGGGTATGTGTGGATGGATGGGCGGTTGAGGCTTGCTCAGCATCTCACGGTCTTACACGCTCTCACGAAAGCAGAGGCCCAAATAGAACCCCGCTGCTGTGCCAACCACTGTCCTTCATAGAGATGGAAACCAAACACTGAGATTTTTATGACCAGACTCTGCTTATGGCACAGTTGTGTTCATGTAACCCTTAGAAGAAGGATACTCAATTCTGGCCCTCAAGATTAGTAGTACTGCTGATTTTCATTCTTAGCCTTTACTGATTTAGACTTGGGACAACAGGTGAGTATAATCTCTGGTCAATCATTGACGTTCATCAATTAACTTTCAGGTAGAAAAGAAAACCAGCTGTACCAAAGGCTTCAAGGATTTGAGGATCCCTGAATTGTGTGTACATGCGTGTTTGTGTGTGTTGGGAGCTTGGGCTTGCTGGACTTGGGCTCGTTTCACGAAAGCTGCAACTTGCGAGCTGAGATTTACGAGATGCAATAGATTTCTCCTCCTTTTTTTGAGTGTTTCACGTATAAATCCCTATTGTAAGCCATGAACGCAAAGCACGTTCATGTAGGGAATCTGTAAAACGACAATTGTTCTCAACCCCCCGCTCATTTTGGTTTTGTATCAAACTTTTGCATTTGTGCGCAACATTGCAGCGCTCTTTCGGCTCTGCGTGGGCTGGCCATGGATGTCAGGAGTCAAGGTTGGAAGAGATATCAGGGGGTGGAGACATTTGTCTTGTGGTCTGTCATTTGAATATATTTTTTGACCTATTAAGTATCCCCAGTAGGCCTAATATAGCCTACACTTGATAGTAACATTACATGTTTTGCTACTTGTAATATTCAAATTAAACCTACCCACTGTTACCTAGAAGCTATCCATCAGTAATGTCACCTGTGACAAAGCGATGACACAAATCACAGTTTTTGTGCGTGTGCCCAGGGTATGTAACCACAGCATCTAATACTCTGTAATGGGCATCACAAACAACTTGTCAAGTGATACCATTTTCTACACACAAAAGTGTGCTCATTCTCATTCAGTGCCCTGGTGGGAATTTGCAACCTATCAATTGCACCAAAGACTTTTGGGAGACCACACATAGCATAAAGGTTTAATTTTAAATCTTTGTTGTAGCTTAGGAAACTGAATGAAATCAGAGTTTACAATGTGTCTTCTCCTTACGGACGCATCTGGACGCAGAGGATTTTCTTATTCCCTGCATTGTCTGACAACCCTGAGAAAGTTGCTGGTTGTCAGGAAGCACAGAGCTGTCAACCCTTACAAAATACAAGTGTATAAGAGTATGCCTTAAGTGCACTTTTTCTGAACTAAATCCCAGGTAGTGTACTTAAAGTGCACTTTCACTTTTCTTTCCAGAACTAAACTTCTATCATGGTTTAAAAATGTTTAAAATATACCACTTTAGAATACAAAGTTTTAGAAAGTAGTTTATAAATAGTATATTAAAAGTATAGTTCCAGGAAATACTTATATAGTATACTTAAAATGGGCCAATTTAGTTTTAAGAAGTAATTACAATATATGTAAAATATATTTTAAAAATTTTGGTTTTGGGTGCAACTTACATGTTAAAATCGAAATTTCGCCCGTCAATATCTCAGCCGTTTTAGCACCAATTACCAAGCCACTTGGCAGATCAACTCATCTCATCAATATCTCGACATAAAACAAATATGGGTAAGATTTGTTAAGCCGTTTTCATACAATTAAGTACATTAAAGAATTAGCATTTTAGATTAAGACTTCCCCAATGTCCTAGCTCAAATTCTACAAATCTAATTGCTCAAGTTGACATATCGATATGTCAGGCGTAACATAGACTAAAGCTTTTGAGGGGTAGTATTTTTGTTTATATTACAGTTTTTAAATAAACCTTTAGCTGAGCAAGCAGGATACGTTTCTAAGTGCTAAACGTTTCAAAGAAAACCTTCATTATAGCTAAGTATAGTTTTGGACAGATTAATTATCAAATTTGAAAAATACAGAAAATATAATTAAAATTTAACAAATTTTATTTCCAATGTGTTATGAAATTTGTAATGTTATGTTATTATGTTATGGGCTATGTTATGTTCTCGAGGCACATTGATTGAACTTTCTAGCCGTAGCTATACATTTTCTAATAATTGCGTAATCTTCAGTTATGTTTATTCAACGTTCAAGTGGATGTGTAACAATAGTTATGATGATTACATTTTCTTATAATAACATGTTAAAATTAAGAACATGTTTTAAGTGGGAAATTCAAATGAGCACCACCAAGCCAAGGCTCTTTGAGAGAAGGTTTGAACCAATCTGCCCAGTGATGAGTACATGTTGTTTGAAATACAGTTGACCAACATAGCTACAGAACTGTATAGCAGTCAGATATAAAAAACGGAGTACTTGTGATGGATTTAGTAGCGGATAATCAAACACGGAGGTAGGGGGATCAGAACAAGTCACTCATGCAAGTGAGGACCAATAAGGGAGTACGAACTATAAATACAAAAAAAGAAAAGGCAGGAAAATTATTCCTAGTAGCTAAACAGCCAAATGAAAATCAACCCATTAAAATAGGGCGAACTCGAAAATACGAGTGATAACACAAACGAAGTCTCCCGAGCTCAATACTGGAGCCAAACCGGGAAACTTAGAAAAAGAAAAGAACACCTTCGGCACGTATGCTAAGATGGCCGGAAGAAGGTAAAACAAAAACGAAACCACAAAAGAAAAACTGTCTGTGAGAACGGTAAAGTAAAAATAAATAGCGCAGTAATGCTAACAGGAGGAACTATTCCTATACCTGAGAATAACGCTATAAGTCCCTCGTGAACATAAAACAAGTTTAATATCACGGGGTCGCTTATACCTGGCTATACCTGGCTCAATGTAATAATGAATGACAAAAACTTATGTAGGCTTCTACTTTTTAGCATTTGACCTAAAATCTCTGTCAAGAAGGTTGCATAAACATTTCTTCATGCCGTAGCAATCATTATCTAAAAATAAATAAAAAATTGGCAGTAAATTTTACCAAAGCATTTAAGGGAGCGTTTTTTCATTCCAATACTTCTATATCATCACACCTTCAGTGTTAACTGAAATGTACAGGTTAAAGCAATTACTATTTAAAAAAAAAAAAATCTGCTTAAGTGGGTTAGAATTATGGTCTGACAGTAATTTAATTTACATCCTCCAAAAATATATATTTTTTTATAATTGATGCAGACTCTTGCAGAGTCCCTCCCCTACTCACCCTGTTCATCAGAAGAGACAGTGCCACCTCGCAATAAAGAATCTTCAAATCCATCTGGCATGTACAAGTATCGTCTTTTCTCCAACTGATAGTGACACAACTGCTTTTATTTTACTGACATTTTACCTTAACAGTTATACGTGCAGAAATGTCATCTTCTCACACACACCCACACGCAAATGTGACAGAGGCTGAGAACTTAAAGAATGCAGAGCAACAAATCCAAGCCTTGTTCAAGAATAAGCACAAGACAGCTGATAGTGTGCACTTGGTCAAGTTATCTCTCTTCATGTCATGTCACTCAACTCATTTTATAATTTGCTCTGTCTGGCACCCAAGTTCAGGCACGTATCTCTACATGCCTGTCTGACATTGCAGCCTGGATGGCCACCCACCACATGAAGCTCACTCTGTCGAAGATGGAACTCCTATTCCTCCTGACAAAGGGTTCCCCGTAAATTGATGCTTCAATCACTGCCAATAGGCTTTAGAGCATCTCCCGCTCAGCTAAGAATGGTGACCCAGGATGACCTGCTGAGCTTCTCTGGAACCACCCAGTTCTGCAGGTTTTCCAATCCAAACATCAGGAGAATCCACCCCTTCCTCACCCAAGATGCTACACAGCTACTTGTCCAAGTCCATATCATCTCTCGGCTGGACTACTATAACGTTTTGCTGGTCGGAATACTGGTCTGTGTCAACAGGCCACTACAACTGGTCCAGAATGCAGCTGCCCACCTGGTCTTCAACCTGCATAAATTCACACGGCTCACCAATTTTGAACATCATTCACTGGCTTCTGCTGCCTGTCTGCATTCAATGCAAATCCTCACACTTGCACACCAAACTGTACATCTGTTCTCACTCAGTCAGGAAGGAAGATTCACTGGCTCTCTTCTGCAAACATCTAAAATCTCATCTCTTCACTTTTTTTAATTTAATAACTCAAAAGTCTTGAGGCAAGCACCCTTGATGGTGGCACTTACATGATTGTAACATTGCATACATAGCTCTTGTGGTGTTTGCCTGCCAAACTTTTGGAAGTCACAAAGTCTCTGCAAAACAACTGAACTGCATGTGGAATGTGCAACGGAGTGGGCCCCACTCATGAAATTTGCAACAGAGTGGGCCTCACTCATGACATGTGCAACAGAGTGGGCCCCACTCACGAAATGTGCAGAGTGGGCCTCACTCATGAAATGTGCAACAGAGTGGGCCTCACTCATGAAATGTGCACAGAGTGGGCCTCACTCATGAAATGTGCAACAGAGTGGGCCTCACTCATAAAATGTCCACAGAGTGGCCCTCACTCATGAAATGTCCACAGAGTGGGCCTCATTCATGAAATGAAATGAAATGTGCACAGACTGGGTCTCACTCATGAAATGTGCACAGAGTGGGCCTCACTCATGAAATGTACAACAGAGTGGGCCTCACTCATGAAATGTGCACAGAGTGGGCCTCACTCATGAAATGTGCATAGAGTGGGGTCCACTCATGAAGAGACAGTGCCACCTCGCAATAAAGAATCTTCAAATCCATCTGGCATGTACAAGTATCGTCTTTTCTCCAACTGATAGTGACACAACTGCTTTTATTTTACTGACATTTTACCTTAACAGTTATACGTGCAGAAATGTCATCTTCTCACACACAGAGTGTGCACAGAGTGGCCCTCACTCATGAAATGTGCACAGAGTGGGCCTCACTCATGAAATGTGCATAGAGTGGGGTCCACTCATGAAATGTGCAACAGAGTGGGCCTCACTCATGAAATGTGCAGAGTGGGCCTCAGTCATAAAATGTGCACAGAGTGGCCCTCACTCATGAAATGTCCACAGAGTGGGCCTCACTCATGAAATGAAATGTGCACAGACTGGGTCTCACTCATGAAATGTGCACAGAGTGGGCCTCACTCATGAAATGTGCACAGAGTGGGCCTGACTCATGGAATGTGCAATAGAGTGGGCCTGACTCATGAAATGTGCACCAGAGTCGGCTTGACTCATGAAATGTGCACAGACTGGGTCTCACTCATGAAATGTGCACTGAGTGGGCCCCACTCATGAAATGTGCACTGAGTGGGCCCCACTCATGAAATGTGCACAGAGTGAGCCCCACTCATGAAATGTGCACAGAGTGGGCCCCACTCATGAAATGTGCACAGAGTGGGCCTCACTCATGAAATGTGCAAAGAGTGGGCCTCACTCATGAAATGTGCACAGACTGGGTCTCACTCATGAAATGTGCACTGAGTGGGCCCCACTCATGAAATATGCACTGAGCGGGTCGCACTCATGAAATGTGCACAGAAGTGGGCCTCACTCATAAAATGTGCACACAGTGGGCCTCACTCATGAAATATGCACTGAGCGGGTCGCACTCATGAAATGTGCACAGAAGTGGGCCTCACTCATAAAATGTGCACACAGTGGGCCTCGCTCATGAAATGTGAGCAGAACGAATTTGTATGTAAATCGTTTGTATTAACACATTTGGCCGTTAATTAACGTTTTCGTATCTGAGATAATTGCATGTACAAATTATTTTTAACACATACTCGGGACCACATATATCACATTCGTAAATTCAAAATGCCGCTAAATGTAGCTTCTGAGTGTTAATTAGAATATGAACTTATTTTTATTTTTTGTTTAATTCACAAGACTAAATGTAGCCTTTGAAATACACATTGTAAACGTAAGAAAGTATGATTGTAAAAAGCAAACACTTTACGCCCATCAATCTATGAAGCTGTTTAATTAGACCCATAATGTAAGCTAATGAACGCTTTTTTTTTTTTACATGACCTTACATAGGCTATGCTAATTAAAACACACATTTAACCAATTCACCAAATTTGCTTTATAAATTGGCTTACATGTTTGTAGCCAGGGTTGCAATTGTGGTCAACAGCTTAATCCAGCTAATGCCAGCGTACATCCAGTTCCCCCACAATGCAAAGCCAGGTGTAGGTAAAGCGGGGTTTTTATGAAATTTCCAACCTGTCCAATTATCGGTGCCATAGACTGCACACCCCAGTGAACGTTTTTGTTGAAATGTCACTGAAATGCCATGTCGCGTTCAGGTGAAAAACCGGATCAGCTTGATTTAAAAGCTTTTTAACCGGTTCGATTTAGAATGTAGCCAGGCTATATCCTGGTAAAACCTGAGCTTGATTCTGGCTTTTTCTCAGTGGGATACACGCATCAATGTGAGCATAATTAGAATGCGCCAGAGAGATTCTAAAATAAGGTGATTACCAGATTTCAAGCCACAACTCACATTTAATTTATTTCCAGGCTGCGATAAAGCAATGTGCTCACTCGTCTGATGCAGACATCGATGCGCAGCTATACATTTCTTCGCCTCCAATTTAATGTCAATGCATTTTAATTTTTTTATTTTACTACTTTAACAGTTCATGTGAGGGTTGATCCTGCATTGATGGTACATTGACGGTCGCGGTTCCCGGGATGTACAGCTCTGGTAAGTACGGCTCCACCCAGTCTTCGCAGGGGACCACAGGCCGTCTCTCAGGTTCTTCCCTCCATCCCCCTTCCGGACACAGCCTCAGATGGTTCTGGTTAATAGTCCACCCAACACCGCCTCCCTCCGGCCGAATCTTAGATACTGAGAACCCTGGACACAGTTGCAGAACAATAATGTAAGGTTGGGTTTGCCTCTGGGGGGCCAGCTTACCAGACCCATTCTCCTGGCACCAGAGGGAGGTTTCTGGCCCGCAGATCATAACGTTGTTTATCCCGGAGCTGCTGATTAGTGGCTTCCGCCACCGCCTGCTGGTAAGCCTGGGTCAGAAGCTGATAGTGGTGCTTCACCCACCCCTCTAAGTCCCAACGCCTCTCCATCACCTGCACCCCAGCCCCCACATCTACTGGCAAACGGGCATGCCTTCACGACAGAACATAGACCGGTGCTACCATGGACGGAGTTGTTATATGCTAACAGCAGCTCCGGTAATCGCTCGGGCCAGCGATGCTGTTCCTCCTCTCTATAGGATTCTACAAGAAACAGCAGTATGGTTAAATCACCCACAAGCCCCGTTGCCCTGTGGATGGTACGGTGTAGTGCGCATTTTGGTACACCCATATAGCTGACAAAATTCCGTGACTAAGGAGGACTCGAACGCTGCCCCCCAATCCGAGAGGAGTTGCTCTGGGCACCCCCAGTGTTGGACCACAGCTCCCCAAAGAGCCCGCACTGTTGTTTCCGCCGGCTGGTCCTTCACTGGTACCGCCCAGCCGTACCGAGAGAAGAGATCGGTCATGACCAGGACGTAGGGGTAATGGTCCCCTGGGTGCCCCAGCGATAGATAGTCCATGGCCACCACCTCCAGGGGATAAGAGGTGGAGAAGGGGATGAGGGGGCTCTTACCCCTGGTCCAGCCTTGGTAATGGCGCACTGTTCACACAACTGGGACCAGACCTTCACAATCGCCCCCATCCCAGGCCAGAAAAACCGACGTCGAAGGGCCACTTCCAGCTTTCTGGGCCCCTGGTGACCCAGTGCCCGGTGTTACCGCTCCCATAGCTCTTCCCATCCTCCCAGGGGCACCAAGACCTGCCACACCTCGTCACCCACGACCGGATCTCAGGTACTGTTATTTTCTGTACTTTTTGTTGGCTCATTCCTTGCTTTATACCTTTTTTGTGCAATGGTGAAACCAATTAAATGTTTTTAAAAAGGACCCCCCACCTCAATACGAAGCAGCTTCCACTCTCTCCACCACTTACATTCTTCTGGTGGAGCCTGTCTTCGCCCCTCCCGGCGGGGGGGCTCCCCCGAGCGTACTCACTCAGCCAAAGCCCGCAGATGGACATCCCCCTGTTGCAGTTCCTTCCAGTCCAGGTCCACCGTGGGCTCCTTTCTGCGCACCAGGTACACTGGTCCACCATCCGCTGTTCCCCCCACCACCCCCCAGCAACCTGGAAAGAATGTCAGCATTAATGTTACTGCTCCCGGGCCGATATTTCAGGGTCAACTGGTAGTTAACCAGTTGAGCGACCCAATGCTGTTCCATGGCCCCCAGCCAAGCCATCTCCAAGTGCACCAGGGGCTTGTTATTCGTGAACACTGTGACCTGTGTGGTTAGTAATTTTCTTTAGTCTCTCAAACGCCTGATGACACTGCGGTCCAGGTGACAGGCTGTGTCTTCTTACCCTGAGCCACGGTCCCCACCAATAGCTGTTGAATGGGAACTGCAATCCAGGCGAAAGTGGAGATAAAGTGTTGAAAGTAACCCATGAACCCCAAAAAGGCCCACACCTGACACACCGTCTCTGGCTGTAGCCACTCCCGAACCACTGTGGACTTGTTCAGATCCATCGCCACTCTGCTGGGCCCAAACACATGTCCCAGATACTTCACCTTTTTCTTCAGAAAATGAAACTCGCGGGGTCGACTTCCACCTGCCAGTAGCCACTAACCAGGTCCAAAGCGGAATACCACTCTGCCTACTTCCATCCCGTCACCAATTCTTCAATCCGGGGCAGAGGGTAGGCATCATGGTGCGTCACGGCATTGAGACAGACAGAAAAATTTAGACAGACAGACAGACCGACCGACCGACCACAGAGTGACTTATACTAGCTGCTGTTCGCAGATAAAAAATCCAACTCCAACACAAAAGTCACACATGCATACACAACACAAGAAGACAGCTCCGCTGCCCTCCGAGGTGGTCGCCCATGGGGTGCCTTGCTGTCCCTCACCTCCGCAATTATCTCATTCACCAATTTAGGGACCGTCTCGCATTTCCTTCCACTGAGGGAGACTGCAAAATATGTGATATAAATAAATATACAAAATGTTAAGATGTGCTGTCTTTTGAGCTTACCGCCACAGTCTAAAATGAACAGTAGTTTTCAGCAAAGTATATTACCAATTCTGTTTGTGTTGCTTTGGATTTGTTCTGTGAGAAGAACAGAGCTGCTGTCTTGTTTGCAGCTGAAAGATGATTGGAGGGGACATACAGTCAAGCCAGAAAGTGTGCACACCCTTTTCACCTTCTCCACATTTTATCACATTACAGACATATTCTACAATAGATTGAGTTAATCACTGAAAGTGAAAACAGGTTTTTAGACATTTGTGCTAATTTATTAAAAATCTAAATGTAAAATATCATATGTACACAAGTGTGCACACCCTTTGATATGACACCCAAAAGTGAGATGTTTCTACAACTTAATTGGAGTCCACCTGTGATAAATTCAATTGATTGGACATGATTGTGGATTGCCAACACCTGCCTATATAAGGTCCCACAGTTGACAGTGCATGTCAGAGCAAACTCCAAGCCATGGGTTCAAAGGAATTATCTGCAGACCTCAGAAACAGGATTGTGTCAAGGCATAGATCTGTTTGGCCGCCCGGCTAAACTGAGCAATCGGGGAAGATGGGCCTTGACCAGGGAACAGACAGAGCTCCAGCGTATCCTTGTGGAGATGGGAGAACCTTTCAGAAGATCAGGCCTTTATGGTAGAGTGGCCAGGCGGAAGCCCCTTCTTAGTAAAAGGCACATCACAGCCCGCATGGAGTTTGCCAAAAGGCACCTAGAGGACTCTCAAACCATGAGAATGAAGATTCTCTGGTCTGATGAAACCAAAATTGAACTTTTTGGCCTGAATACCAAGCGTCACGTCTGGAGGAAACCAGGCACCGCTCATCACCTGGCTAATACCATCCCTACAGTGAAGCATGGCGGTGGCAGCATCATGATGTTTTTCAGCAGCGGTAACGGGGCGACTAGTCCTGATAGAGGGAAAGATGAATGCAGCTAAGTACACAGAGATCCTTGAAGAAAACCTGCTCCAGAGCGCTCTGGACCTCAGACTGGGGCAAAGGTTTACCTTCCAACATGACAACGACCCAAAGCACACAGCCAAGAGAACAAAGTGGCTTCGGAGAAAGTCAGTGCATGTCCTTGAGTGGCCCAGCCAGAGCCCAGACCTGAATCCAATTTAACATCTGTGGAAAGAGCTGAAAATGGCTGTGTACCGACGCTCCCCATCCAACCTGACGGAGTTTGCAAGGATATGCCAAGAGGAATGCGCAAAAATGTCCAGAAACATGTGTGCCAAGCTCATAGCTTCTTTCCCAAGACACCTTGAAGCTGTAATCCCTGCCAAAGGTGCAGCAACCAAGTATTAGGCTAAGGGTGTGTACAGATATGTAACCCCTAAATAACCTATTTTTGTCAGTAAAATAAAATTGCATATTTTCTAAAAACCTGTTTTCACTTTGTCATTATTGGCTATTGTATGTAGATGTTTGAGGCAAAAAATTAACTCAATCTATTGTAGTATAAGTCTGTAACGTAATAAAACGTGGAGAAGGTGAAAGGAGTGTGTAGACTTTCTGGCTTGACTGTACATTTAGCTTAGAGCAGAGTGAAGAACTGTTGTTTTACAGTGGTACAAACTCTTAATCTTTCACATGGTCACAAAATTATAGTCAATGTATTCCAATGCAGTAATTATACGTTATACATTACATTACATGACAGGCATTTAGCAGACGCTCTTATCCAGAGTGACTTACACAACTTCTTATTACATTTATCCATTTATACAGCTGGATATATACTGAAGCAATGCAGGTGAAGTACCTTGCTTAAGGGTACAACGGTAGTGTCATACCTGGGAATCGAACCTGCAATCTTTCGGTTACAAGTCCAGTTCTTTACCCATCATACTACAATATAATTACTACATAATTATATTTATATAACTATGAATTAACTGTTTGTGGTAGGGGGGCGTGGTTTTAGGCGCAGCTAGCAAGCGAGAGAGTGAACGCGGGCGGTTTAGGGAGCCGGCACAGCTGTCGGCAATCAGGCAATTGGGGACGATTGATTATAGGTTTGGTGTTATCAATTAACCAATTGCCTTGATTGTTCAACAGTGAGCCTGAGAGCCTTAATAAGGAACCCGCGGGGAGTGGAGAGGGAGAAAAGAACTGGACACAGGGAGGTGTCGTGTGTTTATGTACGAAACTAAAGAGAGAATAAACGTACCGTTCTTTGGAAACCGGACTGCCGTGTCTTATTCCCCGAGCAGTAGCGCTCACTTCGCCACACTGTTATTTTCTGTACTTTTTGTTGGCTCATTCCTTGCTTTATATCTTTTTTGTGCAATGGTGAAACCAATTAAATGTTTTTAAAAAGACTTATTTTTGTTTTTACTTTTGCATCTTGTTTTGGTTATTACACACATTCCCCACATGTTATACTCATGTTTATTTATTTTTTCTTATGTGTTTACACATATACAACATTTCCACATGTACAATAATATACCAAAACACCACACCAAAAATACACAAATACTGAGGTATGTTAAAAAATACATTTGTATTCACATGATTGCAATGCCCTGTGTTAAGAAATACATCATCGGCATCATATGCAGCAGCCTGCAATTTGTGTGCTGGTACACTGCAATATTGACTCATACCCGCAATTTAGCACCCTGGTGCATTTGTGTAAATGTTGGCAGGGTCAGCAGGCCTCAGGTGAGAACAGAGCAGGGAATGCCCAATTTCTGCAATATTCTCATCACCAGCATTCATTAATCACTTAAAGCAATGGTCAAGGGGGAACAGTTCAGAGACTTGCATGAACTGAAGAGTGAAGGGCGGCAAGAGAAACACCCGGCTGTATGCACTATCTGGTGTCACTTCAGTCAGTCAATTGTGTGTGTGTGGGTACCCTGAGTGTGTGCCAGTCTGAGAAGTGGTCTGAAACTCAACATTGATTTGTTGAGTTTCTTTTCTTTATATTTTCAATTGTGGTAAAGTTCAGGGGGTGTGCTGTGACTGCCCTACTTGAGTCCAAATTTCAGGTTAAATGTGTCGTCGTTCGTGGCTGTGTATTTTCTTTTCTTTTGCGGTTCTCGTCCTTGTTTCCCGATTGTTTAATCAATCAGATTTTTTCCACGTTCCATTTTGGGGTTTGCCGTCCTCATTATTGTTTTCACCTGTGCTTCTACGGGGTATTTAAGTTCCTCACTTCCGCTTCCCCGGTGCTTGTTTGTCTTTCGACTTTGCATGACGCCAGGTATAGCAAGGTACTAGGTGACCTCCTGATATTAAACTCTGTTTATGGTCAGGGGGGACTTGCTATTAGCTATTATTCAGTTATAGGATTGTTTCCTCCTGCTAGCGTTCTGCGCTATTTATTTTGTCTGTTGCTGTTCTCAAGGAGACAGTTTTTCTTTGTGCATTCATTTTGGTTTTACACTCTTTCTGTGAAGGATCTCTATGTCAGAGACACGGAGGGAATATTGGAGGTCCAGATGCGATAGCTGGGAAATCTTAAAGTGTTCCTAAGAACACCACTGGAACGGACAATGATCCGTAGTGGATAAAAAATAAAATAAAAGAACACAAACCTCGCAATAAAAGAGCTCGATAACTGAGCAAAACAAAGAAATAAGCAATAACGCTTATCTAACTCCCGTTTGTGGAGTGAAACAAAAGAAACAGAGAACTGAAAAGACCCCAAAAACTTTGGGTGAGGCACTCGTAGGTTTGAGTAGAAACAAAAGAAAACGAAAACCTCTGCTCTGAAATAAGAGCGTTTAAAGAGAACTTGCTTTCTTTCTAAGGTTGTACTGCTAACAAGTCCCGCGTTGATAAGCAAAGCGGTCGATAGCAGTACTTCCTATACCCTTTTTACCCACTCGAATGTTACGTGAAATAACATGGAAGCAACGAGAGAGGCAGGAAGCGGGGTATAAATAGTGAGCGGAAATAAATGACAGGTGAACTCACTAATGAGGTGAAAGCAAAACCTGTGGCGGAACACAGGAAAATCCGATAGATTTCCAAGTTCGCCCATTTTAGTGGGTTTATTTTCTTTTATTATTTTCTCCCCAATTTATTGGTCCTCACTGCTGTGAGCTGACTTGTTCTGATTCCCCCACCTTCGCGTTTGAATCTCCGAGACCTTAAAGACCCATTAAAAAATGCAGACCTCTTCCTCCTTCTTTGCCAGTATTTAGGTGGAAAAAACTAGCACAGAAAAGGCAGTTGTATTATTTATTTATTTAATTTTCTGCCAAATCTGTGGCTGTATATTTCCAATTCCCTCCCCAATCTGGATTGTCCAACTGTCTGCAACCACAGCCACGTTCTATCAGGAAAATTCGATTCACCTCAAAAACACGTGCCATCATACAGCTGCTTGTTTGTGTGTCGCAGACCGCAGCTAAGTTGGGACAGAGTGGTGTCGGAGGAAGACCTTTCATATAGAGCTTATCGGCCGGGAACCCTGTCTGACTGAATCCTTCCATACCCTGGGCGAAGGCTACAGTCAGCACTGGCACGATCCAGATTCGATCCGAGGCTGTGAGGCTCATCCATGCACCACAGTGTGTATAAAGTGTGTGTTGTGTAGTCTTCATTCAATTGGCTCAACAACTATTTATTTTATTTATTTATTAACTATAACTATACATTTTATTTATTTATTTAACCAGGGTAGGCTTGGTAGATGATACTATTTTAATTTTATTTATTTGTTTATAAAATTCTTTCCAAGAAAGTGCTGACCAATCGGGCAATGTACAAATGTTCCAAATTAATTACATTTATTTGGGGGTTTTGCTCTGAAAGACAGAAGAACAGGCTGAAACATCACTTATGTTCACACAGACTGTCAAGTACAGGGATTCATCCACACCTGGCAGGAAATCTCAGATTTGAAACCTCTGTATTCCCTCTAATAGCAATGTCTGCAATGTTCAAAGACATGCTTGGTGAGAAACACAATAGGACAGAGGAGAGAGGAAAAGAAAACAAAATCAAATGTGGGGGGGGGGTTGTTGAGCGATATTTATTATTTGAAAATTACAGCTTCTGCTGGACTGCTACAGATTGCTTGCATTCCCTAGCCCTCAAGATTCCAAAAACGCCTCCAGTGGATGTGCGAGAAAAAAGGAACCAAAATCATAAACAAACAAAGGAAGCAGCCGGAGCTTTGAGGAAGAGAAAATGTGAAGTATTGATCAACAATTGACAAACGCAATAGAAATTTTATACGTGATGTGAGAGGAGCATTTATAATTCATCGGCTGGCCAAATATGAGTGACGGGGGTGTGGATGGGGTGTGCGCTGTATTGATTACTGTAAAAACTGCAAAGGGCGGCCTGCTGGGGGTTGGGAGCCCAGATGGAACACAGCACAGCCATTAAGGATTTTTGTGTTACCAGACACTGGTGGACGAGGAGAGAGCAGTCACACAGACGCCCTCCCCACCCAATCGATATGGCCATGTCAAAACATAAAATGCATGCTTCTGCTATTAAGTAAAAGGTGACTAAAAATTTTAAAAGCATTGAGTTGAAACGAATCAATGGAAATCAAGGCATATTTTCCTGCAAAAAGAGGGTAATAAAGCTCGATTGATAATGGCACAACAGAGGAGGTTCCGTAAACGTTTGGCCTTCGCAACCGCGCTGGAGGTAAAAATTAGTTGTAGTTCGGAGAGTGCTGCAGTGGTTTGTTTGACAGGAAGTGGCCACTGAACTTTGGGGAGGGGAATCAAGTAATATACCACCAGGGTCCACCAATAGGTAAAAAATAAATATCCAGTCACATCAATATTTGATTATATATTCAGCATATTGAAATACCTACTTCAGCAGCTGGCAATAAGATAATACAGTGCTATCTAGCACTGTCTTGCTGTATGAATCTGCAGATAGAACAGTCAGGGCTAGAGAGGGCACAGGGTTACTTTTCATTGGGAGTGACTGATGTGAGCCAGCAGTCACCCCCCAAAACTGGAAACCATTACAGCACAACACCAGCTGGTGGGAAACCAAAACCATGGCCTTAAAAAAGAAACAATAAAAAAGTGGTTGAAAAAATAAATGGAGAGGGAGAAGAATGAGAAAAAAAAAGAAATCATGGCTTTTAATATGAAACAAAACTCTCCCAGCCACTTCAAAAGCACAGCATCAGTGCATCCATGTGCATTTCATTCATCTGACATTTAGTGGCGGGACCACAAGTACATCTTTAAAGACAATGGTAGCACAGCTGCAATTAATGGGACTCTAGGCAGGCTCTGTTAAGACAGATATTTCCACATAACACAGTTAACCATAATAAATGGCATTCTTGCATTGCATTAAGGCACACAATTAAGTAAGTAGCTACTAGCATCTCCAAAAATAAAACAATGGCATGTGACAATACAAACACTTTACTAAAAAATGTATTGTTCCAAACTTTTCCTCCATGACTATGAGCCATGTAAGCATGCCTCAGGGCTGCCTGCCACCAACAGTTCAGGTTTTGGTGGACAACCCCACCCTCCTTTCTCCCACGTGGAGTCACCAAATGTACATTGCACCACCTGCATACATCTAAGTATGGAGACTAAGTGGTAGCATAACACTGGCTCAAAATTCCTGGAACCAATCAAATGGCAGGAAACTAATATAACACTGTAAATTCCTTTTCCAGATGATCAGAATAAACGCAAATAGGTTCAAATAACAGCTGCATAAATGCATATTTATTTATTTATTTATATTACATCATTCACTGCTGTGGAAAATAATTGCCTAAAGTAAATAACGAAGCATCGCCATATTTTAATACTCTCATAAATGCATATGTTATGTGGATAATTTAATTACTATTGTAGCAAATGTTTTGGCCGCCCTTTTTCAGCCATTGCGGATATAAAGAGCAAAGGTTGTTTAGAGAATTAAGGAGGAAACTTGTGAGCTCAATTAAGAAAATGAAATAGTGAGTGTACATTATCGGTGGCTTGCTCCACCAGGCAGAGTTGTTGGCTGAGGAGTTGGCTGTAGTGGTTTGTGGCTGTTTATTTTCTTTTGTTTTGCGGTTCTCGTCCTGTTTTCACGATTGTGAATCAATCAGATTTTTTCCACATTCTGTTTCGGGGTTTGCCATCCTCATTATTGTTTTCACCTGTGCTTCTATCTACAGGGTATTTAAGTTCCTCACTTCCGCTTCTTCGGTGCTTGTTTGTCTTTCGACATTGCATCGAGCCGGGTATAGCCAGGTACTAGCGACCTCCTGATATTAAACTATGTTTTTTATCATGAGGGAGTTGCTATTAGCTATTTATTTCAGGTATAGGATTGTTTCCTCCTGTTAACATTCTGCGCTATTTATTTTGTCCATTGCTGTTCTCAAGGAGACAGTTTTTCTTTGTGCATTTGTTTTGGTTTTACACTCTTCCGGCTCTGAGCTAAGGTAGACAAAGGTGTTCTTTTGTTTGCTAGATTTCCCATTCTAGCTCATTAAGTGAGCTTGGGAGATTTAGTTGATATTTCACTAGTTTTCTAGTTCGCCCATTTTAGTGGGTTGATTTTTACGTTTTTGGCTGGTTAGCCTAAGGGAATTAAGTTCCTGTTTTTTCTTTCTTTTCTTTTATTATTTTTTCCCCCATTTGTTGGTCCTCACGGTTGTGAGCTGACTTGTTCTGAATCCCCCACCTTCATGTTTGAATCTCGGACACATTAAAGACCCATTATAGAGGCACTGTAATAAAATAAAAGAATAACAGTTTAATTGTAATGCACTTAAAAGGATCGCGTGACAAATGCGATTGTATCAGGCGGTAATGCACACCTCCTTCAACTGCTCCCAAAATCCAATGAAATGGAAATCGCGAGGTCCTGACAGCTTCCTGATACCATCTGCAAACTACATTGCACTTAATCAATTTAAGGTAGCCTCATTATGGATTTGACGGCTAAAGAACACTTAAAGATCAAAACAAATTAAGGTGAAATGCAGATAACAAGTCGTCATAATGTTATCTGCATGTACGCTCTCTGGGACGATTCATTTCCTTTGTGGCTGATAATGGCAAAAAGTGATTAAGCGTTCACTATCACAAGAATAGCAGAGACTAATATTAGATGTAGCCTACTTAATGCACAGAACTGCATCATACTACAACCTTATTGTTGATGGCTGAGGCTACTTGTCCTCTGTAAATCAGAATGCTTCTGCTTTACTTACCTCCTCATTGGACCTCACTGTATTTCAGAGTTCTCAGTCTACCTACATCTGAAACAAATTGACATTATGCTATGGGCCACATGAGCTTGGTCTCACCAGGCTATGAAAAGTAAAGCAAAATCATGCTAAACAGGCCATACTGTGTGTATGCCTCTCAGTTATGGCACAGTCCTCATAAGAAAATATCAAAAATGAATGCTCCCTTTGTGTTTGTGTAGTACAAGTGTTTATGTGCATGTTTATGTGTGTGGGTTTGTTTTGAATGTAAAAATAAACAAGTTGGTGTTTTTAGATGTAATGGGGTGATTGCTGAATTGTAGATCAGTAATTCACCGATTAATGTGAACCTGTATGATTTCCATAGCTGAGATACACTCTTGGAGTCCTACAACAATTCTGTGCTCATTTAGGGAAGAATGACACATTTAGTCATTCTGAGGGGGTGGGGGATGACTATGACTATGTTATCACATGGCCCTGATATGGATATCAAGTCTGCAGAGCAACCCAGGGCCTATGCAAAATTACATTCATAACTGATTTTACTGGGCCCTCAACCAGACTTGCAGGGATTCAATACCCCCCTCTTTCCTCACGTTAATTCAACTGTAACCATTTTACAATACTTTTTTAAATGTATACATCAGTAGGACTTTGAAATTAACTTGCAGTTTTTGAGAACAAGATCATACAATTTGGAACAAAATCAGAAGCTCATCATCATAATTCATAGTCAATAAATAATGAAACTCTGGGAAGGTACACACAGGGCCGGCCCTGGCCTTTTAGTAGCCCTAGGCAAGATCTGTAGATGTTGTTCATGTTGAAAACCAACCGTTCTCATTTCAAAATCGAAATGGATCTCTGACTCTGCCCTCCAATCACAGTACTGCTGTAAGAACAGCTGGGCAAAAACAAAAAATGATGGAGGGGGGCGTCGTGGTGGGGTGTTACTAACTTTTATTTATCAAATTCTCAAAACATACAAATTAGGATCTGGAAGGGGGGGGGGGAGGGGGCGCCCAACTTGTAAATATTTTGTATTCTATGAAATATACACTGCTCAAAGAAATTAAGGGAACACTTAATCAACACAGTATAACACCAAGTCAATTAAACTTCTGGGATATCGATCTGTCCAGTTAGGAAGCGTAAACGATTGTGAATCAATTTCACCTGCTTTGGTGCAAATTAAAGTGACAACAGATGGACAGGAGAGGCAACAGCAAGACAACCCCCAAAAAGTTAATGATTTTGCAGGTGGTGGCCACAGACCATTTCTCTCTCCTTATCCTTCCTGACTGATTTTTCTCTAGTTTTGCATTTTGCTAGTGCCCTTGTCACTACCGGTAGCATGAGACGGTACCTGCAGCCCATTCAGGTTGCACAGGTAGTCCAGCTCCTCCAGGATAGCACATGCATACATGCCGTCGCAAGATGGTTTGCTGTGACTCCCAGCACAGTATCAAAAGCGTGGAGAAGATACCGGGAGACGAGCCATTACACAAGGAGAGCTGGACAGGGCCATAGAAGGGCAACAACCCAGCGGCAGGACCGGTATATGCTCCTTTGTGCGAGGAGGAACAAGAGGAGCACTGCCAGAGCCCTACAAAATTACCTCCAGCGGGCTACTTGTGTGCATGTTTCTGACCAACGTCCTGTAGTGGGACCTGTGCTCACAGTCCAACACTGTGCAGCACGATTGTCATTTGCCAGAGAACACCAGAATTGGCAGGCTCGCCATTGGCGCCCGTTCTCTTCACAGATGAGAGCAGGTTCACACTGAGAACATGTGACAGGCATGAATGAGTCTGGAGACACCGTGGTGAATGTTATGCTGCCTGCAACATCGTCCAGCATGACCGGTTTGGTTTAATTGACTTGGTGTTATACTGTGATGATTAAGTGTTCCCTTGATTTTTTTGAGCGTTGTATATAAATATACCCCCCCCCCCCACCAAAAAAAAAAAAATCCTGGCTTGGCGCCCCCTGGCGTGATGGCGCCCTAGGCGGCCGCCTATACCGCCAATGCTTACGGCCGGCCCTGGGTACACAGACCAGCAAAATTACCTTTACAATTTTATTTGATGTTTGAAACATTCTTTTAGATACTTTCTGTCTTTGCTTTTATTTCAGTTTGTGAAAGAGGTTCATATTAAGTCACATTTATAATGTCTACCTCTGCTCAGCTAGTTTGAATGTGTAGGATTACACTGTGTTCCCAAGAAACCAACATTCAGCACTCCCTACTTTAAGTTATATAGTCTGACCATCTGGTGGTGCTGTCTCATTCACAACCATACCATTTGCCATATTGTATGCTCCCAAAAGCCATAACAGGTTTGTGCATGTATTTATACTATTCTAAAAATTCCTTCATTTATTTTATTTGGCATTAAGAAACAGGATACTGAGATTTGTACTGTCCATTTTTTGAGAATTAAATAGAATTATATTCTCAATTTTGAGAGAAGCTTTATCTGAAGCTTTAATAATTTTGGGTTTGCTCACTGATACACTGAGATGGAGAAATATACTTCAATTCACTGCTCTTTCGATTTATTCAAAATAAAGAAAAATTAATTCAGATCTGTGCACAGTTGATGGGACTTTTAGCCACACTGCCACATACCTGGCAATGCAGCACCTGCTAAAGAAAGACATGGGGCCCTATCTTATACCCGGCACTAAGCGGCGCTAACCCAAACGCAAGTGTCTTTGCTATCTTACACCCGGTGCAGGGTTCATTATAGCGCCTTGTGCTCATGTTGTTTAAATACCAAGTATTCTTGCGCCCATAGCAAGTGAACTGGGCGGGTTGGTCTTAAGATGAGGTGTGGCAAGGATATCTTTTGGCGTATTGCTATCTTGAGCCAGCAGAAATCGCTTGCGTTAAAACCACCACAAACCTGGGGCCACATGTATAAACAGTGCTGAGCACAAAAATGCCCTCAGAAGTGGGTTTCCATGCAGAAATTCAGATCTATAATATAACACATGCTGTGAGAATCTGCATACCTCTGCACATGATGGACACCATATGTACGCAATGTTTGGAGTCTGTGTGATATGGTGACACCGTGACAGAAAGGCAGAGGAAAATGCAAAAGTTTTTTTAAGCAGATTTCCAACTTTCACCCTCAGCTTTCTTCTACGCATTCTTTTACTCAGAGTTTTATACGGTGGTATAAAGTCATGTTGCAGTTGTTTACATGTTATTTTAACGCCGCATATAAGTGCGTCTACATAGGCGTGTGTACAACGCAGATACACCCTCCTGTCTGTTACACACAGGGGCGCGTACAAGCATGACTAAAAATATCAAGATTACAATGTGAAATATTATTATTGTGTAGGCTATATCAAAAATGCATACTAATGAAAGGGTCCATTGTCATGGATCTTGCCTTCCTTCCCTTATCTCCGCGTCGCTTTATTAGTTTTTATTGTTTACCGGTAATCTATCGGATTTTCCTGTGTTCCACCACGGGTTTTGCTTTCGCCTCGTCATTAGTAAGTTCACCTGTTATTAATTTCTGTTGACTATTTATACTCCGCTTCCTGCCTCTCTCGTTGCTTCCATGTTATTCCACTTAACATTCGAGCCGGTAAAGAGGTATAGGAAATTAGTAGAAAGCTAGTTTAAAAAAGAAAGGGTTTAGAAAGATAGGGTTTAGAAAGAAAAGCAAGTTTCTTTTCGCTCTCATTTCAGAGCAGAGGCTTTCTCATTTTCTTTCGTTTTATACTCGGACTTACGAGTGCTCTTACCCAAGAAGTTAGGGTTTTATGAGTTCTCGGTTTTCTTTCGTTTCGCTCCTCGAACGTTGTTAAATAAGCGTATCCGCTTATTTCCTTTGTTCTTGTACGAGCGCTCTAACTGTCCTGATTCCAGTTAAAGGAATCTTAATAGTTTTATTTTCTTTGTTCGTTCGCTCCTCGAACGTTGTTAGATAAGCGTGTCCGCTTATTTCCTTTGTTCTTGTACGAGCGCTCTAACTGTCCTGATTCCAGTTAAAGGAATCTTAATAGTTTTATTTTCTTTGTTCGTTCGCTCCACAAACGGAGTTAGATAAGCGTGTCTGCTTATTCGGTTGTTTTGCTCGCTTATCGAGTTCCTCATCTTTTTCGTGAGGTTATTTTGTGTTCTCCTTATTCTCCCTCTCCACTACGGGTTATTGTCCGTTTCAGTGGTGTTCGTTGAACACTTAAAGATTCCGTATCTGTCGCAACTGGACCTCCAATATTCCCTCTGTGTCTCTGGCACAGAGAACCCTCACATCCATAGGTCAAAGACCACATAGGTCAATGCCGCATTAAATTGCTTTCAGCCCACTCCATATAAACATCCAGGCGATGTGCAATGGTAGGCTACGTGTAAGGTTACATGTAGACTATTCTCACTGAATTGATAAATTGTCATTTACATCTAATGCGTGAATTGTCATTCAATGGAAAACTCGCACACTGCAATAGACATTTGTAGTGCTTTGAATGTCATTACAATGAAAATGCGCTTCAGATGTCATTACAATACAGCTCTCTTCATCTAGGCCTGGATACAGCCTGTAATTAAATACAATGGTTTTGACTGAAAAAAGTTCAAAACCTTGTCCAGTGAATATTGCACTTATTGTTTTTCAAATAGTCTAGGCTAAAGTCCCCGGGATCCGATTTTTTCGATAGCCTACGGTTAAAAAATGGAGATTAATTTAAATTTCACCATTTTAATAGAATTTTAACCTTATTCTTTGTCCTTCATATTTTTTTAATTACAGTGAAAGTACAGGTTTCCATAGGCCTACTCTCAGCTTATTAAACCCCTGCTGATTTCACCTATTCCATAACTGAACAAAATGATTTTAAAGAGAACTAAGAGTCTAATTAGAAAAAAAATTTTTTTACAGCACATTACACAATTAATTCACAATAATTTTAATGCCATTCTCTGCATGTGCGCTTTAAGTTCATGCATGAGCAGATCCATTTCACCTGCTGTAAATCACACTTCACGGTCTTCCTGAGAAAGTGGGCTTGTTTTTAAAGCATTAAGCTACAAGTAAAATGCGTTGGTCACATTTCCATAAGCAGGACATTATAAAACAAGGGGAAATATGTGTGTACCTATGGGTTCCCAACCTGACAGCTTTAGTGTATTTAGTGTCATCATTAAGGCAAAATAGCGGTATTTTTTAAATTTATCAATAGCCTAGAATGCACGTAATGAACTTCAGATGAAGCTTGAACTTCATGAGAACAGCCTCATGGAATTGATGTTTGACAATGCTTCATTGTATAATCAAACAAAATTTGTTAAACAAGCAGGCTAATTTGGCGTTTTCTAAGGTGAGAAGAAGCTATATTCTGGTAACTTATTCTCAGCTGTTGCAGGTGCTTTTAACTAAATTAAACCGCATATTTTCTAAAATAACAGCACTTTCGCGAATTACCGGGAACCCGTGCCGGTGTTAAACCCTAATGTTAAAAATTTTTATTGTGTATATCAAAAAGTGTCATAATGGTTAGTCCGAATAATATTTATTATACTGTTGATCCATAGCTTATTCCTTGCTCGCACTACACACGCATAAGCATGTCTGTTTCGCCATCATATAAGCAATCCGCCAAGGTGGAAAAGCAAGCTTTTAAAGGGAATGGGATGACATTTTGATTGGTTTATTGCATGTTACGCCCAAGACACACCTATAATTAATGAAGGGACTAAGTTCAGCCCATTTGGACTTTGCGCCATACTTAGCGCTCAAATAATACGCCATCAAACAAGCAAAAGTGGACATGGACTACACTCGTGTGGATGAGTGATGAACTTGAAAAGACGAGTGTGCTCACGAAATTCTCCAAAGCGTGCTTTGAATGACTGCTGGAGATCAGATGTGAAGCCAGCTAGCTGCTGGAGATCAAAATGTTGAACGGGGTCACTTGCTGTGCATGCATCTTTATATTCTCTCAGTTTTTCAAAGTGCAGTAAACGACCTGTTTCAATATCCACGATGAAGAGTTCCAGCTTGTTTTCAAATGCAAACACTGCTTGTTGAAGGGATAAGACTGTATTTCCAATGCCTTGCATTTTCACATTGAGCTGGTTCAGATGTCCAGTCATGTCCACAAGATAGTAAAACTTCAGGAGCCACTGAGTGTTAGCTAGCTCAGGATGCTCGACATCTTTCATTTCAAGAAAAGTCCGGATTTCGCTCAGGCAAGCCGCAAAACGGCTGAGCACCTTCCCTCTTGACAACCAACGCACATTGCTGTGCAAAAGCAGACCGGGATAATGATTCCCAACTTCATCCAGCAGTGTTTTAAACTGGCGATCATTTAAAGCTCGGGCAACAATAAAGTTGACCACCCGAATGACCAGTGACATCACCTCACCAAGCTGCTCGCCACACATTTGAGCACAAAGCGCCTCCTGATGTAGAATGCAGTGAAGACTTAGGATTGGTCTATTTTCATGTTGACGAAGAAGCACTACAAATCCTCTGTTTTTCCCCACCATACACGGAGCACCATCAGTACACACCGAAATAAGCTTATCCATCGGTAGATTTTTTTCTTTAGCGAACTCAATGAAAGACTTGAATAAATCCTCCCCTCTTGTTGACCCTTTCATTGGCAAAACAGCAAGACGTTCCTCACGCAGTGTGTCACCGGCAGCATATCTTGCAATCACACTGAACTGGGATAAATGACTTACGTCTGTTGACTCATCCAAAGCGAGGGAAAAGTATGGCGCTGCATTTATGTCCTTCACTTGTGTTTCCTCCACTTGATTTGCCATCATTATGGTACGATCGTGAACAGTTTTTGCTGACAGAGGCATGTCTTTTATTCGTTTGATTATCTTGTCTTTATCCGAAAAGTCGTCAAAAAGTTCGTTGGCCACATCAAGCATGAATGTTTTGGCATACTCGCCATCTGTGAATGGCTTTCCGTTCCTCACAATTGCTAAAGAACCAACAAAGCTAGCCGAATTCCCGTCACCTTGTCTGGTCCATACACGGAGTTGCTGCTGACTAGCTTGCACTCTGGACAGTAGCTCTTGGCATGCCTTCTTTCTGCTGTCCCCCGCTGGATATTTCGATGCAAATGTAGCATGGCGTGTGTCGAAGTGCCGCTTTATATTTGACCGTTTCATCGATGAAATTTTATCATTGCATATTAGACACGCCGCAGAACCTGCTCTCTCCACAAAGGCGAATTCTTCTGTCCATTCGTGCTGAAATGTGCGGTACTCATCTTTTTTTCTTTTTGCCATCTTCTTCATCAAAAGGGTTTGCTCTGCATAAATTAGCTAGCTGACTATTTGATTAAAAGGACGGAAGTTTACTTCTTGACCTCACAACGACCTGTAGGCTACCGCATTATCCAATAAAAATAGAGTTTTGGTGTCGGACAGCTGGGATTGGCTCCAGCCACCTGCAACCCTGAGCAGGAGCGGTAGAAAATGGATGGATGGATTAAAATGCAATTAAAAAACGTTATTTTTAACACTGTGATTTCTGTAATGTTTTATTATTCATTACTTATCATGTTAAGAAATGTCAGCTAAGATTTATCTGCGAGCCAGATGCAGTCATCAAAAGAGCCACATCTGGCTCGCGAGCCATAGGTTGCCGACCCCTGGTTTAGACCAAGAGCTAAGATCGTCAAGATAGAGCCCATAGACATAGACTTCTAGATAACAGATGGGAATGAAAGGTACTGTCAATAAGAGCATGTGGTTTAACAAGAATGCTGTTAGTTATTTATATATATATATATATATATATATATATACAGTGCCCCCCATTATTTTTGGCCCCCCTGAAAGAAGATGAAAAAAAAAAAAAAAAAAAAAAACTGTTTGGTGAAATTAGCTTAATCTCACACAAAAAAAAAAAAAAAAAAAAACCCTTTAATTGAGTAATTTAATTTAAAAAAAAAAAAAAAAAACCCTCAAAAAATTTTTATTTTTTTTAAAACAAAACACCACATTATTGGCACCCCTGCATTTAATACTTTTGTACAAACTCCCTGGCCCTTGGCCAAAAAAACCCCATAACATAATAAAATATAATACAGAGCAAGGCAGAGCAGACCATTCCAGACCTCTTCTCTCTCCTAGAGAATCAGAGTCCATCATCATCATCATCTGTCTCTTTCTCCTCTCTCAGCTCAGCCCAGTTTTTTTTTTTTTAGGTGGGGTTAGGAGAGAGGACTGAGGCCAAGCAGAAGCTTGATTTTGTGTTCAGTTAACCATTTTTGTGTTGTTTTGGATCATTGTCCTGCTGGAAGATCCAACGACGACCCAGTTATAGTTTCCTGGCAGAGGCAGTCAGATTCAGATAAAAAATTTCTTGGTACTTCATAGAGTTCATGATGCCATGTACCGTTACAAGGTTCCCAGGGCCTTTGGAGGAAAAACAGCCCCACAACATCACGGAACCTCCACCATACTTAACAGTGGGGATCAGGAGTAATGGGTCTTTAATGTGTCCGAGATTCAAACGTGAAGGTGGGAGAATCAGAACAAGTCAGCTCACAACAGTGAGGACCAATAAAGGGGAAAAAATTATAAAAGAAAAGAAAGAAAAAGCAGGAAAATGAATTCCCTAAGGCGAAACAGCCAAAAACTAAAATCAACCCATGAACACGGGCGAACTAGAAAACGAGTGAAAACCAACTAAATCTCCCTTAAATGAGCCAGAACGGGAAATCTAGCAAACAAAAGAACACCTTCAGCTACCTTAGCTCAGAGTGTAAATTCAAAACAAATGCACAAAGAAAAACTGTCTCCTTGAGAACAGCAACGGACAAAATAAATAGCGCAGAACACTAGCAGGAGGAAAACAATCCTATACCTGAATAATAGCTAATAGCAAGTCCCTCGTAAACATAAACAGAGTTTAATATCAGGAGATCGCTAGTACCTGGCTGTACCCGGCAATGTCAATTTTTACCATTTTTTGCCATTTTACCAACCATGTATTCCATACTGTTCGAGCATAATTTACAGCTAAATCTAGTCCCACCCCCCAATTCCCATAGAGATCCATTCAAATGCAGAGACGCTATAGTATCGCTTGTAAGAGTACCAGAAAATAAGATATCAAGAGTCTTTTGATGTTGTTGGGTCACAGACATCAGAAAGTCATGGCATGCAAAGGATATGTAACCAAATATAAAAAATTATTACTTTATTTTATATATAAATGCAGGGGTACCAATAATTGTGGCAAATGTGGTTTTGTTAAAAATAATTATTTCTTGATAAATTTACTTCAATTAAAGGTTGGATTCTTCTTCTCATTTTTTCAGTGTGACATTAAGGTAATTCACCAAACGGTGAATTTTTTATAACCCTTTTAAAAATCTTTACCAGCGGTGCCAATAATAGTGGAGGGCACTGTATATATAAGCCTTCAGAGTATGTGCTCGTAACTTCTCACTCAGAAATTTGTCTGAAAGTGTCTGAAAGTGACTCAGTCAGCATGCTATGAGCACTGGCTGGAAATATATCTCCAAAGGATAGACTTCAATTATGCATTACACATCAAAAATATAAAAGCCTTTTACGAAAGTTACATCTTGGTGCATTGCTCAAGGACGATATCGTGGTATATTGTTTGCATTATCAGAATGACTTCCAAAGCTTTTGGCTGCAGTGTCACATTAGCTTCACCTTTACCAGTTGCGTGGTGTTTTGAGCCAGCCTCTAGTGCTGGAAAAGCACTTTAGATAATGGCTAGAATATTTATTTCATTAATAAATTATTATTGATAAGTGATAAGCACAAGTTTTCAGGGGGGGTTCAGTCTGGTTCAAAAACACAATTACATGAAAACCAGGAAGGTTCCATACATCACAAAGTAAACAACAACAACAAAAAATGAAATAAAAATGCAAAAGACTGCATTATACACAGATATATTATCCTACAGATATTTTTCAAGCTATATGGAAAGGCTACATAAATTGACACTAGAACATTACATTTTAATGGTGTATATTTAAGAACAGATTTGTTTTTTATGTTTTGAGGATGGAAGCATACAGATATACTGTACTATAACACCCACTGCAACCACTATATAACTTGCATTTTTCAGTTTCAAGCCGAGAATATGAGTAAACTAAATAAATATTATTCATCTTCTTGTGCCAATGACTTGACAAATGCCTTCCTCTCCAGCCTTCAGGAAAGATTCCAAAATTGAAAAAAATTAAAAAGTCACTGACATGACTTTGTGTGTATTTCCTCAGACTGAAGTAAGATGTATAATTTCAAGAGAACACAGTGCTACAGTGAGAACGCACACCTACAATGAGATTTTAATTGAACAACTTTCCACTTGACAGTTTCAGTGTGGGGGGAAGAGTACTTTTGAAATCAATATTCTCAAGTTGTTTTTCTCCAAATTAAATCTGTCATTCTTAACTCCTAGAGGGGAAGAGGGGTGAGAAACAAGCCAGTCATTCACCAGAGGAAAAGCCAAAAACCATATGGATTTACTCCACTAAAAAGGGAAAAAGCTGTTCCTCAAAAGTCCCCTGATGTCCCCATTGAGACAGACATTTTCTACAGTTTGTGTGCTTTGGATCCAAACATTACCTAGATGTTTTTTTCGTTTTTTGGGGGGTTTGGTAATTGGCACTACAGTATATCCTACCTGGGGGTTTTTTTCCCCTCTTCTTCTCTCTCTTTTTTGTCTCTTTGAAGAATATGCGTGCTGTGGTCTTTGCTGAAATTGTGAATACAAAAATGAAAAATAGAGTGTTCAAAGGGAACAGGAAGCCACAGTAAATAAAACACAGATAACAATCTCAAAGCCATTAGCGCCTTAGAGATTTTGACAGTACAGACAAAAACGCTATTGAAGATGTATGGATGTTTGCTGGCTGCAATCCACAGGTGTAACTTATCACAGAAGCTTGGGAAGGCCTCGGGGGGGCAAACAAATTATTTGCCTTGTGCTTTTAGAAGCAAGTGCAATGCGGCTCAGAAATTCAAATATGAGGGCTTTTACTACTCATCATAAACTCAGGCTTTGCTTCCAGAAAGATCTCTCATTCCTGCAGTTCTGTATTGCATTAACTCAATTCTGATTTGATTTCAGTAGTCACACCCCACCCCCTGCATAAACCAGTGTGATGTTTTTAATTGTTGGCCCAAAGCATTAAAATTCCTTCATCAACTTAAAATGCATAGTCCTACCTCAACAATTATTCACATTAACTGCTGTGAGTATTACCCTGTTGCCTTATCATAATCATAGGGTAGTCCTTTAACATGCTTCTATTCAGACAGAATTTGGGTCAATTGAAAGCATCATACAGACACAGGCTCCCAAACACTTTTCACAGCAACTAATATGGTTTAGTGCTTTAACCCCTTCGTGCAGATGGCAAATTTGGTCAATTCTCACCTATTTAAGGCTTTATAACTCCAGGTGTGAGCATCACAGAAATGTATATGGCTAAAATGAGAGTTGTCCTATTTTCGTAACGAACTTAGATTTGTTTATTTAAATCAAAATAAAGCGCCACAAATGCAAAGAAACTTTGGAAAAATTATTTAATTTGCAATGAAATACTGAAAGCTACATACAGTAAGCACCATAATTCATTGGACAGTGACACATTTTTTGTTATTTTGGTTTTGTACTCTAGCACTTTGAGTTTGAAATGATAGAATGACAATGTGTGATGTTCTGAGAAGGACCCAAACGCAGACCACAGGTAGCAGGCAACAACGTAGTTTATTCACAGTCCAACATAAGTAGCCAGGTAATCAGTTGAGACGGTACAAAATCGAAATTCAAAAGAGTAGTAAAAATAAACGTAGCAAGAGTCAAAAAACCAGAAAGACACGGCAAACAAAACAGAAGGAGAAGGCAGGCTCGAAGTCATACAGAAAGGTTGTCTCAAGAATCTCAAATAACACAAAAAATCGGCACAGTGAATTGATTAGCATTCTGACAGAGATTACAAGTGGAAGGCAGATTATATACACCAGGGAAGTAATGACATGAAAAGGAATCAAGTGTGGGTGGGAGGAGAATGCACATAAACACATAGATAACACACGGCCTGGGATTAGCAGGTAAACGAGTGCACAGCACGAGGGGTGGATTCTGAAAGTGGATATAGCTGAAGAGAGTTTAAGGAATAACAACGAATAGAGCAGAGATAGAAAAGCTAAGGGAGAATGACAGCTGCAGTGCCGCCAACCATCCATTCCATACTGTTCCAGCATAATTTACAGCTAAATCTAGCCCCACCCCCCAATTCCCATAGAGATCCATTCAAATGCAGAAAAGTTATAGTATTGCTATACTACAAATCAACTTTTTTGGATCATAAAACTCACTTTTGCATAAAGTGGGAATTATAATCTTTTCATCAGTCTAGGGGGGTAGATATTTATGGGTCCAAAATCCTATCCAATACATGTCATAAAATGAATAAAATGTGTTTTGTCCATTATAAAGCATATACCCTTCTGATTGTTTACGATGAAAACATTGATATCACACTGTTACACACACCTAAATATGTAGCCTAATCATTCACTCGTGTATCTCAATAAAACATAACTTTTTCTTTTGTACTCTACAGTATGTATACTTTTGCCCTGGGGTCGCATTTTTCTGTAGTTTTTTTAACTGTTCCCATTCATAATGACTCCAAGAAATATTTTAATAGTCATCAGTACATCAAACATAAAACATGACTGAGGAATTAATGCTTACACTACAGTGTGTGAAATGAACTCAAAATATGAAAATAATCATATCTAACATAGCAAACGGGACAAGACAGTGATCAAGTGGAAAAACTAACACACATATGTAGCCAGCGAGAAGAACGGCATATTACAAGCAGTACTTTTTTTCATATCGAGGACGAAAAACTCCCGTCAGCGAATGCGTTTTCTGTAGCTGTTTGCGTCATAGTAAATAGACTAGATAAAAAATTCTGTTACTCTGGGCTGTAAATAACATTCAAAGAAAAAATTGTGAACTCCGTTGAAAAGGATATACTGTCATCTAATGGATAAAACCATTTGAATAAAACCGGAATGACGTGAAATACTTCAGAGCTGCTGGTAAGGGCATATGATGTCCAAAGATGTCCAAAGATGTCCAAATTGTGTAATGATGTGCTAAACTAGTGTATATTTCTCAAACAGATTGTCCAAGACAATAAATGACGACTGAATTTTGAAAGGAACATCTCTATGTGTAAAACCAATAGTATGATTGTATATTTATTTCATATTTAGTAGTGGATATTGATAGTAGAATTATATATGAGACAATAATTTCTAATGTTTATTTTACATTTGAGTGAGCAGGGATTTTTATTGCTTGTTTGGCATACAATCAGGCTTTTGTTTGGTTTATCTTGTGCTATGATGGAATTCAAATTTTATATGATGAATAAATATATTTATGAACTCACACATAGACGCTATTGTCCGCTATGTCACGCAGGGGTAGGTAAAGTTGCAAGACTGGCAAGGGTGGGGGGTTGCTTGTTAAATGGACTAAATAGTGACACTTAGAAACTCTGTATTCTGCAGAGTTGTCACAAATCTGTGAGGATTTAGAGTAAGGTTCGGATAACCAGACGCGACCGATAAGGATTGTAAAAGCATATCTCGAAAGAGACAGAAACTTTTTTGGCGTATTGCTATCTTGAGCCAGCAGAAAGCACTTGCGCTAAAACCACCACTCATGCCGCAGTTGTTTACATCTTATTTTAATGGCACAATGCACGTACACCCTCCTGTCTGTTACACACAGGGGCGCGCACAAGCATGAATGAAAATAATTAAGACACACCTATAATTAATGAAGAGACTAAGTTCAGCCCACTTTCACCTTGCGCCATACTTTGTGCTCAAATAACACGCCGTCTAACTAGCAAAAGTGGACTGGGACATGCCCTAACTGCACTTGCGCCAAGCGTTTAGACCAGGGGTAGGCAACCCTGGTCCTTGAGAGCTGCAGGGTCTGCTGGTTTTTGTTTTCACCTTAAATATGAGTTACTCAGACCAGAGAAACCAGGTGAGGCGAGTTAACTGTGTAATCAACTGCTTTAATTGATCAATTAAGTGGCGAGTAACAACAAAAACCAGCAGACCCTGCGGCTCTCCAGGACCAGGGTTGCCTACCCCTGGTTTAGACCAAGCGCTAAGATCGACAAGATAGAGCCCCCTCATGCCCATGGCTCTCTGACTGAACAGCACAGAGCCCAGTTCCAGGGACGAGGTCAGAGCGACTGCCCTAAGGCCCACATACAATTAAATTTACTTAAATCTTACACATCCTACTTAGTATAAGCAGTGGGACTCAATTAGCCGGAGTCAGGAATGCTGATAATGAATTTGTTAAGGAATACAATCAGAACAGGCAGTGTGATGAAGCATCATGTTTGTAAGGGTGGGCTTGCTCATTCATGGTCCAAGGGCAATGCCGCAACCTGAAATGTCAAAAAATCTGATGCTGGTCGGGTCTGTTCTCAGAGTTTCCAGGACTCTGCTGTTATAGACTCTCTGTGCCCCATGTTAACTGTACACTCTGAGATAGATAGGCCATTAAAAACTACTCGCTCAGTCAATTTTTGGATGTTTTATTTTTCAATATTTCTGATGCACGGTGACACTGGGTATTGCATATTCCGAGCATTTGCAAGGAGTGATACCAAACTTGTACACTTACAAACACCATTTCAGCTATTTCCAAGTGCTGCAATCCTCCACTCCTGATTACAGATTTGGTTCTACATTCATTAATGCGGTAGCTGCCGAGGCGGGGAAATTGGCAGTCCGCGGCTTCATTTCCGCATGACTGACAGGCCGTAAACATTCTTCTCCCAAACTGCTCATCATGGCACCAGTTTCAATAACCCCCACTGCGCATTCAGGTGATGTACGTTTTATAGCCCCCGTCGTCGAAGCCCTCGATAAATCAGTTTTTACTTGCTCCGGTACCTCATAAATCTGCGTTTGGTTTTGTTTTAATTGACTTTCATTCCCCAGGATGATGTGTCTGTCTACAGAAGCTGCTGTCAGAGTGAAATGTGGCTGACTGTGTAAAGAAAGCTTGCAGAGGGCCAGCTAGTGCAGGAGGCATGAGTTAGCAGCTTAGCAAAATGTAGAGCTCATTGTGTAATTTTAACAAAATGCATGCAAAATGTTTTCTACATCTTAACCCCTTAGTGCAGATAGTCTATTTTTTCTCGCCTGCGAGACAGTTTTACGCAACTGAGACACGCGTTGCTCCTGCAGCCAAACTATTAGAAAAAAAAAAAAAAACGTTATTTTAACTTTATTGGTAGACCGATTCGACGATTTCTGGCCAAATGCAGTTCTCTAAGTGTCACTATTTTTTCCGTAGCAAGCAAGTCATTTAACCCACCCCCCCCCCAGCCACCTACCCACCCATCGTAGTGGGCATGGCAATATATGTTATTATGTTGGTAAATATTAAATATCATTCATCATCATATATTATTCCGAACCAATTCCCAGAAACCCAATAACACCCCGTACCGTACCGTAAGCGTGCAAGCAAATGCTCAATCAATACAATCAATACCAAAGTGGCAAAATACAATGCCATTCATACACAATTCTACTATATTATCTATATATTAAATATGAATAATCCTGCAATCCTATTAAGCGTTTTTATTAAGTGTTTCATAGATCCCTTTCAATTATTCGTCTATTTTGATTTGTATCCTCAATAAAAAATACACATCGCATTGAAAAGACAAACACAAACTAACAAACGAAACCGTCCCCCCCCCTCCCCTGCCTGCTGTAGCACTTCTGTTTTTTTTAATTTTTTATTTCATTTGTTTTATGAATTATCTTAAGACAAGCGCGACAAAAAGTAATTTTTTATTTTAAGTTTTGAAATGTTAATTGATTTTGAAAAATTGTTTATTTAACTTACTTGTTAGATGTTATGTAAATAACGCTTTACGCACACATGCAATTGATTTTTGACATTTTGGTTTTGTTTGTTTTGGCTGAAGCGTAACGCGCAACGCATTTGGTTTGTACGCAATTTTAGTACTTTAGACTTTTTTTGAAAAGAAGATCCACAAAAGAGAGAGGAACAAATCACTTGAGATTCTTGTAATGAAGAAGAGATGCCAACTGTGGAAATCAATATGGGGAAATTGGATCTCTAGTCCGTGTAAAATAAAATATCATAATGATTTGAACATTTTTTTTTTTTATATTTTTTTTTTATATTTTTTTTTTTTGCTTAGTATATTTTTTTTCTATTTGAATTTCGTTTCTTTTAATATTTATGACATTAATATTCTTTTTGTATTTTGTACACACACACACAATAACATGCTCAATCACACTTAATAATACAACATAACATATTCCATTTTTTTTTATTATTTCTTTTTATTATAATTTTCTTTATATTTATTTGTTTTATATGACTGTTAGCTCTCTAGATATTGATTCTGCTTAATCGTTTGATGCTTCGCGATAGCTTTTAAAATTGTTTCCGAATCTTATTTAATGACTTTTTTGTGCGTATTGTGTTGTGTCTTGACTTAAACGCAATTGCTGTAATGTATTTTGGTTTTGTGTTCGTTGTGTTTACGCGAGTGGCTCGTGGTGGTGGAATTAACTCTATCCTAGTGTATATTCATTGTAATGTATTTTCCGTCGTTGTTTTTTGGTTTAGTTTTCTTGTTAGAATTTAATCTAATGTTGTTGCTCAAAAAGTTCGTTTAACATTTTTAAGTCGTAAATCTCCCAAAAAATAATCGTAAAATTATATTTTAAGTTTTTTAAAAACTCCCCTGAAATATTATTTACTTCGTTGGAAAGTTTATTCGTACCAATTGTAAAAAAATGTACAACACAACAAAAATCGTAAATAAAAAACCGTGTGGGTAGTGTTCAAAAAAATGGGTAGTGGGATATCTAAGTTTTTTGTTGGACCTGGTTGCTGTGTTTGCAATCTAGGACTCTAAAAAAAGAACACAAAATCCCCACTAAACATCACATTGCCGACAATATTACACATTTTAAACTTGCGATGCCTGGTTGGACCTCACAAGCCACAACAGCCTCATTTTAGGGGCACACAGCTGGCAACCTCCACAACACAGTATTCACACACTCACACACACTGCTCACAACAGCATCCCACCATCTGGTCACAGCATCCCAGCACACACACCTGGAGTCTTGCACAAACAACACATAGAAATGGGCAGAGGGCACAAGAGCATTTTTGTTGGGGCCACTACCCACCAACAACAGCTGTTGCTCATTCCCACGAATGCACTTTCTACAACTCAACATGACACGAACCAATTGTCAGTTAGCTCTGTACACTCGAACACCCATAACACTACAATACAATGCAAAACCATTTGGTATAACCACTCATGGACATACGAAATAAAATTTTACATTTGAGTGTATTATTAAAGGAAGGGATTTTTAAAAAGAAATAAACATTGGTATTGTATTTATTTTATTTTATTATTTATTTTTATTTCTTTGTGCATAATGTACTCTAGTTTTTTGTATGATTATTATATTTATTTATTTTTTTGATTCCTAGTGTTGGAAAATGTATTTCAAATGTGTGTGTTATGATGTGTGCAATGATGTAAAATTGTTTAATAAATAAAATAAATGTGATCAATGTCACTTAATAAATGGAAAATATGTATTCAGCATACAGGAAAATATAATGTGCATTTGAAATAGTAACATAAAAATAGCAGAGTAAAGAAGCAGTAAGTGTGAAAACAAAATAAATGTATTTCATATTTACAATGACAAACAAACAACATACAGAAGCATGCATTTAAAATCATAATCTGCTTAACATGCTTGAAAAATGATCTCATAAAAGCTTGAACTGTGTGCCTGACTGTTCTGATGGCACCTCATATGCCTGACCATAGGTGCCATGTTTATTGAAGAGTTCGACACTGGCCATGAGCAGCAGTGCCCTCACTGAAGAAGAAAAAAGCATGATGAAATGTATCAAACCATGGCCACAAACTGACCAATGCTGCAGTATAGTGATACTAAGCAGTATGCCAGAAAAATGGCATTATGCTTGTAAATGACTGAAATGCAATTTATGAATCTCATGTTTTTTTTGAATTGTTTGATTGATTAGTTTGATGAGGTATGAATTAAACCCATTAAAATAGCAATAAATGTAATACAAAAAATTTAAAACAGGAGTAAAATGAGTCAAAACTACTGATTGTGCAAAAATAAATATATGTTTTATAAAAAAAGTTTATTAAAATGATTTAAAAAATATTTTTTTAAATTTGTTTTAAAATGTGACATTAAATGTTATGCTTATGTTTTCTTGTCATAGTTATTTATGTATTTGTATATCACCCTGATATATCACCCTTTGATTATGAGCAAAAGGTAGGTTTAAGAGTTTATAGTTTTACATGTTTTTTTTACCTATTTTATTTATTTAGAAGCTATCTTTTTTTGTTTTTTTTATTTTTGGAGTTTTTTGGCATTTGCTTGCTAATTTTGCACTTAAATTATTTTTTAATTCATAGATCTTTTTAATCAAAAAATTACTTTTAATTTTTTATTATGCTTGTTGACAAAATTTATTTAATTGTGCAATAAATGTATTTTACCTTAAATTTATTAAATTATTAAAAATTTTTTAAACCAATAAAAATTTTTAATTGTACTTTTAAGCATCTGAGTTAATATATCATCAATGTTTGTTCCTTGAGCAGCATGATGTTGTTTGAGAAGACAGCCTGGTGTCAATCAAAATTTGTCATTAACTGTTCAATCTGTACAATAAACTGTAACTGATATTACTATAGAAATGGAAACATTTGCAATGAACACAACCCATACCCCTTTGCTATATTCAGAAAGATGTGTGGAAAGGAGTTCGCTTCCAGGACTGAGGCCTTAAATGAACGCGTTTTCACAATCCCCCCACTTCATTACAATGAAGAAATATGAACCCAGACAGGCGGTGGGTTGATAAAGATGTGATTGAAAATGAAAGGCCCCAAGTACATTTTTTTTTTGTTCATGCATACAGATGTTCTCCTAAAATTCCTCCTATTAATAAAACATGCCCAATTCAACTTAATTCCTCATTACCAGGAACTTTTTTATCTCTTTGAAATGGCACAGGAAATTGATAAAACTTTGGAACGGAGCTCCTGTCTGCCCATCCCCAGCCTGAGTGTACGGCAATGCCCGGCCATTTAGTCGTTAGATGAAAGCTCCTGCGCCTGTCAAACAAATGGCTAGAACTGCAATACATTAATGATCAAATGGCACTGTGAGGTGTTCAGTGGTCCTGCCGAAACCCAGCTACAATCAGGGCTCTGCGCTTTAACAATGCAACCGACATCAAAACCGTCCCGTGCAAGAGGAAGGTAGCGTCTGGGTCTTCGAAGGGGGTGAGGTCTTTTGGTGTGACACGTCCCCTGTGGGGCTTGAGGAAGACAAGTGCTGAAGCAGGACCAGAGGCGTCATTTGGGTGTTGGTGAGAATCTTGGCCTATGTAAAAAAGTTGTTTTGACACATATTTTATTCCTCTGTGTGCCCTCATAAGAAACACTATATCTATAAACGCTGATCTAAAATTAGATTAAATTGCAAAAACGTGTACATCACAGATCAGATTCAGGCAACAAGGGGATTATTTGATGCAGCCAGCTTCACTCTCGATCCGAGACGAGTGATTTGGAACGAGAGTGAGTACGTGAAGGAGGCCGCCAAGTGCAGCTCGCTAGGATTCAGAGGTAACATAAGTAAGTTAACTTAATAGTTAGCTAGCTAATTGAAAAATGAAATGAACAAACAGCTAAAAATACATACACATGACGAGTCAAATTCAGCATCATCAACTACTGAATCTAACACTGCAGCAGCAACTGTGGATTCCGACACTAGACAGAATCACCGGTAGCCTACTAGCAAGAGAAGTGGGGTAAGCAGCATGTTAGACATTAGCGAGACAAAAAATGACCCCCCTGTCCAGCCTCAATTGTCTTGCTTTCCATCCACGAATGGAAAACGTTTTTCGGCACAAGCGTATAAGATTTACGAATGGATTGAGTATTCCATGTCATCAGACTCTGTATTGCTTTCCTTGCTGGTACTTTGCAGCTGGTGACACAATAATGACAGGGGAGAAGAACGGGACTCGAATTTTCAGTGATACGGGGTTCACATGCTGAAAGAATGTGCAGCTCAAATTTAGAGAACACTTGGAGAGTAGAAGTAGCGCCTCCTTCTAATATTTGATATAAGGTGTTGACGCAGTTGACTTTTTAAAAGTAATTTGTTATTGTATTGAAGCAGCCCCGTGTCAGGATTTTGTATTTTGTTTGTTTACTTGTGTATTTATGTTTCTGATTATATTTTCATTTATGGGTTCACCGTTCCGTGTTTGCATTGCCATCACTCACCTGTCTTTGCCACACTTTTCGGGAGCTTTTTGTGATTGTGGTTTTTCTCTGTATTTCCTCTATCATGCACTTTCTTCATAACTAATTATCTCATTGTATATAGTACTAATTAACTAACTACTACTAACAGCTTAGATTCAGGTTTTGTACAAATTAACGAACTCACTAATTTAATCTTAATGTCTATCTGCAGCTGTCTGTCTTTATACCTATTCTATCACTGATCATAAGCACAACGAAACACAAGTTCATCATCTTTGCCTCTGAATTGTGACTCTTTATTGTAAATGTAACTACAGTACTTGGAACATAAAAAAGGTTATATCTGAATGGCTCTGCTACTGTTAGCAGTACATGTGACAAATTTCGAGAGCTTGTCCCTTTTCTTCAAGGCACATCTCCTTCCCCATTATGTTTAACAGGATATGCTGTTATTTTATGATCTTAAACCTGTCATCGAGATAACTATCAGCCCTTCCTCTGCTCCTCCTGTTATGTTAGATGGATTGACTCGGACACATGC
The DNA here is from genome assembly GCA_022702515.1 of Ilyophis sp. 1 JC-2022. NCBI lineage: Eukaryota > Metazoa > Chordata > Actinopteri > Anguilliformes > Synaphobranchidae > Ilyophis > Ilyophis sp. 1 JC-2022. Next base: position 34,422,528 of record CM040400.1, read on the forward strand.
TTCAAACTCACAACAACTCTGCTTTACTTCCGTATGCCACGCACACTCACAACGCACTCACGCACACTCGTGATAACGTATCTACGTCTTACGTGCCAGTCTCTTAAAGGCATAGCCTGGACATAACATTTCCTCCCCCCTCCGAAAAGAAACTAAGATAGTATGAGTGAAGAACAGTGCAAGAAACCAAGATCAACTAAACAGCAGAGCAGTAGCAATGTCCATAGAACTGTTAAACCCCTTTCCCCAACCTAGGTATGATAGGACGTAACATAGTCCTCCAGGGTAACGGGCCGAGTTCGGACCCTCACTGGCCTGGGATCCAGCATCACAGGCTCCCGATGCTGTGGTGCCACTGGCTCGTCCGGTGCGGCCCACACCGGAGCCGGGGGTGGCCCAGGGTCCATGCCCACGCAAGCTGGCGCTGTATCTGCTGCATGATCTGGAGATGAGGGCGCTGGAACTTTCCTCAGCCTGCAGGCGTGCCAACGTGAGCCGTCATCCAATAGAAAGGTTGCAGGGCCGAGAATCCGCGTGACTTGTCTGGGCTGGGACCAGAATGACGACATCTTGTTGAGGCGATGCGGGCGCCGAGTCCTGATCCAGTCTGAGACCTGGATTGACGGTGGCCGTGCCCTGCGCCACCTGTCCACTTTCTCCTTTGTCTTCTGCTGCCGAGCAGCCACGATCTCCTGTGTGTGTGAGAGCGAGGGCCTGTTGGGCATTACAGTGGGTGCCCGGAGCCTGTGCAGTGGGAGTTCAATGTCCCGACCCAGCATCAGCAGTGATGGTGACACCTGAGTTGTGCAGTGCGGACTAGCCCTGTAGTGCAGCACTGTCTGATTGAGCGCGACGTCGAATGTACAGCCTTGTGCCATATGCGCACGGATGCTGTTTTTCAGTGTGGCGTTGAAACGCTCCACCCCTCCGTTGGCCTGAGGGTGGTAGAACGCCGTTCGGATGTGCTTGACGCCCTTGCCGGCCAGGAAATCCGAGAACTCCGCAGACGTCAACTGGGGTCCGTTGTCAGTCGTCACCGCCTTAGGCAACCCCCAGCGTGCAAACAAACCGTCCAGTATTTGGATTATGACATGCGACGTCACTGTTCCCACTGGCACCACCTCTGGCCACTTGGAGTGGAGATCATACACGACTACGAGAACGCGTTGGTGATGAGGAACACCACGGCCATGGATTTCACCACATATATCCAGTTGTATACGGCTCCAGGGGCGGGAAGGCCATGGCAGCGGCTGTAGGGACGCAGGAGCTGGGGGCCCCGTCTTGCCGCTGAGAAGGCAAACAGAGCAGTCTTGGACCAGATGCTCGATGTCCCGGTCGATAGCCGGCCACCACACCAGTTTGCGGCACCTCTGCTTGAGTTTAACCACTCCCAGGTGCCCCTCATGTGCCATCACTAGCACACGGGCGCGCAGGGTGGTCGGAATGACGGTGCAGAGTCCCCTTGAGACACACGTGTCCGCCCAGCAGGACAACTCATCTTTCACCCTGGCGAATGGTTTCAGCTCCTCTGGGATCTTGGCTGGCCAGCCGTTTCTGATGTACATGCGCAGCCTGGACATGATTGGATCTTTGTCTGATTCTGCTTGCAGTTCTTCCAGCGTGACTGCAGGCTGCAGAGGCGTGTACAGTGTCTGGATGAGGACTGGTTCCTCGTTGTCTGTCGAGATATGCAGGTTTGGCGGTACAGAGGGCTTTGGGGCCGCGATGGAGCGTGAGAGGAGGTCAGCTACCACGTTGTCTCTTCCCGGGGTGAAGGCGAGATCATAGTGATACTGCCGAAGGCGATCGGCCCAGCGGTGAAGCCGCAGCGGCTTGTGTCCTGTGCCGGAGGTGGAGAGCACTGTAGTTAGCGCTTGGTGGTCCGTCCTGATGGTAAAGTGGCGACCATAGAGGAACATGTGCCACCGCTCACTTGCCCACACACAGGCTAGTGCTTCACGTTCACCCACCGAGTAGCGCTGCTCCGTTTCAGATAGGGCCCGAGACGCGAAAGCTATTGGCCTCTCCACGCCGTCCTGCACCTGAGACAGGACAGCCCCGACCGCAGCAGTAGAAGCATCACAGGTCAGCAGGGTAATGGTAATGGTAATGCCTTACATTTATATAGCGCCTTTCTCACCAACTGGTGACTCAAAGCGCTTACAATGATGAGGGGGAAACTCGCCTCAACCACCACCAATGTGCAGCACCCACCTGGGTGATGCAGCGGCAGCCATTTTGCGCCAGAATGCTCACCACACATCAGCTTGAGGTGGAGAGGGAGAGAATAATTTTTTTGCCAATTAAACTGGGGGATGATTCAGTGGCAGATTGAAAGAGCCTGGGTTGGGAGTTTAGCCAGGACACCGGGGAAACCCCTACTCTTTACGATAAGTGTCATGGGATCTTTAATGACCACAGTGAGTCAGGACCTCGGTTTAACGTCTCATCCGAAAGACGGCATCTCCTACAGCACAGTGTCCCCATCACTGCACTGGGGCATTGGGGTTTTTATTTTGACCAGAGGGAAGACTGCCCCCTACTGGCCCACCAACACCACTTCCAGCAGCAACTTAGTTTTCCCAGGAGGTCTCCCATCCAAGTACTAACCAAGCCCACACCTGCTTAGCTTCAGTCGTTCAGCAGGAGCAGAGTGCATGGTGGTATGGCTGCTGGCCATAGGGCTGTCAACGTCGAAATGAGCCAGGACAGGAGGGGAGGTCAGCTGTTCCTTCAGTGTTGAGAAAGCATCAGCGCATTCTGATGACCAGGCCCAAGGCTCGTCCTTCCGCAGTAGGCGGCGCAAGGGCGCCGTCGTGTCTGAGTAGTGGGGCAGAAAGCGCAGGTAATAAGCAGTCATTCCCAGGAATGAGGCAACCTCGGGCGCAGAGGTCGGCACAGGGATGCGCTGCACCGCCTCGATGCTGGACGACAGGGGCACGATCCCCTCTGCTGAGAGGCAGAATCCAAGAAAGTCCACAGCGGGCGCCGCGAGGAGGCATTTGTCTGCATTCAGGGTGATGTGATGTTTTGACAGCGCCTCGAACACGCTGTGTAGGCGGGCATCATGGGTGGCCTGGTCCGGTGCGTGGACTACTATGTCATCAAGGTAAACTGCTGTTCCCGGAAGCCCAGCCAGGATGGTTGACATGATTTTTTGAAAGCAGCTGGGTGCTGAGCTCAAGCCAAACGGCATGCGCGTGTACCTGAACACCCCGGCGTGTGTCACGAACGCCGTCAGGTCCCGACTGGCTGGGTGGAGAGGTACTTGAAGGTAACCCTGCCATAGATCCAGCTTCGAGAAAATTGTCGAGCCGTGGAAGAGGGCTGTGAGCTCCTCCACTGTAGGCAGAGGGTACTTGTCCGGGATGATGGCCTTATTCACCTGGCGTAGGTCCACACATATCCAGAGTCCCCCGGTCTTCTTCTTAGCGATCACCAAGTTTGAGACCCACGGTGATGCGTCTATGGGCTCGATGATGCCCTCCTCCAGCAAGGAGGACAGTTCAGCCGAGACGCCATCCCTGAACGCAAGCGGCACCCGCCTGAGAGGCTGAATCACTGGTGCCACTTTGGGGTCCACACGAGGGCGGTGGGTGAATGCAGTCACACAGCCCAATCCTTCAAACAAATCTGGGCACTTGTTCTGGAGTGTCGTGGGCAGGACCTGCATTATAGCCTGGCCGCCGTTGTCCATCAGTGAGAAGCCCAGGTCTAAGAACAGGTCCAGGCCGAGCAGGTTGGCCCCCTGGCGTGCCACTGTGAATGGGAAGGAAGGCAGGTGCTTTTTTCCATAGCTGGCAGGCAGGTTAACGGTGCCCACCACATCGATCTTAGAGTTTCCGTACCCCCGCAGGGGAAGTCTGGGTCGTGGGCCAAGTGGAATGTGGGAAAAGAACATTTTGTACGTAGCCTGATTGAGCAGTGATGCTGCAGCTCCGGTATCCACAAGCAACGGAACGCCCACCTCTCCCAGCTGTACAGTGCATGTCTTGAACGATGCGCTTGTGGAGAACACATTACTAACATCACGAGAGTTAGATGTGGATTGGTCGGTCTGGGCAGGATTGTTACGTGAGGGGGCATTGGATGTGGCTGAACGACAAACTTTTGCATAATGATTGAGCTTCCCACAATTTCTGCAAGTCTGGCCGTGGGCAGGGCACTGTGGTGCTCTAGATGCATGGGAGGATGAGGGCGCTGTCTGACCATTCGTAACATAGCAACGTCAGTCCCAGTGTCGGCGGAGACTTGTGGTGTCACGTGTTGAGTCGGCGCCTGTTGCTTGTGTGCGCTATCAGCTGTGTTCAGCAGGGTAGAACACTCTAATGCCGACTCCACTTGCAAAGCAGTTTTGATAGCGTCAGCCAGTGACAGATCGTCTGGCTCCATCAACAGCTTTTCTCTTGTTTTCTCACATGACGTGCCTTCAATCAGCTGATCTCTGATCATTTGATCATGCAGCGCACCGTAGTCACAGTGTCGGGCGAGGTCGCGGAGGTCTGCCACGAAAGCTTGTATGGACTCACCTGGTCGCTGGTGGCGCTTACGTAGTTTGTACAGTGGGGAGAACAAGTATTTGATACACTGCCAATTTTGCAGGTTTTCCCACTTACAAAGCATGTAGAGGTCTGTAATTTTTATCATAGGTACACTTCAACTGTGAGAGACGGAATCTAAAACAAAAATCCAGAAAATCACATTGTATGATTTTTAAGTAATTAATTTGCATTTTATTGCATGAAATAAGTATTTGATCACCTACCAACTAGCAAGAATTCCGGCTCTCACAGACCTGTTAGTTCTTCTTTAAGAAGCCCTCCTATTCTCCACTCATTACCTGTATTAACTGCACCTGTTTGAACTCGTTACCTGTATAAAAGACACCTCTCCACACACTCAATCAATCAGACTCCAACCTCTTCACAATGGGCAAGACCAAAGAGCTGTCTAAGGACATCAGGGACAAAATGGTAGACCTGCACAAGGCTGGGATGGGCTACAGGACAATAGGCAAGCAGCTTGGTGAGAAGGCAACAACTGTTGGCGCAATTATTAGAAAATGGAAGAAGTTCAAGACGACAGTCAATCTCTCTCGGTCTGGGCCTCCATGCAAGATCTCACCTCGTGGGGCATCAATGATCATCAGAAAGGTGAGGGATCAGCCCAGAACTACACGGCAGGACCTGGTACCACAGTCTCAAAGAAAACCATTAGTAACACACTACGCCGTCATGGATTAAAATCCTGCAGCGCACGCAAGGTCCCCCTGCTCAAGCCAGCGCATGTCCAGGCCCGTCTGAGGTTTGCCAATGACCATCTGGATGATCCAGAGGAGGAATGGGAGAAGGTCATGTGGTCTGATGAGACCAAAATAGAGCTTTTTGGTATAAACTCCACTCGCCGTGTTTGGAGGAAGAAGAAGGATGAGTACAACCCCAAGAACACCATCCCAACCGTGAAGCATGGAGGTGGAAACATCATTCTTTGGGGATGCTTTTCTGCAAAGGGGACAGGACGAATGCACCGTATTGAGGGGAGGATGGATGGGGCCATGTATCGCGAGATCTTGGCCAACAACCTCCTTCCCTCAATAAGAGCATTGAAGTGGCTGGGTCTTCCAGCATGATAACGACCCGAAACACACAGCCAGGGCAACTAAGGAGTGGCTCCGTAAGAAGCATCTCAAGGTCCTGGAGTGGCCTAGCCAGTCTCCAGACCTGAACCCAATAGAAAATCTTTGGAGGGAGCTGAAAGTCCGTGTTGCCCAGCGACAGCCCCGAAACCTGAAGGATCTGGAGAAGATCTGTATGGAGGAGTGGGCCAAAATCCCTGCTGCAGTGTGTGCAAACCTGGTCAAGAACTACAGGAAACGTCTGATCTCTGTAATTGCAAACAAAGGTTTCTTTACCAAATATTAAGTTCTATTTTTCTGATGTATCAAATACTTATTTCATGCAATAAAATGCAAATTCATTACTTAAAAATCATACAATGTGATTTTCTGGATTTTTGTTTTAGATTCCGTCTCTCACAGTTGAAGTGTACCTATGATAAAAATTACAGACCTCTACATGCTTTGTAAGTGGGAAAACCTGCAAAATCGGCAGTGTATCAAATACTTGTTCTCCCCACTGTATATGCGCATCAGAACTCGCTGATTCCCCGCGAAGTGACCAGTCAGTAACGCCACAGCTCCAGCAAATGTTGTTGCAGATCCGAGTGCTTCCAGGATTCGCTGTCCCTCGGTCCCGAGGCAGTGAACGAGAAGGGCCCTCTTGCGCGCGGCGGGCATCTGTGCCTCCGTGAATCCCATTGCGTCAATATAGGCATTGAAACCTGATAACCACCGTGCCCATGGCACTGCAGGCTCCCCCGGGAACCGCAAGGAATGGGTCCGGTGGAGGGAGATTAAATCCAGCCATCCTTTCGTCGCCAAGTGTTATGTTAGATGGATTGACTCGGACACATGCTTCAAACTCACAACACCTCCGATTCCATTTGAAAAGAACAGATGGAAATTAAAATCATGGACCTGAATTATGGATCCAATGACAATATGGCCTTCAAGGTTCTCTTCTTTCCCCTCCCTCTGCTTCCGCTAAACAAAGTTACAGAAAGATCACTTGCTAACGCATTCCGCACGCATTCAAATGGCATTACGACAGTTTGATAAAACTGACAGGGGACGCAATTAAAGGGAAGTCAACACGAGGTTGATATTTTATTAAGTGATAGCGGGCCATTCCATGGGATACCTCAAGCCATGTATCTGCAGACAAGGAGAGTACACAAGCAGATTAAGAGGAGACACATGTTGCAGCTTTCAGGCGACATCAGTCAACCTTCTCTTAAATTAACTGGAAAAAAATAGGTTGATCCTAATTTGTGTCTTTTTGGAGAAAAATTCAACATGAATCAATGGACTTCAAAGATAATCTTCGTATATATGGTAGTATAGCACGGTATGGTAATTATAGTATTTTCAAAAAATCCTGAGGATCACTGTGGAGAAGTGAGCGCTAATGCTCGGGGAATAAGACAAGGCAGTCCCGGTTTACAGAGAACGTTTTTGTTCATTTTCAGTTCCCACACAGACACCGCACATACTGTGTTTCGTCCTTTTTTCTCCCGCTCCACTCCCCGCGGTCTCCTTATGAAGGCTCTCAGGCTCACTGTTGAACAATCAAGGCAATTGGTTAATTGATTGGTTAACACCAAACCTATAATCAATCGTCCCCAATTGCCTGATTGCCAACAGCTGTGCCGGCTCCCTAAACCACCCGCGTTCACTCTCTCTCTTGCTAGCTGCACCTAAAACCACGCCCCCCTACCACAATCACATACCACCTTTACTAAAAATCCTAAAATATGTGTCTAGTCTGAGTGCTACTCCTGAAAAATAAACTCACGAATCACTATTGAATGAAAGGTGAAGCACAATGGCTCTAAGTTAGGGGTTTTCAACAGGGGTGTTCTGAGATTCCAAGGGGGCACTGGAAGCATGATGGATGAGAGGTGGGTGTTGGAGGCAGTATGGGGGCATCGGCATCAGATACCTCCGAGGGAAAAAATCTGAATAAATATTTTTTTTATTTCCAACCGGAATGATGGCTGTGCTCTGTTCAGCTGGTGAAAGCACAGAGAGGCAGTTACTTCCGATTTTGGCGAAAAGTTACCAGCAAATAAACAGCAACAGCACGGCCACAGAACTGGGTCTTTCCAGAACCCTTTTTACTTCAGTCCATTTTCCAGAATTTGGGTTCTGGGTTTAACTCCCTGTAGTTATCCAGTTAATTTAGTAATCCTTGCTTCGTGATACAAGACCCAGTTCTGTGGCCGTGCTGTTGCTGTTTATTTGCTGGTAACTTTTCGCCAAAATCAGAAGTAACTGCCTCTCTGTGCTTTCACCAGCCGTTATCCAGCTTCATAATACTGCTTCGTGTACAGTCGCCTGTTGAGCGTGGCTGATGCACAGAACTGTTGTTGTGGGCTGATGCCAGCCAACTCTGCTAGTTAAAGCAAGTTATGGGCTATTTCCACAGATGTCCTATCAGTGCTATTAATATAACAAGATATATATATATATACACAAGATAAGAAAACAATTTTCAGGGTTTTTTTTTTGCCAGTGAAATATTCGGTTTTGTAGGCTAGATTAGTCTATTACATGTGGCAAAAACAACAAGAAAATATTGATGAAAAGTTAAGCAAACACACTTTACACTTTACAATAAGGGAACACAACTCATACCTTCACTAATGCATGACTCATCATGATTTAATGCATGAAATAATGCATGATTTATCATGAACACATTTATCATTGTGTGGCTCAATATTAATAAATGATCAAGGCATTATTAGTTCATGTGATTACTTTACACTTAATGTATCATCAATTAATGAACATTAACTCACAGTTAATGGGCCCCCCAGAACTCCTCCTGACAGTGTCCTGACAAAGCTGTTCATTCGCTTTTAAAACTACTGATAAGTGAAATTCAGATTTTTATTCATTTTTAGTGGCGGCACGGTGGTGCAGTGGTTAGCACTGTCGCCTTACAGCAAGAAGGCACCGAGTTCGAATCCCGGCCGAGGGCCTTTCTGTGTGGAGTTTGCATGTTCTCCCCGTGTCAGCGTGGGTTTCCTCCGGGTACTCCGGTTTCCTCCCACAGTCCAAAAACATGCAGGTTAGGCTAATTGGAGACTCTAAATTGCCCATAGGTATGAATGAGTGAATGGTGTGAGTGCTCTGTGATGGATTGGCGGCCTGTCCAGGGTGTATTCCTGCCTCTCGCCCAATGCATGCTGGGATAGGCTCCAGCACCCCCCGTGACCCTGAATAGGAATAAGCGGGTTGATGGATGAGGATGATGATGATGATTCATTTTTATAACAACCCCCCCTTGGCTTACAATATCACATGTTTTATGTTATTTTAATTTAATTTATCTTAGGAAATTTATAATTTGTCATTATTTTTCAATATTAGCCTATTTGAAATATTCAATAATTCAGACTAATGGGTGAACCCTACGCCTACTTCTAATGTTTCTACTAAAACTATGGTGCTTTAGCCATATTTTCAACCCAGTTATACCATAATACAGAATAAGAATCAATCCGTGATTTTACATGACACAATAACAAATATATAGTATTGATGTTTTACTTATCGTACAGCCAACAAAAGACTCTGGTTGGTCAACATATGACTCTGATTAGGGAACGGGTACAATAATCGTGAATAGATTACAATTACACGCATGCTAGGACCGTGAAGATAGGAAAAGTGAAGAGTTGAAAAATAAAAATAGGAAGTAAATGATAAATGGAAGAGTAAAATAAATTATTTTAAAATTTATTTTATCGACTGATTGGAGGCTAAGAAAATGATTAAAAGCATTTTTTACAATCCAGATAACCTGTTTGTGACTTTTGTCGCCTTTAGAATTCCATATACAAGGACCACAACCGTAAAGTATGGTCGTTCGAACTTCCATGAAAACTGAATCACAGAACTCTTTGGTATGGATCTACTTTCTACAGGCTATGGTATGGATCCAGCTAGCAAACTTGAATGCACTGAAATATATATATGTATGTATGTTAAAACAGTCTCTGGTGATAGATGTGATCTTTTGCCTCCTATCTGTGCATGCATATTCAGTGTGCAAAAAAACTCATTAACTTTATTTTGGTGGTCTCGGACAAAAAAAATATTGAACTGAATAGATTAGATTCAACTACTTTACGTGACGTCGTAATAAACCTACATGCAGTTCAACCTTTTCATACTGATTTCTGTAGGCTATCCATCAGCTAGTCATCATCACGTGTTCAAGAAGACCAACCAGAGTCATCTCCGATGAGTAAAACAACTACCTTTGTGTCGTGTCAAGTATAGTCATGCATTGATTATTATTCTTATAGGTATTGTGGATATAACTGGGTTTCATATATGACTGTTAACTCTTTATTTTGTTAGACAAAGGCAGGGGTTTCTAAATTATAGCCCAAGCAGAAATTGAGAGGTGCAGTGCACTGGAAGCCATATTGGTTGCTGTAACTTCGGCAATAGAAGCAAGTAGTTAAGTCCGTTCAATATCATAGAGTTCATAGATATCATAGAGGTGTTTGGCCACTTATTTTTAGGTGTCTATCTCTCTGAGTGCCATTCTAGTTTTGATTTGTAAATTATCTTCTTTTAACAGTAGGGTCGTGGGAGATATGGCAGAACATGGAGAAGGCGAAAATTGGTTTTTGGGGTATCAGAGGAAACGGCCAGTTCTCAGACTGGTGAAGACTGCTCCCATTCATCAGAAGATACGTTCGTCGGGGGACCACAATAATAAGTGATCAGTGGCGTTGCCACTGCTGGATACACCCATTTCACTGTTAACCACAGCAGGAGCTTTATTGATCCTAACAGTGGGGGACATACACAAAATATAGAGAGGGCCAAGGGGATTTATAAAAATCAGATATGGCGACAGAGGAAATGGGAGTGAGGTCCTTTTGAATGTCTTAATAAATTGTGTTCCACATGTATAATGAATAAAACATTGATGTTCTATTTGGACGACTTTTGACTGGTTTATTTTAATATTAGGTTTTCAAGGGTGCAGAGATAGTTGAGCTATTTATTATGTAATAGTGATGTGATGATGGGGTAATCATTACTATATGAATAATCATGTTTGACTTTACTTGAAGGGTCACAATTCATTGAACTCATAATTAAGTAATGATGAACTCATGGTTAACAAATGCTTGCCTCCTATCAATGTACATTAAGTAATAATTTACAAATTTGTATCATGCCATGACTTTACTTAGAGGGACACCAAGTCAGCCAAGTACTTAGGATGTAATGATGATTGCATGTGTGAAATAATGATGAAATTTTATGATAAATGGTGAACTCCTTACAATTTACACTCAGTATCTACTGTATTAGGAATACCTACCTTGTATTATCTAATCTTCTGTTGCTGCAACCCATCCCTTTCAGGGTTCACCATGTGCATTCAGTGATGCCCCTCTGCACACCACTGTTGTTCATTTCTATTTATTTTTTGGCCTTTCTGTTGGTTTGAATGTGTCAGGCCATTCTCCTCTGACCTTTCTCATTAACAAGGTTCTCTCTCAGAACTGCCACTTACTGGATATGTTTGGGGTATCACACTCAACCCGACCCAATTTTTTCCAACAAATAGCATATATATTAACCTTGAGTATTAATGATATCATTGAAAAACAAGTACAAAGTACTCATTCTCTAAAACAGATGAATGGTTGTCGTAATCCACACACATTGACTCCATATTATTTACAAAGATCACCATCAAATCTAATTAAGCGTGATTGTTTATGACACATTAGAGATAGGCCTATTATAGGGTTCACCCAAAAGCATAGTCTGAATGACTGAATATTGGAAAATATAGGCTATCATTGAAAATAACTATGCACTTTCAAAGATAAATTAAAATAACATAAAACCTTTGATATAACTGTCACCATTTGCACAAGGGAAGGAGTCTTTCCACAGGTAAATGATAGGAGGAGGGAGGTGGGGGCTTAGAAGTCACACTGGCAGAATTTTCCTTTAAGTGAACAGCTTTGTCAGCATGCTGTCAGGAGGACAATCATAAAACTATAGCGTTAGCTTTCTAGCTCCAGACTCAGACAAGAATGAAAACCTGGAACTGCGAGTGGCTTGCAGCATTATAGCCCCGATAGTTAACATTAGCTGGCAAGCAAGAGGTTTATCATGCTCTTAACTAGCCCATAGGTTATCTAGATCTTAATTAATCTTTGTTTTCAATGATTTTTGTTGTATTCCATTGGTTTTTTATTGCGACAAGTGACACTTCCTTTTGAGTGTAGGTAAGCTACTCCTTTCTTTGACCTTAGTAGTTACTGACAGACGTAGAACACTTGTTACGAAGTAGCTTTGTGTTTTTGCAACTTGCTTTCATTCCCATAAAATATTTGTAGGCTAGTCATTCAATAACTATGGATGCATTATTTTGAGGTAACCTAGCTATGTTGGGAATCGATGTGCGGGGGGGCGGGTAACTAGAAAAAGTAACATAGCCTATCCCAGGCTTTACCATAGCCTACTATAGAAGCAGGCCTGGGCGTTAGTTATTTTTTAATAATGAGAGTTCAATGCTGAACGCTGCGTTCTCACAGTGAGCAACTGGTCGCTGAGTCGGTCAATTCTACAAGGCTGGGGGCGGGGCAAAAGCTTCCTGTTGTGTCATCCAAGTCAGTTCGTGCAGCTACAATTTTTTGATAAAGAGAAACAACGGCAGTAGCCTACGTATAACAAAAGACATATTTGCGATGCATCCTATTCTTTATAGTTATGTCATGACACTGATAATTATGTGTTCTCGCTAGCTAGCGATAGGCTAGCCTATATCTATCTTCATCGCGAGCGAGCAATCTTTATCTATCTATCTAGATACATAGATAGATTTATGTGTAAAACTCAACATGTAGTTTGGGCTCAATGTGATATTGGTAGAACAGCCACCCTTTAAGGTTATGTTATACATTGAACAGGACGCGGTAGGCTTGGACCATTATTATTAGCTGCTCCTCCATTGCTGCAATTTGAGTGAAATCGGGTGGAACAATTATTCATGAAATGGATTTGTGTCGGTTGGAGAAATAAGAAGCGTGGAACTCTGATTGGCTGTTACGGCCGATGGTCGCTCAAAAGTTAAATTGCGGGCAACATTTATCGGCCAATTTTTGTCGCTTAGTTGCCTAGTTGCTCAGGTCGCTGACCGTCGCTCAGCTTCATAAAGAATGAATGGACTTCCGGCGACTGGGCGACCAAAGTTGCTGGATATGAGAACGCAGCGTAAGACTCAACTTGTGCCTTTTCACCAGAAATTTAGACATGTTTTGGCTATAGCCAGCCCGTAGTAGCCTACTTTGCATTCTCGTTATGTGGTTCTAACCCAGATAGCAATGAAACATTTAACCAATGTTGAATTAGCATTTCTGAGCATAATGCAAATGCGTCTCCATGGTGATGACCACAAACAAAATCAACCCCGCTAGACAATTCGTCAATATTATAAAAACGAGCAGCAAGAGTGCCCCGATAAATCTCCAGCCTGCTTACCCGTCCCACAACAGACACACAGCGCTTGAAAAAAAACAAAAAAACAAAAGCCAGACACAGCAAAACACATTCAAATGAACAAACACGAACACAAGAGACAGCTGGACTACATGTCGCCATTACAGCAATTATTGCAATTACAATGCATTGATTTAATGTAAACTCGATGAGCACCTGGACGCAGAATCAATATCAGAGATCAACATTAAATCAATGCTTCATCTTATGTTAATATTTTTGAGTTAGGCTACTAAAATAGTTAACACATTGACATCAATTTTAAAAATGCAAACATCTTTATTTATTTGAAACCTCTGCTTAATGGACACAATACATGCAATAGTAGTAGTTTCTTGCTGATAAATGAAAGTTTATGTGTTTTAAAAGCTAAACTCGTCTAAAAATAATGTTTGTTTACTGTTCACAATGTGGGTTGCAGTGTAGGCTGCCATGATAATGTGATGTCAAGTTCTTCCTAGTCCCTGATTTCCGATATGGAACTCCTAGTTGAAAGAGCGTTTTCTACATTTAGTCGGATATCGGGATTCCTAGTTGGAAATGAATAAACGAAAACAGCATTAGCATCAACCACAAATACGCTGTGTTATTAAGTCTCGTTTTGTTTATTTTCCTAAATCACCCTAGTCGTAGCAACTAGAATTTTGAATGTAACCAATTTAACCAAAATAAATTAACTTACCACATAACATAGCTACACATATACGAGCATATATATATATATGAATATAAATGGCTACAATATAGCTGGCTTCATGCTCAGAAAAAGGACACAAAAAAGTGTCTTAAAAGGTAAACGCTTGTCACTGTGTGGAACCTTATACAGTCAAGCCGGAAAGTCTGCCCACCCCTTTCACCTTCTCCACATTTTATTACATTACAGACATATTCTACAATAGAATGAGTTCATTTTTTGTCTCAAAATTCTACACAAAATAGCCCATAATGACAAAGTGAAAACATGTTTTTAGACATTTTTGCAAATGTATTAAAAATCAAAAACTGAAATCTCTCATTTACATAAGTATTCATACCATTTGCTTTAACATATTTTTAAAGTCATAAAAAAATAAAAAAAGTAATATCATATTTAATATTTGGTCGCATATCCTTTGCATGCTGTTACTTCCTGAGGTCTGTGACCCATCAACATCAAAAGACTCTCAATATCTTATTTCCAGGTACTGTTACAAGCGATACTATAAGCTCTCTGCATTTTAGTAGATCTCTATGGGAATTGGGGGGTGAGACTAGATTCAGCTGTAAATTAAACTGGTACAGTATAGAACACATGGCTGGCTAAATGGCTGTAAGTCATCAAGGGTCTGAGCTATTGAACGAGCCCCAAACCATCACTCTGTTGCCAGATATGGAGTAGATGTGGATGGATCACTGCAAGGGTTATTTCTCCTGACTCATTTTCCTATAGAACTCTAAGGGAAACAACCCTTAAAGGGATCCATCCACATCTACTCCATATCTGGCCGCAGAGTGATGGTTTGGGGCTCAGTTTGGGGTACAGTGGGGAAATTAGTTCCTTAAAGTGTAATGGAGTGAGTTGGTTGGAGGACCAGACGCGACAGAAGGGGTTTCAGACAAGCGACCCCGGAGGAACACCAATAAAACAGAGCGAACTCCATAGGAGGGAGAGGGAAAAAAGGAAAACAGAAAAGCTCCAGCTCCTAGTAAGAGGGAGTGTGAAAGGAGACTTAAAAAGGGAAGAAATGGAAAACGACCCAATGAATCGGGCGAACTGACTAAACATCAGCGAGAGGAAATACACAGAAAGAAAAACCTCTGCTCTCAAGAAAAGAGAGAAATCTAAAAAGGTAACAGAAACAAACGATAAGGAAAAGAACCCGGGAGTATCCGGCGAAACGCTCGTAGGCTAGAGCGAGAAAATAGAACAACAGAAAACAGACTCTAAGCTCTCCCTAAACGAGAGGAAAATAGAAGCTACTTTTCTAAACGTACAGCTATGAAGTCCTGCGTTGTTTAAGCAAAAGCAGAAACAAATCGGTCGACTGAGAGTAAGAGTCCTATACCATACCGGCCTGAATGTTAAGCGAATTAACATGGAAGCGTCGAACCCAGAAGACGCAAAGTATAAATAGCCGGCGGAAACAACAAACAGGTGAAAACACTAAGTGCCGAAGTGAAACGAAAACCTGGCGTGGAACACGGAAAATCCGATAGAGTGCCTAAAACAAGTAAAAGGAACGAACACCCGCAGAGATAAGGGAAAGCAGGGACAACCCATAACATAAAGAACAAAAAAGTACCTCCAGTGCACCTTTATTTCTGAGTGTAGGTGCCGCTGCTGGACATCATAGCAGCGCAGAAATCATAAGACGGGATGAGAACACAACCTCTGACACCAGAGGTTGGACCAGAGAATGGTTCAACACTTTGGATGCATAGCCTCTAAAAGAGAACAATCGGATCAGCATCATCCTATTCGGCTGCTGCTAATATAACCACTGCATTTTCTTCATTAGGTACATATTAGCCTAGACATGTTTGATCCAAATAGTTAACAGTCAGTTCAGGGGGGTATTCCACAAAGAAGGATTAGTGAGTTAGCTAGATACCTGCACTGAGTAAAACCCGGAACCATCCCAAATATGGAACATGGACTGAAGTAAAAAGAGCTGTTCCAGATTTTACTCAGTGCAGTTATCCAGCTAATTTGGTAATCCTACTTTGTGGAATACCCCCCACGGCACAAAATTTTAAAGCCTTACCAACGTAGGCTTGCTTGCTTGATTATTATTATTATTATTATTATTATTGTTGTTGGTACCATGGACTACAACTATGGATGACCATTGACACTCCACAAAAACTACACTTCTCTTACTTCAACCTCAAATGGTAACTGAGTTAACCATGCCTCTGAGCGCAGGATTCAAACTTACAGTAAGCCAATACTGTAAAACATGTAACCCCCAACCCGCCATAAACCACCTAAAAAGGAGGGACTGCCATCTTTCATTCTCTCTCAGTCGTGGCATTCCAGCTGACAGAGTTAATTGAGAAGTCAAGAATTTTTTTAATTGAATCCTATTCCTTTATGCAGTTTACAACTTCTTTTTTTTATTTTTTTATTTTTTATTTTTATTTTTTATCCCACCTTCCACCCCCCCTCTTCGGAGGACAACTTTATTTTTTAATTACAATTCTTTTTAGTAATGAACAGTAACATTATTTACAGTGGTAAAAACAATAGTCATTTCCTCTCTGAGGGAGGGAAGAAACACCAAGACAAACCAACAATAACACAAAAGAAACCAAAAAGAACAGAAGAAAGAAAGGAGAAGAAAATAAAACAGAAATGGACATACAGCCAGATAGACATACAGTCAGACGAAGAATGGGACTGATATACAGACAGGCACACAGAGGGACAGAGAGACCGACAGACAGGGGTACGTGACAGGGGAAGTGGGGGTGTAGTAGGGGTTCTATAGAGGGAAGATAAATGCACAGGGGGTAAGGGGAAGAGGGGCTTGGGGGATTGTATAGAGGGAAGATAAGGGGGGTTGGGGAATTGGGGGGGGGGGGGGGATTCACAGGCTCATTTCAGGTGATTAGATATTTAGATTATCCATGAATGATTTCCAGATGCTATTGAATTGGGGGACTTCGCTGCGATTGGAGGCTGAAATATTTTCCTGTGAAATGTGATCTAATAGAAGGTTTTAGTTTAGTTTACTTCTAATCAAAGTTGTAGCGTTAGGATTTAGTTATTCATTAACACTACCGGTAAAGTTATTCTCGACATTAAGTTGGAGGCAGTTATTTCGCAAGAACTGCTAGTTGCGTGCCGAGAACGACGGATCTTCTCAGCATTAAAGGTCTCATATCATACTATTTTTTGTCAATTTTATATTATTCTACATAATAATTTAAAATTATTCTTTCATATTTGTCTACCAAACATGTTGATAAGGTTTTGAAATATATATTTTTAAAATATATAAATCCAGTGAGTTTTTTACTCTTGCAGCTGAACAGCCCGTTTTGGGTGGGCGGTTCAGGTTTTTTTCACATGCTCTGCGTTGATTGGCTAACTGACCCGGAATCACAATCACTCTTGTCTACATTACACTTTAGCTCTGAGAAACCGAAGAAACAAATAAAAGAGCAAACGAAGACTTTAAAGAACATATTTTTTACAAAGGCAAATACATGTAACATATATACAATATAGGGATTACCTCTTAACTGTTTAAATTATACTTAGCCTGTAGGCTAACGTTACTTTTCAAGCAGTCGGAGATGCATCCCTGCATGCTTTCAAATGTATCCTATAGGTCAACAAATGCGACATTATTGGTGTGTTCCCCCTCTGCAAGCTATTGTTTTTAAACATTCGTCTGAATAATTTTGGGTAAAATACAGCTACACTTTAGACAGTTTCGCTTTTAGAAAATTGACCGAGTTTAATGTTAGTTGGCTTGCTGGGTAGGCTACCTGGGGTCACTGACTGAGCCGTCATTAACCCTCCTGTTATCCTTGGGGTCAATTTTGACCATTTCAATGTTTTGATCTCTATAAAAAATGTTTGACATTTTTTTTTTTTTTGCTTGTATGATTTTTGACTTTTTCAATGAGATGAAATGGACAAAACGTAAAATTAACATGATGATTTTTTTTTTCCTGTACACACACACTTTGTACGCATCAGTGTTCCTGGGGGGTCAATTGACCAGGCTACTTTACTTTAACTGTAAACAAATAAAAAAAAATTTTTTTTTTATTTTTTTTTTTTGATTGTGATTTTTGATATTGATGATGAATATATATGCAAAAAATAAATCTTAAAAGGTCCCTAATCTTACATACATATACCCTAGTGTGCGAGAACCACTTATAATGCACATGGGGGGGAGGAGAGAACCCACGAGAAAAATGAATTTTCCAGCCAAATGGGAGGGGGGGGGGGGGGGGGCATACAACACACATAACATCTGATATTGGTGGTTCCTGCGAGGACATTGCGAGGAGGGGGAGGAGGCACATAATAATTTAAAACTAGCAGCCAGCAGCCTTCTTCTCTCTTTCTCTTTCTCTCTTTCTCTTCATTCTCTCTGTTTCTCTTCATGTTCTCTAAAAAAAAAAAATTGACCTAGAAGAGGTTTTTTGAAAGTTCAGTGAAGTTTGAAGTCTTTGAAAGTGAATGAGACAGAGAAGAGTTTGAGAGGATCAGAGGATAGAGGATTATGAGGATGATGGAGGATCCTCCTTGAGAGATGATGAGATGTTTCTCAACCACAAGCAGATTGTCTCTAGACGTTACTTTCAAAAAAATCAAGTTTAAAATGGAAGTGGGGGTAATATTTGGGGGGTTATGTTAATTTTTTATAGTAAAAAAGTAAGTCAACAAACAAACACAAAAGTTTTGAAAGAAACATTGAAACATGATTTTTAGGTTTTTTTTTTTTTTTTGATCATTAAACTGAGGAAGGAAAAAAAATTGTAAAAGGAAAAAGAGTTAAATAGTTAGCAATCGGAAGCTTGTGCATTGTATTTTACAGTGGCAACGAAATCTGCGTTGGATTCTGTTCAGTAGGTAATGAATGGTGTCTGTCGTATGGGTTAAGGTTACAGGACTTGGCTAGAGAGCTGTAAACGTCAAAGCACTTAGCTACTATTGTAGTACTATTGTACTATTGTAGCTGGAAAGATTAAAAGTGCCCTGACAAAGCACATTTAACATCATGTTAAACATGGCCAGTTTTGCTAGTCATGAACTCTCCACTTGCTTGCAATTATACTCTGTGGTGATAGAGGCTAAGTAAAGAATGGAAAGGCTGGCGTTACCACATAACTGTATACCTACTCTGTTCTTTAGAGGCTGAAGGAGGGCGAGTTTATGCAAATGACATCCAGTAATGACGTTACAGCTGGAGCCAATTCTGAACAGACTTTTAAGCCAAGTGATTTTTTTCTTATACAACAACAAAAAAATGGCAGGTAGTACCGGCTTAATATTTTACCACCACATAAGTATCATGCTACTGTCGTATAAATAAATAAAACAATCCTTCCACCGCCCTTTCGGGAGGGGTCAGGACCATTCCACAACACGTAATTCAAACTTTCTTCCAAATAGACGCTACATTCCAGAGTCCGATATAACTTGATTTATTGTAAAAAGATTTGCATGAATATACATTAAAAACACTCTCAATCACACGGTCCAGTCCGTCAATTTCATGCTCTCCCACAGGACGTCAAACAGGTCCGTTAATGACAGAAACAAAACATAACAGCAGCAGCAGCCATGGAAGTTCAGAAAACCCCCCTTTTATGCTTTTTTAAAGTGTGGGCCATAAAAGTATTTTTCATGGTCAACATCGGCCTCTGCTGGTTTTAATTAAGCATTACATATGATGCTAGTTTTAATTAATCATTACATATGACCCTTATTGATATGGTAGTTTTGATGAAATGCCATGATTTAATTATATCAGAAACGGCCTGGCCATGTTTTGACCCTAGTAGTTCAATTGTTTCATATAGTAGGCCATACAGTGGTTTGTAATAATATATAAATAATGAATAATCAATATTTTTTCACAACACTACACTGCATATAAATGCTAAAAGTAGCTAAACTCCAATTTCCATGATATGGGAACTTTAAGGTACCAAGCTTCCCTGGACAAAGCCAGCGACGTGGACCCCGGCCCAGTCAAACCCGCCTGGATAATGAGTTCCTTCTTTTCCCTCCACTGACAATTGGACCACGGACAATTTCCCTTGAGGACGGTGGACAGTGAAAGACCTCGTGAGTTGGATATCTCATGATAATCAACCACAAGTAAGGCTGTATAACATTTTGGGCATATGTTTAGTCTTTGTAATAGTAGTTATAGACTTTATATGCATGACTGCTGTTTGTAACTCATTTATTGTGTTATATGTTAATAATTGTTGCGAGCCTAAGGCTCAGTACGCGAGGCTACGCGCAAACGCTATCTATCTCTTTCTCTCTCTCCTTATTAACCACCTCGCTCCTGCATGCCGTTTAACCTAGTTTAGAACCTAATCGCACATTGCCTAGCCATATTCGCTAGCAACTCTCAGCAAATTGGACTAAGCATGTAACGTCCCTTAGCGTATCTGAACCAGACAAAATCCCGTTTAATCTGTTTCAACAATTCCCGGTTATTCCAGACTAGCCAAACTCCAAGCGAGCTCCTATCTCTTGGAGTCATACCTAGGCCTACACATAACCCTTTATTCTCTCTCTCTCTCTCCACGTGTCCCTCACAGCACACATGCACGTGTTCACACACGCACGCACGCACGCACGCACGCACACACACTCTCTCTCTCTCTCCCTGATTCCCCATATTTTACAATTTTGTTATTTGCTATTAGTTTAGGAATTGGTTTAGATAGTTTGATGTGTTATTAGTGTGTTTTGCTATTTTTGATAACGTGTTAAGTAAACGTGATTTATTTACACCCAGTTGTCTGTGTGATGTTCTTTGAATGTTTGTTGAAGCCAACATATTCTATCCCAAGGAAAATGCCTTCAGAGATATGTGATTGTTAATATTGGTAACATTTGATTAATAATCAAATTTACAATATTTAACCATCTAATAAATATAACCATCTGTAATTGTACATTTAACTGTTAAGTAGAATTCCAAATTACATGGAAATTATAATTTTGAGACTGATTATTATTTAAATACTGCCTACGTCACCTACATTATTATTATTATTATTAATATATTAATATTAATAATATTATAAACCTCACAGAATATCACTGAACATCAACGAATAGTAGACTACATTTAGGGCTGCAAATTGAATGTTTGTTTGGGGGGGCGGGGGGCAGGGGACCTGAACATTGGATAGAGGGGACCAAACCTGTTGCAGTCATAAATACTGACTGTAATACATTCAATAATACCTTTGAATATGCGGAGACATTCCAAATATATTCTACAATACATAGGCCTACCAATAATTCTTGATTAATAATACACTGCCTGGCCCAAAAAAAAGTTGCACACTCTAATATTTAGTTGAACTGCATTTAGCTTTGTTTCGACAACCTTATGCAACGTCACAACATTTATTTCCATCCAGAGTTGCATTCATTTTTGGCCAAGATCTTGTATTGACGACGGGAGAGTCGAGCCACTCCGTAAAGTCTTCTCCAGCACATCCCAAAGACTTTCAATGAGGTTAAGGTCAGGACTCTGGTGGCCAATTCATGTGGGAAAATGATTCCTCATGCTCCCTGAACCACGCTTTCACAATTTGAGCCCAATGAATCTTGGCATTGTCATCCTGGAATATGCCCATTGATGGGATTACCTGGTCATTCAGTACATTCAGGTACTCAGCTGACTTCATTTTATTGCTGCATAATGTTGCTGAGCCAAGACCTGACCAATTGAAGCAACCCCAGATTGTGACACTGCCTCCAGAGACTTGTACAGTGGGCACTATGCATGACGGGTGCAACGGAAACTTTTTTTTGGCCAGACAGTGTACATTCTGGGGTTGATTTACTAAAGGTTTGCGTGTACAAAATCACTGGTAAAACTATCACCATCCGCAAAAAATTGTCCAAAGTGATCAACTAACAAGGTGCAAAGAGGACTGCATGTGTTAAAATGGAAAGATACATGTATTTCTCGTTTTTAAGTGTCAGCCTGAACGAATATGTAAAATTGGGCGTCCCTCCGTTATTTCGCGAAATAGTGGGAGGTCATGCAAATAAATTACTTTAGCACATGTAAAGGGAGCAAGTTTTGGAAAGGTATTTGCATGCCTTTTAGTACAAATGGAAAGCAGGTATGAAATGTCACGCAATCGATAAGATGACGGCTGTCATTGTAGCTAGACACATATTGGTGCGTTTGGAATATCCATAACTAAATGTTCTGAATGATTGCGTAACAATGGCGAATTAACTGGCCGATTCTTATGGAGGTAGATTTCCAAAAATAAACAAACACAAAAGTATAATCCACAATTATTTTTACCATCCACACACACACACCTCTGAATTTCTGTTTGTAGGTATAATCCACAAATGTGCGTTTCCCATCCACACGCAAACACCTCTCAATTTGTGTTTAGTAAAAATAATCCACAAGTTCGTGTTTGCCATCCACACACAAACACCTCTCAACTTGTGTTTCGTAAATCATCATTTGGATGAATGCAAAAATGATATTCACAAATGCAAATAACATTTTCAGATATGTTTCCAATGTTCACATTTACAAATCAAAAGCTTAGCTTGCGAACTGGTGAATCTACATTTGGCGATTGAAGGACTGCTTGGATTTACGTACGGAATTTTGAGACAAATATTCCGCTGTTTTTTCCCGTGTCGATTCACACATGCTTAACTTGTGATTCACACTCAAACTTCTTCTTCTTTGGCTCTACCTAACAAGGCGATGTGTATTCGGCTCATCAGCCCCACTTTTAGAACAAGTGGCCAAAATCGCACATTATCTTTAAGAAGTGGATTAATGGTCAATTAAAACAACCGAGTTTTGAGTTTATTTAGGTTGTAAAGTTAACCCCACGCTAATCTTGCAATGGGAAGTTTTTTAAACAGTCATTGCACAAAACTCCTATCAGATTGCATGTAGCTAGCTTGCTAGATTACATCACAGAGGGGTAGGTCTGCACACAGTAGCTACATAACTCTTTTGCCCCTCATGGGAAAGATTATGTAAAACAAACTCAACCATGTGAAGTAAGGTTACTCCAGCCAATTAAATTAATTTGACAGCTATTCTCACTGATACCGATGTCTCCTATGAAATCTTTGATTTGTTCAGCTAGCTAGCTTGTAGATAAGACAGCTAAATGAAAATGATCATTCAAATTTCCAAGTCACATTGTCTGATGCTGCTAGGGCATGGCCGTGGGCCAGGTCCTGCAGAGACTGTGTAAATTCCGGAATCTGGAATCCACTGCTTGCAGTAGCCGGTCATGCCCAAAAAGGACATTACTTGTTTCTTAGTCTGTGGTTTTGGTAGATCCAGAATCACTTGGATTCTGCTATCTCCCAAAGTTTTACCGTCAGCTGAAATTTCATGACCCAAATACACAACCTTGCTTTGTGCAAGCTGAACCTTATCAGCAGAGTTTCTAATGTGTTGGGAGTTGATTGGTCAAGAGTAAAAGGTCCTCCCCCTTTGATTACGGAGTGAGAAAAAGTTTGCAAATCTTTATTTACAGAACTGCAGACAGTGACAGAAATCCCACAAATTCGAGTGCGCGCAGAATCAGCTGTAAACTTGTATTTTTGATTCACAGCAGAATATTCATTGTCATAAATGGGCTTGTAAGAATTCTGCAAATAAATTATGCTTGCAAAGGTATTGAATCCATTCAAATATTAAATTTAAAAGTTATTTGTGGCAAGTTCGAGTGCCACCGCTCGGGAAGAATGTGAGACCATGCAGCAGCTTTTGAACACACTTCGTTCTTTTTATTTTTAGTTAGTTTTCTTTCGCTTTCGGCTCTGGCTTCTCTGAGATTTCACTTCCTCCGTCTCCAGCCAGCCCCGTTTGTCCACCCGCCTCTCCCTTTTCAAGCCCCGGCTCACAGTCATAGCAATCAGAAACAATTAAACCATTATTCAATTACGGTTCCCCGTGATGCTGATTAACTTATGACAGCTGTGGCTCAGGGTCCGAGAGCCGCTCAGCTCACTCTCTCTCTGCAAGCAGAGGCTAACCACGCCCACCCTGCCACATTATTATAATTAAGTTTGTGACTATTGCTACATGAATTTGCACATGATGGTACAACCTTGCGAGATTAAATTACAAGTGTGCGAATCGTTTTTGCAACCACAAATCTCAATATATAAGTTTGCGAATCGTTTTTGCGACCACAAAATTCTGTTTACAAGTGACATTGATATAACGGCATAGAGTTTGGGCATGGCACAATAATACCTGTTTTTAATAAGCCCTCAAAAACCGGTTTTATACCCTGTTCCGCCTCAGGCCTGAGGGGATACTGGTGTTTGCACAGTCTGTAGTCAGATTTGGGCGTAACCCTCAGCGGGGTGGCGCTAGACATTAATCCCACATCATATTTCGA
This sequence comes from Ilyophis sp. 1 JC-2022, assembly GCA_022702515.1. Taxonomy (NCBI): domain Eukaryota; kingdom Metazoa; phylum Chordata; class Actinopteri; order Anguilliformes; family Synaphobranchidae; genus Ilyophis; species Ilyophis sp. 1 JC-2022. The sequence goes on from CM040400.1 coordinate 34,446,811, forward strand.
CATTACCCAAAGTGTCGGGGGAAGTGCATCTAGTTTTGCATTATTCGTTGTAAATAGAGTATTGGTGCGCTGTCGCATCTCATGTATGCTACAGGTTGCATCCAATGGCTGTCGAAACTGTTAGGCAACAGTTTGAAGCGAGGGGGAGAACCTGTCCCCCTCAGCACGGAGCTGCCAGTCTGTTGCATTTAAACAATCTTTTACCCATGACCCCGCATCCTCCCGTTTTTTGTTAGAGGCTTTGCACAGAGACACATGAGGAACACTTCCCATTATCATGTAATGGCCAGATTGTGATGGGGCTAATTCTACAGACAGTACACAGAACAGGTCGCTAGAGAAAATTGTACAGCCAAAAAGCGAAGTCTCACCAAACCATGATTTTTCATAGTGTATATATTTTTCATAGTATGGCCGTATAACATCCATACACCCACCCCCACACACACACCAGTTCTAGTTTTTGCACAGTTTTACCTCTCCAAAGAAATAAAAAAAACCTTCCAAATTTTTGATATTCTTCCTGGGCGCAAGTATTTGTATCTATAATGAGCTCCCCTGTTATATCTCTGTAGCCAAACCACTTCACACTCACAGTCCTGTAGTATGCAGGTGAAAATAAATCCCCTGCTAAGAGATACCGGTGGTCACTGTAGTGATAATGCATGGAGACTCTGTGAATTCTTTCATTAGGATATATTGTCTCAAACATTGCTGTAAGAGCAATGTTTTCTGTCATGGACATGCTGCTTTTTTTAACAGGAGGAAGCAGAGTTTCAAGGAGATTGTCAAATTCAAAATGAGCTTGGGTGATGTGGTCATGTGCAAGACCACTTACGACCTGTAACTGCTCTGCAGTAAGTACTGTCTTAGGGAAGTCAACTTTGCAGAATGTTCTGTGAATCTCTGGGAAAGAATTATCAAAATGATCTGTCTATACCAACTGTTTACCAGCAAGTTGCCAATCAATTAACCACTTCCTCATTATGCTCAGGTCTGTGTCCCGGTTATTTGAGTGATAGTCTCCCAGTGCACCAAATGCTCGCTCAAAAAAAAAACACCAGGTGCGTAGTCCTGAATGCATGACTTCAGATGAAGGTGAAGATGCATATTCATTGTACACCAAGCTTTACCATACCTTGTCTCAAAAGCTGTGCAAAACATCTTAAGACAACGGTGGGCATCCTCAATTTCATGACTCTAGAGCAGGGGTGGGCAATTCCAGGCCTCGCGGGCCGGTGTGTATGCATGTTTTTACTGCCACCAGTTACCACGGCTCAATCAGCTAATTAGTCATACACACAATCACCGATTCACTCGTAAATTACAGAACGATAAAACGCTACAATACACGCATACCGGCACAAGAACATTCATCAGCTGCTGTTCATATCGCGGATATGTAGATTAAAATATCAGATCATGTAAACGATTGGGCTAATTCAATAATTGTTAACTGGCGGCAGCAAAAACCTGCATACACACCGGCCCGCGAGGCCTGGAGTTGCCCACCCCTGCTCTAGAGCATAGCAGTTGTGTAGCTGAAACAAATACTCTCCAAATTTTGTAGTCTTCATCAATAATGACACCTTTAAGAGCAAAGCTGGAATACACACATACCCATAGCTTCTACTGAGAAGCTGTAAAGCCTTGAAATGCTGCCTCTATCTTTGAGGGTATACCAGAGTCAATGTTACTTGGCAATTTCAAGGCGTTCACTCTTTCTTGAATAGTGGTAAAAGAACACCTGTTTCTTTCCAAACTTGCATCACCGGTTTAGCTGAGCCTTCCAGCAAGTTGTGCATAGGGTCAATTACATGCATGTGTACCACATCAAAATAGGGAAGGTCTTGAAGACAGCTATATGTAGCACCGTAGTGACCTTCTACTACTTCAGCTTCTCATTACATTACATTTACATTACATTACAGGCATTTAGCAGACGCTCTTATTCAGAGTGACTTACACAACTTATTATTACATTTATCCATTCATACAGCTGGATATATACTGAAGCAATTCAGGTTAAGTACCTTGCTCAAGGGTACAACGGCAGTGTACTACCAGTTTCTTAACCATTATACTACACTGCCGCCCTGAATATATTCTCGGGCCCTGTTTTTAGCTAGTTTTGCTTGTTTGGCATGTTCACAGTGCTCTCTATTGCATCTAGGTGGCCATGTGTCATAATCAAACCCTGCGTAGTCTACCCTGTTGTCTGTTGTTCGTGGAAAACTTTTGAAGCACTTACTGCAACCCTTTGTAGCCATGTGCCGGAGAAAACCTGCAGCCTTCCTAGCAGCTGGAATGTCACATGCTAGGCAAAGGAGTGCAGCACAGTAAAATTGCTTTCTCAGGGCAGAATCATCATTGAGATAGAGCCCACACCACAATTCTTTCAGATCATTGACTAGTGGTTCTAGAAATCCATTTATCTTAAGCTTTGGCTCTTTTGGGCCTGGGATAATACCAGCAACTATTATGTTATCCTCCTTAAATCTTTCTTCCCTTGGGAGATTCATTACAACTAAATACATTAGTCCTACCGAGTCATTGATTTTCTTATAAGGCTAAAACCAGTCAACATTTAGCATCAGACCAAGGTTGCCAGGCAAGAAAGCTTTACCATTAACAACCTGAAAATCTTGCCAGATTTGTCCATCAAAAATGTCAGCATACATGCCCCCCTGAACACTGTGTGTTCTCCACTGCTTGCATGAATCTGTAAACCCAGGTCGTCTTACCATATCCTCTATGGATTTTATGACACTTCTGTAACAGTATGTATGTTTAGGGTAAAGAAATTATTTTACCTGTCTTACCAACTACAGTACGCATCAAAAGAGTACCACATTGTTTCCGGAATCTTTTCTGTGTATGGCTTGGAAATGAGACGTGAGTGCATTTGGCACTTTTTCTGCAGACGATTTTGCCTCTACCACCGTACACTGATATAACTGCTTCCTGTAAGCTGTACACTGAATGACACTGAGGACAAGACACAAACTGAGTGAAATCATCCTTATTAAGATAGATTTTATGGTGTAGCGGGTGCAATGTTGTGGGGATACTCTTTGCAATATTCTTCATGGGTTCAATACAAAAAACAGTGCTCAAAGCTAACATAAAGTTCCTCAGTTGCTCTGTCAGAGATGGTAATGTAAAACCTCCCGCAGCTAGACCAATGATGGAATAGCTCGGAGCGAAGGTTTAAGCGTGATGTACTCCGCTATTGCTGTGTGAAAAGGTAAAAGTTAATTTTGAAATATCACTAATTTATTTACTCATTTATCTGACTCCATTTAAAACTAGAATTTAGAATTTGGTTTTAATCATGCGTGAAGCTTGGAGTGGTTACACTCGACTCTTCCTCAGGTATCACCATTACTGAATATATGCCCCCGGGATGAGCACTATTGCTGAATCTAAGTTCGTTGGAGAACACAGAGGTTGGGGGTCTAGCCAACACAATATACGCATTATTTTTTACATAGATTGTTGTGAGCCCAGGTCAGCATGCATTCAGAGGGCTCCTTAAGGCGAATTTGACAAGAACTAACGTAGAACGTCCAAGGGTTCTCTTCACATCAAATCACCAGAACCATGCATCACCAATCCCGTTTTGCTGGCAGAACTTGGCTGCCTTTCCCACCTTGGGGATGCTACTAAAGACTTGCTGTACCAGACCACTGATCAGTTGGTCCTTGGTCAGAATTGTCCCCCTGAGTATTCAGTCGTAATTTAGGCTGAAAAGGGTATAAGATGGATTAGAGTCATGGAGACCACGCAAGTTAAAAATAAGAACAATTTAATAACAGGCAGGTAAGTCATTATCTTAGAATTAGCAGTCAATTACACAATACATAGATTTAAGAAAAGAAACACAAAGTAAATATCTTACCCAGCCTGTTCAGCTACACATAGACACAGAATATTCACAGTGCGGGAAGTCAGTTACAATCTTCCCTGATAGGCTTGTCTCCCTTCCTTTTATGCCAAATCACGCATTTGAACCTGGACGGGTGGTCAAATCTGGAATTTAGACCCCCACCTTTGGGGGATGTTTGAGTAGGGAGAGGGGAAAAGGAGATGATTACCAGAGAGGACATTCCACTGTTACAGTTTTTCCCTGAGTTACTGAAACTGCTTTATTAAACTTAATTTGGTATGAAATGTATTTCAGTCAATTCCTTGATTTTACCTGAATCCATACATACCAAACAGGTTAAGGTGATGTAATATTATGGTGCAGTTGTCATGAAAATTCCCTCCTGATGAACTATTTTACATGCAATTCCTGTTACTACTACATAAGACATAATGTAACAATATAAGGATCACATGTGCAATGTTTGTAGGTATTTACATGGTCTGTTAACTATCTTAACAGAAGTTCTAGAGTCCTGGGCCAGAAGAGAATTAAAGAGTGTAATGACAGGGGTGCCCAAATGAGAGCACTGTGGTATTGTCTGGAGGCTTTCCCATAGGAAATGCCCTGGTGTTGGGTTACGGAATCATAGATGTTCTGGGAGGACATCCTTTTCCATGGTTTGGCTAGATGGGGACATTCTTGGGAGCAAACGGCCTGAAAGCCCAAAGGAAGTCAGAGTAACCTATTGTTTTATTACACGGCCCTCTGGTCCTTTGACGTGCATGATGAGCCCCAGTTCTCAGGTGCTTTGAAGTGATAGCCTTTCCTGAGTGTCACTTTGACTTCCCCCTACAGTAAAAAACAATTTTCATTTAGAAAGAAGCAGGAGCAGGAATGTGATGACAGATGCTTGTGCATTCTTTACGGCATCCTCTTTTCCCCTGTTATTCGCTGTTAATGATTTTTTTAAATCCCAAAATCGGTTTCTATGCACTGTCCTTTGTAGGTAACGTCAGTATCACATCACATCGCACTTGAAACAGCATCGTTATGACCATATTTTTGGGTCGGATTCTAACATTCTGAAATGTGTCCTGGCTTCCTCTCAACTAATCAGTCATTTTAGATTTGCGGAAGGTATGAAGGAGACGAGGCAATGACAACACGTGTCAGAGTATTGGGATCTGACCCACTGCCAGTACCAACGTGGCTTGTTAATTAACGATGCCTTCAGGAAACGTACATTTGAGCACTTTTATTTAGAATATGAATATTACAGAATAGGATGATAGTGAGAGTTCCATCAATATCAAATTGAAAAATGAGTCTTTTTGAGCCAGCCCCCCAGACACTTACCTCTTCTTTTTCGGATGAGCACTGTAGTGACATTTTCAGCTCTCCAACATTTATGCTTGTTGCTGACTGTATATACTGTAACACAATGAATCAAATAATAATTTATCCAGCCTATGATGATGAACCAACCTGAGACATTAAAATAATAATAGCTAAACTAGTTAACTAATGTTTGTAAGGGGTAGCGTGGGAACGAGGACCAGACGCGACAGTAGGTTCAAAAAGTGCTCGACTGAACACCACAGAGCGGGAGGGAAACCCCGCAAACAGGCAATAACGATAATACACCAAAATAATAACTCTCCACACCAGGAGGGATACCGCTACAACTCAAAGCGACCCGAAGAGGGCGAAAAACTCTTCACGAGATATTAAAGCAAACAACAAAGAAAAACCCTATAGCTCACAACGAGGGAGCCGAAACACATAAACAAGAGGTATAGCGACGGAGAAGACAATCTGTCAAAGACAGAAGACAGGGGTGAAAAAAAGAGACAGGATAGAAACGGCTAACCTAATCTAAGTTTCTATCAAACTCTAGAACACATGCACCCTTGTCCCGTGGAACCACAACACGTTGAGGATATACAGTCGATACTTAGTGTCCGGACTACACCGTAATTTACCGGCTTTCCTTGACCAAAAGAATGGCAATATGGAAGCGTCTAACACAGGTGACGCAAGGTTTAAATAATGACAGGAACTACAGAACAGGTGAATACACTGAGTAGCAAACCCGAAAACATGAAACGGACAAAGAAACAAAGAGAAGAGACGCAACACGAGCGCTCCCCAGGGAAGTGGTCAAACAGAGAAAAGCAGGCTGAGAAATCATGACAGGACCCCCCCCACTAAGGGACGACCCCAGACGATCCCTCAAGCCTGCGACCCCGGAAATCCCTGATAAGTTGAGGGTCCAGGATGTTTCTGGAGGGAACCCAACAACGCTCCTCTGGGCCATAACCCTCCCAATCTACTAAAAATTGAAAACCTCTCCCAACCCGTCTCTCGGCTAGAATACGCCGGACCGTGTACACAGGACCTCCCTCTATCATCCGAGGAGGCGGCGGTGGCTTCTCCGCGGAGGCCAGCGGGCTAATAAGGACTGGCTTAAGCCGGGAGACATGAAAAGTGGGATGGATACGCATAGTACGGGGGAGCTGTAATCTCACCGTAACAGGATTTATGTGCCGAATAATCTTAAATGGCCCAATAAAATGGGGCGCGAGTTTGCGAGACTCCACCCGGCAGATCACGTGTAGCGAGCCACACGCGTTGCCCTACCCTGAATGAGGGAGCAGGACGACGTCGTCTGTCAGCTGCCACCTTGTGTCTAGCTGCAGCGCGCTGAAGCGCAGTGCGCACCCGCCTCCAAACAGAGCGACACCTCCGAATAAAAGATGCCACGGAGGGGACCTCAACATTCTTCTCAAGCTCAGGAAATAGTGGAGGCTGATACCCCAGTTGAGCCTCGAAAGGCGAGAGCCCCGTGGAAGCATTGCGCAATGTATTATGGGCATACTCTGCCCAGGCCAGGTGTGCACTCCAGGAAGTAGGATTAGAGGCCGCTAGGCAACGCAGAGTGTTCTCCAACGTCTGGTTGGTGCGCTCGGTCTGTCCATTCGTCTCAGGATGGAAGCCAGACGACAAACTGACCGAGGCACCAAGCAGAGAACAGAATGTGCGCCAGAACTTGGCCGCGAACTGAGGACCGCGATCCGAAACCACATCCACCGGCAACCCGTGTAGCCGGAAGACGTGATCTATCATAAGTTGCGCAGTTTCAGACGCTGAAGGCAGTTTAGACAAAGCAATAAAATGAGCCGCCTTGGAGAAGCGATCCACCACGACTTACCCAGTGACATAGGCAACCCGGTGATGAAGTCGAGGGCGATGTGACTCCAAGGATGGCTGGGAATGGGAAGAGGGCGCAAAAGCCCCGAGGGTGGGAGATGTGAACCCTTACTGCGGGCACACACCGGACAAGCTGCCACAAAACTACGAACATCCCTTTCCAGACTAGGCCACCAAAACCGCCGAGCAAGAAACTCCTTTGTGCGGTGAACGCCCGGATGAGCAACTAATTGTGAAGTGTGACCCCATCGTAATACACAGGGCCTAAGCCTCAGTGGAACGAACAAACAGTGAGGTGGCATCTGGCTTAACGTTCTTGGAGCCGGGGCGATACGTGAGCAGGAAGTTGAAGCGCAAGAAGAATAACGCCCACCGGGCTTGGCGAGAATTAAGCCTCTTGGCTAGCTGCACGTACTCCAAGTTTTTATGATCCGTCCACACTGTGAACGGATGCTCCGCCCCTTCCAGCCAGTGACGCCACTCTTCAAGCGCCATTTTGACCGCCAAAAGCTCCCGGTCCCCCACATCATAATTTCTCTCGGCAGGTGTTAATGCGCGAGAAAAGTAAGCACAGGGGTGCATTTTGTGGTCAATAGGGGATAGCTGGGAGAGAATGGCTCCTACTCCTAACTCCGACGCGTCTACCTCTACTACAAACGGAAGGGAAGGGTTAGGCGTGACAAGAATAGGTTCGGACGTGAAACGTTTTTTGAGGTCAGAAAATGCCGCTTCGGCCCTCGAGTTCCATAGAAACCGAGAAGAGGTTTTGTTTGTGAGCGCCGTAATAGGAGCAACTACCGCGCTGAAATTACGAATAAACCTTCGATAAAAATTAGCGAAGCCTAAAAAACATTGAACCTGTTTGAGAGAGGATGGCGTGGGCCAATTCTTAACAGCCGAGACTTTCTCGGGGTCCATTTGAACCTTGCCATCAGCCACAATGAATCCCAGGAACGACACTGATTTCGTGTGAAAAACACACTTCTCTGCCTTTACAAAAAGCTGAGCCTTGAGCAGAGCATTAAGAACCTGCCTGACATGGCGAATGTGACTGGAAAGATCGGGAGAAAAAATTAAAATGTCATCAATATACACAAAAAGCGATTTCTCAAGCATCTCTCTTAACACATCGTTCACTAACGCCTGGAAAACTGCGGGGGCGCTAGTGAGCCCGAACGGCATCACCTGGTACTCATAGTGTCCCGAGTGGGTGTTAAACGCAGTTTTCCATTGGTCTCCCTCCCGAATGCGAACGAGGTTGTAAGCGCTGCGTAAATCCAGTTTTGTGAAAATAGACGCCCCCTGGAGGCGTTCAAATGCCGAATTCATAAGAGGGAGAGGATAACGATTCTTGACAGTTATCGCATTAACCCCTTAGTGCAGATGGCATATTTGGTAAATCATGGGGGTACTCTGTTTAAGGCTTTATAACTCCAGGTGTGAGCATCACATAAACTTGGTAAATGGCTTAAATGAAACAAAACCGGTGTATCATTTTTTGGTACAAACTTAGATTTGTTTATTTTCATAATTTAAGTCAAAATAAAGTGCCGGAAATGCAAGCAAAACTTTGCCAAAAATGCAACAAAATATATATTTCTTCAAAATACTGAGAGCTACATAAGTGAAACAGATAAAACTACACATTTCCTGGATCATAAACTCCTTGTCCACAAGCATTCAATAATCGCAGGGTGATATACAGAACTACTAAAGATCTATGACACGAAATGTAAGCAGTGTAGCCTGATGTACCCAGGGTCTCCAAACCTATCCAAATTGGCTAAAATGTGAATAGCTGTAAATCTTAAACTAATCATACATTTCAGTGCAAATCAACCGTTTTGACTCATTTAACTCACCTTTTTATCATTTTCATGTGGGAATTATTTTGGATCAGTACAGGGGGGTGGATATCTAGGTGTCCAATAACCTACCCAAAACCTCTCCGAGAAATTATTAAAAAGCCTTTTGTCCTTTATAAAGCATATACATTTTACCTTACGATCACTTAACCTTCGTATGGTCTTCGGGTCAATCTGACCCGTTTTAAAATTTCAACATCAAGGAAAAGTATGTTAAAATATTTTTTTTTCTATGAAACTTCTTCTGCTTGGCTCATTTACTGTACTAAACATGTGATATGAAAATGGTACATTTCATGCGTTTGCTTCCCCCCCCCCGCATCAACATATAACACACATGGCCATTGAAAGTGGAGGCTAAAAGGGACCAGAAGAGAGAGAGAGAGAGAGAGAGAGAGAGAGAGAGACACACACACACACGCACACACACACACGCATGCACACACACACACGCACACACATATACACACACACACACATATACACACACATACACACACACACATGTACACACACACACGCACGCACGCACACACACACACACACACACACACATATACACACACATACACACACACACACACACATACACACACACATGTACACACACACACGCACGCACGCACGCGCACACACACATGCACACACACACATACACACACACATATACACACTCACACACACACATGTACACACACACACGCACGCACACACACACATGCACACACACACACATGCACACACACACACCACACACACACACACACACACGCACACACACACACACACACATACAGAGAGAGAGAGAGACACAGACACAATGTCTGTGTCACTAGAGTTCACAGTAGGTTATGATACTTTGTTGCTCTTGCACCTGTGTGGGCGGAGTTGAATGAATAAATAAATAAACTTGAGTAGCTCTTTATTAAAATGAAGAACAAACTATGATTAGTTGGATTTTTGGGGTTTATAACGACTTTAGAATGGTTGAACATGAGCCGGGTCAAATTGACCCGAAGGCCCTGGGTGTGACTAAAAGACGAAGACCATACGAAGGTTAATGGATGAAAACATTGATATTGCACAGTTTCAGTTCAGTGTTTGATGCCAAGTGTGCCATTTTTCCACCATTATCCTTCATATACTGCTTCATCCTGTGCGGTGCCTTCGTGGCCAACATGCACTCATCAATGGCACGGTCTTCAGTATGCTGTAAGGATCTGGTCCTGCAGTGGCTTCACTCTGAACAGTAGAGGGCACTGCTGGAGTGGCAGAGGTGGAGGGTCAAGCATGTTATAGGAACAAATTACATAATGCAGAAGCATTATAACACTGTGGTACACACAGCTAAATATGAAATCATTCACTCTTGTACTTCAGTAAACACTTTCTTCTGTATGCTACATTATGTTATATTTTGTTGCGTGCTCTAGGATGGCATTACTCTGTAGTGTGTTTCACAACTGTTGCTTATTTATTTTATTTATTTGTTTTACATTCATCTTGCACACATCTGGACACAGTACATTTGAATACATATTTTCCATTCCCTAAGTGAAAAGCATCACCCATGGATATACTAATACCCCATAGAGTACATTATGCACAAAGAAATTACAATACAATAAAATAATATCGGAAAACACTACCAATGTTCTAGCTTCACGGCAAATCGAGGCATAAAATAAACTCCTCAAAAAAAGTTTGGAAACGTTATTTCGGTCGATTATTCCTCCCCTTTAATAATACCAATTGGTATTGTATTTTATATCGTTGGAAAGCCTGATTAGTCACCTTTACAACGAGGTACAACTTGTAAGGATCATGCATTCGTGGAATGAGCAACACAGCTAACCGTGTGGGTAGCGGCCCAAAAAAATGTGCCAAAATCCCCTGCAATATTCTTCTGTTGGTATTCACTCTCGTTTTGAGCTTCAAGTGCTGGCAGGTGTATGCCAGTGGGATGGAATGGGATGCCATCCCACAGCAGTGTGTGACCAGGCTGGTGACCAGCATGAGGAGGAGGTGCCAAGCTGTTGTGGCTGCGTATGGATCTTCCACACGCTACTGAGGTCCCTGACAGTGTAAAATGAATAAAGTGTAAAAATGGCCAATATGTGTTGTTTTTTCCTTATTACTGTGGGAGAGTGCAATCATCCAGTCCACCAAGCAACTCAAAACGAGAGTGAATACCAACAGAAGAATATTGCAGGGGATTTTGGCACATTTTTTTGGGCCGCTACCCACACGGTTAGCTGTGTTGCTCATTCCACGAATGCACGATCCTTACAAGTTGTACCTCGTTGTAAAGGTGACTAATCAGGCTTTCCAACGATATAAAATACAATACCAATTGGTATTATTAAAGGGGAGGAATAATCGACCGAAATAACGTTTCCGAACTTTTTTTGAGGAGTTTATAACGTACGACTGAGCAACCAAACAGAACAGCGCTAAAATATTCAATTTCATTGTGAATGCTATGAATTCTAACAAAGCAGGCCACCACGAGCCACTACGGGAACGGCACGAACACAATAGTATCAATACATTAGTTATTTGGCAGACGCGTTTATCCAAAGCGACGTACAATAAGTGCATATTGAACGAAGCAAAGTCACGAAAGCGCTACTTTCTCACAACGTAGAAGCTATCGCTAGTACTCAACAGAATACAGTCAGCTATACATTCTAAGCGATGAGATAGCTAAACCAAATAGAAAATAAAAAATAAACGGAAAGAACGTACTATATAATTTGCCTTATACATGTAGTTATTCAAGGTGGAGTCTGAAAAAGTGTGTTTTCAAATATGTTCAGCATTATTAGCAGGCTAACAGTGGTCTATTACGACCGATGCAAATACAAAAATAACGAATATATAGCACGCAGTGGAAAAACGAATGTATATAATCAAAATATTACAAGCAGTAATACTTACATGTCGAGGAGGATATCTTCCCCATATTGATAGGCACCTCTTCCACAGAATCTATGCTACAGGGATTAGAAGAATCTCTGTTGTTGTCCTCTTCTGACCGACTTCGGGGGAAAACTACTAAAAAGTCACTTCAAAGTTGCGCGCAGTTTTATGGCGTAACACCAATTGCGTCATACCAAATGCGTCAAACCAAATGCGTCATCTGCGCATGCCTGCGTAAAATTGTCGTGATATAACAAGTATTGCAGTTACGCTCGCCCTTAAATAGTTAATCCAAGCTTTCAATTACACATGTAAATTACTTTTGGGAAGCTTGTCGTGCCTTCTATTGGATAAAACAATTGTCGATCAAACCAGAATAAAATTGAAAGCGTCACAGCAGTGCAATCAGGAAGGGGGGGTTACGCAGAGCTAGTTTCGTTTGTCTAATAGTGTTCCAATGCGCTGTGTATTTTTCAAACGGATTGTCCAAGACAATAAATGACCACGGAATCTTGAAAGGGACATATCTACGCTTAAATCCACGGGAGGATTGCACACGAATTCCATATTTAATAGCAGATATTGATAGTAGAATGGCATTGTATGATTTCACTTGTTTATGTCGGTATTGATTGAGCAGCGATTTGCACCGCTGTATTTGCATACGGTCGGGCTATTGGTGGGTTTATCTGGTTGCTGGACGGAATTCTGATATTATATGATGAATACATATATTTATGAACTCCCAACATAGATGCTATTGCCCACTATGTCACGCATGGGTAGGTATAGGCTGGGTGGGGAGTGCTTGTTAAATGGACTTGCTACGGAAAGATAGTGACACTTAGAAACTACGCATTGGCCAGAAATAGTCGCGAATCGTCTACCAATAAAGTTAAAATACCGCGTTTGGGTTTTCCACTAATAGTTTGGCTGCAGGAGCAACGCGTGTCTCAGTTGCGTAAAACTGTCTCGCATGTGAGACAAAATAGACTATCTGCACTAAGGGGTTACGTCCCCTGTAGTCAATACATGCCCTAAGACTACCGTCTTTTTTCTTAACAAAGAAAAAACCGGACCCCGCCGGCGATGTGGAGGGTCTGATGAATCCGTTGGCTAGCGATTCCTCTATGTAAGTTCTCATAGCGGCACTCTCAGGAGCCGATAAAGAATACAGCGCTCCCCTGGGAGGAATCGAGCCAGGGTATAGGTCGATGGCACAATCATACAGCCTATGAGGAGGAAGAGAAGTGGCGCGCTGCTTACTAAAAACCTCCGCCAGATGTGTACTGCTGGGGAACATTAGCTGGCAACGAAAACTGAATAGCTCCGCCCACCTGGGCACTCTCCAACTCTGACTCCGAATCGCCTGGACTGTCCCAATCGATCTCAGAAGGAGAGCCCTCCTCCTCCCAAACACTAAGACCGTCAGCGAACGAGTCCCAAGCAAGACTCCCCTTGGTATCGCAAGATGACGCTACTGCCTCTTGAGCACCACGGTGAACACTCTCCTCCTCCTGCTCGCTGGAGTGTCTGCACTGGAATCCCCAGCAGAGAATAACCGAACCCTCTGCTCCCCAGTTAATATGGGGCTTGTGCTGAACCAACCACGAGTGTCCCAGAACCAGTGGATATGTGGGAGAATCCACTAAAAAAAAATTTATACGCTCCGTATGATCCTGTAACGAAACAGACAATGTTAAGGAGCTGGTAACCCGCCGGATAGAGCCCGTACCCAAAGGACGACCGTCAAGAGCAGTTACTAACCGAGGAACGGAAAGCAAAACTGAGGGAATCCCCTGCTCCCTAGCCCACTTAATGTCCATAAGGGACTCGACTGATCCGGAATCAATAAAAGCGATACAGCTGGTGGAATGCTTATTCCAACTCAGCTGTACAGATACTAAAGTTCGAGGAGAATTATGATTATGTCTCACTAAGGACCTCGATTCCCTTAGCGAGACTCCTCTTTTCCCGCTAGCTTAGGACATTGATCTCTGTAATGCCCCGCACGTTTACAATAACGACACCACGCCTCTCTCGACTTGGTGAACCTGGAATCCCGTACTGTCGTCCCATCAACCTGCATGGGCTCCTCAGAAAATGAGGAAACCGGAACAACCACCGAACGGGGCACACAAATAGAGGACCGACTACTGCGTGACCCAGCGACTCTCTCTCTCTCTTCTCTCTAATCCGATTATCAATCCTGATAGCCGTAGACACTAACGCACCGAACGAAGTGGGCGGTTCGAGCGCAGACAGGGCATCTCGAACGGGATCAGAAAGTGCTTTAAGGAAAAGAGCGCTAAGTGGTCCGTCAGGCCACCCAGTCTCCCCTGCGAGTGCTCGAAAAGCAATGGAAAATGACGCCACCGTGTCGGAGCCCTGATGAAGATAGGTCAGTCGCATAGCCGCCTCCTGACCGGAAACGTCATGGTCGAACACCGACGCCATCTCTTCTACTAACCCCTCCATAGTGGACATCACGGGAGAAGATGCTCTGATTAAGGGATCCGCCCAAGCGAGGGCCGTGTCTGTTAGAAGAGAGAGAAAAAACGACACTCGAGACTCCTGGGTCGAAAACCGAGAGGGTTGTGATTTTAAAAAAATTAAACACTGCGTCAAAAAACCCCTACACTTCCCGGTCTCCCCTCCATAGCGAAGCGGGAGCTGTAATTTGGGCTCCTTGAGCTCGCGTGGGACGGGAATCACTGCGGGATCAGAAGGAATCAATACCGCCGAACTTGGTGCTTGTGCTACCGGGATTGAAGGTAAAGTAACCGGGGGGGATGCAATAGTCAGCGTTAACGTGCGAATGCTGTCCGCCAATTCACGCAGCCCGTCTCCCTGATAACGCAGCTGGCTGGCGAACTGCACCTGCTGGGTGTGTAGGGCTTGGACGGAGGCTTGAAGAGCCCTAATGCCCTCCTCATGGCCGGAGATAACCGCCTCCTGCGCTGTGAGGATTTGCCCTAGATTAGCGACTGTCGCTGGTACCTCTATAGAGGCTTCCATATTCTGTAAGGGGTAGCATGGGAACGAGGACCAGACACGACAGTAGGTTAAAAAAGTGCTCGACTGAACACCACAGAGTGGGAGGGAAACCCCGCAAACAGGCAATAACGATAATACACCAAAATAATAACTCTCCACACCAGGAGGGATACTGCTACAACTCAAAGCGACCCGAAGAGGGTGAAAAACTCTTCACGAGATATTAAAGCAAACAACAAAGAAAAACCCTATAGCTCACAACGAGGGAGCCGAAACACATAAACAAGAGGTATAGCGACGGAGAAGACAATCTGTCAAAGACAGAAGACAGGGGTGAAAAAAAGAGACAGGATAGAAACGGCTAACCTAATCTAAGTTTCTATCAAACTCTAGAACACATGCACCCTTGTCCCGTGGAACCACAACACGTTGAGGATATACGGTCGATACTTCGTGTCCGGACTACACCGTAATTTACCGGCTTTCCTTGACCAAAAGAATGGCAATATGGAAGCGTCTAACACAGGTGACGCAAGGTTTAAATAATGACAGGAACTACAGAACAGATGAATACACTGAGTAGCAAACCCAAAAACATGAAACGGACAAAGAAACAAAGAGAAGACGCAACACGAGCGCTCCCCAGGGAAGTGGTCAAACAGAGAAAAGCAGGCTGAGAAACCATGACAACGTTAGTAAAACGTCCAGTCAAATACATCGTTCAATAGATACAGTCTAAATGCCAGACACTTACTTCTTTTTCTTTCGGACGAACACTGTAGTGGCATTTCCAGCTCTCCAACATTTGTGCCTGTTGCTGACTGTATATACTGTTACACAATGCTATGGGCTAATGGGTTGATACATCACATGCCCCCGGAAGCGGAAACGGCAACACGCCGTTCGTGCAGAGGATGCAGCTAATGCAGTTGCACCCCTTTGCAATTTCTAATGCCCCCCGCAGTCACTTCATCCTATAAGAAGCTAGAAGCTAGGTTGTCAAATCAATTGACAAGTTAGAGACATGCAATCAGATGGCGAGAAAGACCCTTTACAAAAAAAAAAAAAAAAAAGGGAAAAGTTTTACGTGAAAAAAATCACATCTGAATCTGTGGTTTTGGAACATTTCACATGTGCAACTATGAATTTCACATGTGACACTGCACATTTCACATGTGTTTTTACAAAAAAAACATGACAATTTAACATCACTATTTAAATAGTGACAAAAAATCACTATTTGTCTATGGGGTGACCTGGGATACACATGTGCAAAGACAAGGCCCTATCTCAATCTTTCACAAAATTTCATGCCAAAGAGTGCAACACTTCTTATGCATATATGCTACTATAGAATGGAGAACTAACACATTCTCAAAATTGGTTAATTATCAGGTAGAGCCTTAATCTTTGGTGAATCTACTGTAGGTCATTAGTAGACAATATCTCTATGAATTGGAGGTTCTAAGTTGGTCCAGAAATATGGTCATAAAACATAGTCGTTTCAGCCTCATTGAAGTGAATGGAAGCCAGAACAGTTAATTGAACAAAAAACATGTTTTTGGATTTTTAGTGGCCAATATTATACAACACGTGGTGGGAAAATATGACAAAACCTCAGTGATGCGGGTTACTGATCACTCACACACCAATGGAACAAGCCGCCTCAAGATTATATACATACAGTCTACTTGTCACATACACTAGGCATACCAAAAATGAAGATCCTACCTGAGAATAAACTGCTTTTAACCTATGCCTATAGGAGGACTTGTGAAAGTTTGCGCAGTATTAGGCTATAGGGTCAAGACAATCTGCTGAGGTTCAAACCAAGCATCAGAAAGGGGAAGAACGGTGATTTAAGTGACTTTGAACTTGGCATGGTTGTTGGTGCCAGACGGGCTGGTTTGAGTATTTCAGAAACTGCTGATCTACTGGGATTTTCACGCACAACCATCTCTACAGAGAATGGTCCGAAAAAGAGAAAATATCCAGTGAGCGGCAGTTCTCTGGGCGAAAATTGATAGCAGAGGTCAGAGGAAAATGACCAGACTGGTTCGAGCTGATAGAAAGGCAAAAGTAACTCAAATAACCACTCGTTACAACCGAGGTATGCAGAAGAGCATCTCTGAATGCACAACACGTCGAACCTTGAAGCAGATGGGCTACAGCAGCAGAAGACCACACCAGTTGCCACTCCTGCCAGCTAAGAACAGGAAACTGAGGCTACAATTAGCACGTGCTCACCAAAATTGGACAATAGAAGATTGGAAGAGCGTTGCCTGGTTTGATGAGTATCGATTTCTGCTGCAACATTCAGATGGTAGGGTCAGAATTTGGCATAAACAACATAAAAGCATGGATCTATCCTGCCTTGTATCAATTGTTCAGGCTAGTGGTGGTGATGTAATGGTGTGGGGGATATTTTCTTGGCACACTTTGGGCCTCTTAGTACCAATTGAGCATCGTTTAAACGCCACAGCCTACCTGAGTATTGTTTATGACCACAGTGTACCCATCTTCTAATAGCTACATCCAGCAAGATAACGCGCCACGTCATAAAGCTCAAATCATCTCAAACTGGTTTCTTGAACATGACAATGTTCACTGTACTCAAATGGCCTCCACAGTCACCAGACCTCAATCCAATAGAGCACCTTTGGGATGTGGTGGAACGGGAGATTCGCATCATGGATGTGCAGCCGACAAATCTGCAGCAACTGCGTGATGCTATCATGTCAATATGGACCAAAATCTCTGAGGAATGTTTCCAGCACCTTGTTGAATCTATGCCACGAAGAATTAAGGCAGTTCTGAAGGCAAAAGGTCCAACCCAGTACTAGCAAGGTGTATAAAGTGGCCGGTGAGTGATATATTGATGATCCCTTTTTAGAACACATTATTATTACTATTTATTATTATTATTATTATTATTATTATTATTATGAAATGATAAAGACCAATGCTACATTTGCCCTGATGAACTTAATATACATTTGTATGGACCTAAAAAAGTGATGAAAAAGAGAAAAGTAAAATTTTATTAGCATAAAAAATATTTTGGGACACACAGGAGTGTTGAAAGTAGGAAAACTCACTGCTAGAAAAAAATTTCTGAAAATGTTCAACCTAATTCGATTGGTGGATAGGGCACTTTGTGGGCAAAATTTGAAAGCTAGAGTTAGCGCGCTCTTTTTCTCCACTTCTGAGCAAGCAATCCGCCAGCCAGTAAGCTTTTAGTGTGCAGCAATAACTAACATTAGATAAAGTTAAATTAATTATATAACTAGATAGGTAGATAAAGTTAAATTAATTAACGTTAGATATCTAGATACTAAGTTAGCTAGATTAGATAGATAGAGACAGAGAGATATAGATAGATACATACTAGCTAAGTTAGCTAACGCTAGCTAGTGGTTAAATAGCTAACGTTAAGCTAGTTAGCTAGCTAACAACATTAGCTTTGTTAAATTAAGTTATATTTATATGACCACATATATAATTATAACGTAATGTTAGCTATATATATTTTAAAAACGTATAATTACGTAACGTTATTACGTAACGTTAGCTAAGTTAGGCTAACGTTAGCTAGATAGCTGCTACTAACTAGCTACTACTATGGCTGACCGGTCCCCGCCATCGCGCGGCAGAAACGACGTGAGTGCTGCATGGAGAGACAGCGCCCGGCAGACTCAGAGACCCCATGATTCTCACCCGTCGCCAATTGCAAGACCCGGTCGCGATTCACAGACTTCAAGAGTCACTCTGGACGATATTTGGAGGTAAGTTATGTTTGAAGTTAGCATAGGATGATGTTGCATGTAAAAATAGGTTGCTAAAGCCATTGACCATTTTATATACGTTTAATCACTTTTTACGAACATTTACACTGCCAAAATAAAACGATTGGACCCATATTTATCAAGCATGTCAGAGTAGGAGAGCTGAACTATATAGCTATTTTTGGCCAAATATTTTCGATTACCAAATTCTTTATGCATCCCTAGCCGCAAGCAACTAGTCGGTAACGTTACCTCTTAGTTGCAATCGCCTCCATATACAGCGCTATTGATGGAAAATCTGTAAAAAAAAGTCGTATCTGATGGCGATAAACTCACTAATATTGCACCTCTACGAACAGCTTATTTCGTCCTGTTCATTTTGATTTGACTTTGTCCTGTACGAGCAACATTTTTGACATTTTGAGGGAATCCATAATCCAGAAAACCAGGTGGCGCGTACGCAAGTGTTTAAAACGAAGGACCGTTCACTGATTTTCCTGGATTTATGGATTCTGGAATATCTCAAAATGTTGCTCGTACAGGACAAACATCATTTTTTTGTAAAAGCAAAGTTTAGGAGGACGAAAGAAGGTGACCAAAGCTGTCCGTAGAGGTTCCATGAATAGCGTGGTCTATGGAGGCGATTGCAACTAAGAGGTAACGTTAACGTTAGTTGCTTGCGGTTAATGCATCTCTACTTATGTTGGTGAAATATTCCTTTACTAAATATGTTATTTTCGGCTTAATAGGCAGCGGTAAGATAGAGTTGCAGTGGACCTAATGATTGATATGACTTTTATTTGTTTTTCTTGTATAACAAATATTGCAAACAAATATTTTGTAAGACACTGTAAAATCAAAGTAGTTCAAATGTTGCACTATGAAAAAATTAGTCACATGAAGTTATATGT
The DNA here is from genome assembly GCA_022702515.1 of Ilyophis sp. 1 JC-2022. Taxonomy (NCBI): domain Eukaryota; kingdom Metazoa; phylum Chordata; class Actinopteri; order Anguilliformes; family Synaphobranchidae; genus Ilyophis; species Ilyophis sp. 1 JC-2022. The sequence goes on from CM040400.1 coordinate 34,466,372, forward strand.
TTAAGCATTTCTCCAGATAGCTGACATCATCATGAATCCATAGAGTATAAATACTTGGGGGTTTGGTCTGTGAAAGTTGCGGAAAAGCCCAAATAACCTCTCAGAAAGGGCTCAAAATGCCCTGAAAATCAGTCTACTGAAAAGTATCTCAAAAAGAAGATTAAATTGATGGATTTAAGTAAACCAACCTTGCCAAAGTTTCTTTTTAGTGACTCCCTCTGGTGGGAGTATGAAAATGTGCCTTCTGGTACAATGTTGCAAAACCTGAAGTGGTTAATTTAAGGCCTAAAGTAAACCTAAACTGATTCCTACCTACTAATTATTGCATAAATGATATTTCCATGCAAAACAATGAAGGAAAAAAAAACTATCAGCAGGACAGGGCCATAGAAGGGCAACAACCCAGTGGCAGGACCGGTATCTGCTCCTTTATGCGAGGAGGAACAGGAGGAGCACTGCCAGAGCCCTACAAAATGACCTCCTGCGGGCTACTCGTGTGCATGTTTCTGACCAAACTCAGAAACTGACTCCATGAGGGTGGCATGAGGGCCCGACGTCCTGTAGTGGGACCTGTGCTCACAGCCCAGCACCATGCAGCTCGATTGGCATTTGCCGGATACTACGCATATGCGGGAGTACATTGATATTAATATGCCCGGAAACAGAGGCTTTTCGCCCAGTGTCGTCAAATGATTCTCAATTAAAACACTTAAAATACATAGTTTGAAAATAAGATTTAGTAATAATTAAATAACATCCTCATAAAGGCAACAACTACTTTGATGTGCAGTTTTAACCTATTTAAATTTTTGGTAAATTGAAAACCTTATTCATCACTGGGCCACCCCTCTGTTGTTTATTCATATGTATCCGGCAATGTAAGCGGCAATAATTGGTGTACTGTCAAATTAATTTATAACTATAACAAATCCATCCATCCATCATCTAACCCGCTTATTTGTGGTCAGGGTCGCGTGGCCTATCCCAGCATGCATTGGGCGAGAGGAACACCCAGGATAGGTTACCAATCTATCGCAGGGCACACACACCATTCACTCACACACTCATACCTATGGTCAATTTAGAGTCTCCAATTAGCCTAACCTGCATGTCTTTGGACTGTGGGAGGAAACCCACGCAGACACAGGGAGAACATGCAAACTCCGCACAGAAAGGCCCTTGGCCGGGATTCAGTACCTTCTTGCTGTGAGGCGACTGTGCTGCCTAATGACAAATCCAGAATGGCAATATATTGGATATCCATATATGGACAAATATATTTTTGTTGTTTATGCGATTACCCATTACAAACATGTTGTCCTCCATAGGCTTATAATTGTGCTTAATCCTCTGGACAGCATGCAAAAATGGCTTATTTGACCATTTATTTAATCTTGATGTATGGTATTCCTCTTATTCTAAATCAAAGTTCAGTACTGTGTGCACACACAGGACTGTGACCATGTGTCTTTTTCACTGGTGACCTTTGGCCCTGCCAAAAATCATGCCTTCATAATGACCCACAAAAATCAAACAGGCCATGCAGAGAGTGCAAAGCACATGACTGCAGCCTGCAGAGAGAATTCTGTGATAATGAGCAGGCTGTCAGTGACCGTGACAGCATCACTGATATGACTGACAAGTGTTCCTCTAATTATTCCTCTATTCCATTTCAGTGCTCTCTTCCCCTCTGCGAAAATTAGTTTCTCTTCCTGAGCCTCTAAAAGAAGAGATGGCTAATGTTCTTCTCATTAAGGAATGAACACTTTGATGGTACATTTAAAATATTATTTAAAATATATATATACCTCTCAAAGTTATCTTCTAGTATTACTGAACTTATTATGATATACTGTACCTCAACACACATTGCAAGAGATTTAGAACTAATTGTACACCCCCAATTTCCAGGACTCAAACCCGGAACCTCCTTCTTGCGAGAAGACGGTGCTAGCCACTACAACAATGTGTCGCCCTTTTTAAATAATTGTGCATTGGGCAGAAGGAGCCTCACCTGTAGTCCCTACAATCATAAATTAAATTTGTGTCCCACCCTTCAAATATAAATGGCTTAATATTGGCCTGTGATGTAGTCGCAGAGGGTTCTGTTATCCTAAGCATTGGTTGGAGCCATTTGTCCCTCGCTATTTGCTGACCCATTCACAGTTCCACATCCAACAGCCCCAGGGCCTCAGCATCACAGCATTTGTCGTGCAATTACAAGGCAGTGGAGGAGAACACGTGGTAATGGGTTTGCGCTGTGTCACATAAGGATGCTTCAGGGAACAGCCAGTCCCTTGCGCAACAAATATATATTTTTCCATAAAACATATTGACATTTTGATTTGTAATTGTTTTTGTGACAGTGCCTCCCAGGGGTAATGCAGATTTTAAGTCCTATCTGGGAACTCAAGGCAATGGGATGACCATGGAATCTGAGGAATCAGGTCCAAATGTAACCTGACAGGGAATCCTGGTTTAGAAAGAACTTCAAAATAAAGGAGAGTTGACATTTCTTCCTAATTTTGACTTGATTATACGAATTAATTCATGATTACATGCATGAGTACATTTTTCCTCCACAAACACAGTTTGGTTCGGACAGCAATCAACAAACAAACTTGCAAATTATGTTTCTAAAGAAAAAATAATTGCTTTTAATTGTTGGGTTGGGTTGACCAGACAAAAGCGTTGACAGGCTTGGCCCACTGTGAGTGGTTATGCCAAGATGATAAAACCGACAGAAATTGGGAAGTGGACACATGGACAAAAGGAATGTTTTTTCCCCCAGCTTTCCTGTATACATTACTGGCGCTGTCATTCATGGCGCTGTCAGCATTTGCTGAGAAAATTAAACGTCCTAATAAAATTCTCATCAGGGGTTTTTTGTCACAGCTGTAACTGGTTTGAAGTTAGGCCTGTTTCGTGTTGTTCTTGTGTTGCACTTTGATTTTCTTTTATTTTCATTCTGGTGTGAAGATTCAGCAACTGGTATACAGTAACATATGACATATATTGATGGCGTATATGTGAAATTAGTATATAAAGTAAAGAAAGTACATTAGTACATAACAGCATGTACTTTATTGATCCCTAGTGGGGAAATGCATAATACCATGTTATATCAAACAATGAGCTAGAGTTAATTTATTGAAATCAAATCCCTTATATATCTTATCAATTTGAGATTCTACCACAAATGGAAGATGATATGACTATGTGGTGTGGTATGTTATGATATGATACAGTAGAGTATGGTATGAAGGATTGAAAGTCAAATTCATTAGAGGCAATTTAAAAGTAATTCGACTGACGATGTGAAATACACTGCCTTGCCAAAAAAAAAGCCGCCGTTGCACCCGTCATACATAGTGCCCACTGTACAACCCTCTGGAGGCAGTGTTATGATCTCAGATTGCTTCAATTGGTCAGGTCTAGGCTCAGCAATGTTATGCAGCAATAAAACAAAGTCAGCTGAGTACCTGAATGTACTGAATGACCAGGATATCCCATCAATGGGCATATTCCAGAACGACAATGCCAAGATTCATCGGGCTCAAATTGTGAGTGGTTCAGGGAGCATGAGGAATGAATTGGCCACCAGAGTCCTGACCTTAACCCCATTGAAAATCTTTGGGATGTGCTGGAGAAGACTTTACGGAGTAGTTTGACTCTCCCATCATCAATACAAGATCTCGGCCAAAAATGTATGCAACTCTGGCCGGAAATAAATGTTGTGACGTTGCATAAGTGTGAAAACAATGCCACGACGAATGCGCGCCGTAATCAAAGCTAAAGGCGGTCCAACGAAATATTAGAGTGTGCGACTTTCTTTTGGCCAAGCAGTGTATATATAGCCTCTGAACACTGTAGAAAAAAATGCTTGCAAGTACAGTGTATAGCTGATAGGTTCTCCAATATGGGCTAATATATTGATCCAACCTACAAACAATGCAAAATAAATGTAAAAAATAATATACCAAAAGAAAATTACCATAAGCATGTCAACTAGCCATATGTCAAAGCATGTCCATGTTTGGATTCATTGGGCATTAAAGGATTGTTCATTTTTATCGAGAAAATCACACTCCTCTCCATGGAGAGTGCTATATATAACAAAGCAAGAATATTGGGGCCTGGTCACATGGTCATGCAACATAAAATAAAATGCATGACTTTTGTGTAATATGAAGATTGATCTAATACTGTATCTATTTGTTTCACAACCCAGAACCTATCAATAAACATTAAATTATGTACTGTTTTGCAGCCAAAACAATTGCACCTCCAACCGATCGACTCGGATGCGCATTGTTTACTCAATAATATGTCATTTCAATTGAACTTAAGTTCATAAGCATTTTGTGAAGTGATGCTGCACCTTGGCCAATTTGGTAATGAACCTGTATGAATGTTTCTGGTCTAACTTCTGTGTCTGTGTGTCTGGACAAAATTAGTTGCTATCATTCGGCACCAAGAAGACATTGCATCTAATGCATGGGGTGGTAAAATCTCTTTCCTGGAAGGCCAGTGTGTATGCAGGTTTTTACGGGTCGCAACTTTCTTTGGTTAAATTAGCTAATTACCTGCATACATATTCACTTGTACATTAGACCACAGTAACACATACGTACCCAAAGAAGAGTCTTCTCTTGTCATACAATATCTTATCAATAAATGTAATTAAAATGTCAATAAATGAATGATTGGGCAAATTAAATATTAGGAGCAGAAGTTTTCATGAGATCCTGACTGTCCTACTTCCTGTAAGCCAGCAGCGGGTTCCATCTGAATGCGTCAAAACCACATTCATGATATTGATGATCGATTCTCTCCAAAATACTGTATGTTGTGACTTGGGACACCTCAGTATCCAAATGGCTTTCTTCTTTTTAACTTATTGCAGTGGTATAGTGGTTGCGGTATTTTATATTATTTGTAATTCATGCAAGTTTTCATCGGATTTTATTACCACAAAGGAAAGTAAACATGCCACTTTGTTTTACTAAGTCTGCTTTTTTATCAGGATCTGTTACTATTGAAATTCAAACATCTGTATATCCCACCTAGGTTAATCGCAATGTGCTGTGGTTGCTCAGACGGTTTATTTTCACTGTGCAGGAGAAAAGGGTGGATCAGTGGTTTAAAATGGATGGCTGTTGTTGATGGAGGGGGGGGGGCATAGTTTGGTGTTGATGTCACATTGCTGTACGCCGCTAATTGGATACACATACATCTGTGAAAAGGGAACTTAACGACCCCTTAAATATGTAGTAATCAAACGATTTTTAATATAAACTGGCAGGGTGTGTCACAATCTGGCAGCCATCTGGAATGGACAATTGTCGGTCCAACAAAGAGGAATGCTGTAACTCTGGGTAAAAGCGCCATACAGAATACAGTCTAAATAGAAAGATAAAGCTGAGTTCAGCGACAGTCACAGCCAAACACACATTACTACACACATACACATACAAAGACGCACACCATAACAGACATCAGTAACAATTTGCAGTGCTATATCCACAGACACACTACCAAAGAGATGTAGGACAGTGATGATTACAGCCACAGTGTGAGATGCAGATGCAAATACATAGACCCATGCTGCAACAGATACCAGACTGACAATTCGCATCACACAACTGCCGTGCTCAGTTCAATACTTCCCATGGCTTCACCGATCCAACGTCCCCCTTTAAAGATGCAGCCGTTTCCCAAACGCCCCAAGTAAACACGAGGAAGATGTTTACAAGCGGCGGACGTTAAAACAACAAATCCGAGACTCTCCCTCGACGCGTCCCAGGAAAACAAAAGGCGCGGCGGGTCACTTGATCGGGAACAAGAAACCTGTCGCCTCAGAAAGCCGACACAGTCACAAGGAAGCGAACAAGAGCGGAGATGACAAGGCTCTGATACACACTTCCCGTTTGTTCACCACAGACTTTGATTCTCTCCCTATGGTAATTGCAGGGATTTCACAATATGTGCATACTTACACTTGCTCCTTAAACCCGCTACCGCAGCTCATTGTTCTCCCTCTAGGTTATATGACAAACGCCCCGGGCAAAATTACCATCAAAGCCAGGGACAGGACGTACACGGCCCCTCTAAGCTCCTTACAGATGACAGACGTCACTTTTGAAGCACGCGGGAGATAAAAGTGAGGGGGTCTTCTCGGACGGTTACTCCTCTCGCCGGATGTATATGGGGGGGGCTCATTCGGTGTCTGGTGCTGCTGCCACGGGGGTGGGGGGGTTCGTCTGTGTTTTTTTTTTTTTATATGGCCACAGTCAGACACTCAGGGGGATGACATTCCAAACGTGACATCTCCTTGTTTTCTGCCATCTGCCTCACCTCAGCCCCACCCGCTCAGGTCGTTAATTGGCAAAACAGCACCTCTCCTGCTTCAGTGCACCCGTTCCTACACAGCTACATTACATTAAATAAGGCTGTTAATTGAGCTGACCCATTAATGTATATATTCCCAAAATATATGCATTTGTGACCAACAAAAGTTAACAAATGTTGTTGGTGAAAATAAAATGCCATTTTTAAACATGAAGCAACAAGCTTGATGTATCACTGCTTTTTCATGTATTAATTTATTTCACTCCTATAATCGGGTAGGAAAACAGTTGCCACAAAATGTGGCAAGATGATAATGAACAATTGACCTATCGCTAGGCTCCTCCCTAAACCAGATATTGTCCAATCATACTTTAGCAACCGTTACTATGCGTGCTGACCTCGGTAATGCGGTTTGGTCACGGTGCATTGAAACCAATGGAAAGATTGCAGTAGCTCTCTGAAAATCGTTTAAAAAACATAAATTGAATCAGACAGGTTGGTGAAAAGATGTGCTTGGGGAACCTGTAATACCTACACCGGGTAACCTGAAAGATTGGAGGGAGGAGTCTTTTTTTTCCCTTTTCCAAAGCCCAGAACTAGCGACAAATTCATAAATTTGTGCTAACTTAACATTAGCGTGTAAAGCTATCCCAGTGCTCACAAAGTAACGTTAACGTTTGCGCTTCAGTTATTGAGACCGCACTGCTGTAACGTTAATGGTCTTCATTACGACCATATCTGATGTGATCTCAGCAACAGCCAACAACTCAACAACTTTAGTTATTTATATCTAGCTGGCGTTAACATTAGCTACGTTAGCTGAGCTGACCAGATGTCCTCTTTCCTGAACATTTCTTCTTTTGGGAGTGTAAATATCCGTCCAGGTTTTTTAAACCCAAAAATGTCCGGGTAAGTTTTGCCCATTCTTTAAACTGTATACGAACAAACAGATAGCCTTTTTTTATGTTCGTAACACCCGTCGTTACCCCTGCCCCCCTTTTTGAAATCGAAAATATGGTCACCTAACATTACCTAGCTAGATATTCAGTAGCTAATCCTGGCGTGTTTACAAGAGTTTCAGGTCACTGGCTTCGGATGTTCATATTCATAATGTAAATGATAACTAGGTTAGTTCAATTAATCCTACCTGCAGTGCAGGAACAACACTGCTCCTCAATGGTGTTGTTATCAGCAACATCGGTAATCAGCTGGTGCAGTTTCTCCAGCGGTAGACTTTAATTGACTTCGATTCTAATCACATTTTAATTTCTACACACTTTTACTTATTACACATACCGCTCCATCCCATATTACAAGCCGCCTGCTTCTTGAAGAAATCGCTCTCTTGTTGTTCCAAAAACGTGTCAATTAAAATTACCCAACCATTTCGGAATGAGCCAATACGGCCATTGATTACACTGTAAAGTTCAGACATGAAATCAATTGTTTGTTCGAATTTGGAACACTAACCAAGAGGGGCATGACTTAGTGATAGGTTAATTGCTAGGTTTTCCAAAGTCACTAAATGATTTAATTATTACTTCTTTCATATAATGTCCGTGAAACTTAATAAAGGCAAACTGTTCACTCACACATAAACTTTTGCTCTCAGCAGCTCTCTGCCATTGCTGACATTTCTTCTTGTTGTTTGATATGTCACCAATGTCTATGGTTCTTACTGACTCAGGCCATCCAAGTGATTATCTTTTATTTCAGACACATAAATATTCAGTACAGAGCATCTTCTCTGTACTCACGGTTCTCTTGTCTGAGTATTTGGCTTTGAATCTAACTTTCCGAAATTTTACATTCTAGGTTCAGCAATGACAGCTGCTTTCTTGACAGGAATTTAAAAAGGGGGAAATATTTGTTATAAAACTCTTATAAAAGCTTGTCATAACTACCACTGAATAATAATATTTCATTATAATAATAATGCATATTTTTTCAGTTCTATCTACAGTATATTATAAAAACCAGATTTTGTGAAAATTGATTTTGGAAAAATGATTGGGATGTAGCCATATGAGAATGCATACAATTACTGTCCAGAACACTAAGAAGTGACCTGATCCCAATTAATCCGAGAGTCCCAGAGAGGCCTGTCACATCTCATCTACATCAGGAGCACTCTCTCCTGCTTATTAAAAACCTCAGGGTCCCCAGGCAAACCCTTCCTGAGTGCCTGTCTGCAGGACGCATCACCCCACGACCTGTCCATGGGTCTCCCTGCCTCAGGCCCACGGGTCTAATGCCATCTGGTTCACAGGCCTCTCTTCAGAGTCTATCGGTTTTTCTTTACCAGGTCTGAAGGTCTCTCTTTAGCAGATCCACAGGTTTCTCTGTCAGATCTGTGGGTCATTATTACAGGTGCAGGTCTCTCTACGTTGGATCCAGAGGTCTCTCTGTCAGGTTGTAGGGGCTCTCTTTATCAGACGTGGGAGCTGAGAGGCACAGGTAGCCCTTGATGGGTGGAAAAATTTGAATCAAGTCTTGCATCAAAGATCCAAATAAACTGCAGTGGAGGTGCACTTGTTAGGATTTTTTTTCCTCCTGTAAGCGTTCTGATTAATATTTATGTAATTATTCATAATAAAGATTATGAATGAGTTAATGGAATATAAGTAAAGATATTGGACCAGGTAATTTCCTGTGTTATGTTCAGTTCAGAGGGAACCTTAAAAAGGAAATCCACAACTGCGCTGCATTCACAATAGGCTGCGATGTTCATTCAAGGTTAATTACGAGAATAACAAAAAGAAAGGTACCAGAGTTTCTGTGGTCAATTCAAGAAGCTCTTGACCTCAACAATAGTTTGTTTTATTTGTTACTTTAATGTGTTGTACACATACCAGCAGCCATGTTACTTTGTGGGGGCAGCCATGTTACCCTGTAGCCGTGTTTCCCGCTTCCCCAAGTCAATTCAATTTCTAACTGTAGTGATGGGGGCACTGTGCTGCAGAAGCCACATTCCTTCAGAAAAGACATGCAGCAGTGGGGTTGCTATCCCAGGTTTTGTGGTTTCCCAAGCTTGCTTTCCACATCCATCCACCGCTAATTTTCCTTCCAACCTTATACATTTGATTAGCCATGCAATTCCTTGCATTCTTTACTAACCTTAATTCCCTAAGTATGTTATTACAAATACTTACATTCTTTGGCTATAATCAAAGTCATAGTCATACGCTCACATCTCAGGAAGGACGTGTGGAGGGCCATCTCTGAATCCATCAACAGCACATATCATTATGCAATAAGAACACCGGAGGAGTGTGAAAAAAGGTGGTACACTATACTTTCTACAACCAGAGAAAACAGGTAAGCCTAAATTTTATTGCAGCGTTAGGCTATGCACATTGTAAAGTACACTTTTGTAGTCTAATTGGTATTCTCTGCATTCAGGAGGTGGCCCTCCACCTCAACCCCTCAGTGCCTTGGTGGAATGTGTTTATAACTACCTGGGACGCTCAAATGTGACCATCGCAGGGATAGGAGAAGGCCAAGATGCTGCACCTTTGAAAGTCATTGAGCAACAAAAGTAGGTTTTTGATATGTTTACTTTATAATTTCAAATGATTTTATTGATGAATTTTATTCAATTATAATTCATACTGGGCATAGGAAAAAAACTAAACATAGAACAATGTGTTTTGTAGTGCATCTTCAGATGTGCCTCAAGCGTCTGCCACAGCATCCGTGGGGATTCCCCCCTTGCTGTCTCTCTCGCTGCAAGAGGCCATGCACCAGCAGCTCCCCGGAGGGTCTGGGTCCGAGGAGGAGCTTCTTCAGTTGCAAAGAGAGAAAATGAAATTGGAAATAAACGTGTCGCATTTGCAGGATGAATACTGCACACTCAAAATAAAAAAGCTTAAGAAATGAATCTGCGATCACTAAAATGTGTCAATTATTTCTATTGTGGAGATGCCTAATTTTTGTAGCTAATTTTATACCGAAAGTGAAAGTTGGCAAAGTGCTGGCAGAAAAACATTCCCTCTCCACCTATGGGGGCATCATCTTCATCATTACCACTGTCTTCCTCTTCATTACCAAGGTCTCCATCGTCAGGAGGCAGAGGGATCTGCCGCATTTTGCAGATGTTGTGCAATATTGCACATTCCATTATTATGCGGCAAACCATCTGTGGGCAGTGACGCACCTCTCCATGGAGCACATGGAATCTCCTCTTCCACTGCCCTATTCCCCTTTCTACTATGCTCCTTGTGCTCTTGTGAGCCCTTCAAACTAAAAAAAAAAAGTATATTAACATTGTATTATGCTAACAAAGTACACTATATAGTAGGCTACAGAAGGGCATTGCATTCACCAAAGAAAAATACATTCTAGATGTTTTCTTGTAATTGTTACTTACCATCTCATAATTATGAGAAAACATTTCTCAACTCAACTTATTTTTCTTTGGTGAATGTAATGTGCTTCCGTAATATAGGCTATTGTAGTCAAATAAAATGATTGCCTTTGGCCTCACCTGTTATAATTCAGCTGAATGCCGGGAAGAGGTCTAGGGAAAAGGGTCAGCAGCCACCTCCTCTGGGGGTTCCCAGAGGAGGTGGCTGCTGACCCTTTTCCCTAGACCTCTTCCCATATGATATGATTGTTCTGCTGATAGTAGGCTGTGATAGGTCCAAATCATCGCAGAATTTTTGGGCAGTTAGGACCGATTTTCTACTCTGAGAGGCTTAATAAATACGGGCCCAGACCATCAGTTTCCAGCTTAGATCATATTTAACTACAAACATCTCTTTTCCGATCAATTTTTAATTAAAATATTTTTCACAAACAGCACAATACGCTGATTTTGGTAACGAACACCCTCATGTTGTGGTAGTATTGGACAATATCAGTAAAAAAAAAAGTGTTGCCTAAAGAACAAAGCACATTGCAGAATCAGGGCTTCAATGTAACTGCACAAGTCCACGATTCTGAGATTTTAAGTTCTAGCTCACAACAGGTTTACTCAGCCCTGATCCTGGAGGGCCACAGTATATCTAAACTTCTCTTCTGGTCAGGCAAAATAACTGACTTCAGAAAGCAAACTCTGATTCTCCTTGCCAGTTCTGAGAGCTAACGAGCTAGAAAGCCTGTCGAATTTACATCCTCTCTGACTTCTAATGTAAAAATGACCTTGAATAAGACAATAAAAGACAAGCGAAATTGTACGTTTCTGGTGTCTAGTTTTCTGTAAAATGACTGTGCCTGATTTTCTTACATTTTTTTAATGAAAGCTAATGCTGGGAAACTGAATTTCCCCAGACTACACGGATTGTATTCAAGAACCCAAGCATTAGTGCAAGCAGCTGCTTAAACAAACTTGATGCCCGCCAAGGCGGATAACTCCAACCTATAAAGCTCAGTGACCCCACTAAGATCCCCCATTACAAAACGTGTTATAACGGTGCAGATATTTCAACGACTTACACATTCCTGTAGTCATTCTATCCTCAGAAACGCTCGTCAGTTACCTTGAGGTCAAAGTGTGATGACAGCAAGCCTGCATTTCATACGAGCGCTGCTAAGCACAGTAAAAATAAGACAAAGCAAAAACATGACATAAAAGTACAGATCAGAGGGGTTGTACAGTGGGCGAGGGGGTGGGGGGGGATTGGGACAGAGCGCCTATTGATCTGTCAAGGAAAACTGCACTTTTTCTGTCCTAAATGTTAAATAGACACTATCCAAGCAAATACATTTGGTATTACTTTTCCTTTTCGTGCTTGAAATGAAAAAGGGGGGGGAAATTGTTAGTTGTCAAAATTAACGTAAAAATACTGGTCCAGCTAATATGATTCTGTCATGGTTTGTGGGTTATTGTTTTCTTTTCCGTTGTGGTTTTCGTCCTGGTTTCCCGATTGAGAATCTATCGGATTGTTTTCACGTTCCGTTCCGGGGTTTTTCTTCCTCTTACTCGTTATTCTTTTCACCTGTGCTTCTACCTACAGGGTATTTAAGTTCCTCACTTCCGCTTCCCCGGTGCTTCTTTGTCATTCAACATTACATTGAGCCAGGTACTAGCGACCTTGTGATATTAAACTTTGTTTATGTTCATGAGGGACTTGCTATTAGCGTTATTCACAGGTATATGTTTTGTTCCTCCGTTTTCTGCGCTATTTATTTTTTCCTTTGCTGTTCTCACTGAGACAGTTTTTCTTTGTGGTTTCGTTTTGGTTTTGCATTCTCCGGCCGTCTTAGCTTACATGCCGAAAATGTTCTTTTCTTTTTGAAGTTTTCCGGTTTAGCTCCAGTATTGAGCTTGGGAGATTTAGTTTGTTTAATTCACTCGTATATTAGATTGCCCTATTTTCATGGGTTGATTTTCATTTGGCTGTTTAGCTATAAGGAATTTGTTTCCTGTCTTTTCTTTATTTTCATTTATATTAGTACTCCCTTTATTGGTCCTCACTGGCGTGAGTGACTTGTTCTGATCCCCCTACCTCCGCGTTTGATTATCTGCTACTAAAATCCATTACAGATTCAGTTAAATAGTTTGAAGAGCAAAATATAGAATGTGTGTTCATACTGTTGGATCGGGCTAAGAGGACCAGGAGTGTCTCAGCACGACAGCAAACCTGGCACATTTTGGTGTTTCTCCCCAAGTGATAATCGTGCTACACTCCCAAGGCCAACCATCACAGGAAGGCCCCCACACAGTCGGAAAACGAGTGTGTGCAGTCCAAACATTACCTCTGTGAAAGCCGCCCACCCGACACACCAGACCAATTAATATCAGTGAGAATGAAGTAAGGAAGCAAGATTGAATTAATAAATAAATAGCTAATATTTGTGTACCTACCACCCATCTTTCCTATTAATGCAGTGGCCAGAAACCTCCTGTGTGCCATCAGATCACTGATGGAGGCCGCGCAGCGATTTTGTGAAAACGCCATTTTTGTGCGCTGTGGTGGACGGTGGCAGTGAAAGGCTCCAGAATTCCGGTGGACAGGGCCCCCAGGAGTAGGAGGGTAAAGGAGGTCAACTGTCACTGCAGAAAGGAGCAGCAGGGAGGCCTGTGGCCCCCGGACAGACACATAAACCTGAGGAAAGATGGGGGAGGCGAGCAGGGTTACATTCAATAAATACATCACTCGACAAATAGGATCTTATCTTGCCGAATAACAATGATGTGTTATTCGGTGGAGGTCACTCCGTTTGTCTCATTTGTTGAAGCTTGACATGAATCTGAGGAAAGTGTGTCAATGCAGCTGACGTGCATTGGCTGTGCACATTGCAACTAAACTTTAGCACTCTTGAAAAAATGTGCACACGTAAAAAAAAACAGTGCTCTGGACAGAAACATATGGAAGAAAGCCAAAGAGTCAACATAGTAAAAATTATTAGCAACAACATGAGTGTCCATCCCAGTGTAATGCATTACAAATGTTACTTTCATCACTTAAAGTTTCTTTCATGTGTTTTTCCTGCAATAAAGAAGCACACTGCAAAAAACTAATCTTAACAAGAATTTTAATCTTATATTTATATTATTTCTGTTACTTTTTTGATAAATAAGACAAAAAAATTGCCAATGGGGTGAGAGTTTTACTAATGTCAGGATTTGCCAGTGGGGTAAGAATTTTCCACTTTAGAGATTAAAAAAAAAAAGATTTTAATTACAAGACTTGTAATGGCGGGGGGAAAAGGGACCCAGTCGCAGGCAGGGAGTACAAAAAACCGAAGTTTAATGACTGCAACGGTGCAAGAGTGGTCAAAAAAACAAGCAGAGGTCGGAACCGGGAAGGCACAGCAGAGGTACAAAAACAAAGTCCAGACTCAGGGTCACGAGAACACAGGCAGAAGTCAAAACCGGGAAATCAAGGAAGCAGAGAAAATAAACCAAAAAGAACGGACAAGGAAAACAAACACAAAAACTAGGCTAAAAAACCAATGACGCTATCAAAGGTGAGGAACTCGCAACAAAGGACTGAATGCACAGGGAAACAACAAACAATGAGGATCAGGTGTGAGGAACCGGGAAGGGAAATTGACAGACAGATGCACGAAATAAAACAATGAGGAAAGTGATAATAAAATAACAAGGGAACATGTAATACACGGACCGGATTCACACATAACGGTGATTCACACATAACACAGACTTGAACATAAACTGGGCAAGTGCATACAATTAGAAAATGGAAAGTGGAAAAAAGAGTCAGCTGTAATTAATAGAGAAATCAAAAAAAGATAATTAGTGATAGAACATGTAGAACGAGAGACAGCTGCAGTGAGGAAAGATGACATTAGTAGATTAGTAGAAACCCCTGATTCTATGGCGTTAGTAGATTAGTATTATATACAAGTTAGTCATTAGTAGATGAGTAGACCCTAATTCTAAGATGTTAGTGGTTGTTAGTTAATTAGTCTTATTTACAATGAGGTGATTAGTAATTAAAGAAGGAATGAGAGAGGAAATACAGAGAAAACCGAAATCCCCACAGACTTCCGAAAAGTGTGACGAAGACAGGTAGTGACAGAAATACAAAACACAGAACAGTGAAACCACCAATAATCAGAAACATAAATACATGAATGAAAATAAAAATACAAAACACAGACTCAGAATGTCAGAACATAACAAGACTAAAACAGTTGTGAAGACAGACATTTTTTACAGTGCAGAATTTTCAAGACAGGTGAATGAATTGCTCCTTTGTGGATCGCATCCCATTATGCCTTGCAGGAGACCGCAAGCAGACCACAGAAGGTCACCCGTTCCAGCCATCTTGAAAAAAGCCCCAAGACATGGTCATTTAGTATCTGGCATTCATTTAGAAGACACTCTTATCCACAGAGACTTATAATGCAAGAGAATATAGGTGCATTCGCCTGATTTACATGAGTAATAGTGCCAGATCTGCAACAACATTCCCAGACCAGTGAGTACAAATGTAATCAATAAAGCATGAATTAATTTAATCTAATTCAATTAAATATGCTGAGCAAGAACCAAAATACAAATATTTAATAGATAGAGTATATCTGTGTCCCATTCTACAATTCTACAAACTACATTGAACTATAAGGTCAGCATATCCCTCAGGTGAACATGCATGGCTCACACATGGGCAGTACTGTTCACAGAATCATGTAGGTGTTACGTTCGGAAGTAGGACCCAGACACAGACCACAGGATAAGGCAAAATTCGTTGTTTATTATATGTGCAGGAGTCAAGCCAGGAGATCAGAATCAGGGAGGTACAAAAAACAGAATCCAAAAGGGTAATCAGGGGCAATCCAAAAGTCGTGAACCGGGGAATCAGAAGTCGGACAGTACCAGGGGATCAGCCAGGAGAATAGTCAAAAACAGGCCTAATCAAACCGTAACAAAAACAGGACCGATAAGGGCTAGGCAAAAGAATAGTCGGGCAAAGGGTATCTCGGAAGCATTTAGCAGATCTCTGGCTTTAACAACTCGCAGGCACAGGATAAGTAAATCAACGTTCTGACACAGACTGGAGTTAACACAGGGTTTAAATACACACGGTACAAAGGACACAAAGGGAAACAGGTGTGTGAAGAGGCGGGGATCAAAACGAGAGACAATTGAAAACAATTGGGAACAATGAAACAATCACGGAGACAACTATTTTCCTGTATTTCAAATTATTCACACCAATGGAAATTTTAATACCAAATCTAACAACTCTGTCCATGAGCAAATTAAATATCGTAAATTCACACAAAAAAATATGGACTCCTTCAAGTCTCTGATCAGTAATGTTTCATGGGATGAGGTTTTCAATCTCCACGAGGTGAATGATGCCTATCAGTCCTTTCTATTGGTTTTTAATTCTGTTTTTGATAAATGTTTTCCTTTGATTACTTTACCAAATAGGTCAAATTCAACTAAAAAGAAACCGTGGATCACAGAAGATCTAAAGAAAAGCTCCCGTAAGAAAAATAAATTATATAGAAAAGCTATTACTAACCCTTCCACTCAAAATATAGAAACCTATAAAAAATATAAGAATAAGTTTACTCTCTCATTGAGAAAGGCTAAAAAAATCTTCTTTGCAGATAAATTTACCCAAGCATCTAACAATATTAAATCTACTTGGAGCATCATTAATGAGTTACTAAATCGAAATAAAAATCCAGCCAGTGCACCTCTTGAGATGGTAAGTAAGGATGGGACTTTCAATAAACCGAGAGAGATAGCTGATGGCTTTAATGATTATTTTGTTAATATTGGCTCTACTCTGGCATCCAACATCAAGCCCTCTAATGAGAACCCTTGTAAATTAATCAAAGGTCAGTTTCCTCCTCTCTGCAACTTTGAACCACCTAGTGCTAAAGAGGTGTATGACATCATTATGTCTCTAAGAAATTCGGCTTCAGGCCACGATGGAATTAAAAGCATCCTTATCAAGGAAACCATTGATTATATAGTTGATCCTTTAACCCATATATTTTACTTATCTCTCCAATCTGGTATCATTCCTCAAGATCTCAAAATTGCTAAAGTTATACCCATTCATAAATCTGGTGACACTAATAACTTTGGAAACTACCGTCCAATATCTATTCTACCTTGCTTCTCTAAAATAGTGGAGAAACTGGTGTATGCAAGAATCTCAAATCACTTAGCCAAGAACAACATCCTGTACAACCATCAATATGGCTTCCGTAAAAAACATTCTACCGAACAAGCTCTGTTGCAACTTGTGAACAACATTTCTTCTGCCCTAGACGATAGGAAATTTGCTCTTGGAGTCTTTTTAGATCTGACCAAGGCTTTCGATACTGTCAACCATGCAATCCTTATTTCCAAATTGAACAGGTATGGAATACAGGATGTTGCTCTCAAGTGGGTTACCAACTATCTTGAGGATAGAGAGCAATTTGTATCAATCAATGGTTGTTCTTCTAAGAAGTCACAAATTCTTGTCGGGGTTCCTCAAGGTTCCATCTTGGGCCCTTTATTGTTTTTAATTTATATTAATGATTTAGTTATGACCTGTAAACATTTTTTCCCTATACTATTTGCTGATGATACTAATCTTATAGCCGTTCATGATGATTTCAAGTCTCTGATTGACTTAGCAAACAATGAATTGTCTAATATCTCCAAATGGTTTCAGTTTAACAAACTCACTCTAAATATCAAAAAATGCAATTTCATGATCTTTTGCTGCAAAAACAAGTCTTATTCTAAAGAGGAAGCTAAAATATTAATTGATGGAAAAGAAATTCTTCAAGTACCTTTTACTAAATTCTTAGGAATCATTGTTGATGAATGTTTAAATTGGAAAAATCATATTGATTATGTATGCAAGAGATCTATGAAGATGCTTGGCATCTTTAGAAGGGTTTGCCCTCTGATCCATCCTTCCGCATATTTAACATTGTACTATAGCTTTATTTTTCCATACATCAACTATTGCAATATTGTCTGGGCTGCTACATATCCATCGTACCTCAATAAACTACTCATAATCCAGAAAAGATTCTTAAGAATCATTTCTCATTCTAACAGACATGAACCATCTGCACCACTATTCACGAAATATTCATTATTATCGATTGATAAATTAAACGTTTTCCAAACATGTTTATTTATTTTCAAATTCATAAACTGTAAGCAAGATCTTCCTGTTGCCTTTCATAACTTGTTTACCTTCTCATCTGACATCCATTCATATCCAACTAGCCGTAGTAATCATCTTCATTTACCTTTCTGTAGAACTTCTAGCCACCAATTTAATATCAAATTCAGAGGTCCGAAATTCTGGAATACCTTGAGCTTGACTCTGAGACATACATCTTTTCAGCCAGCTTTTAGAAAACAACTGAGGGACTATCTCATTTCATCTAGTGACATGACTTTATTTCCTTCTTAATAGGCTATTTATTCTAAATTTATTATGTAATTTGTTTTATTTTATTTATCATCACAAATTCTGTCTCCATTTCTTTGTTTTTGTCTTGATTTTTTCGTTTTCTTTTGTTTTTGTTTGCCTGTTTGTTTGGTTACTTTTTCTTTCTTCTGTATTTGTTTTATGTGTTGAGTATATTGTTAAATCTTTTGATTCTTGTTCTTGATGTGAGGGGAACTCTGTACAAGCCCTTTTGAGCTTATTTTCCCCTCCTAGCACTGTCGTTTTTATGTGCTGAATAAATAAAAATAAAAAATAAAATAAAAAAAACTAGGGAAAACACGGACTGGATTCCATACAGATACACGATAACAGATGACCTGGAGTTTCAGGAAATCGTGCATAGATTAAGAGAACAGGGAGAGAAGATCAGATGCAGCTGAGAATGATTAACAAGGACAGAACAGCGTGAAAATGTGCGCTCTAATATATTAGTGAGATTAGTAACTATACACACCCCTGCCGTGGGTACAATTAGTAATTATATACAAATTAGTTTGTTAGTGGAGTTAGTAGATCTAATCTATCGTTAGTATGTTAGTGGTAATTAGTAAATCTAAGTGCACAGAGACAGGTGCGAAGCAAGAGGGAACCCGAACACTAACGAGATCACCCGAATGGTACAGAGACGTAAACAGGGAGTGCGAGATCAGATGTATACAAGCAGACACAGGACAACTAGGCAAAACCGAAAAATAAACAAGCCAGATAAAGACTAAGAATAAACAATACATACAGAATGGCAATGAATAACAATAATACAAAATAAAATAAAAATACAAATAACACACAATTCTCAGATCCTTACAGTAGGAGCCATGAAAAACTGCAATGGATGCATCAGTCATGTCAAGAGAAAACTAAAACAAAACTTGCGAAATTCTAAATTGCTACCCTGGTACATATAATTTACTACTGTAGCCGTCCACAGAAATTTCGTGTAATTCCAAGTGGCTACCTGCTGGTTAGGCATCTGCAAAAGGCTGCCATATCAGGACAGTCACAGTCCCAACAATCAAAGCAGCCATGATAACAATGGTAATACGAGGTTCAGATGGTCCTTCAGTTTCCTCCAGAGACACGAACCAATTATATCTTGTCTTATCTTATCGTGCACTGACACACGGCTTCCAATTTAGACAATAAACACTCCTGGCGCCTAAACCCAACAGGTCCAGAGGCTGGCTCACGGGGGTGTAGGGTTGCATTTGGCCAGAGTCTCTTAAAGCACAACTGAACTATGGTAGAACTTTGGGTTGTGTAGTTACCTGACCATGATGTGAGTCCAAATGGTGGCGAAATTTGTTCGTTAGTGGCTCTGTGCTCCCCTGGGGTGATTAGCACGTATACGAAAGTGAACAAAGCAGATTCTGTCAATAAAAACAATAACCAGTCCTCGTACGTATATATCTTTCCTGTGTACTTTATTTATAAAAGTACTATTTTCTTCAATGTTGTTAGCAAGCTACCAGAAAAGACTGGCAAAATGTTGGCAGGTTGGTTTGTTTATCATAGATATACACTACCAGGAATGCTTGCTTCCGTGGAAATTTAGACCAATGAGTGGTTTCTGACGCATCGGCGCATTAACGCAGTTTCTGGTGCAATAATTACCTACCGGATCTATGTTCCAAATAAAATACGAAAAAGCCAGGAAAGGGCCATTTAATAAATAAAAAATAAAAAAACGTAATAGGACTGGTTATTGTTTGTATTGACAGATTCTGCTTTGTTCGCGTTTATACAGGTGCAGCTCAAAAAATTTGAATATCGTGAAAAAGTTCAATATTTTTTGTCACTCATTTCAGAAAGTGAAACTCAGATATTATATAGATTCATTACACATAGAGTGAAATATTTCAAGCCTTTATTTCTTGTAATTTTGATGATTATGGCTTACAGCTAATGAAAACCCAAATTCAGTGTCAAAGAAAATTTGAATATTGTGAAAAAGTTCAATATTGGAAACTCATGGTGTCACACTCTAATCAGATAATTAACTCAAAACCTTTAAATGGTCTCTCAGTCTGGTTCAGCAGGCTACACAATCATGGGGAAGACTGCTGACTTGACAGATGTCCATAAGACAGTCACTGACACCCTCCACAAGGAGGGTAAGCCACAAAAGGGCATTGCTAAAGAAGCTGGTTGTTCACAGAGTGCTGTATCCAAGCATAGTCATAGAAAGTTGAGTGGAAGGAAAAAGTGTGGTAGGAAAAGGTGCACAAGCAACAGGGATAACCGCAGCCTTGAGAGGATTGTCAAGCAAAATCCATTCAAGAATTTGGGGGAGCTTCACAAGGAGTGGACTGAGGCTGGAATCAGTGCATCAAGAGCCACCACGCACAGACGAATCCAGGGCATGGGCTACAAATGTCACATTCCTCATGTCAAGCCACTGCTGAACCAGAGACAATGTCAGAAGCATCTTACCTGGGCTAAGGAGAAAAAGAACTGGACTGTTGCTCAGTGGTCCAAAGTCCTCGTTTCAGATTAAAGTAAATTTTGCATTTCATTTGGAAATCAAGGTCCCAGAGTCTGGAGGAAGAGTGGAGAGGCACAGAATCCACGTTGCTTGAAGTCCAGTGTGAAGTTTCCACAGTCAGTGATGATTTGGGGTGCCATGTCCACTGTGTTTTTTGAAGTCCACAGTCAACGCAGCCATCTACCAGGAAATTTTATAGCACTTCATGCTTCCTTCTGCTGACAAGCTTTATGGAGATGCTGATTTCATTTTCCAGCAGGACTTAGCACCTGCCCACACTGCCAAAAGTACCAAAAGCTAGTTCAATGACCATGGTATTACTGTGCTTGATTGGCCAGCAAACTCGCCTGACCTGAACCCCATAGAGAATCTATGGGGTATTGTCAAGAGGAAGATGAGAGACACCAGACCCAACAATGCAGACGACCTGAAGGCCGCTATCAAAGCAACCTGGACTTCCATTACACCTCAGCAGTGCCACACCTGATTGCCTCGATGCCACGCCGCATTGATGCAGTAATTCATGCAAAAGGAGCCCCAACCAAGTATTGAGTGCATAGAAATTAACATACTTTTCAGAAGGCTGACATTTCTGTTTAAAATATCCTTTTTTATTGATCTTATGTAATATTCTAATTTTCTGAGACACTGAATTTGGGTTTCATTAGCTGTAAGCCATAATCATCAAAATAAGGCTTGAAATATTTCACTCTATGTGTAATGAATCTATATAATATATGAGTTTCACTTTCTGACATGAGTGACAAAAAATATTGAACTTTTTCATGATATTCTACATTTTGAGATAATTTTAGCTGCCCTATAGAAGTGAACGGACAAATACCCCTAATTCTGGATTATCACCCCCGGGGAGCACACAGCAACTAACGAACATATATCACCACCATTTGGACTCATATCATGGCCAGGTAACTACACAACCCAAAGTTCTGCCAAAGTTCAGTTGTGCTTTAATCACGCACTTACCTCTGGCCTCACCGGCACTGGCCATGCTCAATAGCTCCTTGCCCATGCTGAATTACTGATGTCGGGCGCGCATGTGTAATGTGAGAACTAATTAGAATCACTTAAAGGCGATGTAATATCCAGTGATTTAAGCCAGAACAAAATGGCTTTGGAAGGATTATCCTCCTGTTTGCCTGATCTCCTTCTCTCAGTCTCAGATCACAGCCTCTGCCTGCAGTTAGAGCTGCTGGATCTCTGTGACTTCCTCATGAACGCTGAAGGCTGCATACGAGTCCTGGCCCAGACATCACACAACAAAGTGGTTTTTGCATACACAACAATAGCAGTTCTTGTTCTTAATATATATATGTGTTTGTTGCTGCAAGTCATTTTTAATGTGTCACTGTCAAATTTTATGAATGTTTGAAGCAAAGCAACTTTCTGTGCACACACACTAAAGAATTATCATGTACAGCAAACCTATTCCTTACCAATTTGAAAACTATGAAATACTTCTTGGTGATTATGTTTTCTTAATAGTTCTCACGATGCAGTAAAATGCACACAAATTAACTTAAAGGGGCAGATAGTTTCAGTATGATTTGACAATATTTCTAGATGTTTCCTGCTGCTCACTCCAATACAGTGAACCTCAACGGGGCGATTGTTTGTGGTGCTCAAAGCGCAAAAAAAAAACACATTCGAAAAACTCGACTGCAATGTCTCTTTCCAAATATAATGACCCGGTTGCTCACAAAACTCAATATGCTTTGTACTGCACTGTTTGATTTGGAACTACTTTCTACCGACTGTGTTACTGCGCAAGGAGCTGCGCTTGTAGCGGCGTGTCGATACAATGTCAACAAAGTGCACCTGTTCTACAGTGACACACTGGCTGACAAGAAACAGCCGTGCCGTTCTCAACAAACCATGCAGTACAAAGCATGTGTCGTTTAGTGAGCAACCGGGTCATTATATTTGGAAAGAGACGTTGCAGTTGAGTTTTTTTAATGTGTTTTTTTTTTTTTGCGCTTTGAGCACCACAAACATTCACCCTGTTTAGGTTCATTGTATTGGAGTGAGCGGCAGCAAACATCTATAAATATCGTCAAATCACACAGAAACTATCTGCCCCTTTAAGTTAATTTGTGTGGATGGATGGATAACAGCCCGGGTAAGTGAGGAAATAGGTTCCAATGTGTTTTAGGGTGAACTATGGAAAATGGCAAGACAATCCTGCTGTACTTCTTTTTGGCATTTCTTTGTATTTTAATTCAAGTTCAAGGCATATAAACACGTTTTCAAACAAAATACATACACTACCGTTCAAAAGTTTGGGGTCACTTAGAAATTTCCTTATTTTTGAAAGAAAAGCACTGTTTTTTTCAATGAAGATAACATAAATTAATCAGAAATACACTCTATACATTGTTAATGTGGTAAATGACTATTCTAGCTGCAAACATCTGGTTTTTAATGGAATATCTACATAGGTGTATAGAGGCCCATTTCCAGCAACTATCACTCCAGTGTTCTAATGGTACATTGTGTTTGCTAATCGCGTTAGAAAGCTAATGGATGATTAGAAAAACCTTGAAAACCCTTGTGCAATTACGTTAGCACAGCTGAAAACGGTTTTGCTGGTTAGAGAAGCTATAAAACTGGCCTTCCTTTGAGCTAGTTGAGTATCTGGAGCATCACATTTGTGGGTTCGATTATACTCTCAAAATGGCCAGAAAAAGAGAACTTTCATATGAAACTCGACAGTCTATTCTTGGTCTTAGAAATGAAGGCTATTCCATGCGAGAAATTGCCAAGAAACTGAACATTTCCTACAACGGTGTGTACTACTCCCTTCAGAGAACAGCACAAACAGGCTCTAACCAGAGTAGAAAGAGAAGTGGGAGGCCCCGGTGCACAACTGAGCAAGAACACAAGTACATTAGAGTCTCTAATTTGAGAAATAGACGCCTCACAGGTCCTGAACTGGCAGCTTCATTAAATGGTACCCGCAAAACGCCAGTGTCAACGTCTACAGTGAAGAGGCGACTCCGGGATGCTGGCCTTCTAGGCAGAGTGGCAAAGAAAAAGCCATATCTGAGACTGGCCAATAAAAGGAAAAGATTAATATGGGCAAAAGAACACAGACATTGGACAGAGGAAGATTGGAAAAAAGTGTTATGGACAGACGAATCGAAGTTTGAGGTGTTTGGATCACACAGAAGAACATTTGTGAGACGCAGAACAAGTGAAAAGATGCTGGAAGAGTGCCTGACGCCATCTGTCAAGCATGGTGGAGGTAATGTGATGGTCTGGGGCTGCTTTGGTGCTGGTAAAGTGGGAGATTTCTACAAGGTAAAAGGGATTTTTAATAAGGAAGGCTATCACTCAATTTTGCAACGCCATGCCATACCCTGTGGACAGCGCTTGATTGGAGCCAATTTCCTCCTACAACAGGACAATAACCCAAAGCACACCTCCAAATTATGCAAGGGGGTGCACTATGCTTATGCACTATTTAGGGAAGAAGCAGGCAGCTGGTATTCTGTCTGTAATGGAGTGGCCAGCGCAGTCACCAGATCTCAACCCCATTGAGCTGTTGTGGGAGCAGCTTGACCGTATGGTACGCAAGAAGTGCCCATCAAGCCAATCCAACTTGTGGGAGGTGCTTCAGGAAGCGTGGGGTGAAATTTCTTCAGATTACCTCAACAAATTAACAGCTAGAATGCCAAAGGTCTGCAATGCTGTAATTGCTGCAAAGGGAGCATTCTTTGACAAAAGCAAAGTTTGAAGGACAAAATTATTATGTCAAATAAAAATCATTACTTCTAACCTTGTCAATGTCTTGACTATATTTTCTATTCATTTTGCAACTCATTTGATAAATAAAAGTGTGAGTTTTCATGGAAAACACGAAATTGTCTGGGTGACCCCAAACTTTTGAACGGTAGTGTAATTTCTGGTGTAGGGACCACAGAATACATTTCCCTTCATTCCACAGGAAACCCAAAGGACATTTTACAACCCAGCTACAGCTTGTCACTTGGAAATACGAGACACTAAAACTAAAACAGATAAAACTGAAGACATTCCAGTCTGTCGGCCCCATTGTCCTTCACCCTCTATCGTGCAGCAGCAAAACTGAGCAGTACTCCATTTTCTCTTCCCCTTTTGATAGCTACACAGCTACAAAGGTGGGCCACGGAGTGAGACACAAGGAACGAGTTAGCTTGTCTACGGCATCTAACCAGATGACTGAATTAACGCAACTCTAGACTGTTCCAGCCACGGACAAAGACGCAAACCAGGTGGTAACCAGACGACGTCGGAGAAACTCCAACCAGGAGAAATCCCAACCGGGATAAGAAGCCACCCACCTCATGGACAAAGTCAGCTGTAATCAACTTACCGCGGACTTCAGTAAGACTGATCAAACATCCCAGGCATAGTTTAGGATTTTAGTTTATCTGTAAGTTAGTTTATCTGTAATTTGATTGTTTCTCGACTTTGTCCCATACAAATACTCCAATACGCACACAACACGATATGTCTATTTAGTAGAATGTGATATTACTGTTTTTCCTTGTTTAATAAATCTATTTTTGTTAAACCTGGTGTCTGTTTTGATATCATATGAACACGAGGGCCGAGTCAACCTCATCATTAGAACGTAATACCCTTGAGTTATTAGTGCTTTGATGGTAAATTGAAGTAGTAGTAATTATCCATAATAATCAAAATGAGACCGATTTAATTTTAAACTAACTTAAGAATAATAAGGGTAAACCTAATTATTCTATAGTTATTGCCTATATTTCTGGCATCCCATGTAAGAGTTTATATATACAGAGGCATATTCCTTACATTTATTGGCGCCCCGTCCGAGGATATTTCCTACATAATTGGTGCCGCGTGAGGACTCTGATGATTCCGAAATAATATTACTAATCATCTTGCTCACTGCTACCAGATTTGTACGTATTCTCTACATTGGTTGGTGCCCGGGTGAAGACTGGTAAGACGAACATGTTTTATTTGTCTATCACCACTATTGCTAAATGTATATGTAAACGGCTTGCATGAGTAATACTCCACATGTAAGAATATAGAGGCATATTCCCTACACTGGATATGTATATGTAGAGGACATGGGTGGCTGCATTTGTTATGATTGTAGTAGGTGGCAGGGGGTGTAAAATGAGGGGGGTCTGGGGCAAAGGGCAAAGGCATTTCGATAAAAATAACCCTTAAAAGGTGATACAGAATCAGTATTAAATGGTTCATCATATAAAACGGCAGTTGTTGGCATGAAATTATTTAGATTGTTAGTTAACTAGCTTGTCACCCAGCTAGCCAGAGGCGCTTTAACTTGGTACTAGGCCCCTGGGCTACTGGGGTCCTTGTAGGTGCCCGCCTTCAGCGAAGTGGGTCAATGAATGAAAGAAAATGGCGTTATGGACAGAGCAAGGTTATTTTATAGTGCTCCATATTGCAGCTAGGAGCCTACATTAAGTTTGGGTTTGGTTGAACGAACGAATCTTTGTGACAAAGCTAGAAATAATACAGCTACTATATAACTTCGCTAACGAGATTAAAACAAATGTATGTTAACTTAGCTACTAACGTTATTCCTTTGAGCCATGTCCACAATATTATCTGTAACATTAATGAAGCTACAAGCGCCACACCGTGTGAGCTATCAACTAACGTTAGCTAGGTAGGTAGCATCACAAGCCCCACATGGAACCTAACAGTGTCAAGCAATGTAACGTAAAGACAATTAATGTTAACGTTACGTTAGTTTGTCTTTAAAATAGCAAGATATTTCGCTGAATAGTTTTGACTGAATGTAATGTTAGACTAAATAAAATCCTACCAACAAATCTTCTGTTGCGCTAGCCACACGTACATTGGGTAAAAAAACTTAAAACTGGAAGAGCCTGACATTGACAGATTAAGAATTGTAACGTTATGTGTCAGCCCTATTAGGACGGGATATGTTTTAACTTAGGTAGGGTTAATGAAGCCTAATTATTACCGGAGGATCGCCGTTATTTTAGTGCCCGTTGTAACATACAATTCTTCCCAGAGTATAATTTTTTCCACTTCTGGGTAGTGATGTGCAGTTCGCGAACGAATCTGTATTTTTGAACGACTCAGTCGACTCGACAGTTCGAGGGAATCGTGCTTACCGCGGCTCTGGCTCTTAGCTCTGCCTGCTTTCTACTTACAGCCGGGAGCCGTGACACTAGTTGTAACCTAGGTTGAGCAGCAGTAGTGACAAAATAGGTTGCACGAATGTTTTATAATCATTTAAGAATACATTTTAATTTGATCTAACAATATTGCACACATTTTTGTGAATTAGATAATCGCCCCAGCTCGTTCCAAAGTGATTATTACTAGGCTACAGCTAATGGTTAAAAGATGTACCTACAGTCGCCTCCTACCAAATTCTGATCGGCACGAAATCAACTCGACTCAGAGAGTAACTGATTCGGTTGACAATTATGTAGGCTACTGCGGTGCGGTAGTCAGCAGTTCATATAGGCTAGTCAGTTCAGTAGGACTCACTGAACTGTGGTAGTAGGGGTAGTCTGTGGTCAGTACAGTTCGCTACAGTTCCTGACTGCTGACGCGCACGCAAGCATATGAACGAATCATTGATAGTGATGATCCGGTACACTCAGTTCACTTCATTCAAAAAGATTTGTTCGTTCATGTACTGCACATCACTAGCACCTGCCGTTTGGCCTATATAGAAGTACCCTTTTTCTGTATTTTTTATTTAATTAATAATTTAAAAATAATAATAATAAAATAAATTCCTGTTTGCGCACAGCCTGCCCTGCCGAACAGATATATTGATTGAATCAAAATATCAGCTCGGAAGATTGGTTCTCCCAGGCGATGCCTGCCAGCGGATGGCAATGTATATTGTACTCGTCGCCTAAAAGATGTCAGTACTAGGAGACGAGTAGAAGAACCATAGACTGTATGGCTGTATCTGAAATCACTCCCTCATTCACTCATTCACTATTCCCTACATCGTAAAAACTCAATGGGGCATTATAGGGAGTTGTAAATTGAGAATTCGGACACTTATGAATCATAATTTTACGCCACCATTGACAGGTGTGGATTCACATTTTTTTCGGCACGCCTGTCTTCACATCTATCTAGTCATTTTTATTGTTTCTGTATCTGCACGAACGTCTGCGCGAGGAAAATTTGCGTTTGAACCACAGGTTCTGTGGTTTGAACTGTTAACCGTTACCATTGTAATTCAATTAAATGTTAGCCTACTGTTATATTGGTTAGCATCAATGTTTAGACTGCTTACGGGTAGCTCATTATTGCATTAATTCTTCATCCCTCCCTCAGCTACCCGAACATTACTGACAAACACTTTTTAGATACACTTTAGCTAGAAACCACTGTATTGAGAATAAATTATGTACAAATGTTAGGTCATAAATAATCACATCAGAGGAAGGTAGAACATTCTGAAGCTTAGCCTATCTATCCAACTCTCAGTCAATATGTTTATTCAACCCTCACCAAATTAACCAACCTTAAAAAAATTAACCAATTTTCTTTGGTCAATAGGTATTTATGAATTGCAATTAGAACGTTTTTTTTTTTATTCCAAAAGGATTACAGGCTAGTGCAGGCCTCTTCACTGGTTAGTAACCTGGAGGAGAGAGAGATTATTAATATTAAGATACTTCATTCTATTTTATGTGTAATCCGTTTTTCTCTTCAGTTGCAAAATTACTGTACAATCAATCACCATGTACCTGTAATGAAGATCTATTCTGATGGGGAGAGTGAGCTGCGCACAGACTACAGGCTGTCAAGGCAGACCCTGGATCACCTTATCCAGTCACTGCATAACCACTCTGACCATGGCTGGGGGCATGTTGTGGATGTGTTGGTGTGTGTTTTCTGGCTTGCAAGTGCAACCTCATACAGAATTGTGTCACGGGTATTTGACATCCCTCGCTCCACAGTGCAAAACATAATCCACAGAGTCGCAGAAGAGATCTTGGCAATCCAGAGGCAGGTTATACATTTACCAGGGAACCAGTTGGAGGAAATTGGTGCTGGTTTTGCACGTCTTGCACACTCTGCTGCCTTCAGCACTGCAGTTGGAGCCATCGATGGCTGCCAGGTCCGGGTGAAGCCTCCCCATACTGACAGCTGGTGCTACCTAAATAGGAAGCTGTTTTTTCAATACAGCTTCAGGCTGTGTGTGACCATACAGGCAAGCTCTTGGACATCTTTCTCGGCTATATAGGATCTGTCCATGACTCGCGTGTCCTGAGAAATAGCCCCCTCTATGTGGAGCAGCTGTACCCACCTGAAGGCCACTGCATCTTGGGAGATGGAGGCTACCCCTGCTTGGAGCTGCCAATATACATTTTGACCCCATACCAGGAGCCCGTCAGAAGTCCAGTGGCAGCCTGTTTCAACACCCACCACAGCCGGGCCCGCAATGTAGTGGAAAGGTCCTTCGGGATGCTGAAAACAAGGTGGCGCACAATTTTCTTAAAAGCCCTGGAGGTCAAACCAACCTTTGCCCCCAAAGTCATTGCCTGTTGTGCCATTCTCCACAACATCTGCCTCACCAATGGGGACATTATGGAACTAGCTCAGGCTGCCTTGAGGCCAGAAAATCACAAGGCAGCACTCTTGGCGGAGTCTGATCAGCAGTACGGAGAATGACGCAGAGACCGCCTTGCAGCCGCTGTCTCTGCACCTGTTGCTCTTGCGCCAGTCCTATGGGATCATGATTACATTTAGATTTCATTGAGTAATGTACAAGAGTTATCTTGTAAATATGTCAAGTTAGTGTTTGTTAATTGGCCAGATATAATTATAAATTTTTCATAAAACATGCTTCATATTAAACCAGAACTTTGTTTTTATTGAATTTATTTTATTTAAATTTTTTCATTTTGTTTCACCCCTTTGCGCAGATGGCAAATTTGGTCAATTCTCATCTATTTAGGGAGTGCTCTGTTTAAGGATTTATAGCCAGGTGTGAGCATCACATAAACTTGGTAAATGGCTTAAATGAAACAAGACAGGTGTACCATTAAGTATGAACTTAGATTTGTTTATTTTCATAATTTAAGTCAAAATAAAGTGCCACAAATGCAAGCAAAACTTTGTAAAAATGCAACAAAAAAAAGTTTTAGTCTTTAGTTTGCAACAAAATACTGAGAGCTACATAAGTGAAACAGCTAAATATATACATTTCCTGGAAGTGTGCAAAATCTGAGGATGATATGCAGAACTACTAAAGGTCTATGATGCAAAATATAGGCAGTGTACCCTGTTTTCCATTCGTGTCTCCAAATCTATCCAAATGGCTAAATTGTGTACTGCTCAAAATAAAAAAAAGAGAGATATATTTAAATATAAATCAACAGTTTTGGCTCATAAAACTCACCTTTGCATCATTTTCAAGTGGGAATGACAATATTTTCATCAGTATAGGGGGGTAGATATCTATGGGTCCAAAACCCCTATGCAAAACATGTCATAAAATGAATACAATTTGTTTTGTCCATTATAAAGAATATGCATTTGCTTCTTCTGATGGATTAAGATAAAATATTGATATCACAGTGTTACATACACCTAAATATGTAGCCTAATCATTCACTCTTGTACTTCGATAAAACATCACATGCATTTCTCTGTCGTTCTTTTATTATTTCTAGTCATTTTGAGTAAGGGAAATCTTTACCTTAATCTACCACATATCAGCGCACAGAAAATTGGAATGAGCAGTTACCATTCCACAAGTGACAAGTAGCCTATATATGCCATAGCCTATATTATGTACGATAACATGAAAATAAAATAGTATTCCACCATCTGCAAAATGCTGCCAAATGTTCTATTTTCAATGGAAATCGGTAGGCTACATCAAAAATACAATTAACAATTGCACTACAGTATGTGAAATGCGCTCAAAATGCGAAAATAACAATGGGCCTATCAATCATATTGGAAAGACCGGGTGGAAAAATTAACTGACTTAACTTATCTGTAGCCAGCAAGACCAACTGCATTTCAGATGCAAAAAAATTTTTAATATCGGCATGGGGAATTTCCTCTCCTGCATGCGTTATTTATACAGCTTGCGTAATATGAGACTGTGAAAATGAGAACTGGCGTTACGCAGGACGGTAGTAAATTGTTTAAAGCACCCCGGAAGACATGGGATACACCGTTGCTAAGGTTATAATGCACTCTGTTGGATAAAAGAGCCAACAATTAAACCAGAACGAACTGTAATGAACGAGACAAGCTTGCAGAGCATGGGGGGTATTACGAGTCGCGTTTCAGATAGTGTAATTGCGGTATAAAGTGTTGTATATTTCTTGTACCAGACAATAAATGACCACTGAATTTTGTAAGGAACATCTCGATGTGTAAAACCAATGGTAGGATTGTATATTAATTTCATATTTAGTAGCATATATTGGTAGTAAAATACATGGTACAATGAGAGAATACTTTCACATGTTTATTTAGCATTTGAGTTAGCAGGGCTTTTCACGGCTTTTCTGGCATATACGATCAGGCGATTGTTTGGTTTATCTTGTTAAATGGACTTGCTACGGAAAAATAGTGAAACTTAGAAACTACGCATTGGCCAGAAATCGTCAAACAGTTTGTGTTTTCCACTAATAGTTTGGCTGCAGGAGCAACGAATGTCTCAGTTGAGCAAAAAGGTCCCTCAAGCGAGACCATCTGCACAAAGGGGTTAATAAACATGATAAAGATGATAATACACTACACTAATAAATATGAATAATAAATACTAATAAATAACATTACATAAATTAACATTTTATTTAATCTTTTCAATGATGCTCTCCAATAATTTGAATAGCCTCTCCTCCCTTTCCTCATCCCTACGCTCTCTCTCCCTCAAAAATTCAAGGACAGGGTCCACCCTGTGTCTCTTAGGCACTGGCCCAGGTCTCTCCTCTAGCTCTGGCTGACTGGCAGTAGGTTGGGTCTCTAAGGGGCTGACCCAGGCTGAGGCAACCAGTATGGGTGGCCGATTAGATGGCTTCTGTCCAATTGCCTCATCCATGGCTGCAAACCACCTCCATGCTGCAGCAGTACTCTCTCCTGCTTCTGTCCCTACCCCTGTAGGTGGTTTCAGAAACTCCTGCAAACAATGACTTCTGGTAAATCTCACTCCTGTCTAGCTCTCCTTGTGCTGCTCCACAACTGAATCACTGAGCCAGTCTGCTCCATTTGACACTATCTCTAAAACCACTGGACAGACACCGACCCACTGGACCCAACCTACTGCCACTCCACATAAACTCTAAGGCTACTGGACACATGCCACTCCACAAACTCCTGCTTTCTAGGACACCACTAGATTAATACCATATTAATACTATAAATGTAGTGGATCATTTAGCAAATTGACACATGAATGACCTTAGTTTTCCCATTTTTTGGCAGCCCTTGCGGGGCTCACCAAATCCTGCAGGCCCATCTCCTTCAACACTACCCTGCAAAAACGCATATACACATTGAGTTAAGAGCAGTATTTTGCCAAGTTTAATTGTTATTATTCAATAACATAATTATACACATGTACCATAAAGAAGGAAGGAAAAAGTCATCTCAAGATTTCATCAGAGGCTTCCATTGCATTTCACAAGCCATGGCACCCAACATCTCAGATCGTTCTGAAATGATTCCTGTAGTTATAAACATTTAAGTGTTAATCTAATTTTAGTTTGAATAAATATAATTTCATATCAGATAAATCAAGCTAATTGATTGCATCTAAACCAGGCATTAGCTTAGTATGGTTTACATAATATTAATTAAATATAGTCCTCTAAATTCGATATTGACCAAAACTCTTCCTAATGATGATTAAGACATGAGGAATCAAAATAGATGGTCAAAAGTCATATAATAATAAATCAAATAAATTAAATAACTCAATTCTGTAAAGGGGAAAACAACCAACATCATGTTCACCAATAACCCACTAGATAGTATAAAGAAAAGTAAGCAAAGCCATAGCTGATTAAACATAGACAACTGATGTTATGTACTGAAATTAACCATTTATTTACATGTGTCATGTATTAATCATTGCCAGAGAGAAATTTGGTACAAATAGGATGTTTGGTACATTATTTACAGAATGTCATGTTAATCGTACCAAATTAATCTAATCAATTAGCTTGATTTCTCAGAGATTAAATTATATTTCTACAAAAGAATGTTATGCGAATGCTTATCTTCTCGATTTCCAACTACTGGAATTTCAGAACTATCTGACATGGTAGGTGTCGAAATCTACACAGAAAAACCCTTATGTCGAATTTAACTTACTCCCATCTCCGTCCGGAGAAGAGAGTCATTTTCCTGACGGAGACGAATGAGACGGGCCACATCCTCGTCAGTCCCTAGCAGGTAAATACAGAGAATAGGAATAAATCTTCTCATTATGATCAAAATATTTGATGGTTTAAAAATCTTGTTTCTATAAACATTAATAAATGGGACACTAAAATATGGTTTATCACACACATTACAACATCCACATCAATTAAACAATTATTAGTGATTGAATATATGATGTATGGTATGGTAGTAGATTACTGAGTGAATAAATGTTTAATACATTAATGAATGGAAAAATATTAACAAGACAGCTTTTTATTTTATTCACTAACGTTAGCTAGATCACAGTCTGGGAACTGTCCGACTTGAAAGCATTCACACCACACGGTTAAGTTCTGGGACCTCCGTTCACACAAGACCCGGGTCGGCAAGTTTACTTCTTTAAGTTACACGTTCAGTTTTTTCCTGCAAGCCACCTGGCTAAACAGATACAATGTAGCATAGTTTGCCATTACGGTGACTTGCTTAACCCAGTAACGTTATGTTAACTCCTGAATCGATAGCCCAAGTGATGTACTCCAAATCTTGCAAATGCTTTTAACGTTATGTAAAAAATTACGTTAACGTATGATTTGTTATTGAATAGGCTATTCACTGTAACATATTTACTTGTAACAACCTCTTATTGCATGAATCTAGCCGTGTATGGTTGCTTCGGTGTGAAGGGGTATTAGTAACTTAACGTTAACTGTTAAGCTAGGTAACTTGTAAGGTTAAAGTTTTCAGCCATCACTACCTAGCACACGCCTATTATTAATGATATAGGACAAATTCAACCTGAGTATTTTGTTAAGTTATCATATACATAATCAATCCACAAACAACATACTGTTAACTTATAGTTTGCATAACATTACTAACATTTGTACATTCATTTCCCTGAGTCCATCTTCGGTCCTCAGTCTTGTGTCGTGTTGTTCACCTGAGATCGCAGAGCAGAGGCGAAGCATTGCGTTGTGGTATTTTTTTGCATTAATAGTGTACATCATTTGTACCCTACATCTTGTGGTGCATTGTGGGGGATATTGAGTGAACTATTTAGGGTGTCAAATGTGACTATTTGAATTCGGACACTCTACAAAATGGCCGATACCCTAAATAGTGCACTATATAGTGAATAGGAAGCGATTTCGGACACAGCATATGGACACACGCATATGCGGCTCAGCTATTCTGTGGCAGAGTGCAACCTAAATCTTTGTGACAGCGACTCGGTAGAAAGACTTAGCTTGCGCAGGGAATTGGATGAACAGGCTCCAATTTTGAATTAGGCTACCTTTGAAGCCCTAACTTCTGAAAAGGTAAAAGCTTTAACCCGATCCACGTTGGCGCCCCATACTATAGTGGTAGACGTATCGGTCCCAATTACAGTATTCATGTTTGTCTTAAATTATAAACTAGGCTACAGCTTTAAGAAAAGGGTGCTATTAATAGCCCAAAGCGCTTATGACCCTCGTCTGGCCACAGCCTATAAAATGCACCGTTTACAAGAAAATCATGTTCAGATATAGCTAGAAACAATATATATTTTTAAAGTTGTACAAATAGGCCTAAGCATTCTGCGTTTTCCATTGCTTAGCCTACTGTAGGCTACCGGCTACCTGATGCACTTTCGGTTTAGATGACACCTCTTTTTTTTTCCTACAAAATTTCTTGTAGCTATAAATATGTTAATGAAACCACATATCTTACCTGTAGGCTATATGCAGCTACCACTGTGTTATGATTAACCCTGAAGAGTTTATTGTTACGTTTTGCCAACGTCCCGTACAGTTGACATTTCCACAGTGACCTATCGCATTTAGGGCTGAAATAACAACAGCAACATAGACTATGTAAAAACACATGCACAGTGCTTTTATTTTTTAAACTTGTAGCTACTTATTTTTTATTTCTGTTTTAGAGTGTTTATTTTTCAATTTGTGCGCTATCAAAATAGCCTAAATGTGTAATATTTAAATATTCAAAAAGCTTCAAGGACCTTTGATTTCTAAACCCTAACCCCTAAACACAACCCTACTGGTACTTTTACAACCAAAGCCTACATGGGTTCTTTGTACTCCAAAAACTGTATTTATGGTAAAATGAATGCAAAACAAAATAGCTGCTCGTGCACTATGTGCGCTCGCATAAACCCATTCTCTACCAGGAAAAACTGCCTAAATACATACATTTCAGTGTCGCAAAAGTAGTCATTCCAGGCATATATTTATTTAATTATTTGCAAAAATTGCTGGCATGCCCTTTTATGAATTGGGGCCCCTGCCCCTCTAACATCCTCTGCACCTGCCTGTGTACAATAGTTTTAAAATTGCTTGAACTTATAAATGATCTGCACTGAATTACCTATGCTTTCCTCTTAAATCCTCAAGAGGAGACCTGGCTTCAGCTGCCTTCTCTGGAGATCCTGCTGCACCCTGATCTGCTGCCGAGCCTAACCTTTTCTGAATAACCAATCCCAAATCCAGAATACTGTTAGAACATGCAATGATACTGTATAGAAATGTAACACTTATAGGATGTAGGTTATGGGAAACTTGCCTGTACGCGACTGTGTTAGGTGAGGTGGAAACAGGGACCCGGTAGCAGGCAGGGAGTACAAAAAGATGAAGTTTAATGAGGGACAGGGCAGCAATCCATAATGAACAGGCAGGGACGAACAAACGGTAAAAAAACAGAGTCCAAAGAGTGGTCACAGAACAGGCAGAGGTCGGAACCGGGAAGGCACAGCAGATGTACAAAAACAGAATCCAAACTCAGGGTGGCGAGAACACCAGGAGTCAACACCAGCGAGGCATAACGGGAAACAAGAGAAAACAAAAAGAAGACAGCAACAAAAAACCAACAGGGAAAAGGATGAGGGATAACAAAACAGAAACAGAATGACACTAACGGACAACTCGGAAGATTTTCTGAAAAAGCTAGAAACAACAAAACGATGAGGAACTTGCAAAGAACTACTGAGAAGACTGGGTTAAATACACAGAGGGAGACAGACGTAATGGGAATCAGGTGTGCAGAGGCGGGGAGGGGCGGCTGTGGCTCAGGAGGTAGAGCAGGTCGTCAGCTGATCGCAGGGTTGGCGGTTCGATCCCCGGCTCCTCCTGTCCACATGTCGAAGTGTCCTTGGGCAAGACACTGAACCCCAAATTGCTCCCAATGAGCAGGCTAGCGCCTTGCATGGTGGCTGCTGCCATTGGTGTGTGAATGTGTGTGTGAACGGGTGAGTGAGAGGCCATTGTAAAGCGCTTTGGATAAAGGCGCTATATAAGTGCAGTCCATTTCCCATTTAGATACAGTCAAGCCGGAAAGTCTGCACACCCCTTTCACCTTCTCCACATTTTATTTAGTTACAGACATATTCTACAATAGATTGAGTTCATTTTTCTTGTCCCAAAATTCTACACAAAATAGCCCATAATGACAAAGTGAAAACAGGTTTTTAGACATTTGTGCTAATTTATTAAAAATCTAAATGTAAAATATCATATGTACACAAGTGTGCACACCCTTTGATATGACACCCAAAAGTGAGCTGAGGTGCATTTTGTTTCCACTGATACTGCTCGAGATGTTTCTACAACTTAATTGGAGTCCACCTGTGATAAATTCAATTGATTGGACATGATTGGGGATTGCTAACACCTGCCTATATGAGGTCCCACAGTTGACAGTGCATGTCAGAGCAAACTCCAAGCCATGGGGTCAAAGGAATTATCTGCAGACCTCAGAAACAGGATTGTGTCAAGGCATAGATCTGGAGAAGGGTACGGAAAAATCTCTGTAGCTTTACAGGTCCCAAAGAGCACGGTGGCCACCATCATTCGTAAATGTAAGAAGTTTGGAACAACTAAGAATCTTCCTAGACCTGGCCGCCTGGCCAAACTAAGCAATCGGGGAAGACAGGCCTTAGCCAGGGAGGTGAGCAGGAACTCGAGGGTCACTCTGACAGAGCTCCAGCATATCCAGATGGGAGAACCTTTCAGAAAATCAACCATCCAGGCAGCACTCCACCAATCAGGCCTTTATGGTAGAGTGGCCAGACGGAAGCCCCTCCTTAGTAAAAAGGCACATCACAGCCCACTTGGAGTTTGCCAAAAGGCACCTAGAGGACTCTCAAACCGTGAGAATCAAGATTCTCTGATCTGATTAAACCAAAATGGAACTTTTTGGCCTGAATACCAAGCGTCACGTCTGAAGGAAACCAGGCACGCTCATCACCTGGCTAATACCATCTCTACAGTGAAGCATGGCGGTGGCAGCATCATAATGTGGGGATATTTTTCAGCAGCGGGAACGGGGCGACTAGTCCTGATAGAGGGAAAGATTAATGCAGCTAAGTACACCGAGATCCTTGAAGAAAAGCACTCTGGACCTCAGACTGGGGCGAAGGTTTACCTTCCAACATGACAACGACCCGAAGCACACAGCCAAGAGAACAAAGGAGTGGCTTCGGAGAAAGTCTGTGCATGTTCTTGAGTGGCCCAGCCAGAGCCCAGACCTGAATCCAATTGAACATCTGTGGAAAGAGCTGAAAATGGCTGTGTACTTCATCCAACCTGACGGAGCTTGCAAGGATATGCCAAGAGGAATGGGAAAAAATGTCCAGAAACAAGTGTGCCAAGCTCGTAACTTCTTTTCCAAGACGCCTTGATGATGTAATCACTGCCAAAGGTGCAGCAACCAAGTATTAGGCTAAGGGTGTTTACAGATATGTAACCCCTAAATAACCTATTTTTGTCAGTAAAAAAAAATTGCATATTTTCTAAAAACCTGTTTTCACTTTGTCATTATTGGCTATTGTGTGTAGATGTTTGAGGCAAAAAATTAACTCAATCTATAGTAGTATAAGTCTGTAACGTAATAAAACGTGGAGAAGGTGAAAGGGGAGTGCAGACTTTCCGGCTTGACTAGCTCACAGGTGAGAACAATGAGGGTTAACAAGGAACAATAAAACAATAACGAGGGAAGAACGAATACATGGACGGGACTCGGAAAACATGCATGACAGACAACAGGCTCGAGTAAGAGCGGAGTGTGCACAGTAATAAGGGGAGGCGTGGTCTCTAAGGATAAGAAGCTGAAACAAGTTAACAGGTATCTAACTGAGAAGGTTTCGATTTCTCTGGACCACACGTGACGTTGTGAGGACGTTGTGGTTACATTATTTAATAACATTGCCTAAAGGTAATTTCCCAGCTGGCACAGGACGTCGTGACAACGCCGCAGGAACGGTGTATTTTGGTAACCTGTAACTGGGAAGGTTTCGATTTCTCTAGACCACACGTGACATTGTGAGGACGTCGTGGTTATGTTATGTAATAAAGCTGCCTAAAGGTCATTAACTTGCATAGGATTTCGAGCAACGTGTCGTGGTCACTGCAAGGTGCGCACCACTATGTATACACTGTTCTTATGTATTGTTAGCTCATGTAGTTATTGCGGCGTGTACAATTTCAGAAATGCTTTTCTGAAAAATAACGATTCGCAGCCTGTTTTCCTTTGTCGGCAGGCTATGGTAATTATCTGGATAATAGTGTCGACTGACACTAAATGCAGTGCTGTAAAAAGTACTCAAAATTCATACTTAAGTAAAAGTAAAGATACCTTGCATGGAAAATAACTCATTCTCATGACTCAATGCTGGAAAGTCACCCATTACAATACTACTTAAGTAAAAGTATTAAAAGTATCTGGTATTAAATGTACTTAAGTATCAAAAGTAAAAGTAAAATGCGCTAACAAAAAGAAAGATCATAGGCGCAGAGTACATTTTTTACCAGAAGGTGCCCTAAAAGAATTCTGTCATAGGCACAATCCAGGCTCCTGAGCACCCACATGATCGCTGTCTATGGTTCAGATATTTGGTTCAGGTTAACTTGCCAGCCAGCCTCAATAATTAATAATAAAACAATATGAAATTACAATAAAATTGTTTGATCATTTTGATCACTTTTGGGTGTAGTACCAGTACGGACCGATAGGCTAGTCATGTGACTATGGCTGGTGCGCTGTTCTCTCCCGTTATTTTTTTACTGAGTAACGAATGCATTCTTGAAAATTGTAGCGGAGTAGAAGTATCAATTTTATTTAGAAAATGCAGTGAAGTAAAAGTGAAAGTAAACAGAAAGATAACTATTTGAGTAAAGTACAAAGTCGTCAAAAAACTACTTAAGTATTTGTACTTCATTTACTTTACAACACTGACTAAATGTAGACTACCGCTTTGGTAGCCTCTCAATTAGTCTTGAAAACTATACTCCTCAAAAAAAGTTTGGAAACGTTATTTCGGTCGATTATTCCTCCCCTTTAATAATACCAATTGGTATTGTATTTTATATTGTTGGAAAGCCTGATTAGTCACCTTTACAACGAGGTACAACTTGTAAGGATCATGCATTCGTGGAATGAGCAACACAGCTAACCGTGTGGGTAGCGGCCCAAAAAAATGTGCCAAAATCCCCTGCAATATTCTTCTGTTGGTATTCACTCTCGTTTTGAGCTTCAAGTGCTGGCAGGTGTATGCCAGTCACAGGTGTGTGACTGGCACCTGATTGGCACCGAGGAATGGGATGCCATCCCACAGCAGTGTGTGACCAGGCTGGTGACCAGCATGAGGAGGAGGTGCCAAGCTGTTGTGGCTGCGTATGGATCTTCCACACGCTACTGAGGTCCCTGACAGTGTAAAATGAATAAAGTGTAAAAATGGCCAATATGTGTTGTTTTTTCCTTATTACTGTGGGAGAGTGCAATCATCCAGTCCACCAAGCAACTCAAAACGAGAGTGAATACCAACAGAAAAATATTGCAGGGGATTTTGGCACATTTTTTTGGGCCGCTACCCACACGGTTAGCTGTGTTGCTCATTCCACGAATGCACGATCCTTACAAGTTGTACCTCGTTGTAAAGGTGACTAATCAGGCTTTCCAACGATATAAAATACAATACCTATTGATTTATCAGTAGGCTAAATCATGAAATAGGTTATAAAGGCAAGTTTATGATTATCTGTTTTCAGAAACGCTTAGAAATGTCTATTCAATTTATCATGAGGTCTTTAGGTTTTATAATCAAAAAAGCTTCCGAATAGGCCCATTTTGATATGGCCCTGCTCTACAATTTACATTTAATCAGAATGGTTTATATTGAGGACACGAATAAACTGATAGTGATAGACCCTCCACTAGATGGCACGATTCATATTGACGGTGCAAAGTGTAATTTTTGGGCATTTACCACAAGTAGGCTACATACTAAAAATGCTGGGTTATATATGTAAACCAATTGTTGAGTTAGTCATTAAAAAATAACCCAGTGCACAGCTGGGTTACGTAATCTTTGCATCTATTGGGCACTCCAGGTAGCTCGAGACAAAAGATAGTGACAGAAATGTTTAATCTGAGGGAACGTTAATTTGCCGTTTTCTATATGTCAAGGGGCAGAGATATTAAACAAAACATCCCAGGTAACGTAGGCTAACTGTTGTTATCACCAAAAATACTTTAAATTATATTACGTTAATGACATTATACCTGACATATTCTAAATAATTAACCAGCTAGCTACCAAAATCATTGGATTATCGCAACGTTGTGGAAAGAACTGTTGCTATATCTAGCTAGGCTAGCTAACGGTAACTTTAGATTTTCTAACGTTAACTGTTAGCTACATTCATTGACGGCAGTTTGCTAACGTTAGTTAACATTAAATAGCCTAGCAAACTACCATTAGCCAACTCTTAAGGACGTAAATGTTTTGTACAAGTCAGTAAAGTTAGCTAAACTGTTCATTAGTTATTTGGATAACGTTAGTTTAACTTGCTAGCTAGCACCGCTGCGTTTAATCATCTTTGTTAATTTGAGAGATAACGTATAGGCCTAACGTTACATAGAAGCTATACAACTAAGTTACATTGTTTGGAGTAACTTAGCCTACTGGTATTCAAGTTAATGTCAATATTGTCAATGCCAATAACCTACTCGAAAAATCCTTTCCTCAACTAACGTTACCAGAGACATTTACACTCTTTTGAGTGCGTCCCAATCACAGAACTGTGGTCCCAATATTCTTCACTGCTCACCTCCTTTCCTCCACTCGTCTTATACCCGGACGTATGCAAAACAGACTAAGTTTCAAGTACAAGTTGTATACAGTATAACGTTACGATGTACCTGACATTGCGGTTCGCGTCAAGAGATTAATATGTAATGACACAGTTTCTCAACTCATTTTTGTTGTTGTGAAGATGGCAGAACATTTTTCTACATGTGGTGGTCATTTAAACGACCTTTTTAAAAACATGAATGACACCCACATTCACATACACTGAGTATTCCCCATCATCCACATACACCTACAAAAAAAAAAAAAAAAAAAAAAAAACAAAAAAAAAAAAAAAAAAAAAGGGAAAAAAAGAAACACCCCATACATGATCCCATCCATCCCATCATTTTTGACTGATACCCTTGACCCTCCCATTGCCCATATGCCATACAGCCATACCATTCATTGTGATTCAAGTGTCATTTACATCGTAATCTAGTCCCACCCCTCAATTCCCATAGAGATCCGTTGAAATGCAAATGTAGTATCACTTGTATGAGTACCTTGTATGAGTCTTTTGATGTTGTTGGTTCAGACCGGAAGTCATGGTATGCAAAATATATGCAACCAAATATTAAATATGATGACTTTATTAAGTTTATGTTAATTTGTCCAATTACTTTTTTTGTTGATGTTTCTGGGTCACAGACATCAAGGAAGTCATGACATACCAAAGGATATGCAACCAATAATTAAATATGATTATTTAAGGTAATGTTAATTTGTCCAATTACTTTTGGTCCCCTAATGTGGGGGGGCATGTATAAAAATGGCTACAATTGCTACACAGTTCACCCAATATGGATGTAAAAACCCTCAAATCAAATTCGAAGCTGAAATCAAATATGCTGGAGTACGGAGCCAAAAAAACAAAAAATTGTGTCACTGGTTAACCTGATGTAACTTTGCCCCCTAGTGGTAGTAGGGTCCGACCAAATGACAGTAGTCATGTTTCTCTGAAATGATAACGTACAGCTTCAAGATGCAGGGTTGTTCAGAATGGTCACGACTTGTGAAAACACCTACCTCTCTCTAGTTGCAGTGCAGGGCAATAAAACAGCAGGGTGCTAATAGCCCAAACCATGTTTAAAACATTCATATATATAACTTTCTATAGTTACAGACAATAAAATTCACCCTTTATACACGCTAAGAAAATCGTCTTCTGATATAGGAACATATAATAATAATATATTTTTAAAACATTGTACAAATAAGTATTCTGTGTTTTTCCATTGCGTACTGTACTATGTACAGTACCCACTGTACTTTCAGTTTAGTAGAGACATAATTTTATTCTTCAAAATCTCTGGTTTAAAAATGT
The DNA here is from genome assembly GCA_022702515.1 of Ilyophis sp. 1 JC-2022. Classification (NCBI taxonomy): domain Eukaryota; kingdom Metazoa; phylum Chordata; class Actinopteri; order Anguilliformes; family Synaphobranchidae; genus Ilyophis; species Ilyophis sp. 1 JC-2022. The sequence goes on from CM040400.1 coordinate 34,508,959, forward strand.
TTTATGAAAAAAAAATCCCACCTGGTATTAAGCTAACTGGTTAACTATGAAGAGTTTATCTTATTACATTTCACCAAAGTCCACTACAGTCGACATTTCCACAGCGACCACCTATTGCACTTAGGGCTGAAATACATTGCTGTTATGTATAAACACAAATGTTTTTGTATGTTTAAAAAAAAAATCATATTTAAATACACTAGGCTACTTATTTTATGCATATTATGTATATACTGTATGTGACTATTCTGAAATAAATGTATTCTGTTGCAAATTTCTGAATGATACAGCTTCTTCTTCACCCGGAGGAAACCCGCGCAGACACGGGGAGAAGATGCAAACTCTATACAGAAAGGCCCTCGGCCGGGATTCAAACTCAGTACCTTCTTGCTGTGAGGCGACTGTATCACCGTGACTGCCATTTTTATAATGTTGCCATTTTGAAATCACATTAACTGAGAGGTTAATGTTTGATCCAATCCTACTGATTTTCAAAACACATCCACACTCCACATCATTTTACACCTTGAAGAAAGGCAATGGTAAGATGCGATGAGGCATTTACCCACATTCATTATGTGTTTAATCCCCTTGCTAAATAACTGTTTACTCAGAGGCCGTATGTAGACTGGCTGGGCCTTCTTTGCTTCTCTCCTAATAAGCTTGTGGTTGAACATTTGTGGTTAACAATGAATGTGGTTAACATTCTGACAATGCGTACGCATGATTACATATGCCGCTGCAGGTACGGAGGAATTAGTGCACTTCAATTGGCTTCAACAACCACTAACACCTGTTCAAGACTTAAAATCTTTAAAGCTTGTTTTTTTTTTGCATGAGGCTGGGTGTCGGTCAGACCCTGGCAGAGAACAGGAATCATATTTCAGCAGGAGCTTGGAGGACCTGCTTGGCATGTTTCCACCTGGATAAGACAAACAGCAGGCTTGTGGATGGCACAGCCGGTGATTGTACCAGTCAGTGCTACCTCAATAGCACTGGTGGTAGCGTGTTATTAAATACACACCACAGGGGTCAGACTGGCCCTTATTTATAAACAGGAGATCTGTAACTACAGTGGGAAAGCCTTTATGTAGCTCTGCTACCTGACCAATGGGGATGGGTTGTGGGGAGGAAACCAGGAAGTGGTAGCGCGATCTGCAGCCAGGATTAAAGTGTATGGAAACGGGCTCCTATTTGATTGCCCGGTTTGTGCTTGAAGTTGCGCTTAAAGAATTATGACAACCTCAAACAGACCTAGACAGGCGAGGACTAATATAAAATTATATAACCCTGCATGGGAATGTGAATACATCACAAAACAAAAAGTGATGTGTTAGTGCACCTCAACTCTCCAATCAATTCATGTTCTCCACAACAACATTCAAAGTCACTGACAGTTGACATACCAGTTCTGAATGTATTGCCCCAGATGGTAATAAGTCATGTTAAATCATTGACAGAGGATTCTTTATGATCAGGTATTATACACTACATGGCCAAAAGTACACTGCTCAAATAAATTAAGGGAACACTTAATCAACACAGTATAACAAGTCAATTAAACTTCTGAGATATCGATCTGTCCAGTTAGCAAGCGTAAACGATTGTGAATCAATTTCACCTGCTTTGGTGCAAATGAAAGTGACAACAGATGGACAGGAAAGGCAACAGCAAGACAACCCCCATTTCTCTCTCCTTATCCTTTCTGACTGATTTTTCTCTAGTTTTGCATTTTGCTAGTGTCCTTGTCACTACTGGTAGCGGTACCTGCAGCCCATTCAGGTTGCACAGGTAGTCCAGCTCCTCCAGGATGGCACATCCATATGTGCCGTCGCAAGAAGGTTTGCTGTGTCTCCCAGCACAGTCTCAAGAGTGTGGAGGAGATACCGGGGGACAGGCCATTACACAAGGAGAGCTGGACAGGGCCGTAGAAGGGAAACAACCCAGCGGCAGGACCGGTATCTGCTCCTTTGTGCGAGGAGGAACAGGAGGAGCACTGCCAGAGCCCTACAAAATGACCTCCAGCGGGCTACTCGTGTGCATGTTTCTGACCAAACTATCAGAAACAGACTCCGTGTGGCATGAGGGCCCGATGCCCTGTAGTGGGACCTGTGCTCACAGCCCAGCACCATGCAGCTCGATTGGCATTTTCCAGAGAACACCAGAATTGGCAGGTTTGTCATTGGCACCCCATTCTCTTCACAGATGAGAGCAGGTTCACACTTGAGCACATGTGACAGACGTGAAAGAGTCTGGAGACGCCATAGCCAATGTTATGCTGCCTTCAACATCATCCGGCATTACTGGTTTAGTTTAATTGACTTGGTGTTATACTGTGATGATTAAGTGTTCCCTTAATTTTTTGAACAGTGTATATGGAATCATCTAGAATGTCATTGTATGCTGTAGTGTTAAGACTGGCTTCACTGAAACTAAGAGGCCTGAACCTAACTAGCCTGAACCAAGAAAAACAGCCACAGACTAAGGGGTGTCCAAATACTTTTGGCTATATAGTAGTATCTGCATAGATAGCTGGCTTGCGAGGCTATAGCAGAAACCGTAGCTCTTACAGCAGTCATGTTTCTCATTCAACATTACCTGAACACTTTATCAGAGGCACAATAAACAAAAACTGCACTAAATTAAAATAGAAAAACATACAAACAAGCAGCATTATTGAACATATTTATATGAGCATATAGCAGTGTTTTCCGCAGTGGTTTATAGTTAAGGCGGGCCGCCTGAACAAAAAAAAGTCCCGCCTTAACTAACGTTGGATAAAAATAAAAATAAAATATTTTAAAAATCCGACTGTGTCGTCGAACAGCTGCATCTGCTGGTTGAAAATAACATTGCGCAGTTTGTCATTCAATCATTGTCAAATGGGACCAACATTGAGGTGAGAGGGAATTATTAATCTTAACTCCATAAAATACCAGCATAACCTGTCTAACATTTCGCTAGTTAGTAAGAAAAGATTTTTCTCATGCTATTGCGAAATCATGACTTTTGGGCGTCTGTTTCTCGACATTTATCAGTAGACTAGCGGCTAGTTACAGTAGGCAAATTCAACTTTTCAAATTAGTTGATTTCTCTCACATTGTAAGGAGAAAGGGCAGATAAAAATCAGCCCAAAATATCAGGCTTCTTCTAGCCATGAACAAGCAGACGAACTTCCCCATCTTCCTCACCCACTCCACCGCTTCCTCCACCCACGATTGATATCACGCAAACCTCTAAACACAGAGTAACTGGGTGGAATTCGGAGTGGTATACGGATAAAAAAATACTCTGGCTGCAGTGGCTGGCTTTACAAAACGAAACATGGTGAGTAGAATGTTATTTATTTTCACATAATATGATCGTGAATGAGAATTAATTAAGCAATAGATGAGAGGGAGTGCGTTATTGGAAATATAATCACTGCGGTGATGTCACAGCAACAAGACCGAAGGTCGAGTTGCGAAGTACTCTCCGCAGTGATTATATTCAATAACGCACAAATCGTCGAGTGATCTATTACTTTTATACAACAATGTTAACAAACGTTTAGTAAGTAATGAAAACATTTTGAAACGATAACTTTTGATGAAGTCATTATTTATTTCGGATTCGCCAAATTGCTAGCACCCTGTTGTCGTTGCTATTGTTGTTGTGCATTATGTTCTCCTTCCCTGGTTGCCGTTAGAAGATTGCCTGCACTCCCGGATCAGTCCCGACATCTTCAACTCCGGTGAAGAGCGATGGTAACTTTGTTGCTGCAGTCTGCAGATCCAACGGACATTCCCGAGCATATGTTGCAAATGCGTCTCCATGGTGATGACCACAAACAAAATTATATCGACTAGACAATTTGTCTAGACAATATTATCAAAACGAGCAGTAGGAGTGCCCTGAAAAATCTCTAGCCCGCTTCCCCGTCCCACTACAGACACACAGCGCAAAAAAACAAAGACAAGAGCCAGACACAACAAAACACATTCAAATGAACAAACACGAACACGAGAGACAACTGGACTACATGTCGCCATTACAGTGCCACGTGACGTATAATACATTATAAATCATCCACAAAGACCTGTACTGTACACGTGTATTTATTATATATATATATATATATACAGGTGCAGCTCAAAAAATTAGAATATCGTGAAAAAGTTCAATATTTTTTGTCACTCATTTCAGAAAGTGAAACTCATATATTATATAGATTCATTACACATAGAGTGAAATATTTCAAGCCTTTTTTTCTTGTAATTTTGATGATTATGGCTTACAACTAATGAAAACCCAAATTCAGTGTCTCAGAAAATTAGAATATTTTGCTTTAACATATTCTTAAAGTATCATATTTAATATTTGGTCGCATATCCTTTGCATGCTGTTACTTCCTGAAGTCTGTGACCAATCAACATCAAAAGACTCTCGATATCTTATTTTCAGGTACTGTTACAAGCGATACTATAACCTCTCTGCATTTGAACTGATCTCTATGGGAATTTGGGGGTAAGACTAGCTGTAAATTATGCTGGTACAGTATGGAACACATGACTGGCGAAATGGCTGTACGTCATCAAGGGTCTAAGGTATCAAACGAGCCCCAAACCATCACTCTGCGGCCAGATATGGAGTAGATGTGGATGGATCACTGCAAGGGTTATTTCTCCTGACTCATTTTCCTATAGAACTCTATGGGGGAAAAAGTCAGGAGAAACAACGCTTAAAGGGATCCATCCATATCTACTGTATTTCAGGCAGCAGAGTGATGGTTTGGGGCTCGTTTGATACCTTAGACCCTTAATGACGTACAGCCATTTCGACAGTCATGTGTTCCATACTGTACCAGCGTAATTTACAGCTGAATCTAGTCTTACCCCCCAATTCTCATAGAGATCAGTTCAAATGCAGAGAGCTTATAGTATCGCTTGTAACAGTACCTGGAAATAAGATATCGAGAGTCTTTTGATGTTGATTGGTCGCAGACTTCAGGAAGTAACAGCATGCAAAGGATATGCGACCAAATATTAAATATGATACTTTAAAAATATGTTAAAGCAAAATATTCTAATTTTCTGAGACACTGAATTTTGGGTTTCATTAGCTGTAAGCCATAATCATCAAAATGACAAGAAATAAAGGCTTGAAATACTTCACTCTATGTGTAATGAATCTATATAATATATGAGTTTCACTTTCTGAAATGAGTGACAAAAAATAATGAACTTTTTCACGATATTCTAATTTTTTGAGCTGCACCTGTATATATTTTTAAAAACTTTTTTTACTTTCTAAATTGTCATTGCACAGAGTATAAAAATAGCCTCCTTCAAAAAAAAAACATTTGTTTGCATGTCTGCCTAACCCCCCCCACCCCCCTACAAGCCCAGCCAGCCACCACCTTAACTGAAGAATTTCCTGCGGGAAACACTTTATAGCAATTTCATCCTATCTCTGACAAATGAGCTGTGGTAGTGGAGCGTTCCCACCAAACATTTTGACGTTGGTCATGGTGGTCGATATTACGTTGATTAGTGGGGCAGAAATTTTGCCAAAAAAGTTTTTTTTTGGGGGGATGACCACAAAACACTGATCTATAATTTATAGGGACAAAAGTGGTCACATCATTACTCAACATCTATCGACTCAGGTCGACAACTTGAGGGGTTAGTTGAGCTGAGTTTAGCTGAAAAGTGCATTTTGCATTTCAAGAAAGGGTGAAAGAGAATGAAACACAATCTATCTACTTGCACATCTGAATACACTAGTGTTGTCTCTGCTTTAGCCATTCTAATCTCTGTCGAGACGCAGTATTATTACAGATGGTAGTGGGCCTTGCCCATTCACATTATAGCTTTAATGCAGCCAGCTGTGCATTGGCATAGCAGTTTGTGCGCGTGTGTGTGTGTGTGTTGGGGGGCAGGGGTCAGCGTGCCTGGGGGGCCCTCTGGTGTTCATCGCCAGGGATCAAACACACCCGGTGCAACAGCAGGGTAGGGCAGATAATATGGGTTCCTTTCTTAAACACATAATTAGCCTTATTGATGTATAAAAGATATCCCACTGAGCGCAGTGAAATGTCATTAGGAGGAAAGGCAGAATTGTTCATGAGCTCTCTGTGAATAAATAAGATTAATAAGACATCCCCTGGAGTATGATAATACTGGGGTGTTTTTTTTGGCTACACGCTCTCTTTCTCAGTGGTTTCATTACCGACTGAAATTACTCATGAAATTTCAAGTAATTTGCCCTGGAACCTCTTGACAGTGTTTTCAAAGCTTGCAGGGAGAAATACAATAGACTGTGTCAATTAGTGTGCAGTGCTGATTGTTTTCCTTTGTCATAACTCCAGAACTGTTTCTCTTCATTATTTGAACCTGTAAAAATATGCCACATAAAATCAACTGCACACTTTGCAGTTTTGGTTGCTTAGGGAGAAACCACATGCACAAGTAATGGTGCCTAGCAAGTTTTGACTTTCTTTATATCGGTTTATTATGAAAAGGCCTCTGTGACTACAATGAATTCTGGATGTTCTAGATGTTTCTCAGCTAAATCTGATCTATATCAATAAATACTTTGACGAGAAACAAAACTTCTTTGGTATTTTTATTTAAAACATGCTGTCGAAGAATAATGTGTGCTTTATTTTATAAAGCTACACATTGCCTCTTGATTGATTTATTATTTCACTGCACTTGCAGCAAGTAATTCATTCAATCAGATTTAGATTTAAGAATTTTTAGCTTCCTGCCTAATCCTGTAGTCTGTGTGTATGTTTAAATTTATATTAATATTTATTCCAGAAAGATGGAATAACTGTGAATGGTGAACCCTTATCAAGTAGAAACTATGCCTTGTGTAGCCAAGTACCTGTTTTTTGTACAGCGTTGTAATTTGAAAGTGCACAGGAAACACGGGTCTGTACGCACTGAAGGATGATGACAGAAAATGGATATTGCATCTGATGTTAGGTTTTCTTCTGGCTATATTCTTGTAATAAGCATTTCTGCCTTCAAAGATTACAAACTGAATCATGCAGCAGACTGAATTGCACATGCCTCCACTTCAATTGCAGTAAACAACAAACTATATTGCATAGTATTATACCAGGCGCGTATAGCATTATCTTCCCAATAGAAGCACCTATGTTTTTTAAGTGTTCATTCATTCTCAAATGTGAAATGCAAGTTTTGAAGAAAAAAAACTATATTTTTACATAGTTCTTGAATGAACACACTAAAATAACAAACGTAATTAATGTTACTTCAGAAGACAGAAGAGTACCTTGGTTCTGTCACTTTGAAAAAGGCTGAGAGCACTTTCAGTTTTTCACCCATACATCCATCCACCTATGTTTCTTTCCATGGTTTTCAGTACAGCATCCTTTAATCCATCTTTTACTCCATCCTTTAATATATCTTTTACTACATCCTTTAATACGCTTTTTATTTACTGAGCACTGTATTGTATTAAAAAGGAACCATACAGCAGATTATTTTCTAAGATCTGAAATGTGATGAATTAAAATTAATTAAGCAGCTGTTTACGATTTGTCAAGAAAATTACATCACAACCTTCAGTCTGTATTAAAACAAAAATCAGTTTTTTTTTGCTGCTCTGGCTGCTCTATTCTTTTTTTCTGCACCAGCCAATGGTAAGGTAAGCCAATACTGTAAGCTAGATAACATCATCTAAAAAAATGATTGGTTTGGAGACCTAGCTAAGTCACACTTCATTCAGTTTCTAACAAAGCTAGTTAGCAATATTACTATAAAAACCACCCACCATATACATCTGTAGTTCTTAGCTAAGATATTCCTATTTGTCCAGGTAGATTACACATTTTAAAATATCACTGTAGTCTGGTATTTCTTCTCTATGGTTTCTTATGCCTACGGAAAAGGATAATAATTTTGTCGGCTATGCTAAAAAGGGCAACTTCAGAAATTGTGTTTTACTCTGTCAGGAATTCCGTACTACTTATCTAATCAAGGTAGAGCCAATGGAAGGTCACACATCAAAATTTATCAGTGATCATCATCTATCAGATTTTTCAGCCAGTCCCAAGAGAATTTACCGGTAGTTCCCTTGGCTTTGATGCATCAGTTTGGTACGCTAGGACAGATAAATGGTTCCAGGTGTTGGGAAAATGGATTTGTGCAACCCTGTGAATAGATGTATCTTATCAAATGGAAAGAAAAAGTGAACCATCATATAGTATAGGTCTATATCTATTACAAACCTTAAATTTGGTATTCTTGATGTTCGCTAGGATTCCGTTCAACAATGTTCTTCAGTTTATTACATGTATTTAAGGTAACTCCATAAATTAGGCTTAATTTTAGCCAATGTAAAAACTTCAGTTAACAACCACAGTCTCTTGCTTATATAAAAGTAACAGCAGTTTGGCAGAAATTTCCAAATTGACATTGATTATAAAGAAGCATCAGGAGAATGCCTGGAGGTTGGTGAATTATGGAGTTATTGGAAAAGCAAAAGGCACAAGCAAGACATGCAATACTGTGGTCTGGCATGATGGTTGAAATTTGGCTTTTCTCCTGTCTATCATTCTGCCTAAGACAGGTACCTCGGGGTACAAAACTGACAAAGTGCTACTGCCATTTGTACTCTGACATAAGAGATCAAAACAGACATGTATACAGTACCAAGAGCACTGTTGAAATAAAAACTTGGTCCTTGTTAAATGTTTCAGTGCCATGTATTTGGGAGTTTGCAGCCTTTCTTTGTGTTATGTTATCCGCTGCTCTCTGTTATTTGATAATTTAAACAGACTGCACTGGAGCTGTAACAACTCTGAACAACATATACTTACTACTGAAAGTGAATTCTTTATGAGACCACAGATATCAAAGTGATAAGGATCAAAGTGGTTTTAATAAGCTACCCACTGTTGACCCACCTTAACCTTTGTGCATCGTGTTTTCTTTGGTTTCATAATTCTATCGTGTTTTCTTTGGTTTCATAATTTTGGGGCTGTGCCAGAGAAGACACTAAAGACAGTGCTACAGTCACATGTTGTTAATTTATTTTTTTGTCTTCTGCGCACGTTCACGCAGCAAAATAATAAGATTGTAAAACATCCCTTTAACTGTCTTGTTTGTTTACCCCGATGAAATGTCACTGTCATTTAAGAGCTGATACGGCTCTCTTCAGATTTCAACTTGTGATTGCTTTGTTTTAAGAATTCCTCTGGACAACAATACCATTTTGTGATGGAATCAGACACTGCGTGATTGATATACTCTGAAAAGACCTACCGCAAACAGACAAAACAAATTACTCACTGAACAGTCAAAGGATTCTGTATAAATCGAATAAATATTTTGGGGGATTTGCTATGTCAGTAAGGAGGAATCCTCAATGCTACTCAGTGATGTTACTGACTCTTTGCTGATATCATCATCTGCAACAGAACACTGAACCAGAAATACCTTAAAAGTCATAGGCAACAGAAAGGATTGTGTGATGATCTCACTCCCGTCCTGTTGTTTCCCGTGTTTTCCTTCTTCCCCTGTCTCGTGTTCGTCTCTCCATTGTCCGTTTTCCCTAGCTGCAGGTTGGGCGTGGTTTTTCTTTTCATGTCCCTCTGTTTCACTACTCTTCTCTCAGCCTATCCCATTCCCCCGTTTTGCATGCATTCCACACAGCAATCAGCAGAGCGGCAACAGCAGTGGCAGAGCGACAGCACATCAGCAGCAACCGTAGCACTGGCAGAGAGTGGGCACCGCCGCATACATTTGCACGCGGCACCTAATTGATATCAAATAATGTTTGTATTTAGTCACCCGGTGTTCTCTGTCCTGTACCAGTTTGTTAATGCTCTTTGTCTGAAACCTCTGGTCCTATCTTAATGTCCTAGAATCCAGTTTAAGTTGTAGAAACTAAAGTCTGGTTCTGTGCCGGCGTTAACTCGCCCTGCTACTCTGTCCAAGTCGAAGACTGCTCTTTTCAGGAACGGCATTTCCCGCTGTTCATTTGCCCTGTCTCGCTGAACTAACTTTGTCTGCTTCAGTCTGCCAACCTGCAGTTGTTTGCTATCCCTGCCTGTGTTGCGGTTCCCCGCCACCCATCTGACGTTGTGCATACAGCCAGAGCTCCTGTTTACCACAATGCGGCGGTGCCCACTCTCTGCCAGTGCTACGGTTGCTGCTGATGTGCTGTCGCTCTGCCACTGCTGTTGCCGCTCTGCTGATTGCTGTGCCACTACTGCCGCTGCCCTGCTGCCACGCCTGCGTCCTGTCTGGGCTCCGCTCCACTGTCCTGCACTTCTCCTGCCACCTCACTCAGCCCTGTTCCCGCTCCCGCTCCACCTCTGCTCAACCTGCCTGGTTATCCGTCTCCATCTACAGCCCCTGGTCTCTCCTGTCCCTGCAGCTCTCCTGCTGACCCCATTACCCGGACTGTCCATCTTATATGTTCTCCCTATGCTTCAGGATATTTTGTCGAAGCATAATTTGTTGGATGCCTAGCGCTCCCACTCTGTCTGTCAGTCTGTCTGTCGTAAAGTCCAGTTCCGGCTTGGAATTATTGCTGCCTGGTTGTAAAGTCCAGTTCCAGCTAGGAACATTGTCTGCCTTGTCTGCAAGTCCAGTTTCCGGCTTGGAACTATTGCTGCCTGGTTGTAAAGTCCAGTTCCGGCTTTAAACATTGTCTCCCTGTCTGCAAGTCCAGTTCCGGCTTGGAACTTTAACTGCTTGCCTTTTTCCCCATGCTTCAATAATACTCCCTGGTCAAGCAATAAAATATCTGAGTATTGGCATTCCTGTGTCTGAGTCGTGCGTTTGAGTCCAGTCCATATTCGGGGTCGTAACAGTGTTTTTTTAACATACATGAGATTAGTGGAGTCCATTTTCATATTTTAACCTCAGCCATCCCTTCAGGAAGTACTTTTCATAATTTGCAAACTAGAATGGCACTCAGAGAAACGGCAACACCTGCAGGAGTGGGCAAAGCACAGCTAATGAAAACCCAAATTCAGTGTCTCAGAAAATTAGAATATTACATAAGATCAATAAAAAAGGATATTTTAAACAGAAATGTCAGCCTTCTGAAAAGTATGTTCATTTCTATGCACTTAATAATTGGTTGGGGCTCCTTTTGCATGAATTACTGCATTAATGCGGCGTGGCATGGAGGCGATCAGCCTGTGGCACTGCTGAGGTGTAATGGAAGCCCAGGTTGCTTTGATAGCGGCCTTCAGGTCGTCTGCATTGTTGGGTCTGGTGTCTCTCATCTTCCTCCTGACAATACCCATAGATTCCCTATGGGGTTCAGGTCAGGCGAGTTTGCTGGCCAATCAAGCACAGTAATACCATGGTCATTGAACCAGCTTTTGGTACATTTGGCAGTGTGGGCAGGTGCCAAGTCCTGCTGGAAAATGAAATCAGCATCTCCATAAAGCTTGTCAGCAGAAGGAAGCATGAAGTGATCTAAAATTTCCTGGTAGATGGCTGCGTTGACTGTGGACTTCAGAAAACACAGTGGACCAACACCAGCAGATGACATGGCACCCCAAATCATCACTGACTGTGGAAACTTCACACTGGACATCAAGCAACGTGGATTCTGTGCCTCTCCACTCTTCCTCCAGACTCTGGGACCTTGATTTCCAAATGAAATGCAAAATTTACTTTCATCTGAAAAGAGGACTTTGAACCACTGAGCAACAGTCCAGTTCTTTTTCTCCTTAGCCCAGGTAAGACGCTTCTGATGTTGTCTCTGGTTCAGGAGTGGCTTAACACGAGGAATGCAACATTTGTAGCCCATGTCCTGGATTCGTCTTCACGTGGTGGCTCTTGATGCATTGACTCCAGCCTCAGTCCACTCCTTGTGAAGCTCCCCCAAATTCTTGAATAGATTTTGCTTGACAATCCTCTCAAGGCTGCGGTTATCCCAGTTGCTTGTGCACCTTTTCCTCCCACACTTTTTCCTTCCACTCAACTTTCTATGAATATGCTTGGATACAGCACTCTGTGAACAACCAGCTTCTTTAGCAATTACTTTTTGTGGCTTACCCTCCTTGTGGAGGGTGTCAATGACTGTCTTCTGGACATCTGTCAAGTCAGCAGTCTTCCCCATGATTGTGTAGCCTACTGCAGTGATTTTCAACCACTGTGCCACGGCACACTAGTGTGCCGTGAGAGATCGTCAGGTGTGCCGTGGGAAATTATCTTATCCTATTAACTTCACTTAATTAGTAACACTTTTGGTTGGTGGTGTGACTCAGGATTTTTTTAATGTAAAAAATGTGCCTTGGCTCAAAAAAAGGTTGAAAAACACTGGCCTACTGAACCAGACTGAGAGACAATTTAAAGGCTCAGGAAACCTTTGCAGGTGTTTTGAGTTAATTAGCTGATTAGAGTGTGACACCATGAGTTTCCAATATTGAACTTTTTCACAATATTCTAATTTTTTGAGACACTGAATTTGGGTTTTCATTAGCTGTAAGCCATAATCATCACAATTACAAGAAATAAAGGCTTGAAATATTTCACTATGTGTAATGAATCTATATAATATATGAGTTTCACTTTCTGACATGAGTGACAAAAAATATTGAACTTTTTCACGATATTCAAATTTTTTGAGCTGCGCCTGTATATTACTAACTCGCGTTAACAATCATTCGGGTGCTTTATTAGTTACATTACATACTAAACCCATTAACATAAATGTGTATTAACAAACTAATTGTCTGTCTTGTTGTTTGATACTAACATTTATCTAGCTTCCCCGCTTTATCTTTTCTACCTGCATTACTAAGCTGTCCTTGAGCTACTTGTTAACTTGTTTCAGTTGCTTATCCTTAGAGACCACACCTCCCCTTATTACTGTGCACACTCCGCTCCTTCTCGAGCCTGTGCATGTTTTCCGAATCCATGTATTTGTTCTTCCCTCGTTATTGTTTTATTGATCCTTGTTAACCCTCATTGTTCTCACCTGTGAGCTATCTCCCCACCTCTGCACACCTGATTCCCATTATATCTGTCTCCCTGTGTATTTAACCCAGTCATCTCAGTAGTTCTTCGCGGGAGGTGGGATGAAGGGGATTCTATAAAATACAAAAGTCGGTCATTACAAAGAGCCATAAGGAAAGGAACAGAAGAGAGGAAATAATTATTACAAGACTTAGAGTGGGTCACACAGGATTAAATGGCACAATGTTTATAATGGGGAAAAGGGACAGTAATAAATGTGGGAACTGTGGAGTTAAAGAAAATGCAGAACACATCATATTGCATTGCACCTTATATGAGGAGGAAAGAGAACGGCTACACGATAAAGTCCGCGAGGCAGGAAGGGATTGGGATCTGATAGGAATTTTAGGAACAGAAGGAGAGGGAGTAGAAAGCACCAGGAAGGCACTTTACACTTTCCTAAGAGACACAAGATTGATGAATATAATTTAAGAATGAAGTAGAAATGACATGATGTTACATACTCTTGTTCAGTAGGTGGCGGTATGCACCTTAAAGGGTTTGTAATCCGCCAAAAAAAAAAAAAACTTAGAGAAGAAGAAGTTCTTCGCGGGTTCCTCACCATTTGTTGATTCTAGCTTTTTCAAAACAAATCTTCCGAGTTAGTGTCATTCTGTATCTGTTCCTGAGTTTTTGTTATCCCTCGTCCTTTTCCCTGTTGGTTTTTTTTGTTTTACCGTTACACCTCCCTGGTTTTGACTCCTGCCTGTGTTCTCGCAGCTCTGTTTTTGTAGCTCTGCTGTGCCTTCCCGGTTCCGACCTCTGCCTGTTCTGTGACCACTCTTTGGACTCTGTTTTTGTACCGTTGCCCTGTCTCTCCGGTGTTCGACCCTGCCTGTTTCATTACGGATTGCTGCTCTGTCCCTCATTAAACTTCGGTTTTTGTACTCCCTGCCGGCTACTGGGTCCCTATTTCCACCTAACCTAACACCCACTGGAAAAGAGGGAGGTCTGGCGGGGGGTCCCCTAGAGAAATTTTTGGCAAAGCTCACCCCTAAAATAACCCCTAAATGTTGATAAAAATGAGACTTAGAATGTTCATCTTGGTGATGTCTTTTGTAATTGTAATTCAAATCTCATCAAATCAAAATGTCCTAAGTCTTCAAATTGTTCCAATATTAAAACCTTCGATTTAGATTTGAATACCAACAAAGTTCCAAGATGACTAATGTACATAATTACAAAATTGACTGTATATGTATAATAATGAGCTAAACTCTGTAGATTCAAGAAATGCAAACATTTTAATAGGTGTGCATTTTTCAGAGAATACTAAGATCTTTAACAAAATATATGGAAATAAATACCGATATATAGAGCATGGAGCTGTAGAGAAAGAAAAAAAACCAAAAGATTTCTGTAAAACCAATATTTAAAAAAACCCAAAAACAGGAACCCTGGTCATCTACATATCTGAAGCTGACAGACAGCTGTGAGTCACAGTTTAGTTCTGTAGTCTCATCAATCTGCCAAGAGAAGAAGGAACCACTACCTAGTTTTAATTCTAAAATCTAATTTTGCATACATTTTAGGACACTAAAAATATCCCATAATGCACCCTAATATCTAGTAAGCAACTGGTCACAAGAAAGGTGGAAATTAACCATAATGCTTTGCAAACTGTTTGTGAAATTTAAAAAATAAAATAAAATAAAAACTTACATTACACTATTACGCAAAGCTGTGTGAGAGATGTCCAACCAGGGGTGCAGCTTTGTTTTCAGCTTTGGTAGGGACTGTATGCGATCACAGAAAGTGCACAAGCTGTGAAAATTTTGCACTAATTTGAGAGCAAGTACTGTTTTTTCAGCTTCAAAGAGCATCAGATGATCCCGATGACTGTTTCTTTAATTAACTTGAGCTGCTTGATGACACATTATAGGCACTTGTAAAACTTTTAGAAACGATAAACACATAAATAAAATAATCACACACGTAAATACCAACATGTTTTTTTTGTACAAAATGACACTTTCAAGCCACATTTAAGTAGCCTACAAGTTCTTTCCACCAAACTATATAGATAACGGTTCTCTAATACCGTAATGTACTTAACACCTGCGAGTTAAGTAAGCTGAGCATTATAACTTTATGAGTGTAACGTTGTGGATTCAGATTTCTGAAATTCCTGGCCAAATAGCTCTTTCGCGACAAAACATAATTGTAAGTTGTAAGTCCCAGAAGAAATAACGTTAGACAGTACAAACGAATAAAATGGGCAACAAAATAGACAAAAACTGTTACGTTTCTGTCATGTTTATGCCACGTTTCATGTTTAGTTTGTCACAGTTTATTTTCTGTTCATGTCATGCTTGTGTTTATGTTACGATGCAATTCATTGTTAGCATACACATTTCCGTGTTTTTCCGCAGCCTTGCGTTCATGCTGTTTCTTTCTCTTGCTGTCGCTCACGCTTCCCTAATAGTTTCATTCTCCCATGTCTATTTACTAATCTACTCACATTAGATCGGGATTGGGTAATACTAACTCTCTAACCATGTGTTCATGTTTACCTTACGTTTCTCGTGCATGTCATTTACTAATTTACTAACGCTAGGTCAGGATAGGTTTATTACTAACGAGTACTAATTATCTTGTTATCTTGTCAGCCCTCCACACCTGATTTCCCTTCGCATGCTGCTCTCAAGCAAAGTGTCTGCACCTGTCTACACCTGCATATAAGATCAGTGTTCATGTCTTTGTGAAATTGTTGCCTGTTAGTTTATCTACTGTCACTTTTGAGCGTTTATCCATTGTCTGACTACTGTTATTGATCCAAGCCTGTTTACTGACCATCGTTACTGCCAGCCTATCGTTTCTACTGCCTGTTTTTGACCATGAGTTTTGCCTGCTGTCTGTTTTGTACCTCTGCCCCGCGGATAGGACTTCGGTCTGACTCCTGCAACGCCCCACGACCAACGAACTCTTCTTTACCCCTGAATTGTACTTCTGCTCTGCTGACAGCTACTCTGGTTCTGAACTTGTGCATGGATACTGACTGATACTTTGCTTGTGTGACTACGATTTTTGGATTTCCCTATAATAAAGTCCTTGCGGACATTTATTATTACGTTTGTGTTCTGAGTCGTGCATTATGGGTCCAACCCGCACACACCGTCTCAAAAACATTTCAAATATGAAGCTATATTACATATACATGTATATATATATATATATATATGTATATATTATAGACCGGAATTAACTTTTTAATTATAATGCTATAACTACAGTTTTCACTCTGCAATTTTTGGTAGGGACAGTTCGTGTTTCCTTGACATTGGTAGGGACATGTCCCTAGCATCCATACTAAAAACTATGCCTATGTGCCCAGCCGCACAAGAACACCTCCAAACCTCATTTACAAAAGTTCCCTTTATTGATCCTTTATTGATTTTGAATATAAATTAAAAATGTACTTACAATCAAAAATTATCTTTCTATGTCACCTCCCGTGACTCCACGCCATTTGAACTGATCTCTATGAGAATTGGGGGGTAAGACTAGATTCAGCTGTAAATTACGCTGGTACAGTATGGAACACATGACTGGCGAAATGGCTGTACGTCATCAAGGGTCTAAGGCAGGGGTAGGCAACCCTGGTCCTGGAGAGCCGCAGGGTCTGCTGGTTTTTGTTTTCACTGTAAGGCTGGAAAAAGTGTTATCAGTCCTAAACTTTGCAGCTGTTGGTGATTTCCTGGAGGGTGCAATAAAACAATACTTGGGGGTCTGAGAGCCTGTTCTTCTGACTTCTCACGGCCTCGTAAACTACAGCGGGGGTCGAACCTACAACTGGACATCAGAACTCACAGGACTTTTACGGCCTAGATTCTGGACTGAATGGTGAACATATTAAACAAAGCTGTATATGTATATGGAATCATGTGTATGTGCATGTAGATTGGTAATTGTGGAAGTATAACGTAATTGTGGATAATATGATAAATGTGGTGAACCTGGATAATACTAATTGAAGTGTGTGGTATGTGAAAGTATTGGAGGGGGAGAAATAAAGAATGTGGAAGGAGGATTGTATAGGTTATCAGGGATGCGCTTGTCCATATAAATATCTGGAACCAAGAGTGGCCATCACCGGGACCTCACCGGATATCTAGATATGATAGAGAAGATCATGAGATCACGCGCCGTCGTTCAAAGAGTCTTATTACTGTCACTAGATTGGGGAGGGAGACTCTGTTTCTCTCCCTGGAGGGGGTCCCTGCGTGGTGAAACTGCTCTTCCTGCCAGACCTTATTTGGACAACAAAGGGACTTGTGGAGTGGGCATATCGGCGCTGAACTGCATTTAAGAAGATCCCGAAGGGAGACTCCGGGAAAATCTGCTTAACAGTTCTCCTGGTACCATAGTCACACCGTACGAAATCACTTGGTGATATACTTTGTTTGTGAACTTGTTCGTGTTTATTTGTCTTGACAGCATGTTATCCTGTGTTTAGTTATAGGCATTGAATGTGTTCGTGTTTGCTCTCACAGTCTTAACCAGTGATTATTTGTCATTAATAAATTACCATGTTTTCATATCAACTGCATCTTTCTTTTAATCCTTTTTCCCAGCTTCAATTGTCTGCATGATCTGAGCTGCAGCGTTCCAAGCTAATGACCTCCCTGCCTGTTATCCAATTCTTTTTACATTTAACGTGCGTGGCTCTCATCCATCTTATACCCTTTTCAGCCTAAATTACTACTGAAGACTCAGGGGGACAATTCTGACCCAGGACCGACTGATCAGCGGCCTGGTACAGACGTGGCATAACACAAGTTGGGTAGACGGCAAGTGACGGTCCAATTGTAAAGGTCGGGTTGGTGTATCGGTTCTGGTGATTTGATGTGAAGAGAATCCATGGGCGTCCTACGCCGATTCTTGTCAAATTTGCCTTAAGGAACTCTTTAAATACACCCAGAGTAGTGCATGGTTCTGGTGATTTGATATAGGAACCCATGGGTGTTGTTACGCCGGTTCTTGTCAAATTTGCCTTAAGGAGCCCTTTAAATGTACTCAGACTGGGGCTCGCAACTATCTATGATAAATGAATATCATGTATTGTGTTGACTAGACCCCCAACCTCTGCGTTCGCCACCGAACTGAGCTTCCGCAATAATGTTGATTCCGGCAAACATATATTGAAGTAATGATGGTACCTAAGGGCGAGTTGAGTGTAAACACTCCGAGCTCCACGCATGTTTAACCAAAATTCTAAATTATAATTATAAATGGAGTCAGATAAACGAGTAAATAAAATAATAATATTTCTAAATAACTTTTACCTTTTCCCACAGCAAGAGTGGAATACATCACGTTTAAACCGTCAACCGCAGTTATTCCCTCATTGGTTTAGCTGTGCGGTTTCTACATCACCTTAAACACAGCAACTACTTTGACCAAAGAAACCAGGTGAGGTGAGTTAACTGTGTAATCAATTGCTTTAATTGATCAATTAAATGGCGAGTAACAACAAAAACCAGCATACCCTGCGGCTCTCCAGGACCAGGGTTGCCTACCCCTGGTCTAAGGTATCAAACGAGCCTCAAACCATCACTCTGTTGCCAGATATGGAGTAGATGTGGATGGATCACTGCAAGGGTTATTTCTCCTGACTCATTTTCCTATAGAACTCTATGGGGGAAAAAGTCAGGAGAAACAACCCTTAAAGGGATCCATCCACATCTACTCCATATCTGGCCGCAGAGTGATGGTTTGGGGCTCGTTTGATACCTATTTCCTTAGCTTTCACCTGGCTATGTTACTTAGGCAACGTTAGTGCTCACAGAGTCGGAGAACAAAATGAAGCGAGCAAAACGGAGTTCGTTACCATTTCGTTAAAAACGATGATGAAGTGCAAACGACGATTTTGCAGCAGCACTACTACAATGCAGTACTACATATGCAGTGAACATCAACAGACTGCGCACCAGCCTTATGCCGCGTTCCAGATAGGATTTTGAGCTCGTAAGTTACGACTTCAAGTTACGAGTCACGACTTCGTAGCGTTCCAGGCAAACTGAGATTCCTTTTCCATACAGCCAATATAAATGGGTGTCGGAGGCGGGCCTTGACTGCGGTTTCAGACAGCAGTCAAGCAGTCAGGCTGGCAAGCTAAACATTGTATGCCAAATTTCACTATGCTAAGAAATCGTACGTTACATAATTTTATTTATTGACATCATCGACTTTTCGCCGTTTGCATGGTCAAGTTCAGGTTTACCCTAGCGCTAGCTAGCTGGCACTAGCTAGCAGCTATCTCTTGTCCCGACAGATTTGGGCATCATTACATACACATAGCAGATTGTAGTGCATAATCGTTTGTATTATGTGATTACAATGTACAAATTAACTTTACGTTGCCCTAAAGTTATTTTAGTCGATTTCTTACCTTCTTCTTCTTCTTCTTAGATATTTTATGGCGGTTTGCTTCCAACTTTAGGAGCTTTACCGCCACCTACCGAACTGGAGTATGGACCAGGGACCCAACCCACTAAACCCAACCAACCACATTAAACATCCTACAAAACAAATTAAACCACCCAACTACCACCAAGAATACATACAAATGGAAAATAAACTCTTACCTTACATTAATTAAACCACAACCAAAATCCTCTAAACCCTTTTATATAATCCCGTTTCCCTCAAAAATCTAAATAAGTGCCTATATCCCCCATCCCCAGTGTCTATCTAAAAACCCCATCTCAAACTCCACCCCACTCTCCCTCATTCGTGCTACCATCCTCTCCCTCTCCCTCCCATACCTCCCGCACTTCATTAGCACATGCTCCACCGTCTCCTCCTCCTTACAATACCCACACCGCCCATCTGGATGTTTTTTCATTACCCTTAGACCCCCATTCAAACCCGCATGCCCCACCCTAAGCCTTGTTATTATTGTTTCCTCCCTTCTACACCTCCCCCCCCTGTCTGATCCTACCCACTGTCTTCTAAACCCTATACAATTGCCTCCCTCTGCCCTCCCGGTCCCATCCCTCCTGCCACATTCGTTTAACCCTCTCCTTAATTAATGTATTTGCCTCCGCCCTACCCATCTTCACACCCACCTCAACTTCGGCCTTCCCTACCGCCCTCCTAGCCAAAACGTCAGCCATCTCGTTTCCCTCTACCCCCACGTGCGCCGGCACCCACACAAAACTAATCACCAACCCCATCCTTCTTAACCTATACAACGCCTGTGTCACCTCCCAAATCAGATCCGGCCTACTTCTAGATCTGCCTCCCTTTATACTTTCCAGTACAGCACTGGAGTCTGAACACACCACCACCCTATCTTGTCTCACCTCCTCCACCCACTGCAGTGCTAAAATAATTGCCACCATTTCTCCCGTGTATACTGACAGCTGATCATACACTCTCCTCCCCACCGCCACCCCAAACTCCGGTACCGCAAATGCACACCCTACCCTCTCCGTCACCGGATCCTTTGACCCATCAGTGTATACTTCTAAATGCCCATGATATTTTTTCTTTATATTCGATTTCTTACCGTGCACCAGAACCGTACTTATGGGGGCTGCCATCTTGTTTAGAGAGCTGTGTGACGTCAGAGAGCGCAACTGGGAGTACATCGATCTGGTACGAGTTCACGGGTGGGAAGTTACGGGTTTGACTGCCATTCCAATGCATTTTCACGTGTAGAAGGTTGGAAAAACACGAGTTACGGGTTGCCTGGAACGCGGCATTACTCCACAGCATGTTGACATGTTCATATTTTTTAACAAAAATGTGTAGCTGTTTTTTAAAGGCTAATCAATTTTGTTGTTTTTTTAAAAATGGACAAAAAATGTGTAGCTGTTTTTTAAATGCTAATCAATTTTGTTGTTTTTTTAAAAATGGAAAGGACAGTTTAATTTTTATAAAATTCACATTTCGTTGTATGTTTAGGCCTAGCCTAAGTTTTCTTTTTGTCAATTAATTTTGTTAGTTTATTTCAAAGGCTTGTGTCTTGATCTATTTTGTTCATTTTTGAGAGGAGGGGAAGTGGACAGTTTCATTTGATAATAAAGTTCACATTTCGTTGTATGTTCAAGCCTAGCCTATCTAAGTGTTATTTTTGTTAATTTATTTTGTTCGTTTATTACGAAGGCTTGTGTGTGTTGATCTATTTTGTTCATTTTTGAGGAGAGGGGAAGTGGATAGTTGAATTTGATAATAAAGTTAACATTTCGTTTGACTGAGTGTATTTTTTTAAGTTAATGTTTTTAGTGCCGGAGCGCAGTCTTTCAAATACGTGATCAAGTCTGTATTTGGCTAGATATAATTTAGACTGTTTAGGTTCATGATTAATGCACATCTACTAGCCTACATGCTGATAGATCAAAGACAAACAATGGTCTAAACAAACTGACAAGAAGCAGAAGTGTAGGCTAAGTGTATTCCAAATAGCCTTTAGTTCAAGCGTTATTTGACAACGGGTGAGTGAAAATGTGTCTTCTTTTTTTTTTTTAATGGCTCGCTGTAGCCAATTATAGGCTGCCTGTGTTGTTCGATTGCCAGTGTTGGGGAAGCTACAACACTGTGCTCGCGGGACCATGACAGCAAAAACAGCCTCTCTTCAGACTAGGCTACCTATTTGCTTTTTTCTCCCTGTTAGGGAGTTACATATTTTAAAATGTTTGTGAATAGGCTAGCCTAAACTATAGGGGTCTTATTGGATTAGCGCGGCAGGGTAGACAGCCTATGTTTGAATATGCGGCTGTATTTTTAATGGTTCATAGATTTACGTCCATTAACCAACAATAACGGATCAATGAGGGTCGACTATCGGTTATAAAAAATAGCCCAAATTTGCATCCTTAGTATGAATGCAGAATAGTTGAAGTTGAAAATAATCCAATTGGATAAAGTCTGGAACAGCTTAACTTTAACTTAGTTAGTTGTGGTAACGTTAAGCATACGTTATTTGATGATAGCAAAGAAAAATCGTATGCATTTTTGCCCGGACGCAGAGCCAGGAAATCAAGGAAACAGAAAAATAAACCACAAAGAACGGACAAGGAAAACAAACACAAAACTAACAGAAACTCGGAACAGAAGACTCAGAAAACGACTCGAAGACACAGAGGCAAAAAAACCAATGTGGCTATCAAAGGTGAGGAACTCGCGAAGAATGACTTGGATGACTGGGTTAAATACACAGAGGGAGACAGGCATAATGGGAATAAGGTGTGCAGAGGCGGGAAGGAGAGATAGCTCACAGGTGAGAACAATGAGGGTAACAAGGACCAATAAAACAATAACGAGGGTAGATGTAAAACACGGACTGGATCTCACATAAACACAATTATAACAACAGACTCGGAGTTAACAGGTAACAAGTGCATAGCTCGAAGGGGAGGAACGCGGAAGTGGACACGTGCAGAGAATGCGAAATCACAGATAGATACAGGGATAGGATAACGAGGCTGACAGCTGCAGGTAGAAACTCAAGATAAATGAGTAATTAGTAATATTAGTAGAAAATTCTAAATCCCTAATGTTAGTAAGTTAGTTGTTTAGTATTATGTACATGTTAGTTTGTTAGTACTAATCTAACAGTATGGTTAATATGTTAGCATAATATATAAATATTAATTAAGGAAGAAAACAAGATACGAAATACAGAGAGAGACAGGGAGTGGAATCTCTGGGATCACAAAACAAAGACAGACAGATGAGACTCGGACAACCCATGAACAGAGGGGAATGTAATAATATGAAAAATAAATACGTGAATGAAAATAAAAATACAAAACAGACAGAACTCAGAACATAACATTTGGTTTCTTTGTTTTCCACTCAAACCTATGAGTGCTCTCGCCCTAAGGTTTAGGGTTCTTTTATTTTTCTCCTTCCTTTCTTTTGTTCACTCCACAACAGGAGTTAGATAAGTGTAAACTGCTTATTTCTTTTGTTTTGCTCGGATATCGAGTTCCTCGCTTTTTATTGCGAGGTTATTTGTTTTCTCCTTATTTTCCCCGTCCACTATGGATTATTGTCCGTCTTAGTGGTGTTTGTTAGAACACTTAGATTCCTCATCTGTCGCACCTGGATCTCCAATATTTCCTCTGTACTATTATATATACAGTATATATATAAAAACCATAACATACGTTGCCTAATGAATTTAAATACGTAAATGTTTTTTTTACAAAAGCGCGTGTGTATTTACACAACAGCAACGTATTTCAGCCCTAAGTGCGATAGGCGGTCGCTGTGGAAATGTCGACTGTACGGGATTTTGGCGAAATGTAACAAAATAAACTAGAAAACAGAAAACAGCGTTGCTAAATATCCTCGTAAGTACTTGGTTTCCTATTTCTCACCTCAAATATTTTAAGAAACATATTTTAGTGGACTATGTAGGTGGAATAAGAGAGTTCAACAGGACGCCATGTTGTTCCGTTTTAAAAACGTGGAGCAGAAACTAAAGTAACGTAGTTGGTCAAACTAATCAGGTGCAGGCTGTTTCCGTTGTGGGTGACAACAATTAGCCATATGATATAGAGGTTCCTCCAAAAAGGTACTCTGACATCACGATTGGGGCGGGGCTGTGTGGGGAGCAGAAAGAAAATTTTAACCTTTAGGGGCAGCACAAAGACACTTTTCTACTAGTGTAAGAATTATTGAAGTAACAGAATGCATGAATAAGTTTCATTATAAGTTAGGCATACAAACACGTTTACAGCAAAAAAAAGTGATCTAGGGTGGACTTACCCTTTAAGTGACAGCGTTCGCTTTTTTCACCCTAACCTGTCCCCCAGACCCCTCCTCACCCCCGTTGACTGGATCATTGCTCATAATCATGGACAGGACACTTTGGGAGTACCGTCGCTTCCAAATTCTCCAAATAAATGTTGGCGTTTGCTGGTGTGAACCTCTTTTCCTTCGCCGTACCTTTTATTTGTAAATAAAATTGTTAGTTGAAAATAAAATCATTCCTTGTTAGACTGATTATTAATAACTCCAATACTGCCCCATACCTTCTAAAGCCCTCCCGTACTGCCCTCAAACCTGCCTCTGTTTCAATATTTGTGTACAGGATTTCAAAAATAACAGCACCTCCCTGGGTAAACTCGCCTGCCTAACCTTAGCCACAAAATTGAGATGGGTGCGTGAGGGTTGGACCCGAAATGCACGACTCAGAAACAGTGGTGATGATAACGCCCCATCAGGGCTTTATTTAAAGAATGTCCAATGAGCGTTGTCAAAAAACAAGCAAAGTTCATCCACAAAAATCCAGCCAAAACCAATGTACAGTACAGAGGGAGAAGGCAGTCTCAGAATCGGTACACCATGCAATAGTCCAGTAACCAGAGTAGCTGTCAGCGGGGCAGAAGTACAGGCAGATGGTAGGCAGGCTCAGGGTCGAAGGCAATGCAAGAGTCAAGACCGAAGTCCGCTCCGCGGGGCAAAAATACAAAAAGTTATGGTACAGGTAGGCAGTGGTAACAAAACAGAAGTCAATAGCAATGGTCAAAAACAGGCTTGGATCGTAAATAAAAAGGCAGGCTTGGAAAAACCGCTCAATAGTGCACTGACAAACAGGAGGCAACAATTTAGCAAAAACAAGACATGAACACTGAGCTTAAATGCAGGTGTAGACAGGTGCAGACACTTTGCTTGAGAGCAGCATGCAAATGGAAATCAGGTGTGGAAGGCTGACAAGGTAACAAAATAATTAGTACTCGTTAGTAATAAACCTATCCTGACCTAGCATTAGTAAATTAGTAAATGACATGCATGAGAAATGTAAGGTAAACATGAACACGTGGTTAAAGAGTTAGTATTATCCAATCTTGATCTAACATTAGTAGATTAGTAAATAGACACGGGAGAATGAAACAATTAGGGAAGCGTGAGTGACAGCAAGTGATAGAGAAACAGTATGAATGCAAGGCTGCGGAAAAACATGGAAATGTGTATGCTAAACAATGAACGGGAAACGTAACATGAATCAAATATAAAACTTGACAAGACTAGAAAAATAAATCGTAACAATAATCAAACATGAAACGTGACATGACATAAAAATTAAACGTAACAAGAATAAAACATAAAACGTGGCGTGACTAGACTAAACACAATACGTGACATTTAACAAGAAATCTAACTAAGACAAGAAAATAAAATAAAACGTGACTAGACAACTAGAATTGTGACAAAAATCCATTGTATCCTTAGCATCCGATGCTTAACTGAAATCGAGGCCAAAAAACGTCCACATACTCGCTACGACACTCCGACACTATTGGCCTCCCGGGAGGGATCCAAATAGCACCGTCCAGCTCTCCGGAGCTAAAGCATCCCGTCAGATTTCCCTGATATTTGACTTCTGCCTACGTTCTCACGACCCTGATTTTGTACCTCTACTGTGTCTTCCCGGTTCAGACCTCTGCCTGTCCTGTGACCACTCTTTGCACTCTGTTTTTGTTCCATTGCCCTGTTATTAAACTTTGTTTTTTTGTACTCCCTGCCTGCAACTGGGTCCCTATTCCCACCCATCCTAACACACATGGTCTATAACATATGGCACAAGTGCATTTAGGGGGTGTCAAACTCCACTTTTTCGAGTTGAGCGCAAAGTAAGGCGCAAGGTTAAAATGGGGTTAACTTAGCCTCTTCATGCAATTTGATAGGTTTCGCTACGACACTCCGACACTATTGGCCTCCCGGGAGGGATCCAAATAGCACCGTCCAGCTCTCCGGAGGTTTGTATTTTTGAGAACAAATAAAAAAACCTCGGTCTCGGATCACCCTGCCCTCGTAAATACCTCTCTTGTTTATGTGATAAAAAAACCCTGTATTCGCAAATTTTCCAAAATCCCTCTCACCACCGGTACCATTTACAAATAGATTAGCCCATCCTACCTCTGATAATACTCCGCGTCCCCCAAGTGCCGCGCCGCTTCCTTTATATAACATTCCCTCCCCATAATCACCACCTCCCTTGTCTGCCGGTTTGATAACTGATAAATGTCCCTATTGGCCCTCAGCGCCCTCACCGCTGGCACCTCCTCCCTTGTTCGGCGGGTCCTCATACAAGTTTGTCACCAACCCTCGCCAACTCTCCTGGTCCACCACTACTAAGTCCAAAACCTCCCTCGGTATATCCCTTCTATCCGGCTCCCATTGGGAGGAGCCTTCCCCCCGCCCCCCCTCAAAATAAGCCCGCAATTTAAGCCGCTGTCATCTCCTCCCTGAGATTTATCCTTGCCCCCCAAGTTGTAATAAATGACAAACCCTTGTTTAAAACCTCCAACTTGGACTAAAACCCCCCGCCAGATTCAACACATTCCCTGCCCAATTTAAAGTCTTTCTAACCGGCAAAACCTCCCAGTTTAAACATTCCTCCCAGTTGTCCCACACCCTTCTCCCCATCTCTTTGGACCAATGTATGCCATCCGCATACATTGAGTCATCTAGCTAACCAGCTTCGAGGTATATTGGGCCTGTGCCTCACGGGCGGCCGCCAGAGCCGTAACCAGGCAAGGAAGAGGGTTGGTGGGGATCTTGTGGAATTTAGCCCAATCGGAATCGACGAGGCACTCAACTGCCCCGGAGTCAATAAAAGCATTGCAGTGGAGCTGGCAGTCGTTCTAGCGTAAATAAACCGGCAGGAGGGTCCGAGGGTAAATTAAATCTAGTCCCACTAGGCGACTTGGTTCCCCTAGAAAGACCCCTCTTTTCCCGAAAGCTTGGGACATTGGTCCTTTAAGTGACCCCGCCTCTTGCAGTACCTACACCACAATTCACGGGACTTAGCGTCCCCTGCTTCGCTCATGGGGGACCCATTGCATGGGCTCCTCCTACCCAATAGGAGACAAAGAAGGAATGTGAGACGGTGCTGGCGTGGAGAAAGAAGGGTAACGAGCTGGGCGATGTCTAAAACCCTTATAAGCCCTCTCCTTCTCTCTCTCTCTAAAACGGTTGTCTCAACGAATGGCGGTGGATACCAGGCTACCGAATGTAGCGGGTGGTTCAAGACTCGCGATAGCGTTTTTTATGGGTTCTGACAGAGCATTCAGAAACAGTGCACTAAGAGGCTCATCGGCCCATCGTGTCACCCCCGCAAGAGCAAGAAAAGTGATAGCAAAGGCAGCCACGGTGTCGGTGCCCTGGCGAAGACAGGTCAAACGCAGGCCGGCCTCCTTGCCAGGAACGTCCTGATCGAAAACCGACACCATCTCCACCATAAGCCTCTCTGTGTTGTTCATAATGGGCGAATTAGCCCTGATGAGTGGGTCAGCCCATGCAAGAGCATTCCCGGTTAGGAAAGAGAGAATGAAGGCTACCCGGGATTCTTGCGAATAGAAACATGAGGGCTGTAATAGAAAAATTAGGCACTGCGTTAAAAACCCCTGACACTTTCCCAACTCCCCGCTATACCGCAGCGGGAGCTGAAGCTTAGTTTCCCTAGCGTCAGGTGGAGGTGGGGGAGGAGTGGGATGTGTAGGTGCTTGTGCTACAGGATGTGGGTCTGCCATGAGAGAGAGAGTTCGGAGATTCTCCAACAGATCTCACAGAGCGACCGTCTGAAGGCGCAGCTGCTCGTGCAGCGCCTGCTGAGAGACCTGAAGGGCATGAATACTCTCTCCCTGGGCCGCAAGGGCTGCCTCCTGAGTGGCTAGAACTACTTGAAGATTGGGATCTATTGCTGGTACCCCCCCTGTGGCTTCCATGTTCTGTTGGGGATCTCTATGCCCAGAGACACAGAGGAAATATTGGAGGTCCAGGTGTGACAGACAAAGAATCTAAAAGTGTTCTAGACAAACACCACTGAGACGGACAATAATTCGTAGTGGACAGGAAAAATAAGGAGAACAGAAAAAAACCTTGTGATACAACTATGCAAGGAGCTCGATATCCGAGCAAACCAAAGAAATAAGCGAAACACTTATCTAACTACAGTTGTGGAGTGAACAAAAGATAGGAAGGAGAAAAATAAAAGAACCCTAATCATTAGGGCGAGAGCACTCGTAGGTCTGAGTGAGAAACAAAACCCATAAACCTCTGCTCTGAATAAAGAGAGAAAAAAAAGCGCACTTTACTAAATTGTAACTGCTAACAAGTCCCGCGTTGAGAAGCAAAACGGTCGATAGCAGCACAACTTCCTATACCTTTACCGGCTAGAATGTTACCAGAAAATAACATAGAAGCGGGGTATAAATAGTGAGCAGAAATGCAGGACAGGTGAACTCACTAATTACCGAGGCGAAAGCAAAACCCGTAGCGGAACACAGAAAAATCTGATAGATTACAGGTAAAAGAAAAAAGGAATACAAAACTCGGAGATAAGGGAATTATTCCACACTGGAAATCCATGATATTTCCAGTGTGGAATAAAACAAATAATCAAAATTACGCATAAAGAAATAAGTTTATGCATGGTGTAGGAGACCAATGTGCATCAAGTAATCCCGCTCTACTGTTACAACTTGTAAACAAAGCTGTCAGCACACAGCCTCCAGCAACGAGCTGTGATTCGATACATTTCTTTTTTTCTGCTGCACTATAGAGGCCTACAACCTACATTCATACATTTCCTGGGAGGTCCTTAATTTTCTGGGAGGTCTTTCAGGTGGTGACTTTTTTTCAAAGCCAAAATATAAGGCCTAGTTTGGAGCTGGCGGTGACCTCACACTTAATTAATCCTGATTCAATCAGTCAGTATGCAACGACAGAGAGAGAGGCGCACCGGAACAGAGGGCAGCGGTTTCGCACAGTGACGGATGGCTCTACCCCACCTTCATCGGGGGACCTCATTGGACCATAGCCGGGAGCCTGATTGATATTGCTGGGGCGGGTGTGCTCAGGCCCATCTCCTGTGACAGCCCCATCGCGTTTGGAGCAGGGGTGGGCGGAGGGGCGGGGGATTCATCAAACAGAAATCGTTAAGTGGAGCAGATGGGCTGCTTGCCGGAGCTGCAGTGCGCCCTGAGCTGCAGCGGGTCCAGCGAGAGGAAATGTCACAAAGCAAGTGCTAGTTGGCCAGCTGGCAAAAGAGGAACCCCGTCATTCACACAGCCTTTTATTTTTATTTGCCTGCCTTTGATATCACAAGCAGGCTTGTTGTATATTTAACTTCAATCAAATGAAGGCCAAGAGAATAGTTGACAATTTGTATATTGGATTTTTTAACTGATCTTTTTTTCATTTCATGTAGATATATGTAGATATAATTGCTGGTATAAACCTCATGAAGATTTTCAATGTTACTAAAACATACAGTCATATAAAATAATCATTTTGTCTGAAATTTGGTGAATCACAATCGGAATTTCCCCAAAATCTCATAGACAGTATAGTCAATGACTTTGCAATAAACTATGGAAGCTTTAGGTATGGCTTTATGCATTTTCTATAAAGATAAAGTTTAGAAGAAATTGTATTACCATACCAAATGGGTTGATTGACAGAGGACAAGTACCACACATGCACATGGTTTGTTTTTTAACTTCAAAGGTAAAGCTCAAGCCAACCAGAGGTGGATGGGTTCCCCCCTTGAGTCTGATTCCTCCCAATGTTTCTTCCTAGTTACACCAGGGAGTTTCTCCTTGCCACTGTTGCCTTTGGCTTGCTCTGGGGGTTTAGGTTGGGTTTTTCTGTGAAGCGCATTGTGACAACTAGTTGTGAAATGCGCTATATAAATAAATATTGATTTGATTTGATTTAAAGATACATAGCTTGAGTGCCGATGTACATATTCTTTTCATATTAAAGAAAATGTATTTATCATAACAGTGCATAATGTAACATTTTGCAGAGTTTCAGCCACCCTGATCTCCTTTTATTAACACATTTATTAATGTTGACTATCCATTAATAATACATTTATATAGTTATCAATAATTTATTCGCCATTCATAGCTATACAGTAATCTAAAGCGTTACCGAGTTACAATATGTTAATCTGTAATATGTATTTATATTATGTAATATCTGCTTCAAAAAGTTGTGTGGAATCAGGACCCAGATTTCATACAACAAAAATACATGTTTTCCTCTATATTGTGAGAGAAATGGAAACTTATGTTATATTATTAATTTCATATACAGCATGGAGTTCATTAGTTGCTGACATGAATGACAAATCTTTTGCAAAACTAACACACGCCAGGATGAGTAAGCGCAAAGACAAGGGGCAGCAGTGATGTTTTAAATTTCTGAATGTGACCATTTCTAAAAACATTCTTTTTCTGCTAGCTTTCCAAAAGCCTGAATTAATTGACTCAAAGCTTATTGCAGAATAGAGAACAGACTGTGAATCTTTGCAATGGACACATGGATCACACAGAAAAAAAAATCAGTATACAACGTACCCTATTTGTAAGTCGCTCTGGATAAGTGTGTCAGCTAAAATACTTAAAATGTAAATGTGTCATGGTTTTTCAGCTCGCCGGCCCTATTCTGTGAGCATTTTCTTTCGGTGCCGCGGGACGGCGCTCCTGCCGTGTTTTTCCACCTACCTGGTACTCATTCATTTCACCTGTTCTGGCTTCCACTGGTTATTTATGTGCAATGATTTCAGGGTTTGTTGCTTTTGTATCATTTCTGCTACAGCACAAAGCCTGTAAAGGTGTAGGACTCGGGAGATATACGCAAAGCAGGAACTCTCGTTAGAATCAAGTTAGGGTTTTGATCTTAGGATCTTTTGTTTCGTTTTTTTTTACTCTTTTCTTCTTTCGTTGTCCTTCCTCTCTGAGGAATTCCTTTGTTTACCCCTCTGTGGGTTGCCTCTTTATTTAAAGCTCTTTCATAGTTTAGAGGTAACTTATTTTATTACTGCTCGAGTCTGCGAGCTTTTCACCCACTTTTCTGGGTTGCTATTCTTTCGCTTCGTTTCCATTTGCCTCTTTATTTTAAGCTCTTTCGTAGTATATAGAGCATGAGGTAAATTTTTTCCTTTTTTCACTACTGCTCGAGTCTGCGAGCTTTTCGCTCACTTTTTCTGGGTCATTTTTGGTTTGGCATATATTCGTCGGGAAGTTTTGTCTTCCTTTTTTAGTTCTCCTTTCCCCCTATTAGTGGTTTTTCACATTAGTAGACAACTTTAGGAAACCCCTGTCGGTCTCGTTTGGTCCTCCGCACCCCAATGTTTTCATTGTTTATGCATTCATGATCTTTACGTTACGGCTTGGCGGGGCATGCCCCATATCTATACAGCACTGAGAGTTTGGCACTTTTCAGGGTTTCCTACAGAAGTAACCACAATAACCATGGACTCTCAGCCCTTAAAAACATGAAGTTCTGTACTTTCTGACCTCAAGTAGCCTAACGTTAGTCTACTTGCTACCAACAAAAGGTTCACCACAGGTTAATATTTGCGGAGTACAGGAACATACTGTATATCCCATTTCTCAGGCACAGACAATACAGTTCTAACGCAAAATATCACCTGGTTATCGCATTGTTGCATTAATGTAAAATAATTCTATAAATAACTGTGCCATTGGCTACATGTTTTAATGTCACACAAATGCCGACAAAAATATTTGTCTGTGTGGAGCCTTATGTTGTGCTCTTGTGGTCATGTCTGACTCACTGTGGAAACCGAAGCTTCAACGCTCGTCTCGGCCAAGATTACTTTATTATGTCTTCATTCATTTCTTCACTTCAGCTCTGTTCAGTTTATCCTTTTTCGCATATAACACAATGTGACCATAAAATTAACTACCACGAAAATTAAGAATTAATGATAATATAACCTACAAACCCTAACGGGTTCAGGTTTATATACCATCAATTCAGCAAAAACATGTTTCATGGTTAAGTCACTTTAAAAAAAAAAAGACAATACCCTCCTAACATAGACAATGTCTATTGCAAACACTATATAATAATAATATAACATAAAACATAATGATTATCTGTGGTAGGCTACCTTCTTTGACAGTAGTAGGATTGTCTTCTTTTCTCATGCAAAGATTACTGGGAAATAGCTTTGCAAGAGAAATTTGAACATCAGTCAGCTGGTCAGGAAAACTAACCTACTAAAGAGTGTAAAGGAAACGACTACTGTGAAGCGATTCAAAATGCCTTATTATACGTCCATTGTCTGTCAGAAAACGAAACCACACCTGCATGGTACGGTTGGTACCACGAAGACCAAATGATTTACCGCAGGTAACACGGCCGGAAAAAAAAAATACACTGAAGCTGCGGTAGACATAGGCAGGACAGTGCCGAAAATCATGTAGCCTATGTGCAACTACGTTATGACCTTTTGTTTACTGTGCCTGGCTCTGATGCAGGAGTTTCCTGGTTACAGCTTCGGTAAAGATTTATTTATTTATTTTTCTTCACATTACTTTTACTAGGCTGTTGCAGCTATGCAAAAATATAATTTTGTTAGCTACAAAATAGTGCTTTGTAGTCTATGTGTGAGTTACTAGGCGAGGTCTATCGTGTAGGCGTACCGTCATGCAGTTAAAATTACTGCAAACACTTTAATTTAGTTGTAGTTCATGGTAGGCTAAAGCACAGAATTGACGCCTATGTCTTTCTTTGAGCCACAATGAATGCATGTGTCTGCATGTGTTCTGTATGCATGTCTCTCTTGATGTCATTATCTTCATGCATTATCATCATTAGTTAGCTACCAACCACATTACATTACATTAGTACACAAACATAAGTGATCTCTCACTAAAAAATATGTTTTCAACATAAAAAAAAATGTTAACAAAGCACTGTCTGTAAGTCCTGAATTCCAACTTGCAAAAACTAGGCCTGCCTTAAAAGTATTGATATCAAAATGCAACTTGGCCCTGTGTTTTTTAATCTTACCATCTGAAGAGAATGTGGTCAATGAAACTGTATGCCACATCAAACTGTAAAAGAAGAATCATTTATAGTGTAAATAATCTGAGATTCACATGTGTTGCACTTATTAAAAAGAAAAATTACTACACTATAGGGTATGTTTGAACAATTGTCTGCATCCAGTGCTTTGGGTCTATGAAAAGCACAGCATGAATAAAATTTATTATTATTATTATTATGTATTTATTGATGTATTTATTTATTTTGAATATTATTTTGAGATTTGAATATATAGAAACCTGTGTGGTCATACAGAGCCTAGACATTCTTGTGTTCACAAAATTCTGTTTGCAAATAACATAACTATTATTATGTTAACAAATTAGTACTATTACTTATTTGGCATAATCTGACCCACAAACATACAGTAGGCTACATTAACGTGAATATGTATGGATAGGTTTGTAAAAATGCTATATGTAGGCTATTTTCTTAACTCACATAAACAAAATTATACAAAAAAGCATATTGCTAAAAATCTAAATACAAAAATAATGATCAACTTATTTGCTGACATGGCAACGAGACACAAAGTTATTGTTTATTGTTCAGCCACAATTCTATGGCCCAGACTTTGCTAGTTTGACTATGCCAATAGTCCCTGGGAATACAAAATGGTGAGACGTAACTGGACAAGCTATGCTATGTTTCATATATTGTGTAATACATAATTTTGAAAGCCAACGTAAACAGTAAGTTGTTTTTGTTTGGTGAAATGATGTATCTCAAAGATTTGCCATATTTCTGGCAACTGTCATAATGCAATTTACAAGTAGATAACACAGAAAACAACATTCACCAATGTGCTTAATTTATGTGCCATAAGCTTGCATTCAGCTGCATTAGCTTTATATCAGTACACATATGGAGAATATAGAGAAAAGGTTTAGCTCTGCCTTATACAATTTTGATGAAGTCAGCCTGCTTTGAATAATTGGTCTGGACCTATGCTCCTAGCTAATGAAGCATAATAAGAATATCTGAATTTCATATGCATTTCTGACAAAGCCATCAGGGATGTATGGAGCCCTGAACTCTTCAGCGGTAAACTGCGTGTCTCTTGGCAGACCATTAGAGGGGACCCCTGAGCACTACACGCAGCTTGGAAAAGCCAATCTGGATGAGAATATTCATAATTCCATATCCCAGTCAGTATACCATTAAGCATTGTGCTACAACATCTTCATATTGGTATTAGATAAACTGCCTTGTTTCCAGTGGAGCTTTTCACATGCGACACAACAGCATGTCAATGAAAAGGCAACCTGGGATATAGGAGGGTGATTACTCCAGTTCAATGTTTTGCTGTTCTGGCGAGAAAACGATGACACAGCTATTGCAGGTGCTTTTAACAAAATTATATTACATATTAATTATAGCCTATTTTTAAAAATAACAGCACTTTTGGGAATTGCCGGTGTTAAACCCTAATGTTAAAGATTATTATTGCGTATATCAAAACGCTTCATAATGGTTAGTCCGAATAGTATTGATCAATATAGCCTATTCCTTGCTCGCACTATACATGCACGAGCATGTCTGTTTCGCCATCATATAAGCAATCCGCCAAGGTGGAAAAGCAGGCTTTTAAAGGGAATGGGATATGACATTTTGATTGGTTTATTGCATGTTACACCCAAGACACACCTATAATTAATGAAGAGACTAAGTTCAGCCCATTTGCATGTTGCGCCGTGCTTAGCGCTCAAAGACCTTGCCGTCTAACTAGCAAAAGTGGACTTGGACACACCCTAAATGCACTTTACGCCAAGCGTCTAGACCAAGCGCTAAGATCGCCAAGATAGAGCCCCTAGTCTTAAAGCGGTACAGTCCTAAAGCGATACAGTCCTAGAGAACACATTTTTCATAGCCAGCCTTCTAGGCTAGCAACCAACTAGCTTGTTATAGCAAGCAATCTTCTATTTCAAGAGGCTAAGAATGCAAATACCACAGGGAATTGAATGCTGCATTAGTCTACTAGTTATCAATGAATGTCTGTGTTTTAAATTTGTATCTGCGGATCACTTATGGCTTTATTGTATGAAATGTATTACTATTCACGCAGGACTACGCAGATTACATCGCAACTCTGCCAATTTGTGTTGCATCTAGAATTTCCCCAACTTGATCATCCAACAGAATAAGGTGTTCATGTGGACCTTTCTGGTGGAAAACTTGTGTAGACCAGATGGATAGTGGGGTTTCTTGTGTCTGGTGCTGGGTTTAGCTGGCTCTCTGGTGGAGCTGTGTGCTTAACACCGAAGTTAACCATTTCTTCACTGTAACTCTAACAAAATAAATAAATAAATAAACAAACATGGTCGATCGTACATAAGGATTTGCCAGGACATGATAATCTAGTAAAAATTACTTTTGTTTTGAAATATAAAGTATTACTCATATACAGTGCCCTCCACTATTATTGGCACCCCAGGTAAAGATGAGCAAAAAGGGTTATAAAACATTTGCTTAATTTCACACTGAAAAAATTAGAAAAATCCAACCTTTAATTGAAGTAAATGTATTATGAGGAAAAAAAAATCCCTCATCAAGAAATAATTATTTTTAACAAAACCACGTGTGCCACAATTATTGGAACCTCTGCATTTATATATAGAATAAAGTAATCAAAAAAATATTTGGTCACTTCCTGATGTCTGTGACCAAACAACATCAAAAGACTCTTGATATCTTATTTTCTGGTACTCTTACAAGCGATACTAGAACCTCTCTGTATTTGAATGAATCTCTATGGGAATTGGGACTAGATTTACCTGTAAATTACACTGGAGCAGTATGGAAAACATGGTTGGCTAAATGGCTTTAAGTCATCAAGGGTCTGATGTATCAAACAAGCCTTAAACCAGTGGTGTCAAACTCATTTTCACCCCGGGCCACATGAGCATTATGGTTGCCCTCAAAGGGCCGGTTGTAACTGTAAGACTATAAATATAACCATACTTGGGATTTTCGCGGACCTCGATTGTAATTGTTGACGGGGGGGGGGGGGCGGTGCAATCAAGAATTTTCGCGGACCTCGATTGTAATTGTTGACGGGGGCGGGGGGGTACAATCGTCTTTATTTTTGTTGACGGGGGGTGCAATCGCCTTTTTAAATTTTTTTTATACAAACTTCATTTAACGTTTTCTTTAACGTATGTACCGCGGGTGTGCGTCCGCGTCTGCGTTTGTCTGTTATATCGTAAAAGTAAATCCCCGTTAACCAGCCACGTAGATACACGCGTCAGATACTTACGTTCTCGCGGGCCGCATAAAATGACGTGGCGGGCCGGATTCCACGTCAGATAATTAGGTTCTCGCGGGCCACAAAAAATGACGTGGCGGGCTGGATTTGGCCCGCGGGCCGGGAGTTTGACACCTATGCCTTAAACCATCACTCTGCTGCCAGAAATACAGTAGATATGGATGGATAACTGGAAGGGTTTCTTCACCTGACTTATTTTTCCATAGGAAAATAGGAAAATTTGTCAGGAGAAACAACCCTTAACCTCTTGGCGCAAATGGCATATTTGGTCAATCTTGGGGGTACTCTGTTTAAGGCTTTATAACTCCAGGTGTGAGCATCACATAAACTTGGTAAATGGCTTAAATGAAACAAAACCGGTGTACCATTTTTTGTACAAACTTAGATTTGTTTATTTTCATAATTTAAGTCAAAATAAAGTGCCGGAAATGCAAGCAAAACTTTGCTAAAAATGCAACAAATTCTATATTTCTTCAAAATACTGAGAGCTACATAAGTGAAACAGGTAAAACTACACATTTCCTGGATCATAAACTCCTTGTCCACAAGCATTCAATAATCGCAGGGTGATATACAGAACTACTAAAGATCTATGACACAAAATGTAAGCAGTGTAGCCTGATGTACCCAGGGTCTCCAAACCTATCCAAATTGGCTAAAATGTGAATAGCTGTAAATCTTAAACTAATCATACATTTCAGTGCAAATCAACCGTTTTGACTCATTTAACTCACCTTTTTATCATTTTCATGTGGGAATTATTTTGGATCAGTACAGGGGGGTGGATATCTAGGTGTCCAATAACCTACCCAAAACCTCTCCGAGAAATTATTAAAAAGCCTTTTGTCCTTTATAAAGCATATACATTTTACCTTACGATCACTTAATGGATGAAAACATTGATATTGCACAGTTTCAGTTCAGTGTTTTATGCCTAGTGTGCCATTTTTTCACCATTATCCTTCATATACTGCTTCATCCTGTGCGGTGCCTTGGCAATGCTGTAAGGATCTGGTCCTGCAGTGGCTTCACTCTGAACAGTAGAGGGCACTGCTGGAGTGGCAGAGGTGGAGGGTCAAGCATGTTATAGGAACAAATTACATAATGCAGAAGCATTATAACACTGTGGTACACACAGCTAAATATGAAATCA
This sequence comes from Ilyophis sp. 1 JC-2022, assembly GCA_022702515.1. Lineage (NCBI taxonomy): Eukaryota > Metazoa > Chordata > Actinopteri > Anguilliformes > Synaphobranchidae > Ilyophis > Ilyophis sp. 1 JC-2022. The sequence continues at coordinate 34,546,205 of CM040400.1, forward strand.
TTCACTCTTGTACTTTAGTAAACACTTTCTTCTGTATGCTTCATTATGTTATCTTTTGTTGCGTGCTCTAGGATGGCATTACTCTGTAGTGTGTTTCACAACTGTTGCTTTTTTATTTTTTTTATTTTACATTCATCTTGCACACATCTGGACACAGTAAATTTGAATACATATTTTCCATTCCCTAAGTGAAAAGCATACCCCATAGAGTACATTATGCACAAAAAAATTACAATACAATAAAATAATATCGGGAACACTGGCAATGTTCTAGCTTCACGGCAAATCGAGCCATCAAATATAACGCACGACCGAGCAACCAAACAGAACAGCGCTAAAATACTCAATTTCATTGTGAGTGGTATGAATTCAAACAAAGTAGGCCACCACGAGCCACTACGCTAACAGATATTATCAATACAAATATGTTCAGCATTATTAGCAGGCTAACAGTGCTCTATTACGACCGATGCAAATAAAAAAATAACGATTATATATCTAGGTAATGACGCAGTGGAAAAACGAATGTATATAATCACAATCTTACAAGCTGTAATACTTACATGTCGAGGAGGATATCTTCCCCATATCGATAGGCATCCTCTTCTACAGTCTACGCTACAGGGATTAGATGAATCTCCGTCGCTTTCCTCTTCTGACCCACTTCCAAAAGCGATTTGGTCAAATGCGTGAAGTTTATCTTCAGCCATACTGTTAAACCCGTACAAAAGCGCAGGCAAACAATGTTTACGCGCACTTATATCGCGTAGTGCGTCTTGCGTCACGACATGCGTAAAATTGTAGTGATTGAACAAGATTGCAGTTACGCTCGCCCTTAAAATAGTTAACCCAAGCTTTCAATTACACATGTAAATAACTTTTGGGAAGCTTGTCGTGCCTTCTATTGGATAAAACCATTGTCGATCAAACCAGAATAAAATTGAACGAGTCACAGCACTGCAATCAGAAAGAGAGGGTTACGCAGTTTGTCTAATAGTGTTCCAATGCGCTGTGTATTTTTCAAACGGATTGTCCAAGACAATAAATGACCACGGAATCTTGAAAGGGACATATCTACGCTTAAATCCACGGTAGTATTGCACATGAATTCCATATTTAATAGCAGATATTGATAGTAGAATGGCATTGTATGATTTCACTTGTTTATGTCGGTATTGATAGCAGCGATTTGCACCGCTGTATTTGCATACGCTCGTGCTATTGGTGGGTTTATCTGGTTGCTGGACGGAATTCTGATATTATATGATGAATACATATATTTATGAACTCCCAACATAGACGCTATTGCCCACTATGTCACGCATGGGTAGGTATAGGCTGGTGGGGAGTGCTTGTTAAATGGACTTGCTACGGAAAGATAGTGACACTTAGAAACTACGCATTGGCCAGAAATCGTCGCGAATCGTCTACCAATAAAGTTAAAATACCGCGTTTGGGTTTTCCACTAATAGTTTGGCTGCAGGAGCAACACGTGTCTCAGTTGCGTAAAACGGTCTCGCATGCGCGACTATCTGAACTAAGGGGTTAAAGTGATCCATCCATATCTACTGCATATCTGGCAGCAGAGTGATGGTTTGAGGCTTATTTGATACCTCAGACCCATGATGACTTACAGCTATTTTACCAACCATGGTAAATACTGTTCCAGCATAATTTACAGCTAAATCTAGTCCCACCCCCAGATTACAAAGTAGGGATGGACGTTTTATGTTTTTCCCCCAAATTGATTGATTGCATGATGTAGGCTAGCTGCTCCATCACTGACTCGTTGAGGGAAATCTATTTTTAGAACGCTTCTTAAAAAGCCTGGCAGCATGCAACAACAATGCACAGATATATACCCCTTAACAGTCCCGGTGCTATTTGATATTAAGAATTCATTCTCAACTCACAAACATGTTGTAACAAATAAACAATAATATAATTACATGAAAACATTACTCATAGATGACAGCTGCATTATCTTACACAAGGCAATGGCAAATTAGTGCTTTGTGATAAAAACAAAGTATGGTAAACTACATTTTAGTTTTTACGCTGACCTGGGCAGACAAAATTGAACACAAGGCCTACTCCAGTAAAATAATAAATAAAATAACCTTAATCAAAAGACAATAGGCATTACAAAGTAACATGTAGATAGCTTGTAGGGTTGTAGAATCTGGAAACAGCAACTGAAATCATGTCGGGTTCTCCAAATTGTAAAACTTGGAAACAGCCACTGAAATCACGTCGGGGTCACCAAATGTAGAATCCGCAATTACTAGACCAATGAGGGAATAGCTCGGAGCGAAGGTTTAAGCGTGATGTATTCCACTATTGCTGTGGGAAAAGGTAAAAGTTATTTAGAAATATTATTATTTTATTTACTCGTTTATCTGACTCTATTTATAATTATAATTTAGAATTTTGGTTAAACATGCGTGGAGCTCGGAGTGGTTACACTCAACTCGCCCTTAGGTACCACCATTACTTCAATATATGTTTGCCGGAATCAACATTATTGCTGAAGCTCAGTTCGGTGGCGAACGCAGAGGTTGGGGGTCTAGCCAACACAATACATGTATTCATTTATCATAGATAGTTGCGAGCCCAGGTCTGAGTGCATTTAAAGGGCTCCTTAAGGCGAATTTGACAAGAACCGGCGTAAAACGCCCATGGGTTCTCTTCACATCAAATCACCAGAACCATACACTACCCAACCCTGTTTGTGGGCAGAAACTTGACTGCCTACCCAACTTGAGAACGCCACCTCTGTACCAGGCCGCTGATCAGTCGGTCCTTGGTCAGAATTGTCCCCCTGAGTCTTCAGTCGTAATTTAGGCTGAAAAGGGTATAAGATGGATGAGAGCCACGCACGTTAAATATAAAAAGAATTGGATAACAGGCAGGGAGGTCATTAGCTTAGAATTAGCCCTGAGTGAGATGCAGGAGTTCTGACTCTGAGACTCAAGCATACACACCACAGTGCTTGGAACGCTGCAGCTCAGATCATGCAGGCAATTGAAGCTGGAAAAAGGGATTAAAAGAATGATGCAGTTGATGTGAAAACATGGTAATTTATTAATGACAAATAATCACTGGTTAAAACTGTGAGAGCAAACACGAACACATTCAATGCCTATAGCTAAACACAGGATAACATGCTGCTAAGACACATAAACATGAACAAGTTCACTAACAAAGTATATCACCAAGTGATTCCGTACAGTGTGACTATGGTACCAGGAGAACTGTTAAGCAGATTCTCCTCGAATATACCTTTGGGCTTTCCTTAAATGCAGGCTTTGCACACTCCACAAGTCCCTTTGTTTGTCCAAATAAGGTTTGGCAGGAAGAGAAGTTTCACCACCCAGGGACCCCCCTCCAGGGAGAGAAACAGCTACCCCTCCCAATCTAGTGACAGTAATAAGACTCTTTGAACGACGGCGCGTGATCTTATGATCTTCTCTATCATATCTAGATATCAGGTGAGGTCCCGGTGATGGCCACTCTAGGTTCCAGATATTTATATGGACAAGCGCATCCCTGATAACCTATACAATCCTCCTTTCACATTCTTTATTTCTCCCTTCTATACTTTCACATACCACACACTTCAATTAGTATTATCCAGGTTCACCACATTTATCATATTATCCACAATTACTTTATACTTCCACAATTACCAATTTACATGCACATACATATGATTCAATATACATATACAGCTTTGTTTAATATCTTCACCATTCAGTCCAGAACCTAGGCCGTAAAAGACCTGTGAGCAAGCCTGAGTTCCCGGCATCATTAGGGATGCCGTTTCCTTCTGAAGTCCAGTTGTAGGCTCAACCCCAGCTGTAGTTTACGAGGCCGTGAGAGGTCAGAGGAAAAGGTTCTCAGACCACCAGGTAAATTGTTTTATTGCACCCTCAAGGAAGTCACCACCAGCTCCAAGGGTTTATGACTGATTTCCAGCCTTACAGGGTTCCCACTCTTTTTGAGAAATAATTTTCCAGGACATTTCCAGGAGTTTTTCTTGACAATCAAGGACCACAGTAGGCCTAGTATGACACATTTAACCCCAGTTTTATTCCTCCTTTTTTAATGATGCAGAGTTCATGATGAAGTGTCTCACGTTCATTACAGGTGACTGCTACACACATCACTGCCTCCTCTTGTTGTTAGATGTGACCAGCACTGGTATGTTTTTGTTTTGTTTTTTTACTTAAAAGCTACATAAACATATTTAAAAGGAAAAACACTTTTCTGACAGAAAGTGTCGCAAACCACGTGCCACAGCCGACAAGTGGTGTAAATTCATCACTCATTCAGCTCAGAGAGAATACCGTAATTCCTCGTAAATTACATACGTAATTTAATAGGGAAGTAGCACTGTGCTGTACATTGCCGTAAAACTTTATGTACTTTTTAGCTGCACAAAATCTACGTTTTGTAGTCATTATGGTTAGGATTTTACAGCACTTTACAAATAAGAGGAGAATAAGCATGAGCTTGTCAAATTCCATGGCAGGCTAAAATAATAGTGGAGCGGCTAAGTGCTTATTTTCGTCAGAATCTTTCAGTTGATGATACAAGCGTGAAAATTGGCATGAGCAGTCTCCATGGGTCACTTGACAAGAAAATTGGCCGAGCCATTTGAAATTTCAAGATGGTGGCCATTTTTCAAGATGGCTGACACCTTAGTGGAGCAGTTAAGTGATATAATGGTTTATTTGGTGGTAGAAGCATGAAAATTGGCATGAGCAGTCTCTGTGGGTCAATTGACAAGAAGCCACCCACCGCCACTTGAAATTTCAAGATGGCAGCCATTTTCCAAGATGGCCGCCACCTTAATGGAGCAGTTAGGCCTAAGTAATCATTTAGTTGGTGATACAAGCATGAAAATTGCCATGAGACTCAAAGGGTCACTTCACAAGAAAATTCTCCCAGACATTTGAAATTTGAAGATAGAGGTTAGACAAGATAGACATTTTTCAAGATGGCTGCCGTCCGCCATGTGGATCTTTAAATGATAAACTTTCTCATAGAAATGTATTGGGTTCCTCAAAAGGCTCTGTCAAGAGAGGTTGTTTGACTGTGTTTTGTCTGACTCCTCGCCCACGACCTGTCCAGTTTGGTAAAACCTGCCAGGAGTTGCCTCCCACCGGCATAGCTCTCAGGGTTCACTGAGGTACACAAGCTCCCTTACCACGACAAGGTAACAGTCACAAGGGAGTTTTTAATTTTTTTAATTTTTTTATTTTAAACTAACAGCCATTAAATTAGTCAAATAAATACTAAGGGGTGAGGAAACAAAAAATAAAAGATTAATAAATTAGCACAGTTGTGGTGCTGAACGGACAGTGCTCCAAAATAATAATTGAGCAATGGCTAATACTGAATGGCAATAAGGACAGATCCAGAGGCAACAGCAGCTCTGGCTGACACAGCCACGGAACCATGACAAACAGAAAGTATCTCAAACAATACTAAGGAACTAAACTGAAAATGTGCTTCACTGTTAAATATAGGCAGTGGAAGCAATGTTACAAAGTAACAACTGAAAATTTCACAGTAATAGGCTGGTGACAAAATAAAACATGATGCGCCGATGTGGCGAGGGGAAGCCGAGCCATAGGCCTACACCTGAAAACACAGAGGACAACGGGGAATAACTGGCAAAAGAAACATGCAAATAGGTTCTAGCAGGGGCAACTACATAGGCATGTGCAACTGAGTCCATATTTGAAGCACTTACACCTTCCAGTACATGCCTTGGTGCACCCACATTTGGTCAACTCCCAACAACTCTCTGCAATAGGTGGAAGTGGAGTCCAGAAGACTTTCCACTCCTCGTCCTGTTTGATCCATCCCCAGTCGGATGGGCTCGGCATTTGTGGTTGTCGCTTCAGTGCCTGTCCCCACACGTATCCAGCCTCATAAGAAGCACGTTTGGCATGCTCTTTGAGTGCTGCTTGAGTTGGTGGGATCAAGTCATATTGTCTTTGCTTTCTGGCAAAGAGATCAAGCCTGGCCTCGTTCACAGTTGTGACATCGCTGGACCTGTCATACATTAGCACAACAAATCTCTCCAAAGCTTGCAGGTCACTATCCTCCACTGCAGAGGGACATTCGCTGAGTGTTGCAAATGTGTTTGAGACCTCATCACACACGTCCCATGTTTTCCAGGCAGACTTCTTTGATTTGCCATGGAAGGATGACACAATGTCACAACCACTGAAGGCATGGAAGAAGAGGATACCACGTGTTTTCTCTGGTCCTATGGCTGAAACCACCTCATGTATTGGGATCCATCTTGTCTTCTCTCCTTTGCCAAAAGTCACCCACATTTTCTCAAGGCCAAGTTGCATCATAGAGGGCATAACAGAAGTGGCTATGATTACAATGTCTGTGTCATTGGCATCGATCGTCAGGGATTTGTGTCCTTGTTTCACTGCATGCTGGGCATGAAGGAAAATACGCGTGTCTGCCTCTTCATGACTACACGGGGCTACTGCATCCAGGTTAGCAGCTTGGTTGCTAACAGCATCTTCCCCCTTCGTCACAATGACTATATTGGCTGTTTTCATTTCCGTAACTTTATCAGCAATGAAATGGAACAATTCCTGCTTGTTGTTTTCATCCCGTAGGAAGCTTTGCCAGTTTGACGGAGTTTTGCCTGTGCCTGTTACTCTCCTCCTGATTGCTTTTCCCCGTTTTGACCTTGCTTCAGACTTCAGACTGGACTTCCAGTAAACATCGAAAACAATGTCCGTCCGCTTGTATGTATGGCTGTATGTCTCTATTCTTGGAAGTATGTCATTTATTGCATATTCATCAAACGTCTTGCTTGAACGTGGTGGCAGTGTATTCACCATAGCTGATCCATCCACTATGAGAACGTCTGATTCTGGCTTTTTTTCGGGCAATGTCACTTTCGCTTGTAGTATATCAGCCAGGTGTGATTTGGTACACGTGCGGAGTTTCCCTCCATCGCTGAGAGAGGCGGGAGCTGATTGGTTCTCATGCATAAAGAACTCTTGTAAGTCACACTGCCTGTTCTGGCAAGAGATGAATAGTCGGGAGAAAAGTTGGTAGTCATCCTTAAGTTCCTTCATCTTGGAGTTTGTTCCACTGACAACTGGCTTGTGCTTGAAGAAAGTTACCATATTCTTCTTGATAGGCTTGTAGAAAGAGCATGGACTGTCGAGGCTCTGTAGATCTGTCATGAAAGACTTGAACTGTTCTTTGCCTTGTTGGTGATGTACTGCTATCAGCTCAGCTGAACTGGCATCAACAATGTCCTTCGTGTCCAACACAAGCAGATCATCTGATTCTTCCATGAAAGGGTTACCCATTTCCCGCATCACTGATGTGAGTCGTTTCACTTTCTCAAAAAATGCTTTTTGAGCAGCCTCTGTTTGTTCATGGTGATGATTACCTTTCTTCACATCTTTAGCTCCTGACACAGCTTCATAGTTCGCAACTAGACGGCTCACCTCTGGACCTGCTAACATCCATCTTCGCAGTGCTGATGGGTTCTCTGTCAGCCCGACTGCTCCCCCATCACCTTTGATCACAGCATTGAGCCATTCATGAGCCTGATCAATTGCCACTGCAGAGAAAGCCCTGTCTGACTTATGTACTACAAAGTTCCCCTTGTGGAACTCTGCAGCCACTTCTGGATGTTGCTCCTCAATGCACATCATGTCTCTAAGGTGTATTGGAAGCCATCGAGCATAATTCACATTGTTGTTGGCAAAAAAGTATGGGACAAGTTCAAACAGTGACTCACGGTACAGTCTGAAGTTACCTTCTCGAAATGATCGGATCAAAATGAGAATGGTCAGCTCCATCCTATAAATGAGAAACCAGAACTTGAACTGTGGACTCTTCTGCTCCGTGCACCACACTTCAAAAGTGGTGTTAGTGTTGTCAGGTGTCTCTTCCCTGTACGCATCGTATGCATCTTTCATCAGTTCGTACAGACTGCATACTGTTACCTGATGTGCGTACCGTGTTCTAGTTACACTTGATGCTGAAAGAAACAAATCTGCTGTACCAGGTGAGGCTACCCCAGCCTCAACGAGGGCACTAGTCCATCCACTGTCTTTGAGTAGCGTTCCGATAGATTTAAACGCTGTCATTTCAATATGTAGACCTCCAAACATGATCACAAATTTGTCTTCTCCATATTGCTCTGGCCAGTGCCATTGGATCTGCTTTGCAAGAGCATACAGTGGCTGGTCAGCAGCTATGACTGGCGTTTGTCCTGGATTCAGGAATGCTACTGTATCCCTAACTTTGTCCATAACATGCTTTATTGTTGCGACAGAGTGGGCCTGGTCTCGGAAGAGGGGAAGCAGTGATGTAATGCTGACATTAAAACCCTGGCTCCTCCTTTGGGATGCATGGTTGGCTGACCATGTTATAGTGGCAGAAGCATCGACTTCTTGGGTTAGGCTAACCTTCTCCAGCCATTCATACTCGGGTGCAAAGTTTCTGCTGAATACAGTGAGGTCTGGCAATGGTAGGTTGGCTACAGGACGGGGCTCTGGGTTTTTCTTATTGAAGAAAGCTGGTTGGATGTTAGAGAAGGATTCAGGAATCTCAGGAACCTTGTTTGGTCTGTTATCTGAAAGGTGGAGTGGTGGCCTTATCTCGCCGCCATTGTTAAGGGTTGGATGTTGGAACATGGAAATACTTGTACCATGAAAGGAGGTATTTGCTGTTGTTGCTGTGGGATTATGGTCAATGTTGTCCATAGCAGATGTGGTGAAGAGTCCCTTTCGCAGAATCGGTGGGCAGACAACCCCATCTACCACATATTGGTTCACCACAGATTCTCCTAGCAGTGCGGAAACTTCAAACACCCTGTCATAGGAGATGCTAATTCCATTCTCATGAAGCATATCAATGAGTTTTCGCTTTCGTGTCTTCGCATACACCACCATCCCGATGTATACAGCAAATGGAGTTTCGCGGTCTTTTGAGTGTCTGTGGGTTGCTGCACCATCTTTGCACTTAGAGTAGCAATTGTATTGCAATAACTGTGCAATTGCAATGTCTGATTTGAATACCCCATGATTCAAATGTGACTTGATATCTACACCATGTTCAATATTGCAGATGAACTGAAGAAGCGTTGGTGGAACGGATTCTTCAACAAATCCCTCATGGAATTTGTTGTCAAACCTTGTCTTGTGATTAAGCATCTCTCTACGTATGATGCTGGCAGCCTTAGCTAAGTGAATGGCTTCAGCTTCACTGTATTTGCTTACATCAGAAAGAACAGAGCTGATGTCCTTCTTGAATGCAAGCAGTACATCACGTCCTGCCTTGTGTTCTTCTAGCTCAGGTATGCTAGAAAGCAGCTGCTCCTTCAGTCTGGTTGAATTCACATTTGGTGATTCGACACCAAGTTGCTGCAGTCGTTGCTTGTAGAGAGAGACTAGATCTGCAAGCTTGAATATAACTGGATCTGTGCCGTCACTTGTGGTCTTCATGTCCGTGATGTAGATGACAAGTTCTGAAAAAATAGAGGGATACCAGTCCTGGCTAGCTGAGCTTTTGAGGCTCTGCTCATGCTTGAGGGCATTGAGATGGTCTCGCTCTCTGTTGTACAGTCCAACGAGACAGGCAGGATGGTATTTAAATTCCTGTGCAACAACATCACCAGCAATAAGCTTTGCAAGGAGCTTCATGTCGCTTAGATTCCTGGCACATTCATTAACCCTTTCATTAAGTTTCATTGTCATTGCGTCTCTTAAGGGGGACGTTGCACTCTCATCTTCACAGATAAAGCACAAAGCTTTCGAGGGCTGGGATCTTCTTGGCCTCTTGATATGGATATCTTTGGTATCTTCGGTGTCTTCAGCAGCAGTAGAAGATGCTCTCTTTTGGGCCCTTTCCAGCTTTGTGTTGTTGAACATAAGTTTACAGCTTGAATGATATTTTGCTCTGTTTCTTGTCAATGTGCTTTCTATGCCATCACCTTCATCTAGTCGGGTTGGACTAAGATAGGCAGAGCATTGATCTCATGAAATAATGGAACATTTCGTGCAATGGTACCATAACCAGTACCGTGCTCTCTGTTGACTAAACTCGGCTGAATGAGTTTTTCCTTCGTGTCCTGCTGACAAATTACACATCTGTCCCAGTTCGTTTTCTCAACTGTTATGATGGCTTCTGCCATGTCTGCAGCAAATGCATAGGCAGAGGCCGAGGGATTATACCTTTTACCACCTTTTACCAAGCACTTTGATGTATGGGATACAACTAAGTTCATGCCTTAACCCTACACTTAGTCCGATCGTTCATCCAATGCCATTTATATCCCGTGCGATCTGTACACCATCCGGTTAACTAAAACCCCATTAACCTTGGCTCGGCTCTCCCGCGCTGGCACAACCTGTCAATTCAGGTGCGGCTATCTAACTGTTTTGGGGTAAATTAGACAGCATTTGGGATACTATCTTTCAATTAGCTGACATTGAACCCCACTCTGAGTTTAACAGCAGTGATATATCACCAGTGTGCCCTGGTAGTGCAGATATTCACTCTTGTCTAATCTATCTATGATCAACAACTGTATTTTGATGTGTTAAAAGTTGTTCTTTAGCATAATCTAAAACATATAAAATAAAATGACACCAAATCGTCCTTAATGAAAAAACCCAATACATTTCTATGAGAAAAGGGGATTTTGAGGATCCAGGGGGCGCCCATCTTGAAAATTTTAATTTCAAGTGGCTGGGAGTGTTTTCTTGTCAAGTAACCCTTATAGACTGCTCATACCAATTTGCATGCTTGTGTCACTAACTAAACAATTATGCTTAACTGCTCCATTTAGGTGGTGGCCATCTTGACAAATGGCCACCATCTTGAAATTTCAAATAGCTCGGCCAATTTTCTTGTCAAGTGACCCATGGAGACTGCTCATACCAATTTTCACGCTTGTATCACAAATTGAAAGATTGTAGCACTTATCTGCTCCACTATAAAGGGAGCATGGCCCTTTGTTTTTGCCAGTTTCAAACAAAATACATGCCTAGGTTTGCATAGGCGATCTGAGTGAGGGGCTAAAATACAATAAAAAATTTCCAGGACAACATAGATTTTTTTCTGAATATTTGGTCATTTTAGTAAATTTTCCAGGTTTTCCATGAATGGAAATCTAGTCTCTGAATTTCCAGGTTTTCCAGGACGAGTGGGAACCCTGAGCTTGGCTACATTGACGCTGGGCAGAACGAAACTGATATTCTCCAGCATAAATATTATTCTGTAACAACTTTGATCACGTAAGTGAAGCCTAATAAATCATTGAAAATTTTTATTATTTAATTTAAGTCTTGCAGTGGTGAAGGCTGTCAAGCGGGGTTCCTGCGAATCTGTGTTTCTGTAGAACCCGCACAGCTAAACCAATGAGGGAATAGCTGGGGGGAAGGTGCAACATGTTTTCCCTCAGCTGCTGTGACGCAAACAACAGATGTTATTTATTTATCCTCCATTCATATGAACAGAGCACAATTATAATAGTTATTATTGTTTTACTCTCGTAATGTATCTTGACTCCATTTAAAATTATAATTTAGAATTTGGGTTAAACATGCGTGGAGCTCGGAGTGGTTACACTTGACTTGTCCTTAGGTACCACCATTACTCAATATATGCTTGCCGGAATCAGCATTATTGCTGAATTTCAGTTCGTTGGAGAACGCAGAAGTTGGGGGTCTAGCCAACACAATACATGCTTTATATTAGACATAGATAGTTGCGAGCCCAGGTCAGAGTGCATTTAACCCTTTCGCGCGTACCATCACAAATATGTGATCATTCCAGACATGGCCCAAACGCGTACCATCACAAATATGTGATTAGAACGTTTCACTGGAACGCTCCGTTCAGAATGAGGTCACAATGGTTTACTGCCGGCTAAACAGACACGTCACAGAGGTGTGTATATTATGGAAAATAAACCATCAACTTGCGATTTCAGAAGCTGAAATGAACGATAAATGACACATTGCTGTGCATCGAATATCTTCGTTACATCAACACTGAGCAAGCTAAGCAGTTTGGTGGTTTTTAACCTCACAAGCTAACAATTTACTAATGTAAAAGTGCAAACATGATTCCAGTGCGGTACCGAGTCGTTTATTGTTGTACTGAAATGCAAATGTTACTATGTCAACGTTAGTTGTTATCCGAATAGTCATCTAGTTTAATTTGCAGTGTACGCATATGGGTTACTACGTAGCTAGCTGTATTATACCGACGATCTCGCTTACATTTACGCTTACATCGTCTATTTACGAATGACGCAACAATAAACCTGTGGGCTAACCCTAGGACTAAACACACTGTTCCACAAAAACATTGTACCAAATAAACATCTTTACAACATTTACATTTATTTGTTTATGCAGACGTTCACACTTTCACAGAAGTAATGTAAGCAGCAAATACCCCCTAGCCTATAACGTTGATTTAGCTACAGTTTGCTAACGTCAGTGCTAACCAAGCTGTCAAAATGAGCTAACTACGGGCTGACAGAAAATATAATATACACAATCTTATAGCGATTACACTTTACAATGTTTTACATCACGGGTAAACTCATCCGTGATCAAAATAATTGACGAAATACTCGAAAAACGCATTTTCAAAAATAATCCGGCAGTAGGCTAATATTGGTATGCGGTGCTGCCATCTTGTTCTTCCGCATTCAACCGAAGGCTAGTGCTGTGACGTAACAGTCGAATTCTAGAACAGCTGTAGCGCACAGAAAAAAAACCACGCTTTTGGGCCGTTGAAAATATTTTGGAACTTACGTGTGAAAGGGTTAAAGGGCTCCTTAAGGCGAATTTGACAAGAACCGGCGTAGAACGCCCATGGGTTCTCTTCACATCAAATCACCAGAACCATGCACTACCAACCCTATTTTGCGGGCAGAACTTGACTGCCTTTCCTTTTCCTTGCCTTTACTTTCCGCCTATGCTGCTGAAATCCAGAATGAACCATCTGTAAACGCTGACAAAGCCCAGGAAGCGCTGCACCTGTTTGATCGAGGCAGGCTGTGGTTAGTCGTAGTCTTAGCAGGATCCATCTGGAAAAGAACCCAGGAAAAAAATTCTGGAAAATAACTGGTGATGTGGAACTCACTCTTCTCCAGTTTCACAAACAGCCCCTAGGCAAGCAGATAGGTGAAGGACCGGCCTGTTTGTGGAGGGTCCTGGAAAAGATGAGGATGTCGTCGATGTAGAAAATCATGAATTCATTCATGAGGGCTTGGAAGAGAGAGGGGGCGTTAACTAATCCGAAAGGCATTACCAGGTATTCATAGTGGCCTGTGGGTGTTTTGAAGGCGGTCTTCCACTGTTCACCCTCCTGGATCCAGAGGAGATTGTACGTGTTGCGAAAGTTGAGATTGGTGAAAATGGTCCCTTGGAGTTGCTCGAACGCCGTGTACATGAGCAGGACTGGGTACCGGTTCTTGAGAGTGGTCAATGCAGGGGTGCAGACTGCCATTCTTTTTGCCCACGAAAAAAAAGATTGTGCCAAACCAGCGGCAAGTGTGACCTGGATGTACTCCTCCATTGCCATAGTCTCAGGGTCAGAAAGAGAGAAGAGACAGGTGAAAGGTGGGCAGGTGCCAGACAGGAGGTCAATGGCATAATTGTATGGCCGATGGGGAAGAAAGGTTATGGCCTAGCTTTTACTGAATACTTCCCCCAGATCTGCGTACTCGAGGGGCACTCTTGAAAAAAAATATTGTACTGTACTTGATTGTCCCCGATTGTTTTAAATTGGTCCCAGGCTGAGCTTTTTCTAGCTTTTTTGGACACTGACATTTTTTCTGGCTTAGTTGCTAGCTAGGAAAGGCTAATGCGTCACCAGCGAGAAGTAGGCTCTAGGTGTTTCAGATGAATAGTTCGACGAAACCATGAACTGAAGTGCATAATGGTTCTGTTCAGTGATTTGTATTTATTTATGAAACAATAAACTCCGCAACCAATACTCAAAAAATGCACCCTCCTTTCCTCCACTACCACCTCCTCTCCTCCGTGCTCCGGAAATGGATCTTTGTGTTTTAATTTAATGTTGCTGATTACATTTTAATTACGTATTAATGGTTACATCTTAATGAAAGTCTCGACGCAAACCGCAATGTCAGGTACATTGTATACTGTACATGCAACTACTTGTACTCGAAACGTTCATGCAATTTAGCATACTTCCGGGTAGGAGAGGAGTGGTAGTGGGGGAGTGGAGGAAAGGAGGTGGGGAGTGAAGAATATTGGGACGCCCCCACAGAGTTTGTTTCACACTTAGCTTTTGCGTATCTCCAGCACAGTCTAGTGTGCAAACTTTTATTATTATCTTTATTTATTAAATATGACATAAGAAATATAAATTGTATTTATTCAACCCCAAAATACTTATACACAAAAGTCGTTGCCCCCCCTCCAAAATTAGATTCTTGCCGTCACGAATAATCGAATATTCTGACTCACCTCTAGTCATTATGGACATGTACAACTGATCATATAATAAGATAGGGCCTTTTTGAACAAGTAGAAAGATGATATGGATTGAATATTTACAGGTAGATTATTCCAATCAGAGGGTGCTTTAAGCATAAAGGCTTTCTTAGCTATTGACTTCGAAACTGCAGGAACAGAAGACAAGAGCTGTATAGTGTCTCAATTGATAATTAGAGGAGAAGCGTAACATCAACTGCTTTAAACAGTGAGGGTATTTGTAATGTATACATTTAAAAATAAACTGCAGCCAATGTTACTGTTTTCTTATGATGGGAGAGGGCCAATTAGAGTTTCATACATTGTACAATGATGAGTTATGAAAAAACTGCCAAGAACAAATCTGCATAGTCTATTATAAACTATTTTGAGAGTAAGAAGATTAGTTTTGGATGCAGCCTGATATACAACATCAGCATAATCCAATATTGGTAAAATGAGTTGTAATGCAAGCTTCCTTCTAATAGTAAATGAAAAGCAGTTTCTGGATCGGTAAAGAACCCCAATACCGAGGTTTATTTTCGTCATAATATGACTAATATGGCATTTAAATGAACGTTCAGCCATAGTCCCAGGTATTTTGTGTTCAACCTTTTGCAATGGCGTACCATCAAGACAGGCAATAACACATGCATGAGCTTTAGATTTGGATTTAATGCTTTGGCGAGTACCCAAAATCATTGTGTGAGTTTTAGTTTTATTGAGTAGTAATTTATTAGCTGCAAGCCAGTGTTGTAGGATATTAAAATCAGACTGCAAAGCTGATTCAAAAGCCTTGGTCAAATCAATGAAAATTGCACCTGTTCATTTACTATCGTGAGACACTGAGAACATATCATTTGTAAGTTTTAACAAAGCAGTAGTTGTGGAATGATTTGATCGAAAGCCAGATTGAAAAGGTGATAAGATATTGTACTTATTGACAGTTGCTCATAAATTCGTTTTTTTAATACTTTTGCAGTAGAACAGATTATTGAAATTGGTCTATAGGTATTGAGTTCAAGGGCCTCACCCACTTTGTGCCAGGGAGTGATGCGTGAACATTTCCATATGACAGGTATTTCACAAGGAGACAAAGACATGTTAAAAAAATCACAGAGAGAGTGACTTTTAACTAGCTAGCTAGCTAGCTAACTTTATTCAGCAGACCTAATCAGACTGCCTGCTTACTGGTGAATACATCCATGAATGTTTCCGTCAAATTTAGAGATACGGTCGATTGAATTACATTGGCAGAAAGTTGTGGTTCTTGCCGTTCCAGGCACATACAGGTGCAGCTCAAAAAATTTGAATTTCGTGAAACTCATATATTATATAGATTCATGACACAGAGTGAAATATTTCAAGCCTTTATTTCTTGTAATTTTGATGATTATGGCTTACAGCTAATGAAACCCAAATTCAGTGTCTCAGAAAATTTGAATATTACATAAGATCAATAAAAAAGGATATTTTAAACAGAAATGTCAGCCTTCTGAAAAGTATGTTCATTTCTATGCACTCAATACTTGGTTGGGGCTCCTTTTGCATGATTTACTGCATCAATGCAGCGTGGCATGGAGGTGATCTGCCTGTGGCACTGCTGAGGTGTAATGGAAGCCCAGGTTGCTTTGATAGCGGCCTTCAGGTCATCTGCATTGTTGGGTCCGGTGTCTCTCATCTTCCTCTTGACAATACCCCATAGATTCTCTATGGGGTTCAGGTCAGGCGAGTTTGCTGACCAATCAAGCACAGTAATACCATGGTCATTGAACCAGCGTTTGGTAATTTTGGCAGTGTGGGCAGGTGCCAAGTCCTGCTGGAAAATGAAATCAGCATCTCCATAAAGCTTGTCAGCAGAAGGAAGCATGAAGTGCTCTAAAATTTCCTGGTAGATGGCTGCGTTGACTGTGGACTTCAGAAAACACAGTGGACCAACACCAGCAGATGACATGGCACCCCAAATCCTCACTGACTGTGGAAACTTCACACTGGACTTCAAGCAACGTGGATTCTGAGCCTCTCAACTCTTCCTCCAGACTCTGGGACCTTGATTTCCAAATGAAATGCAAAATTTACTTTCATCTGAAAAGAGGACTTTGGACCACTGAGCAACAGTCCAGTTCTTTTTCTCCTTAGCCCAGGTAAGACGCTTCTGACGTTGTCTCTGGTTCAGGAGTGGCTTGACACGAGGAATGTGACATTTGTAGCCCATGTCCTGGATTCGTCTGTGCGTAGTGGCTCTTGATGCACTGACTCCAGCCTCAGTCCACTCTTGTGAAGCTCCCCCAAATTCTTGAATAGATTTTGCTTGACAATCCTCTCAAGGCTGCGGTTATCCCTGTTGCTTGTGCACCTTTTCCTACCACACTTTTTCCTTCCACTCAACTTTCTATGAATATGCTTGGATACAGCACTCTGTGAACAACCAGCTTCTTTACCAATTAACTTTTGTGGCTTACCCTCCTTGTGGAGGGTGTCAATGACTGTCTTCTGGACATCTGTCAAGTCAGCAGTCTTCCCCATGATTGTGTAGCCTACTGAACCAGACTGAGAGACCATTTAAAGGCTCAGGAAACCTTTGCAGGTGTTTTGAGTTAATTAGCTGATTAGAGTGTGACACCATGAGTTTCCAATATTGAACTTTTTCACAATATTCTAATTTTCTGAGACACTGAATTTGGGTTTTCATTAGCTGTAAGCCATAATCATCAAAATTACAAGAAATAAAGGCTTGGAATATTTCACTCTATGTGTAATGAATCTATATAATATATGAGTTTCACTTTCTGACATGAGTGACAAAAAATATTGAACTTTTTCACGATATTCTAATTTTTTGAGCTGCACCTGTATATGAGCATAGCCTGTACAGCAGCGACCGCAGAAACAGGCAATGAATAATATTTTAACATAATTTATTAATTTATTCATATTTTTTAGATCATTTTTTAATTTGAGAATGAAAGCGCACCTGAATATGATTAATCTGATTTTTAAAAATCAATGTTATTCATCAGTATGATGACTTTGGTTGTTTTTGTTGCATTGGTACAATGTTTACATTTCAACCTAATACATCGGTGTCCATTTCCATCAAAAATTTAATTTTGATTTCGACCATTGAAAATTGGTTGATACTGATGCTTATAACACAATATCAATGTTGATTCAATACTTCCTTGCTATCTGGGTAGGCACATCATTTCAATCCAGAGAAGAAGAAGAAGAAGTGAAAGAGAGCATTTGAAAAATACAGACAAGATCCAGATTTAAAAAAAATGTAAAAGTAATTGTATACGTGCATTCCAGGAATAATCAGATACAATTGAATCGTTTCAAATAATTTACTAAATGTGCAACACAGAAGTAGCCTAAGATCGTGCCATGGTTACAGGTGTCATTGATGTTTAAGAACTTGCAGAGCTTGATTCATTTAAAAGACGTAAAGAAGTAATAATTTTAGTTTTGTTTTACTTAGGCCTATGGCTCTTCTGTATTGTGTTTGACTTATTTGCGTTTTTTTGTGGTAGGCTATTTTTCCGTTCCAAATAGGCTCAACAAAACAATCAACAAAACAATTCACCCGACTTTACAGTTGACGATCGAAGCTTCTGAGAAATGGCAGACCACTATATCTATTTGAAGCATTGAAGTCTTGGCTTCACAATGCAAGGTAGAATTCCACAAGCAGCGGTAAGCGGAAATTCGCCCTTTCCACAGCGCATTCCACTGCGAGAGACCTTGTTGTCTTTACACAAAATTACGTCTTTACACGTGACGTCTTTACACAAAATCACGTCTTTACACGTTATTGCTTTGGCCTTCCATAAACGAGAGATGTCGCTCTGACGCAATAAGAATGTAAGGATCTGTGTTCTACTGGTTATTTGTATCTTTATTTTGTATGTATTGTTTATTCTTAGTTTTCACCTGACTTGTTTATTTTCCGGTTTTGCCTAGTTGTCCCGTGTCTACTTGTTTACACCTGATCTGTCACTCCCCGTTTACGTCTCTGTACCATTCAGGTGATCTCATTGGTGTTCGGGTTCCCTCTTGCTTCACACCTATCTCTGTGCACTTAGATTTACTAATTACCACTAACATACTAATGATAGATAAGATCTACTAACTCCATTAACAAACTAATTTGTATATACTTACTAATCATACTAACGGCAGGGGTGTGTATAGTTACTAATCTCACTAACATATTAGAGCGCACATTTTCATGCTGTTCTGTCCTTGCTAATCATTCTCAGCTGCATCTGATCTCTTCTTCCTGTCATCTTACTCTATGCACGATTTCCTGAAACTCCAGGTCATCTGTCATTGTGTATGTTTGGAATCCAGTCCGCGTTTTCCCTAGTTGTCTCTGTGGTTGTTTAATTGTTTCCCAGATGTATTTCATTGTCTCTCGTTTGGAACCCCGCCCCTCACACACCTGATTCCTCTTGTGTCATTAGTTACTTGTGCATTTAAGCCCTTTGTTACTCCCAGTCTGTGTCGGATTGTTGTGATTACCTTTTCCAGTGCCTACTATTTTCGAAAGCCTGAGATCTGTAGAATTATTCCGCGACACCTGTTTGAACTACTATTCTTTTGCCTTGCCCTTATCTGTCCAGTCTGCCTGTTCGTTTTTGACCTCGTTTGTATATCGACCATTCTCCTGCCTGATCCCTTTGTACTGCCTGAACTCTGATTCCCTGGTTTTCGACTCTCTGGATTGTCCCTCATTGCCCTATCGCCTATCGTTTGTTTTGTACCCACCTACCTCTGATCTCCTGGCTTGACCCCTGAACGGAATAAAGAACTCCTTTTGCCTAATCCTGTGGTCTGCGTCTGGGTCCTTACCCCTCCCGCTACGGAGAACGTAACAAAGAAATTGCAAGCGTTTCACACGCTATCAAAATAAAAGTGACTGTATCTAATCCATGAAAAACTAAAATAAGAGACCTCAAGGTGGTGGATACATACAAAACTAACTCAGATTTTGGTGAACATTCGTAACAACCTATTTACCTCTGTTACATTTGCAGCCTGTGTAGCCAAACTGTAAATATTGTCGAACTGCTATATGTTTAGAGAATTGCTAAGTTAGTTCCTCCCATAAGTGTCTGTGTTATTAAACATTTTGTCTTTTAAATCACTTTGCGCTTCGCTGGGTTTATCTTTGAGGTTGTGGTTTGTGTTTAAGGGGCTTAGTGTTACCTCCACTACTGTACACCTGGTTATTGCGACACAGGTGGATTTTGGGACGTAACAGATCGGGGGCTCGTCTGTGACAGTGAACATATTTGTGCAGATTTATTCTGACTTTGATGCTATGCTACCTTGGGGGCTACATGGTGCCAGCTTTGTGATTTGTAGCCCGGTTACTTTGTTTTGTCACTTTGAGTTGCGCTACTTTTAGTGTTTGTATTGCCACTTACCACATACTCGTAAATTACCAGTATGTGTAGTGATTTTTATTTTTATTTTTTGCTGTGGGCAGCGGGTTTAATAACACCGGTAGAACGCTATTCTCTGTACTTTTAAACTCGCCATTTAAGCGTTGTTGCGTAACTTGCATTACTATGGAGTTCGGTTTGGAACGGTTCGTTGATGGCCCAGCACTGGAGCAGCTGGACAGCTGTCGGAAAGCTGACCTTGTGTTAATAGCGGAATACTTTAAAATCGATGTGTCCCGCTCTGAGACGAAACACCAGATAAAAACCAAGGAGATGAGATGCTTAGATCTGAGAGAGTTGGAGGCCAAGGTGCGTCTAAGGGAGTTAGAGGTGGAAGCTGTGCAGGCAGGTATGAGAGTGCAATCGCCCGATTTCGATGTCAGCAGATACACTAAAATGGTTCCACCCTTTCGTGAGGCTGATGTTGATAAATATTTCTCTATGTTTGAACGGGTTGCCATCATGCTTAAGTGGCTCAGGGATGCCTAGCGGCTGTTGCTACAGTGTGTGCTGGTTGGTAAGGCCCAGGATGCCTATTCGTCGCTGTCCCTAGAACAAAGTCTAGATTACGATGTGGTGAAAGCTGCGGTCTTGAGGGCGTACTAGTTGGTACCAGAGGCTTACCGTTAAAAGTTTAGGTGATATCGGAAGGCCGATAGCCAGACCTTTGTTGAATTCGCCTGGGAGAAGGAGAATTTATTTGATCATTGGTGTGCTGCACAAGGGGTTGAGCGATTTGACCAACTCCGTGATTTAATTATCATGGAAGAGTTTAAGAACTGTGTACCTGAGCGTGTCACCACCTATTTAAATGAACAGAACAACTCAGGTCGCACAGGCTGCAGTTTTAGCTGACGAATATACCCTCACTCATAGAATCGCATTTTCAGAGGATTCCCGTTACGTCTTGACGACGTCACTCCCCGGAGGGAATTCCCCGTAGGCTCAGTTTGTCTCAGAGAGACCGGTACTCCCGTTTCTGGTGACAAGCAGGAGGATTTGAGAGCTTAACGGAGAATTGTGTGTAATTATTGTACGAAGCTCGGTCATGTCTTGTCTGATTGTTGGGTCCTGAAGAGAAAGGATAAATCGTTAAAAGGGGTTTCACTTGTGAAAACGTGTTTGCTTGCCCAAGGATGTTGTGAAACGTTATCCATTAGAAAGGATTGTGCTCTCCAGTATTATGTGCCGTTCCTTATGCATGGTGTTGTGTCATTGACTGACGAGCCTGGTCTTCTAAGGCCAGTTAAGATATTGAGACACTGGCGCTGCGCAATCTTTTATTTTGGAGGATATTTTGCCCCTGTCTGAGAGATCTTCCATAGGCACCAGTGTCCTTGTGCAGGGATTTGAAATGGGCTTTGTTAATGTGCCATTGCACACTGTTTTGCTGAAGTCTGACCTTGTGACGGGTCGCATTGTGGTGGGAGTGCGATGCATTCTACCTGTGGAAGGGGTAACCTTCGTTTTGGGGAATTACTTAGCTGGGGGCAGAGTTCTGGCCAGCCCTGAGGTGATGCCTGTCCCTCTTATTAAATGCCCTGACAAAATTATGCAGAAATATCCTGATGTATTTTCTGCTTGCGATGTCACATGTGTCATGTCTAAACGACTCAGGACTGTGAAGGCTTAACTTTCACAAACATACTAACCGCATCTAATCTCCTCAGAATCGTGAGGAGATGCAGCCTCTGTCTCGGAGATGCACTTGCGTATTTGTGGGACTGTGTATGCACGCACGTTTGTGTGAAGCAGGGGGGAGGGGCAGCGAGTAGAGTGATGAGAGCCAGAGAAGTGTTTTTTGAAGCAACAGGGCTACAGTAGCTACGCACATACAACAAATTTTTTTTTGTATTTTTTTTTTTGATCAATCTGAAACTGTGGCAGTACAAATTAAATTGTGGCGGGCCGCCACAGTTTAATACATTAATGGGAAACACTGATGTTCTTTGGTATAAATGTCTGTTTGTCAATTCAAATGTTATATGCTGGTAGTAAAATTCCTACCAGCATAGAACAATTTTAAAACCTGTACATTTTCTAAAATTAACTTGAAAACAAAGTATAAACATATCTTTTCTGGAGTGTCATTTCTCCTCAACTGTGTAAAACAATCATTGAAATGAAGTGTTCATCCATGACACAATTTTAGTAAGTTGACATCTGAACTTTGAGTGACCACATTCTCTTCAGATAAGGTAAGATGAAAAAACACAGGGTCAAATGACATGAAATAATTTAGGAGAGATTGGGTAGCATTTATTTGAAATAGAGCTAGTGTGAGCTACGATCGGCAATACTGTTTGTTGTGACTTCATTTTGATATCAGTACTTTTAACAGCAGACCTAGTTTTTGCTAATTTTAATTAATTACTTACAGACACTGTTTTGTAGGCTATGCGTGAGCAACTTGGCATTTTTGTACGTTGGAAACGTTTTTTTGATCAGATATCACAACTTTTTGCACATTTATATATCATCATTTAGCTAAACTAGAGTAGCTAAGTGATTATATATATATATATGGGCAGGTGTTGCAACTTGAACTATGAACTGGGTGTAAATGTACTTGTACATGTAAAATAAAATACAATTCTAAATGTGGTTTTTATAATAAATGAGCACGGTGCCTCCACCAAATAAAAATCCTTCATTGTACAGCTATAGTGATCACTTATTAGGAATAGCTTAAATGCAATGTTTATCTGATTTCTTTTAGCTAGGAGAAACCAGTACAAAGTACCAAACAAAAGTAGCAGAATAACATTTATTCTCAGTAGTAACCACGGTCAGTACAGTAATAACTCAATTCAGCTTAATCCAGTGTGCATTCTGACACAATTCAATATTATAAAGTGCGTGGCCACGTTACCTTTTAATGTTGAAACAGTTTCTCGTTAAACCGGCTGGAAAAAAAAACGAATTAGCCATAATCTAGCATTAAAACATCACACGCATTCACAATGACCTGCGTTTACAATTCCCATAGATACCACCAGAGAGCTCTTCATCAAAGATATTTTTGCATTTACCTTTGGGGATCCCCGTATTATTTATCAATTCCCGTTTTGAGAAATTAGATAAAATAAAATGTCCCAAAACAATTCAATATAATTAACAAATTGCTAATCAGTCACTGAAACCTAGAATGCCAATTTAGCAGTTTCTTATCATTGTTCATCCGTATGAAAACCACACAGTAATGTTATTTTATCCTCGCTTTGACAAAACTCAGTTCCGATTCGGTTTCTTAATTAGCCCAATTAAACCAGACAGTTTTTACTGTGATTTCAGTCTGTATTATCCAGAAGCTTAGCTAGCGGCTACTTCCCTGGTGCGGTGACGGTGAATAAGCTCATTGGAATGTTGGAAAATGCTCTTCAGATCGACAAAAAAAAGAAATATAATGTATTCACTTTTATCTAGTAAATAAACGGAGTTCAAACGGTGCAGCTAACTACTTCAAGCTAAACTTTAACGCAGTCCCATTTGCATCCTCTTGCTACTTGTAGCTCCTTTTCTTCATTCAAAATCACAAGTTAACCCACAACAGCTGCTTGTCGATACAATTACTTTTAACTTTATGAACTGGCTAAACAGAAAGACACTGTAATTAGCTGGGCTAATTGTTCCTTTTTAAAGAACAAACAGGAAGCCAGAATGGTACGTGTGCTCCTCACTCGGACACAACACACCCAGTCAATATTTTAATGTACATGCGCCATAACCAAATGGATTCTGTCCTTCACCATAAATGACGAATAATGAAGTCACCATGCGTAGCCTAGCAAGACAAGAGGGTTTTACATGTAACAGCATTGTAGTGGTTTATTAGAGTTAAATGAGGCAACAACTTAATTTTATGAGAAAAGGTAAAGTAGGCAATTTAATGTAAATGTAGTTGACAAATGTTACAGGCCCAGTGGCTTTTGAAATAACCTAGTAAATATTTTAGTAGCCAATTTCACTTTACCGTAGGCTACTGCTAATAAGTAGCCTTAAGTAACCTACAGTTGGCCACATAACATAACGTCATTGTGCTATCATAATACATAGTTATGTAGCGTGCTCATCAGTCATGTGAAAGACATGCGATGTTCTTTAAAAAGGCATCTGACTTTATTACAGTTTTCTGAACTGAGATGGACTTATAAGAGGGTTTGATTCGCTTCGTAGTACATTGTAATGCCGCGAGCTTCCTGATAGCTAGCAGAAGACTGACGTTCAAATGTGAAAATGAGTTTACAGAAGCTTAACATTAGTTGTGCAACACAGACTCATATTTCCCAGAAGTCTGTACAGTCTACGTATATTAAAAATATCTATTGGCCTAGTTTACATTAATGTAATTGTCTTTTGGAAGGTAACGTTAGCTACGTTACCTTAGGGCTTGGGCAACTTGGAATAGCTTATGTGGATGCATTTCATAATCGGTGACGACATTGTCATAAAAGATCCCCTCAATATGATCCCCTAAGTCAGCATTGTTCTTTTGAATGATGCTTTACTTGATACTTCGGACACAAATTTGATTGTCTAGCAGAGCAGCAGTAAGCTACGTAGCCACAACATTTTCCAAGTGGGCAAACTAAGGTTACCTCATGTGCGATTTTTATGTAAAATGTTAGAGAACGCATCTCAGTAATATAAAAAAAATTGCTTCCCACAAAGATTATTCAGGTGTAAAAGCAATTGTTAAATTTTTTAAAATGAAAACAAGCTAGCTGCTGCAGGAAACAAAGATGGCGACGACGACAGTTTTTAAAAAATATTCTGTGGCATCAGAGATGGCATGTTCTATAGAGCCCTGTCACCTACGTCACAATTTGAGAAGACACGCCCACTTTTTACGCCAACCGCCATCTTGGAGGACCAAATGCCAGTGTTCCATAATGTTATGCAAACCAAACTAATAGGCTATCACATTTAATCGGGATGTTACTTAATTTCCCTTTATTGGCATCATCGGAATTTGCTTTGCGCAATGCTTACAGGTAGCTCAGCAATATACAAAATATACAGTGCACAACATAACAAAACAATTTCTCAGTTTGGTGGTGTACAGAGACCGCGGCACTGCATGTATGGAGGAAATTCGTGGATGTGGAGTTTGTGCGTTGGACTGCTTGGTGACACTGGACATCTCGGGACAGCGGGGGCTATTTTTAATCATGGCTGTATTGCACTTTCATTCACTTGATTGATGTAATGATTCTGTTGGATGTCTTTGTCTGATATGTTTGTTTGTGTGCTGTGGGTCCCACTGTCTTTTTTGTTGTTGCTGTGGCTACAACTGAAGTTCCCTAGCGGGAAATAAAAGTTATTATATTCTATTCTAATAATACCAACATAAACAAATATTATAAGGAGTATTGGGGGGTATACGTACAAAGCAAGATTAATTAGAGTAAACCCCGGAACCCTCCCAAATCTGGAACATGCATGGACTGAAGTAAAAAGAGCTGTTCTGGGTTTTATTGAGTTATCCAGCTAGTACTAACTCAGTAATCCTGCTTCGTAGTATACCACCTTGGTAAGTAAAGTGCTTGTGCAGTTAATATGGGAGCAAAGTGATACGTTACATGTTAAAGTATTAACGGTAGGCTACAGTAGCCTACTTCAGCAATAAAACATTTTAGCTCGATGGATAGAATATAATAACTTTTTTTCCCCGATAGGGAACTTCAGTTGTAGACACCATAAAAGGCAAATCAGTTCAACACAAAGTACATTTACCGTTACTTTCATTATTACCTTCAAATACATTGTTATTTGGTGCTTAATATCGTAACGTTACATTTTCCTTTCGCCCTCTTCTGGATTCTCTCATATTGCTCGCACCCTGCCTGGCCAGCACAGGTAGCTAATGTTTACAGTTTATACAATCTATTTGTGAGACATCGTACAATGTAGCACCCCTAGCAATGTAATAATAGTTCAAATGAACACTGTTTTGATGTTCACAATATGCTTGACGTATCGCATTGGGTTAACATTCATGTTTCGCAGGCGTAGCAGTCGTTCACACAAATGGTATAGCTACTAACGTTAGCTAAACCAAGCGATTAATTCACTTTTAACTTTCTAACATTAAGATCATGCACATAAATGTACATTAGGCCAGCTAGTTATGTATATATTAACTGGCTAACTTTATACTTTGTTCATAAAACGTAATTTACCATTAATGATCCGAGCCTATGCTGTAACGATCCGAGCCTGGTTGCTGTCTAAATCCAGCTCACTCCTCACTGCTTTCAACCACCAGTCTCTTCTTTCGGTCGTAAAATTGAGTTTGTTCACCCTGCCTGGTGGTTTAGCTACTATGGTGAGTACTCAGATTATCATGTAAAATGACATTTTCGCCTTTTCCCAGTTTTATTCGCACATCAGTACGCAGTGCAGAAGTTCGTCATTGTAGGACAGCAATCATAGTAGTGTTAGCATGAAACTCGTTTAATGGAGTAGCGAACACTACTAGTTCAGTGGTAACGTTAAGCGTCTCTGTTAGAGTTGGTCCTCCAAAATGGCGGCGTGACCCTGTAACCATTGGTAACGAAAGTTCTAGTTCTATGTGACAGGCCTCTATTGGCTGAAGTAGCATCACATGTGCACTTCCTTATAAATCCAAAACCATGACATATTCACATTCTTATGCGGATATAAAAAAAACATTACATAATGCACATCGTTCAATTTGGCTGTGTATCATTCAGTTGTCTTAGACTACTTTGATAACACTTTGTTATTGGTTGATGAGATGTCATTATTGGGTGATCAGATGTTGTTATCCAATGGGGATAATTATTATTTGTGGGCAAGCAGCATTTGTGATGATGAATTCTGCAGGAAGAAGAAGAAGCAGAAGAGGAAGGTGGCTTTATTGTGTGGATGTGTGAAATTGTATCTGAGTTATGTGCAGTTACATGAGGTCAGAATGTGAAGAAGTTAATGTTTTTAAGGGCTGAGTTTATACCTGCCATTCCAATCAGAAAAAAACCAGATGTGTGAGTCCAGTGTATGGAATGGCTAAACCCACTTTATCTCACCAAAATCAGATTATGAGGGATTGCCATTCTGCTAAAAGCCCAGTTGAGCCAGCTAGGGATTGAAATGATTTGATAAATATTTCTGATCATATTATCCTTTCCACACACTTTAAAGCGACATAAATTGTTTAGTTTTTGTTTATCTATTCACGCTCTCCCTAGAGCTGATTTTGGACTGTCTCCCACCACCCCAACCTTTGTCTCCCAGCACTGTTGTGATGTTGCTTTTCCAGTCTGCCAGGTGAGGGTGCTGCACCCATGGGACCGGCTGTCCTCTACTAATCTTGTCAGAAGCATGGCTGCTGTTGTCAGCTCTTCTGCGGACGGAGAACATGAGGAATTGGGCCGGGCTAATCAAGCATGTAATTGCATTTTGACATTTTTGGCTACTGGGACCAGACCTTTTGTATATTGGGTTATCCGGAAAACACTTACGTGATTAACAAACAAAAATGCAGGTTTACACTTAATTAGATGAGATATTTCCAAGGTCCGAGCCTGGGAATGAATTCTCCTTAACGGACGGTCAATACTGACAGCAGCTGGAGGAAGAAAAAGGAGGCTCCGCCCACGTACTTGACTGTGTAGTCCTCCCAGTTTCGGCTTAACATTGGCATCAGATGTAAACCACTGCAACATCATGCCAATTTACTTTCTGCGGCCGGGCCCACTCTTCTTTAATGGGATGCTTGTGCACAGGTTGATCCGATTTAACGGGAGGGAACGCACAGGCTCATTAGCTCATTTCAGCTACCTTGTTTGCTTGTAGGTCTAATTAGGGTTATTGTCTCTGGTGGCAAAGCAGAGAAAAAGAAACATTTACCCACAGTTTACACATATCAACCCCCTTGGGCAGCAAAAAAAGGAGAATTTTCAGTAAACAATGGAAAAAAAGGCAAAGGAGCTGGAGGGGTTGCAGCGCTCTCCGTGCTCGACTTGAGATAAGCAATGATCACTTTTATTGTGGATGTATACACTGATCATCCACAACATTAAAACCACTGACAGGTGAAGTGAATAACATTGATTATCTAATTGTTATTTTGGTTATGTACTCTAGCACTTTGTGTTTGAAAGGATACAATGACAATGAGAAACCTTTTGTACATAGTCCCCTCCATTTTTAGGCATCAAAAAATATTGGACAGATTAACATAATGTAGAATAAAGTAATCTTTATTTTTTAAATTTTTTATATTTTGTCGCATATCCTTTGCAGGCCATGACTTGCTGATGTCTGTGACCCAACCATATCAAAAGACTCTTGATATCTTATTTTCTGGTACTCCTACAAGCAATACTATAAACTCTCTGCATTTGAATGGATCTCTATGGGAATTGGGGGGTGGGACTAGATTTAGCTGTAAATTACACTGGAACAGTATGAGTAGTATATATGTTAACCCAGTTTTTCCACCCCCCGTAGGAATTTGAAAAGCCCACTAATTTGCATATTTCAGACCTACGTCACACCTTATTTGCATAATTAACACCTCCACGTACCCCCCAAAGGGGAGGGTGAACTTTTTGACCGTGGGAATTTTCAATCTGCGCATGCGTGAGGATTGACCTTTGGACCGTGGGAATTTTCAGTCTGCGTATGCTTGCGGATTTGGTGAATTTAAAGCGAATTAACTTTTTTTTTTTTTTTCGTGCTACGGGTATCTGTGAATGCATAGGATAGATTGTTTTTTGTTTTTTAAACTGTGTTCGTAAATATATCTGTCTATTATTTAATCACGCACAGTGTTTCCAAATAAAAATATATATTTTTTATTTTACATTTTCTAAAATGAGTATAGGCGGCTATACTTTGTAGGCCTAATGTCTGGGTTCTCCATTTTAGGCTGTGAGAAGATAAATTCGGGAAAAAGAAGTTACGATTTTTTTATTTTAGGCCACCTTTTCTAAAAATGCCAATAGAGCACTATGGTTTAATACAGACACAGACATGTCCGGACACGTTTTGAAATAGAACGTATGGGGACAAAAGACGTAATAAAGCGGTTGTGGGTGTCAGGGTTTGGATTTCCAGGCGCCTTGTTGAAGAAAAAAGTGTATCACATTTCCCCCAGACCATTATTTTTGATGTGGATAATAAAACGATATTTAAAAAGGAAATACAACAAGAATAAGTTTTTTTATCCTATAACACCAGTACAGGACATGTCCGGACACGTTTTTGAAATTGAACGTATCGGGGACAAAAGGTGCAATAAAAGGCTATTCTGGAGTGTTTAAAAAAGGAGTTTTTTTTCCAAGGATCATTTCCCAAGTCCTCACATTTCCGCAGAAGTGTCATACTCAAGTTGTATCATGTCGTCAACCAACGTTGAGTGTCTACTATCTCTATGTAATCAATATTTTTTCTTTACCATAACACATGTTCAGGATGTATTAAGAGCTTTCTCTGTTTTTAAAAACATCGCTATACTTTTTTTTTTTTACAGCTACGTCTGATGGTAAAGCACGGTGGAGTCCTGAAGATTTGGACTTTGCAACAGATTCACTAACAGATTTACTAACTCGCTTAACTTTAGAAGACGATGCATCCACAGATGTTACAGAGACCAATGAAACCTGTATGGAAAAATATATTGATTTAAAGGAAAACAATGTTGCATCAGGTGTGGACGTGGTCGAGAACACCGGAAAAGATTGTTTGAAGAACCGTTACGAAAAGTATGATGTTTTGTTATCTCCTAGATTGTCGCAGACGGCCATCAATCTTTTGAAAGCCACTACATGTTTGTGTCTGAGCAAGATTCTTTATCGACGACTTAAAAAGGCCTGTTACGGATGTCTCACCAACCACCCCAGCCAGAGGAACCACGCGTGTCTGTACGGATACCCTTTGTATTATTATGAAGGATTTTTTGATGAAATTTGTGGTGAGCTACTCACAAAACTTTTCTTAAAAATATTAATCATCGTTCTAGATCTCACGCTGAACATTGCTGCATCACCTGAGAAGATCATAGGTATTGCAGAGACAGTTGTTGCTGACTTGCTGCCTGGTGACGACATACAGGATGACATAACAGAAATACTTAGAAAACATATTAACCATACCAACGAATCTATCATTGAAAAAGCTGTAGACCTCTGGGAACAAACGCTGTAGAAACCATGAGGGGTATTTTTTATACTATTTGTAACGCAATTGTATTTTTTTTCAAGCCTAAAAAATATGTGACGAACAGGCTTGTTTCACTAATGTGTACTGTAATTGAAAAATCTAGCAGGCCAGCTAACAACAGCCATAACCATGTGCGCGGTTATGATATTTTCAGCCATTATTTGTGCTGGATAAAAACTAAATATGAGAACTGGGTAGAACTTCTTTCTTTGTGTTCAGAATCTGATCTTTGTTTGCAATGCTGTGTAAAATATATATTAACACACTTCCCACAGACCCAGTCTTTTGATGTTGGACATGTTATTTGTTTATGTGCATTTATCACTGATGTTTGTGTCTTAAAGCTGAAAAGAACAAAAATAGACTATCGTATGATTGTAGATTTAGCTACATGTCACATGACCCATACCAATCTGGATGCTTGTATGAAATATCTTGACATTATTGATTCTGGTGTGAAGGCTATGGAACCTTAATAAATACTATATGAAAATGTACAATTGGCTCATTTGTTATTAATACAGCGACATGGATGCCACGTTAGAAAAAGCCTATTATGACCCTGCAAACCCTGCAGCTTTTGGCGGCGTTAATAAATTATATGACTCGGTCAAAAATCTAACAACAGAGTCCTTCTCTACAAGATGTCCAGCAATGGTTATGCAAACAAGATGCTTATACGCTTCATGCCCCAATCTTCAAACATTTTCAAAGGAATCGGGTTTTAGTGAATGGTATAGACAAACAATTTCAGGCGGACCTGGTAGACATGTCAGAGTATGCTGAAGAAAATGACGGTGTCCATTTTCTGCTCACGTGCATTGATGTATTTACCAAGCATGCGTGGGTTCGTTGTCTTACTTCCAAAAGTGGTGAGAATGTTACGAAAGCTTTTGAAAATATATTAAGGGAAGGCCGTGTGCCGAAGAAACTCCAGACAGACGCCGGTAAAGAATTTTACAACAAATCCTTTCAAAGACTCTTGGCATCATATAAAATCAAGCATTTTTCTACTTACAATGAGACAAAGGCGTGTATAGTTGAGCGTTTCAACAAAACACTCAAAACCCGAATGTGGAGATATTTGACAGCCGCTAATTCGCGGCGTTACGTAGATGTGTTGCAATCTTTGGTCCATGCTTATAACCACACACGCCATCGATCGATAAAGATGAGCCCATCTGAAGTATGTAAAGAAAACGAGAGAACTGTGTTTAACAACTTGTACATGTCAAAGCCTAAAGCTACTGCTATATTCAAATTTAAAGTTGGCGATACCGTGAGAATCTCAAAGCATCGTGGAGTTTTCAGAAAAGGGTATGAACAATCATATACAGATGAGTTTTTCACAATCATAGAATGCATACGCCGAATACCAACTGTTTACAGGTTAAAG
Source organism: Ilyophis sp. 1 JC-2022 (assembly GCA_022702515.1). Classification (NCBI taxonomy): domain Eukaryota; kingdom Metazoa; phylum Chordata; class Actinopteri; order Anguilliformes; family Synaphobranchidae; genus Ilyophis; species Ilyophis sp. 1 JC-2022. The sequence continues at coordinate 34,577,764 of CM040400.1, forward strand.
GATCAAGCTGGAGATGAGTTACAGGGGACGTTTTATGAGAAGGAGCTTCAGTTTGTATTAATAAACTCCTCAAAAAAAGTTCGGAAACGTTATTTCGGTCGATTATTCCTCCCCTTTAATAATACCAATTGGTATTGTATTTTATATCGTTGGAAAGCCTGATTAGTCACCTTTACAACGAGGTACAACTTGTAAGGATCGTGCATTCGTGGAATGAGCAACACAGCTAACCGTGTGGGTAGCGGCCCAAAAAAATGTGCCAAAATCCCCTGCAATATTCTTCTGTTGGTATTCACTCTCGTTTTGAGTTGCTTGGTGGACTGGATGATTGCACTCTCCCACAGTAATAAGGAAAAAACAACACATATTGGCCATTTTTACACTTTATTCATTTTACACTGTCAGGGACCTCAGTAGCGTGTGGAAGATCCATACGCAGCCACAACAGCTTGGCACCTCCTCCTCATGCTGGTCACCAGACTGGTCACACACTGCTGTGGGATGGCATCCCATTCCATCCCACTGGCATACACCTGCCAGCACTTGAAGCTCAAAACGAGAGTGAATACCAACAGAAGAATATTGCAGGGGATTTTGGCACATTTTTTTGGGCCGCTACCCACACGGTTAGCTGTGTTGCTCATTCCACGAATGCATGATCCTTACAAGTTGTACCTCGTTGTAAAGGTGACTAATCAGGCTTTCCAATGATATAAAATACAATACCAATTGGTATTATTAAAGGGGAGGAATAATCGACCGAAATAACGTTTCCAAACTTTTTTTGAGGAGTTTAGACAAAAACAAATAGTTTAAAATCGAACAAGTTTTGGATAGAAAAAAAGTGGGGCGTAAGAACCTTGTTTTGGTTAAATGGTTGGGGTGGCCGGATAAATTTAATTTGTGGATTCCAGAAAAAGACATTGTTGATGCTTAAAAAAAGACACCGGAGTCAAAGGAAATAATTTATCAAGTTGTCAGGGTATCGTTAATATGGGTGAAAAGGGGATTTTTGTGACATTGCCCAGCAATGCATCCACAAAGGTCTACCCGCAAAATAAAATATGGAATTACAGAACAAAACTAGTCTCACCTATGCTTCTAACAGAACCTTACGAAGTGGGTCTGATCGAAATTCAATATCCACAAAATTGGTATACTTTTCCGGAATCCGACGCTACTATAAGTATAAATGATAGCCTTATAAGAAAGATAACGTCTATTTCTTTACCAGTGGGTTACTACGACAGCGTGACGGATATTTTGAGTGAATTTAATAGACTGGCTAGACAAGGCATAATAGGTGGAAAGCTATCCCTGGAATACGACCGTGTTAAAAAACGTGTTTGGGTTAAGGGTGATCCGCATTTAGCTCTCTCATGTGGTGGGAAGCTTGCGCATATTCTGGGTTTCAGGCCGGATGTTACACAGTCGGCCTCTGAAAACACACAGGACAGAAACTATGTACCTCATCTGGCGGACATATATGGAGGATGTTATAACATGTTTATTTACTCTGACATCGTTGACTATCAGATTGTCGGGGACAGCTACGTGCCTCTGCTGCGGAGCATTAATATAGCGGATACAGATAAGCAATACCCCAGTCTGCTTTTTGACAAGCCCCATTACGTGCGTCTATCCAAGCTACATATAGGCGATATTGAAATTGCTATAAAAACCGATCAAGATCAGCCTATACCTTTCACGCACGGGAAAGTAGTTATTAAATTACACTTCAGACCTGTTAAACAACTGTAGAGATTCTGAAAAAACAAAACAAAAAAACATGGCATTAACGTATCGTTATGACGATGACAAATATATGTCATACTACATGAATCAGGCTGGATCTGCCCTACCAGGATTCATGGGAGCGAGTACCCAGTATGGTGCAGGCCTGGGTGGCATGTTTCGAAATCTTTTCAGAATAGCACTACCCATTTTCAAACGAGGGTTGAATTTAGCCAAACCCCATCTGAAAACAGCTGCTAGAAGTATTGTGTCAGACGTAATTACTAATATCACAAAAAGAAACGCACATCCACAAGAAGTGCATCAGCAAGAAGGCTCGGGCATGTTGGTCACTGTGAGAAGAGCTTTAAAAAGACCTCCACGTACCCGTGGGTGGGGCCAAGATAATAAAAAAAGGAAAGTGTATAAGCGTGTAAACACCGCGCTGAAAAAGTCACACCGTAAAAGACAGAGGAAGACTTCAAGACAATATAGGGCCTCTGATATATTTTAACCTGAAATATATAAAATAAATAAATAAAATGGCCTTACTCCACAGATTGTCCGAGGAATGTGTTAAAAGTGAGCTTGACCTTTTCACACTACCAATGACACAGACGTCAATCGAAAAATGTACCTTTATCGAAATCCCGACTGTATCGGCTATAACGGCTACCGGACCATTGGAATTTTACATATCCTCCAGTAGTGAAGACTATCTTGACTTAAACAACAGCTTTTTGTATCTAAGTGTTAAAATCACCAACCCTGACGGGTCTATTTTGGCCCAACAGGCCGAAGTGGGACTAATAAACTATCCCGGATGCACTCTTTTCTCACAAGTGGATATAACTCTAGGGGACAGACTGATATCACAGTCTTCAAACACATATCCGTACAGGGGAATTATTGAATGTTTGTTAAACTATGGGTCCGATACGTTAGAGACACAGTTTGGATGTGGATTATTTATCAAAGACTCTTCAGAACACATGGACGAAGCTACACCTAATGGACAAAACAAGGGGTTGACAAGCAGGGCGGCACACACGACACAGAGTCTGTGGAATTAATAGCACCCATTCACGCAGACTTATTTTTTCAAGAAAAATTACTTCTCAGTGGTGTCGACCTAAAATTAAAATTTGTTCGTGCCAAAGATGACTTTTGTCTCATGGGAGTTGGAAATTTAAATTACCGTGTGAGTATTGTGGCGGCCAGTGTTTTTGTTAAGAAAGTGACTGTGTCCCCCGCAATAAAACTAGCGCATGCTAAGGCACTTACACAGGCTAATGTGAAATACCCCATCGACAGGGTCTGTTTGAAATTTTTTTCCATCCCCCCAGGAACACGCATATGTAACCAAGAGAACCTTTTTATGGGTCAGATTCCAAAGCTTATTGTAATAGGTTTTGTTGATAATGAAGCGTTTACGGGTAGTTACGGACGTAACCCGTTCAGATTTCAACATTACAATACTGAATTTATGGCTGTTTATGCTGACGGACACACGTACCCCGCTAAACCGTTCCAGCCGGATTTTAGGAACGGGCAGTATGTTCGTGAATACTATCAGATGATTCAAGCGACCGGCAGGCAGTTGAAGGACAGAGGTCTGGCTATAAAACGAGAAGAATTTGGCTCTGGATATACTCTGTTTTGTTTTAACCTGGAAGCTGATGAGGCCTGTGGACAACACGTCTCGTTGGTTCGGACAGGGAACGTGCGTCTAGAAGCACGTTTCAGAGTGCCTATAGCGAGAACCGTAAATTTAATATGCTATGCCGTCTTTGACTCTGTAGTAGAGATATCTAACCGCCGTCAAGTGCTATTGGACCATTACTGAGAATAATGAATACCATAGAACTGACATCGACTATGAAAAAAATATCTAACAAGGCCTGTTTTCTGGGGGTATTTGCTGTCGATCGACTACCATGTGTAGTTCTGATTTTTCCTGCCATGTTAATAGCCAACACAGATCCTTCACATCTTCCTGGAGCCCACTGGTTGGCCATCTATGTGACTGAGCACAGAGACGGATACTTCTTTGACTCCTTTGGGAATGGACCATCAGCATTTCCTGGCAGCATACAACAATTTCTAAACAGGAACTGCTATACTGTGATTTATTCCAAACGACAAGTACAAGATAATTTAACTACTGCGTGTGGACAACATTGTGTTTTTTTCTTGTTTAATATACAAAAAGGACATTCATATGAAACAGTGTTACGTAAATATAGTGACAATGTTGTGCTTAATGATGTAATGGTGTGTCGATTTGTTGCCCGCATAACACCGACAGATTGTCGTGATTATGATATAATCTGTGTACAACATTCACAAGCATGTGTATGTATTAAATAAAATAATTTGACAAACAACATTTTTCTTGATTCAGAATTTTTTATTTACAAAATAATAATCAAGGACACATTTTAAGGATGTATTCGTATTGCAAAAAGTTTTTTTTTCTTCCAGAAAAACAAACAAAAAAACATGTACAATTTTAAAAAAAAACTTTGTTTTTACATTAATAAAAATAAAAAACTTACATAAAACTCAGCAGTTACAAAGGTTTAATCGAGATATTATTACACATCAATGATATCAAAGACATTAATATTGACCAAAAGCATAAGAAAAAACACCTCAAAACGACAGCCATGACTGCACATCTAACTTTGGTGATTTAAAGACACCAGATTCTGGGGATGACTCAGAATTAGACTTTCTAAGAAATGACGGTGAACCATGTAACATTGATCTTTTCCTTCTCTGACGTCTAGCTGCTTTTGCAGACACATTCTCAGCATTATGAACAACCCCATTCTTATAACTGTCAATAAGCTGTCTCACTTCGACATTGGGTATCGATGATGTTGGTACATTTATGTCAGCAAGAGTTTTTTTAAAAACATCCCATCCTACTGGCCTTTGCTTAGCATGATGCGGTGCTGTAACACTTTTGAGCAAGTCATACATATGCGACCCCTTGATGATGCGGCCATTAATCACAAACTCCCCCTGGTCATTCCATGCAACAGTTTCTTTGGCTTTTCTCATAGTATTGACAAGATATTCAACATTTTTCCTGTTTCTCACAGGCATTTGTTTGAGAACCTCTTCTAAAAAATCCTCTTTGTTATCAGATCCTGGATGATCAACAGGAAGAGAGAGCGTCAAAACACTCTTTTCGAGTTCACCTTGTTTAACCATAGAGAGAAACCGCTGTAGCACAGATGTATACTTTTTGGCCTTTTCGTTTGGATTAAGATCCGGTAAATCCAATATATTTTTCATGGCTTCGTCTAATTCCTTTTCTACAGTCTGTCTTAAACGTTCTGGTGGGAGAGGCTGTTTCAAAGCATCCAGCTGATGCTGTGGTACCAGATACATTTTTTGAGCATGTTCCATCGCAACAAATGTGCCAGCAACTAACCGCTCCTGGTAAAAAGACTGGTAATAAATGGCAGAGCTGCTCCTAATAGTGGCAATAAAAGACCGCCTGTTTGACTGATCACTCTCCTTTTTTTCGATAGAGGCATCCCTTTGTCTACAAGCATCCTAACCCTAGCCTTTTCTTTTTTTAGACGAGAATACTGGCTCTTGGTTAAAGGTATCCTCCCTTGCAAAACATTCAAAGCAATCTCACACAGGGCATTGATGAAATCTTCACTAGCCTTGTTCAAAATAACTTTTCTGAGATGAGGAGTGGCCTTGAATAAAAATTTGAGACGGTCACAGTTTCTGTGTATGCGTGCAGACATGATAAAGTCACTTTGGTAGATAGACAGCAGTATGGTCTGAGAGTAGCTGAGGTCTGAGACGGAAGTGGTCCAGTGTCTTGGCTTTAAAGTCAACTAAAAGATAACCGTATGGACAGCTTGTGGCATCGGTAATTGCTTCTAAGAAATATTTAGTCTGACCAGGAAACATCTGTCTAGCTAAAAGATAAACCTGATACTTGTCTCTGGGATTTTTAAACAAGACAATATAGTTAGTATTTAGATTAATTGTTCTACTAGATTTCCCTTGCATAAATAAATTCTGTACAAGATATATACAACTTAGGTTTCTGTGATGGACGTACTTGGTAAACACATTCTGAACTTCCAGATTATTACTTGCATCATGCATCAAATCATCAATAATGACAAGGTTAGTTTTCTGAGGAGGCAAAAGAGAGTCATCACAGAGCGATGCTGGTATTCCTTCAACAAAGTTTATAGGCCTAATTTTTAACAATTCGTTATACAGAGGCTGCCAACAGGAGTATATATAGACAATGTTATCAATCTTTTCCGAAATTATTTTTTCTGCGTTATCAATGATTGTCTTCACAAAATATGTTTTACCACTATTTGAAGGGCCGGACACTACCATACTGAACGGATGTTGTAGTCGTGAGTCAAAGTCAAAAACGTCATGTCTTACCGGTGGCCTAGTAGCCATAAGGCAGTGTGGTATAGTCCCGAAAGACACGTCATTTGTTGTAAACAACTTGTAAACGTTTCAACACTGTAACATTTTTCAGTAGCAGTTTCTTTTTATCACGCTGTATGGTGTCGGTCTCTGTTGTGATACATTCAGCCACTGTCCGGTGGTCGACAAACGAATCCACCAATCGCTGAAGGGATTGTTGTGTGACCAATGAAGCGTTTTTGGAATTCAACGTCACACCTTTACATCTGATGGCTGTCTTGTTTTGTTTTGTGCGGTAGGCGTAACATTTTGGCCCAGCTGAGACAAACTCTGTAATAAAATCTTCAGCCTCTGTACCACACAGATCGCCATCATTAATTTCATCTGTCAGATCACCAAGAAATGGACCTAGTGGTGGAACAAAATCGCCATCTCTTGACACAAAAATAATACTGTCTGTATCACAATAGAGAACTCGTTGTTGCAACTGGTCAAGCAGGTCGTACAGCATGAGACGTGCGTGGGCTGTAGTCATCGCACCAATAAACACATTGACATCCTTTGCTCTAGACGCTTGCTGAACAACGTGCCGCCATTGCACCAAAGCAACATCATCAGTAATAAAACAAAATTGTCTGACGTCGAAACAGTCACTGAACATTAGCTGTGTGAACCTTGCCGGGTCAGATATGAGCTCTGATGTAGCGAGGTCACTGCGCAGTGAAAAACGGCCCCAAAGACTGTTAAGAACCAGTTTGTTACAATTCCTAACAGCCTTGTTAACAGATATGTTTGCAGGGTTTAGTTTGATACCTTCATTCTCATAGTACTCGTCTATGTAGGATTGTTTAGCCTCTTTGGTGCTGACGTGTGACGGATACCCGGAGGCTTCCTGTTTGAACTTTAGGAATGTTCTGACATATCCCTTAAACAGGCTGTCTGTCTGTTGTGGAAAATGCCACACCTCATCAATCTGGGTAATTCTGTAACCCTTTTGAACAGCTTTCTGAAGCTCAAAGGTTACCCATGTGCCTGAAAGCACCCGGTCTTTGTCACCGTGCTGGCAGTCACTATCCTGGACAAGCTGCTCTGCACACGTCCTACACAGTGGGAACATCAGTTTGCCATGGCATCTTACAGGAAGGACGGGGTGATAGAGACCCCTTGGCGGCACCACAGTACACTTCACAAAACCGAAATACTGGTCAATTGGTTTGAAATCTTTGTAGATTATTTGTGGGTGTCCGACCGGATAGAGCATGTGCACTTGTACTGTGGGGTATAATGACGTGAAATCATAATACCTGATTTTTTCCCCAGCGCCGACATTGTGTGATAGTTTAAACGCATTTGTTCGGCCACCAAATAAGGCATCCCTGGGGTTAAGCCTACTGGGCGCTCGGTAGTTAGCTACAAAGGCCTGCAAGTCCCTGTCTGTATTTTTCAATCTGTGCCATTCACATTCCCAGATGACCACCACATTGAGCTGATGCTTTTTCTGTAGGTATGCGATTTTCTCGTCAAGCTGATTTTTCAACATACCGTACTCTGAATTAGTGACCGGATTTATGTGTCCCGGACAATAACAGGACGTACATCCATGGTAAAAACAGCCCAAAAATTCATAAGCAGTGTGTTTGTCTGTGTCATAACCATCGGTAAAAAACGGCCCGAATTGTTTTTCACCACTGTTGAGGGCGTGTTGTATGTGTGTGTTATGTTTGCGGGCGGTGTACTCAAGCCACTGTATGGATACATCTGAAAATGTTTTGTACTGTGTGTGGTAAGCCCCGTCAAAGGTGTATGCCACTGTATTTCTTGGTAAAAACAAGGACTTGTACACAGCCATACACGTTGAAGCTAGGGTGGTGTACGTAAACGGGTCCACGGATGCACATTTCATAAACGTCTCCCTGTAAACCTGACATGCTTTACGCAACACTACTACGTCATTTACGCCGTAAAGCAACAGCTCCTTCTGAAAATCAAACAACTTGTGACGTACAGTGTTGTACCATTCCATGAACACAGGCTTATCTGTTTCTGTCATAGTGTCATAACCATAAAAGTGTGGTTCTGGATAGGGTCCTACAGGCACGTGCACACATAGACCTCAAAGGGGGCTTGAGCACCTGCCGTTTGGCCTCCTATAGAAAAGTGCCCTTTTTCTGTTTAAAAAAAAAATATTATTCTTTTTTTTTTTAAAATAAATAACTTCTTGTTTGCGCACAGCCTGCCCTGCCGAACAGATATATTGATTGAATCAAAATATCAGGTCAGAAGATTGGTGCTCCCGGGCGATGCCCTCTACCATCCCTCCTGGTTTCCTGCCGCTGCGGCGAGTGCTGTGTGGGCACCGAGCCTTTCTATGGTGAAAGAACGCACGCACGCAAAATTGCATGCATAGGCACTCGACAGTCATGAGTTTATTTGAGGCAGACATCAGGTATGTGGCCAAACAAAGAATAAATATACTGTTAATTTTCGTTTTATATTGATATTGATGCGCTTTAGGAATTTCTTGACACTATTTGGCAAGTAGGGTCTATCTATGCTTTAGCTATTTAGCAGCTCAAAATGTGCAAACTAGCTATCGTTAGACTTTTGCTAGTAATGTGATAATCAGTGGAATATGGTCGAGTTCTTGTGTCCCATCCACTTTAATCCCCACGTTCAGGGATTAAAGTTCTCCGTCGCTATGATGATGCAGCACAGCACTTAAAGACGAATGAGAATTGCGTTTAATGTGATGTTTAACTGTAGCATAAATATATGTATAAATTTAATGGGCTATTTTTTGTTATCCTTTACATTTCAATAGGCTACATTATTGAAATGGGATTTTATGTAATTCATTGTTTGATGAGTTGAAGTGTTAATAATTTGAACGTTAAAAGCAGTAGCGTATTTAACCTATTTCCACGAATCCACACTGACTGAGTGTGAAAACCCTATATTTAATTTGATTAGCTTTTCATATTTGTCAATGTCGTTTTAAAAGCAACATTTTGAACACCCTGTTACTACGTTTATATTGTCAATTGAAACGAGCTGAACACGTTTAAGAAGGTCAATTAAAAAGGCTATTTTCCATATGTTTTTACTCTGTTTAATTAATCTCAGTCAACTCTATGTTAACGTAAAGCGCCCTTATGAGGATTTTCACAAAAGTGCAAAGCATTGTGAGAATGCAAGAACGAATACGGGTAGACTTTTATTTTATCGGTTGCTATAGGCCTACTGGCTAGGAAGGTGATACATTTTTCAATCGTTTTGTAAAACAATCTACAACATATTTGAACAACATTTTGTAATGAATACATAAGGTTAAATTATCCTAATCATACTTCTGAAAGGTTAATAATGTAACACTGATTTAAGTGATTTTATGACAGAGTAATGCAAAGTAATATAACGCATTACCTTAATTGTATAGCATATAATATAAGCTTTACTTTTTAAAAAAGTAACTAGTAATATATTGCAATTTTCCAGTAACGCCCAAACTCTGCCCGCAATACATATAAGAATAATAATCAACGTGTGATTTTACTTGACACAATTCGATAACAAAGTTATAACCCAGTTGTTTTACTCATCGGAGTCAACACTTGATGAGGACTATCCAGTTGGAGCGAGCATAGAATGATTTTCTCTTCACGTAGTGTCAGTCCAATAGGCTATATTCAGCAGCTCAATGTTTTTATTTTTTATAAACCAGTTTTTTAGGTACACATAAAAATGTCATGAAATTTATGTGCCAGAGTGCATGAAAAGGCAAAAAAAAGGTTGTTCATCAAAAATTTCTGCCCGGGGGAGGATGCCCCCGGACCCCCCTACACAGGAGGCTGAGCCCTTTACATCTTTACATCTGAAAAATTATGCTGATAGTCTCTAATATTTACATAAAAGCATAGGTTAAATTCACTGTTTTGTAAATTGCGTGTTGGGACCTTAACTTGACCTAACAAAATTTTAGTCGTGAGATTTTTTTGCTTTAATCCCTGTACATTAGCTAGCTAAGGTTAGCACTCTCTCTCTCTCATTAAAGAAAATAAATGTTCTCTAATATCATAATTGATCATTAAGATCACACATGTTGACTGGGGTCTTCTGGTAGGCATACAGGCTAATGGACTTAAACAGTAACTGCATAATTTTGATTGTAGGCTTCTAACTTAATAACCATTCATTCTACTGGATTGTTGTAGGGTATGCTCATAGATTTTCATCAATGACAGCCTACAGACAGGCCCCCCTCCCTCTACTGTGACAGGAAGGCATAGCAGGTACATAGTTATCACAAATTAACAGTGTATAGTTTTTTTTTTCCTATAGTTATTGTGTGTGTGTGTCACCAAGCAGTGATGGTACCATTTTATATGCTGGCTTACTTTGGGGGGTGTAATAGTAGTAGTAGTAGTAGTAGTTTTATTTGTTATATGAACTGTATACAGGTACACAAAGCAATATCAGCATCTTCTTATTGCCCGTTATTACTAAAGAAATTATGCCTTCTCTGGAGAGGTGGTCAGAGACGAATATGGAGGCAAGAGAGGCAGCCATGCAGCCAGAGGAAGTGCATCTTTGTGAGCTTCTGCAAGTGAGGATGGCAGCCATGCAGCCAGAGGAAGTGCATCTTTGTGAGCTTCTGCAAGTGAGGATGTCAGAGGGCTAGGTAAGAGTTGGGCTGGTTAACATGTGAGGAGAATTTACTGAAATAAACTTCATGTCTTTGCATGTATCATTATTGAACTGTCATGTGGCAGTGTTTGAACCAACCTCAGTCATGGGTTTGTTTTAAATACATACATTTTAATATCCCTTTAACAGTGTCGCAAAAGTAGTCATTCCAGGCATATATTTATTTAATTATTTGCAAAAAAACGCAGACGTGCCCTTTTATAAATTTGGGCCCCTGCCCCTCTAATATCCTCTGCACGTCCCTGGGGGCCTACATAGTACTCATTTTTCCTGATGTTGAACCGGTGTGGGAAATAGCCTTTCTCCACATCCTTAAAACCTAATGCCTCTGGGGTCTTAGCAAGACGCATTGGGATGAAGCTGAACGAGTCTATCCATCTCTGTTTAAAGGTTTTGTCATACATCAGTATTACTCTACTGCCACGCATTGTCAGTGTTGGTGTAATACCCTGCTGTGTGAAGTACTGTAATACAAGATAGTTGTCAAAACCAGAGGCGTTATGGGCTACGAATGTGTAATGTCGATAGCGTTTCGATCTAAAGTGTTGTATAAACTCCATCACACATGTAGAACCTGTCGCATACCATTGTCTGTTGTCAAAAGTAATGGCACTTGCAAAGTTAGCCTCGTGACGACCGGCATGGTGGCGTGTTTCAAAATCATAAAAAATGTATTTCACTGTCGGCTCTTTTGGTGGGGTGGGTTGTATGAAACATTGATGGCCAACATCACTGATCAGATAATCACCACAATGTTTGCAGCGCCCCTGCTGACATGTGTGCATAGGTACGTCTTCATCTTCACCTTTATTGTGTAAAGGGAGTTTGTAAAGACGACAACATGCATCGCAGTATTTAATGCTAGCGCACGGTGTAAGACGATGCTTTTTGGAATACTGCTTGTGAATATCAAAACAGTGTGCGGTACGACACAGACGCCGGCAATCGTTACATCTAATAAGTCTGTCATTAGGTTTGGGGCAGTCGGTTAGACAAACATTGCAGTAGTATTTGCACTTGTGTGTTAAAACAGAGCTATGCTGTTCATAACACTCTTCACAAACATACGATACACCGAAAAATCCTGTCTTATTGACGATAAGACAGTAGTGATCATCATGTAGGTACAGCCAGATTGTTCTATTGTGACGTTTGTCACTTGTCTGATATATTTGCAGTTTTTTGGTCCCTCTGTTGTGATGAAATACCAGTATCGTCACATTTAAAAGCGCCTCGAATTTACACACGTCAGAAAAAGTAACCTTGTGATCGATCGAAAACCCCAACTCACTATGTAATTGCTGTCCCTGGGCTAAATTATCCTGTTCTGCGTTTTCTGGGTTTAAAAAACGTGCAAGACATAAGACGAAGCAGAGTGAATCTTTTGTATTTTGGGGTATGTAAAGGGATTGTCCTTTTCTTTTGAGTATTTCGTCATACATAACACCACCAAGCTTCAAGCGTCCACCACCCCTCCTGTTATGTGCTACCGACACCATAAACACCAAACTATCATCTGTTAGTGATGTGTCATTACTCTGCATGACCTGTGCAATATGTTCCAAAAATAGGTCCGCGTTAGATTCGTCGTCCGTTCTTAAAACAGTCTGAATGTCACTAGCCAGAGAAGGCCCTCGCAAGGAAACGTTCATAATACTACCCTCAGGGGCGTCATTTGCACACTGTTCTATCAGCCCTGTAAGTTGTCGTCTCAAAACATGTGGTACTTGCTCAATATTGTCAAGAGGTATCCCCCTCAGATCTATAGGCTGTGTGATTTCAATACCATCAAAGACAGGCACGTCTCTAATTGTACCACCGCGATCAGAGCATACACCATTACCAACATTATTACCAGCGTTTGTGCTTTGCGTAGGCCTATTACATTGCACAATATGCACAGAATGACCACTATCGTTTTCACTGACTACATGGCTTCCCTCAGCCACCTGATTATCATATTTCGCACCATGTGCAGCAACATCATCAAGTAAGCCGTCTATAGTGTCTCGCTCATGCGCCAACAAATCAGTCAACATATGCATACGTGTACTCAGATCGTTTTGCCAGTAATTAGATGGAATGACAGACGGTTGCAAGTCCTCGTCATTTCTAATGTCAGAATCTGTGTTACAATTATCCAAACAATCTGCACCAACATCATCAAGCAAGCCGTCTATAATGTCTCCTTCATTCTCTAACAAACCAGTAAGCATGTGCATACATGTAACCACATCGCTTTCCCAGTAATTAGAAGGTATGACAGACCCCACACACCTCCTTTCTACATTTCTCCTACCGTCTACCGATTTAAACTTTCGTTTTTGGGGTGGCATAATTGGGAATTATACAAAGTCTAGGCCGTTATATAAAAATAAAATAAAGTAAAAAGTAATGCCTAAGAGACAATCATCACAAAAAGCAACGTTATCGCACAGTAGATATTTTTGTTGTAGTGCTACTAGTCTTCACATGAAGCACTCTTAACTTTATAATTTTTTGCAGACAGGACAATGTCACCGCTTCTATCTGATCAAGTCTGTTGTTAATTACACGGATCTGTTGCAAAAACTCATCACGGCTCACCATCTGTTGGTTTCTTGTATCACGGGTGATTGTTGGTTCTGCGGCTCCTTGCAGCTGGTGATTTTGAGCAGTACGTTGGCCTAAAACGCGTCCATTAGACCGGGGTGTAGCTGTGTCAACCAAAGACTTCTCCTTGTTATCACATAGGGTTTTCTTCAACGGTGCGAAGTCTGCAGAATCCCATAGTGATATATCCCTGGCCGTCCAAGAAGATGGTTGTGATGAGAGGCCGGGTTCCCCACGTCCTTCACGTTCTGGAACAGTATGAATAGACACCGTGTTAACACAATGTATGTCATAGCAATACATGTAGCCTATCCTAACCAAAAACAAAAAAACCGTAGTGTTGTGCTTAAAAACTAACCTCTTTTTGTCTGGAGAGAGGGTGAAGCAACACTTTCTCTGTCTGGACAGAAAAAAAGCAAACATATGAGACTTTTTTATCACAAAAAAGAAAACGATAATGTGTTTGATGACAACAAAAAAACAGTTCTCTTACGTCTGCGTCGTAGTTCCGTTGACAGCCAAAGCTTCTTTGGCGCAGGCGGTGGGTATTTCACAGTGATCGATTCTGTAAGGAAAATAAATAAATAAATAAAGCATTATACAGGATACCGTAATAACCGTATCGTTGTCATTTTCTTCGATCGTTTTGTTGAATTAGATAGGACTACTTACCCGGTTGTTTGTTCCTTGTTGGTGTAGAGGGAGTTGTCAGTGTAGTATCTGCAAAGATAAAACTGAGAAAAAAATAAGTACTATATTTAATAAGTATAAGCAATGACAAAAAAAGAAAGAAAATACCAAAACATAACATACTCACCCTCCATCTTTTCGATAAAACCCTTGCGCTACAATAACAGGAATGTTGCGTGTTTTTCTTCAGCCAGTCTTTTGATAAACACTCCTGGAAAGCCTGCCCTTTTTAAGCATCCAGGACAACTTTTTATTACAGCTTTTATTGTCCCAGGGCATTTAAATGAGAAATATGCCCGGACATTACATTACATTTATTTGGCAGACGCTTTTATCCAAAGCGACGTACAATTAGTGCATATTGAAGGTCTTAGACACAATCTACAAAGCAAATCCAACGAAGCACAACTTTCTCACAACATAGGAGCTATCGCTAGTAGTCAACAGAATACAGAATACAGTCGGCTATACATTCTAAGCTATGAAATAGCAAAACCAAATAGAAAATAAAAAGCAAGAACATACTATATATATTTGGCTAATCAAGGTGGAGTCTGAAAAAGTGTGTTTTCAGACCACGACGGAAAACAGACAGCGTTTCAGCAGAGCGCAACGGAGTGGGGAGTTCATTCCACCACTGGGGAGCTAGAGTGGAGAAGCTCCGCAGTCGGGACGAGCGAGTGCCGTTGACACGGAGGGAGGGAAGTGCAAGTCGCCCTGCACCAGCAGAGCGAAGTGGTCGAGCAGGAGTGTAGTGCTGGATCAAGTCCTGTAGGTAGGAGGGGCCTGACCTTTTGGCTGCAGTGTAGGCCAGGGTCAGAACTTTGAACCTGATCCTGGCCATGACTGGAAGCCAGTGGAGTGACCTCAGCAGGGGGGTGACGTGTATGAACTTCGGGAGGTTGAACACAAGCCGAGCGGCTGCGTTCTGGACCAGTTGAAGGGGCAGAATGGCACAGGCTGGCAGGCTTGCGAAAAGGGAGTTGCAGTAGTCCAGGCGTGAGGTGACCATGGTCTGGACAAGGAGCTGGGCAGAGTAGGTGGTCAGGTACGGCCGAATCCTCCTAATGTTGTACAGGAGGAACCTGCAGGACCGTGTCGTTGCCCTGATGTGCTCTCTGAAGTCCAGCTGGTCGTCCAGGACCACCCCCAGGTTTCTTGCAGAGCGGGAGGCGGTCACCATAGTTCCGTCGACGGTGATGGACAGGTCTAAAAGCGGGGATGTCTTGTGTGGCATGAAGAGCAGCTCAGTCTTGTCCAGGTTGAGCTTCAGGTGATGGCTAGACATCCACTCAGAGATGTCAGCCAGGCAAGCAGATATCCTCTCTTTAATCTGTGGGGTAGAGGGAGGGAAAGAGAGGTAGAGTTGAGTGTCATCAGCATAACAATGGTAGGAGAAGCCATGTGAATTAATGACCAGACCAAGAGACTTAGTGTAAATGGAGAACAGCAGAGGACCCAGTACAGATCCCTGCGGGACTCCTGTAGAAAGAGGATGAGGTGCAGAGATAGAGCCCTTCCAGGAGACTTGGTAGGATCTATCTGTGAGATAAGAAGTAAACCAAGAGAGAGCAGTTCCAGAGATGCCCATCTCAGCCAGTGTGGAGATCAGGAGTTTGTGGTTGACCGTATCAAATGCTGCAGACAGGTCAAGGAGAATCAGGACAGAGGAGAGGGAGGAGGCTCTAGCAGTGGCGAGTGCCTCGGTCACAGCCAGGAGTGCGGTTTCAGTTGAGTGGCCGGTTCTGAAGCCGGACTGATGAGGGTCGAGCAGGTTGTTCTGGTGGAGAAAAACAGACAGTTGGTTAAGGGCAGCGCGTTCAACAGCTTTTGACAAAAAGGGCAGGAGAGACACAGGACGATAATTTCTGACATCAGAGGGGTCCAAGCTAGGCTTCTTAAGGAGAGGGGTAACACGGGCAGTTTTGAAAACAGCAGGAACATAGCCAGAGGTTAAGGAGGTGTTAATAATGGAGGACAGATATGGAAGGACCTCACCGGATATAGATTGGAGGACTGCTGAAGGGATGGGGTCCAGTGGGCAGGTGGTTGCACGCTGGTGTGATACAAGTTCGAGTACATCTGTGTCCTCCAGAGTCTTAAAGGACAGAAATGTAGCAGTGGGTTCATTTAAGGGAATTTGGCGCGTTACCGGATGTGTGAAAGAGTTTCTGATCTTGGCTACCTTATCCTCAAAGTGGATCAGGAAGTCATCTGCAGAGAGGGAAGAGGGTGAGAGGGGTGGTGGAGGGATCAGCAGGGAAGAGAAGGTGGAAAAGAGTTTACGTGGGTTAGACACACATGCATTAACACATGTCCTGTACTGGTGTTATAGGATTAAAAAAAACCTTATTCTTGTTGTATTTCCTTTTTAAATATCGTTTTATTATCCACATCAAAAAGAATGGTCTGGGGGAAGTGTATGTGTGCTGCGCTTTTTTCTTCAACAAGGCTCCTGGAAATCCAAACCCTGACACCCACAACCGCTTTATTACGTCTTTTGTCCCCAATACGTTCAATTTCAAAAACGTGTCCGGACATGTCTGTGTCTGTATTAAACCATAGTGCTCTATAGGCATTTTAGAAAATGTGGTCTAAAATAAAAAATCGTTATCGATATATTTTTTCCATACTGGTTTCATTGGTCTCTGTAACATCTGTGGATGCATCGTCTTCTAAAGTTAAGCGAGTTAGTGAAATCTGTTAGTGAATCTGTTGCAAAGTCCAAATCTTCAGGACTCCACCGTGCTTTACCATCAGACGTAGCTGTAAAAAAAAAAAAAAGTATAGCGATGTTTTTAAAAACAGAGAAATCTCTTAATACATCCTGAACATGTGTTATGGTAAAGAAAAATATTGATTACATAGCGATAGTAGACACTCACCGTTGGTTGACGACATGAGACAACTTGAGTATGACACTTCTGCGGAAATGTGAGGACTTGGGAAATGATCCTTTGGAAAAAAAACTTATTCTTGTTGTATTTCCTTTTTAAATATCGTTTTATTATCCACATCAAAAAGAATGGTCTGGGGGAAGTGTATGTGTGATGCGCTTTTTCTTCAACAAGGCGCCTGGAAATCCAAACCCTGACACCCACAACAGCTTTATTACGTCTTTTGTCCCCGATACGTTCAATTTCAAAAACGTGTCCGGACATGTCCTGTACTGGTGTTATAGGATAAAAAACCTTATTCTTGTTGTATTTCCTTTTTAAATATAGTTTTATTATCCACATCAAAAAGAATGGTCTGGGGGAAGTGTGATACACTTTTTTCTTCAACAAGGCTCCTGGAAATCCAAACCCTGACACCCACAACCGCTTTATTACGTCTTTTGTCCCCATACGTTCTATTTCAAAAACGTGTCCGGACATGTCTGTGTCTGTATTAAACCATAGTGCTCTATAGGCATTTTTAGAAAAGGTGGCCTAAAATAAAAAAATCGTAACTTCTTTTTCCCGAAGTTTCCCGAATTTATCTTCTCACAGCCTAAAATGGAGAACCCAGACATTAGGCCTACAAAGTATAGCCGCCTATACTCATTTTAGAAAATGTAAAATAAAAAATATATATTTTTATTTGGAAACACTGTGCGTGATTAAATAATAGACAGATATATTTACGAACAGATAGTTTAAAAAACAAAAAACAATCTATCCTATGCATTCACAGATACCCGTAGCACGAAAAAAAATAAAAAAATGTTAATTCGCTTTAAATTCACCAAATCCGCAAGCATACGCAGACTGAAAATTCCCACGGTCCAAAGGTCAATCCGCACGCATGCGCAGATTGAAAATTCCCACGGTCAAAAAGTTCACCCTCCCCTTTGTTTTGGTACGTGGAGGTGTTAATTATGCAAATAAGGTGTGACGTAGGTGTGAAATATGCAAATTAGTGGGCTTTTCAAATTCCTACGGGGGGTGGAAAAACTGGGTTAACATATATACTACTAGTATGGAACACATGGTTGGCTAAATGGCTCAAGTCATCAAGGGTCTGACATATCAAACAAGCATTAAACCATCACTCTTCAAACCAATCTCTTTCTGTCTCCAGCTTCGCTTCCTTCTTGATTATTGTTAACTAATCTACTAATTTACGAACGCTAGTCAGATAATTACTAACATATTAATCTGCTAACCATGTCTCGTGATTTACTAATTAACTAATTTACTAACGCTAGGATGGGATAATTACTAACAGACTAATTGACTAATACTCTTCGTCTCGTTTTTCAAAGCTGTTCCTAATTTCTCTCTGTTCTCAAGCTAAGCGTTTGCACTTGTCTACACCTGCATTTAAGCCAGTGTTTCCCTGTCTTCCACGTGAAATTGTTGCCTTGACTTGTACGTTTGAGCATTTATTTCCATGCCTGATTCTTGTTATTACCCACGCCTGTATCCTGACTACCGTTTACTGCCTGCCTGACCTACGAGAATCGCCTGCTGTCTACGGTACTTCTGCTCCACGGTAGGACTTCAGTTCTGACCCACGCCCGGACATTGACTACGAGCCTGCCTGCCGTTTGTCTGTACTTTTGCCCTCGCTGACAGCTTTCCCTGGATTTCGACCATTGCCTGTGACGCTGTTTATGAGACTGCCTTCTCGATTCGGTACCTGTGCTTTGATTGCGGATTTCCTGTGTATGACCATTGCTTGGATATTGATTACGAACGCTCCTACTAATAAAGACCCTTGCGGGTTATTTATTATATTCCACGTTTCTGAGTCGTGCATTTCGGGTCCAAACCACCTTGTTCTGTCACATGAATAACTTAAAGGGTTTCTTCTCTTGAGTTATTTTTACATTGAGTTCAAAAGGAAAATTTGTCAGGAGAAACAACCCTTAAAGTGATCCATCCATATCTACTGTATATCTGGCAGCAGAGTGATTGCTTGAGACTTGTTTGATACCTCAGACCACTGATGACTTGCAGCCATTTTGGCAACCATATATTCCATACTGTTCCAGCATAACAGCTAAATCTAGTCCCACCCCCAATTCCCATAGAGATCCATTCAAATGCAGAGAGGTTATAGTATCGCTTTTAGGAGTACCAGAAAATAAGATATCAAGAGTGTGATATTGTTGGGTCACAGACATCAGCAAGTCATGGCATGCAAAGGATATGTGACCAAATATTAAAAAGGATTGCTTTATTCTACAATGTTAAACTGTCCAATATTTTTTGATGCCCGAAAATAGGGGGGACTATGTACAAAAGGTTCTATAATTTCTAAACGGTTCATCCGATATACAGGTGCAGCTCAAAAAATTGGAATATCGTGAAAAAGTTCTATATTTTTTGTCACATGTCAGAAAGTGAAACTCATATATTATATAGATTCATTACACAGAGTGAAATATTTCAAGCCTTTATTTCTTGTAATTTTGATGATTATGGCTTACAGCTAATGAAAACCCAAATTCAGTGTCTCAGAAAATTAGAATATTACATAAGATCAATAAAAAAGGATATTTTAAACAGAAATGTCAGCCTTCTGAAAAGTATGTTCATTTCTATGCACTCAATACTTGGTTGGGGCTCCTTTTGCATGAATTACTGCATCAATGCGGCGTGGCATGGAGGCGATCTGCCTGTGGCACTGCTGAGGTGTAATGGAAGCCCAGGTTGCTTTGATAGCGGCCTTCAGGTCATCTGCATTGTTGGGTCTGGTGTCTCATCTTCCTCTTGACAATACCCCATATATTCTCTATGGGGTTCAGGTCAGGCGAGTTTGCTGGCCAATCAAGCACAGTAATAACATGGTCATTGAACCAGCTTTTGGTACTTTTGGCAGTGTGGGCAGGTACCAAGTCCTGCTGGAAAATGAAATCAGCATCTCCATAAAGCTTGTCAGCAGAAGGAAGCATGAAGTGCTCTAAAATTTCCTGGTAGATGGCTGTGTTGACTGTGGACTTCAGAAAACACAGCAGATGACATGGCACCCCAAATCATCACTGACTGTGGAAACTTCACACTGGACTTCAAGCAACGTGGATTCTGTGCCTCTCCACTCTTCCTCCAGACTCTGGGACCTTGATTTCCAAATGAAATGCAAAATTTACTTTCATCTGAAAAGAGGACTTTGGACCACTGAGCAACAGTCCAGTTCTTTTTCTCCTTAGCCCAGGTAAGACGCTTCTGACGTTGTCTCTGGTTCAGGAGTGGCTTGACACGAGGAATGCGACATTTGTAGCCCATGTCCTGGATTCGTCTGTGCGTGGTGGCTCTTGATGCACTGACTCCAGCCTCAGTTAATAATGATAATACCCTCAAATTAAAGCTGACAGTCTGCACTGCAACCTCATTGTCACTGTATACTTTCAAACTCAAAGTGCTAGAGTACAGAACCAAAATAACTAAAAATGTGTCACTTTCAAATTAATTATGGTGCTCACTGTATATATATATATATATATATGTAAGCAATAATGACAGAGGAGCCGGGCATTACACAGTTTGAATTTCCCTCCACGATGGTCATTATTGCGCTTATACCATGGTTACCAACAATTATTATATATAATTACATTTATATTTATAGATTTTTATAGACTTTTATCAGCTGAAATTGAAATATACTTCTGAGGCCATTTTGGCATTTTGTTTTCCGTTGACGTGAAAAACCGCTTGTTGATAGTTCTATTTCAACAGAAAACATCTCGTTGCTAATTCTGTTTCTGGTTAGGCTACTAGTTCTATTTTGTCAGTAGTTATGCAAAAACCTCTCGTTGGTAGTTCTGAAAACAATTTATTCTATCAGGAAATAAATAGTTCCTTCTCAACTTTATACCATACAATTATTTGTACTCATTAGTTACATTATTTAAGAAAATTGCATGAAACCGCAACTCAATTTACCTCCCTCTCTTGCTTTTTAAAAATGCTTTGGTCACGCAGCCTATTTTAAACAGCCTAGGCTATGGAAATTGCATTTCAGATTTGCATCATAAGATGGGAACATCTGAAAAAATAGCCTACTATAGATGAAGAGTTTGTTACTGTTAGATGTAACTTTAATTTAACAGATTAATGTGCTTTGTGAAGTAACATGCTCGCATTCGCAACCAGCATTGCTCACGTTAATGTTAGCCTACAATACATTAGGTATAGCCCTACTATGTTACGTTCATATTTACAAACTGAATAAATACTGCACCTCTAACCACAAAACTGCTTTCCTAGATTAATGTTGTTGTAACTAAGATATTTGTTGAATACAAACTTTTTAAATCAGCGGATTTAGCGTTATTTGCCGGCTTTATTAATCAGCTGTTGGTGTTGCTATGGTTACCATTCATAAAAGGGTCGACTCTAATGGCGCTGGCAGCAGATAGCATAGACGGCGTATTAATTTATAATGGTGATTAAAATGTTGCCAGCCCTACTTTATAGCCGGGCAGTATACACAAATTTAATGCCCACCCTCCAGCCAATCAGAATCAAGTATTTATCGAAGCCATGGTATAAATAGGAACAGGCAGGGGCAGAACCGGGGAATCCGTCAGAGCTGGGGAACAGGAGGGCGAAGGACTGGCGGGTAGGAGGGCTGGACAGGAACAGGCAGGAGAACAGGAACTGGACGAGTAACACAGGAACTCGGAGCAGGCAGGAATCAAACGCTGGCAAGACTGAGACAAGCACGAATTAAAGACACAATACGATCTGGCAGAGAACACAGAAATAGAGGGGACTAAATACCAAACTAACAAAGAAACAACGAGGAACAGGTGAGATTAAATGAATGAGAAAACACAATTCAGGTGCGGGGAAGTGGAGACACAAAATGGAGGGAGAGAGGGAAAACACGGAACGGACTACCAGATAGAAAATACATATAAACGGAAAAACCAGAACAAGACTAGGACGTGGAGGTACAAGACATGACAAAAAGTATTGCTTTCCCTAAAAAATACCTATTGATTATGAATTTATCATAAAAATATTTGGTTTACAGGCCTTAAAAGAGTGCAGTGTTTGTTTCTCTCTGTCTAAGATGTCAGAGCTTGGTTCCCGGCTCTAACAATCTCCTGAGCCAGGAGTATTACGACGTTGGTACCACACCCACCTCTGTCATCAGGAGTCTCAATTGTTTGCCAGATTCAGCTAGTCCGACAGTGATGGTGAAATCTTATGCCAAGCGAGCGCCCTACTCCACCACCGGAGCCCTCATCCAGCAACATTAATAACGATAATAATAATAATAATGGAGGAGTGAGGTAGACCCAAGAAATCCCAGTACCAGTCTTTAATGACAAGACAGGGCAAGACGATTTGGTTCGGTTGGAGGGAGCTCAAAGAATCACGCTTGACAAGAGATGCAGAGATGGCCAATTTTCTACTCAACCGGTAAGCTAACACGGTAGCTAGCAAGCAAACTATCAGATAGGTGATCAGATCGAAGATAGTTATTATCTTCCTTTTTAAGCTGGAGTTCGGACCGTAATTTATTTCAGCATGACCGAAAAGAGTATTTCTATAGCATTTTGCTTTTTTCTCATCGTCTCACACTGAGACATTAGCGTTAGCTAGCTTGCTACCCAGATAACGGGCTCCCGGCGTAGGCTAGCTATGCTGTCAGGCTGCTAACTCTTTGCACATTGGTTGACGAGAGGTCACATAGCGTTGGTCCGACAGGGACCTGTTAGCGACCGGCAGAATCAGCTGGAGGGCTTCTAACGTTAGTTGTTTTGCAGCTCGATTTATCAGCGGTGCAGTTTTGCAGGCATAAAAATGGCTGGATTGGAACACCTGAAAGACCCTTAGTGTGCTGGGTGCTAGCTTCACTCCACTCGCAGACCGCTGCCAACTCACTCCTCCAGCTTATTTACTACTAACATTTCCCCACTGACTCATCGCTGGCGAGACAGGGCAGGTGACTAGGGTAAAAAATTTAACTAATAGATATCACAATGAAACTTCCCCAGTTGATTACTTATATTAAGACAAGAATGTTTTGTATTACAAGTTTTCAGAAATGTTATGTTTAAATATGCAAATGAGGCATTATCTACTTAAATATGCACTAATTTGCATACAATTCCAGAACAGAAATCTGAACATTGGATGAAGCCAGATTCAAAATTATTGTTTCATTATGTTGACACATTACAACCAAGTTTTTGGTCAGAGGGGATTGTGGCCATGTCTTTTTATCACCCCATAAATCAGAAAATACTGTCTACAGTCAAAAAAAATCTATTTTCGCCATGTTTTTTGGTATAAAATGTAGCATAAAACAGGCTATAAATGATATATCAACAAACCCCTCTGAAAAAAACCTCAGAATATACATAGGAAGAAATATGTAAAGGATGGTGTATGTACTGTAGACTGAAGTGGAGATTTCATCCTCAGAGTATAAGAAAAACCTCATTTTGAGAAAACGGCCTTTAAAGATTTGCATAGTAAAATGACATACATTTTTCATTGGAAACCACTTTTTACAGACACAATTTCAATAATTTCAATCAAATATTAAGCAACAACATCATAACATCATATTAACATCCAAAATACATAACAATTGATAAAATAACAGCATGCACAGCCCGCAGAAACACTCATAAAAAATGTGATATAAATCAGGCTATGAATTATATATCAACAAACCCCTCTGTAAAAACCTTCAGAATATAGATATGAATAAAACTGGAAAGTTTGGTGTATGTGAGTGCTACTGAAGTGGAGATTTCTGGCTCAGAGTATGAGAAAAAACTCATTTTGAGAAAACGGCCTAGATTTGTATTGTAAAATTCCATACATTTTTATTGGAAACCACTATTTACAGACACAATATCTAATCAAATACTTAGCAACAACAATATATCATCATCTAAAACTCATCAAAAATTCATAACTGAATGCATGTATGGCCCATCATATCATCATGTCAATATCTAAAACGCGCACATTCACATCAAACGCCACATCGTTCCTGGTTGAGTCTTGGATACGCGTGGATGTATACACACTTTTGCGGTACTGATCTCTTTTGCACAGACTGCACTCAAGAAGCAAACTGCTACAGAACCCCTGATTCTGCGGATCGATGATAATTTGAAGCCCTGTCCCTGCACAATTAGGACAAATCAACCCACCGATCAGTTCATTCAAACGCGCTACATGAACTATCAGCCACTGCTGTGTGACACGCTGGTCACTCCCGCTGTCGAAACACTTCTGCTTTCCAAGTGACAGCTTACGCATCGATGCACTTTGTGAAGGCATTTCATCTTCTTCTTCATTATATAACTGTTGTCGTCTTTTCTGTGAGGTTTTTACACGCACTTTCGGCATTTAGACAGGTCCCGCGGAGAAAAGCAATGTCCGGAATGTCAGAGCACGTGATGCATCTGAACCAATCACGTTGTCAGAAATCTGCACCAGCCAATGAGAGCTCGTTGTTGGAGGCAAACCCCCTTCGTACTTTCACTATTGGTTGCTGATACAAAGGAAATGACCATATATGGATCTGATAACATTATACACGAAACTGAGAGCTTTCCAACGGTACCTCATATGATATTGGGCAGAGAGCGACCGCAGATCTGCAAGCTGCGTTAAAATGCGAAGTTTTGGTGAATTTAGGCGAAATCTACAGGCGCAGCATGACGAAGTGTAGTAAAATAAACATCTAAATGTGTATTTTGAACGTTTCCTTTCCACTAGTCTGAAAGAAGACATGTTATGGAAGCAAAATAGCACAAAATCTCAAAATTGACCAGTGCATCAAAAAACGATGTTTTCACCTGCCGTGTCTCGCCTTAAAGGTTTCGCCCAAGTGCAGCCAGTCACCGTAATTGTAACCTGGGAGAAATATGTAGAGAGAGAACAGGTAGGAAAAAAACCTGCATAATGAACCACCTGCAGGAATGGAGGGACATAACACCTACACTTATACACTTGCATGCTCAAATAAGCCTCTTTTGTTTCTCCATGTTACTGCTTAACACCCAGATTCTCCTCTGGGCACTGAAGCCTCCAACGTCTTCCAACCGGTTTTTTTTTTCTTTTTCTCCTTTCCCTCTCAGGTAATCAAGCTCCCAATGTGTTCTGGTGCTGCCGCAGACCTCTCCAGAACTCCAGAGAGAGATGGTTTGGTGAAACACCTCTCATACCCACCACACTAGTGTATTTCTCTTTCTCTCCATTTTAAATATTTCATGGGCCTGCGTCTGCTTTATCATGAGAGGCGTCCTTTCCAGCTTCTACCACTCGACCATGAGGTTTATTATTTAATCATTTGTAAGGCATGTGCTCTCGTAAGGATCACTCTTGTTAGAGTGATGGTTTATAAGCATATATTTAACTACAAATAAACTATTTTGGCTTTTTTAAGTAGGAATTTCTATGTTTTAATCAGTATAGGGGGATAGAGATATATATGGGTCCAAAAACGTATCCAAAACCTGTCATAAAATGAATTAAATATTTTTTGTCCATTATAAAGCATATACATTTGTCCCTTATTATGGTTTAAAATTAAAACATATCATCTTAATATCACACTGGTACACACACCTAAATATGTACCACAATCATTCACTCTTGTACAGTGGTGTTCAAATAAATATTAGTGCGTTAAAGTGCAAATATTTTTAATAGCTTTTAATTCCATATTTCAAATGTAGTAGAAACATTACACATTCAATTCCAAATCAAAGCATTAACAAATTTTATCAAGTCTGCGTTATTCTTTTACAGGAAGCAAAGAAAAGGAATACTAATCTGTTAATCTGTTATCTCTTCAAACTCAAACACTTACTGTATAAACTGAAGAAAGTTTTCAAGATTTAACTTCTATTTAAATGACTTTAGTTACATAACTGTTGCGCATTTGCGTTGCATCGAGTCAACCAACTTCTGGCACCTAGAAACAGGTATTTCAGCCCAGGATGAACAAACTACATTCCACAGTTCCTGTGAATTTTTGGGTTTTGCTTCAGAAACTGCATTTTTAATGTCACCCCACAAGTGAGGGTCGGGGGATTGAGCTGGCCACTCCATTACGTCAATCCTTTTTGTCTGGAACCAAGATGTTGCTCGCTTACTCATGTGTTTGGGGTCGTTGTCTTGTTGAAACACCCATTTCAGGGGAATTTCCTCTTCGGCATACGGCAACATAATCTCTTCGAGTATTTTGATGTATTCAAACTGATCCATGATCCCTGATATACGATAAATAGGCCCAACACCGTAGTGTCCCTGTTGCGGAGGCTCTATAATTACAGACTGGCTGCTCTCAGTGGTATAATCGCAGAGTATACATCTATTAGAATGCTCTCCCTATGTTCCCCCAAGACTTGATGTGAATAATAATTCCTGAGACAGTTGATCATTTAACTGCACTTTAATGCGGTATCCACATTGTGTGTATGTGGGTGTGTGTGTGTGTGGTTCTGAAAGAGAAACAATACAAGGTAGCCATTAATAACAGCTCACTCATAATAAATGCAATAGTATTCAATAGACACAAATATCCAATAGCTTACAGTTTAGCTACAACACACAAGCTAACATTAAACTATGGTATCCTAATCACAGTGGGCTAATATAACTTAAGAGTTCGCTAGAAACCTAAATAAGCATTCAGAAACTGAATGCATTGGCGACATTATATTCGCGAATTACAAACGGTAAGAAACTGTCAGCAGTATAAACAAACAAACGTTGCCGTTCACATAAATTACACATCTTGCTACTACTTATTCACGCTGTAGTTACATAATAATCACAGGACAATGTATCCAGTAAGTAAACATCACATCTTACATATCTCTGGACGCAAACACAGGAATGCAAACGGTGGATCAACTGTAAACGAAGTGGCAACGTAACTTAGGCAAACACGTGTACCATGCCGCAACTTCTTCTTCCCATAAAACTGGTAGGACTCTGCACGGCCGTGTCCGCGACAGCGCCCCTAGTGGCTGGACACCCAAACAACCTGTCCTATTATATGATCTTCAGAACAGCCGCCCCCAAATTTGCTCCAGCAAATTTGCAGTATTACATCCATCACTGTTCATCTTCCTCCAGAACAGCAGGAAGTCTGACGAGACGGCTCACGGGTCGGACGTAAGTACGGTCCCTGACTTTTTACATTACATTACATTATAGACATTTAGCAGACGCTCTTATCCAGAGCGACGTACATAGTGCATGACTTTAATCTCCGCAGTGCGAATTAGGCCGTCGGCTCCGGGAAATACCTTAATGATTTTCCCGGCAGGCCACGATGCTCTGGGCAGTTGAGGATCGACGATCATCACAACAGTGCCCAGCTGAAGAGGGGCTGTGTCCGACTGCCACTTAGACCGGGTTTGCAATGTGGGAAGGTAGTGGCGCAGGAACCGCGCCCAAAAGCGGTCGGACAGCACCTGACAGGCCCTCCAGTGGCGGTGGCTGAGCAACTCTGAATTGTGGTACACTGCCTGAGGTAGTGAGGGGTCTGGCCGCCCCATCAGCAACAGATTGGGGGTGACTGGATCTGGTTCTGCCACATCAGACGATACATAACCTAAGGGCTTGGAGTTGAGGATGCCCTCAATCTCAATCAGAATGGTGGTCAGCACTTCTCCGCTGACAACTTGTGAACCTATAGTGGCGGTCAGGGCAGCCTTAATGGACCTGATCTCCCTCTCCCATGAGCCTCCAAAGTGGGGAGCACTGGGTGGGTTGAAGCAGAACTTTATCTGGTGCTCTGCCAGCTCGGCTTGTAGTGAAGGATGCAGGGTTTTGAAGGCTTCTTGAAGTTCCCTGTCTCCACCTCTGAAATTGGTGCCCTGGTCAGAGTGCAACTCCGCCGGTTTTCCACGACGGGAGATGAATCTTCTCAACGCCATTAAGAATGAGTCCGTATTGATGCTAGACAGCACTTCAATATGGACTGCTCTTGTAGTTAGACATTTTAAGAGCAGGCCCCAGCGTTTCTCACTCCGACGGCCGACTTTGACCTGCAGTGGACCGAAGCAGTCAATCCCCGTCGAGAAAAAGGGTGGCTGATGCAGCCTATGCCGAGCAGGAGGTAGGTCCGCCATTTTGGGGTTGACTGGTTGGGCTCTCCATCTTTGGCACTCAGGGCATGAGCGCTGCTCTCTCCTTACTGCCTCACGACCACAAAGGATCCAAAACTTCCTCCTCAGTTCCGCAAAGAGCCGCTCTGCTCCTGGGTGTTTCAGGTCACTGTCGACCTGTCGAATGAGCAACTTAGTCACAGCATGCTTTGGGTACAGGACTACAGAGTGGATCACATCATTATCCAAATCCTGACAGCGCCGCAGTCGACCACCCACTCGTATCAGCTGAAGCGACGCATCATATTCTGGAGCCAGTGTGATTAAGCAGCTAGATGAAGGGACTGGTTTTGGACTTCGTCGGGGAAGCTGTCTTCTTGAGCGGACCTTAGGATGCTGAGTTCCGCCACCTTGAATTCCTCTGCTGTAAGAGTCTCTTCATCATCAGCAGCCGCCCCGTGAAGGTACCTCGCGGTCGCCTTCACGAGTTCACTGAAGCTGCGAAACTGCTGAGCATCAGGTAGGGGGTGATCGGTGGTGGTTACTGTGGCAACCAGACAAGTGGTGGGCCTTCGCAGCTCTTCAGCAATGTCCTCACTCATTGTGACTGGGTGCACCGGCCATTGGTCAGGTGGCAGCCACAGGAACGGGGGTCCATGGGTCCACCGATTCTCACCCGTGAGGTCCTGCAGTGTCTTCCCCCGGGTGAGGTCATCCGCTGGGTTATCTGACGTCTCCACGTAGCTCCAGGCCTGGCTGTCAGTCAACTCCTGAATTTCCGCAATGCGGGTTCCCACAAACACCTTAAAGCGGCAGGAGTCCGACTGAATCCAGGCAAGGACAGTTGTGGAGTCTGTCCACATGACCACTCTGGACACTTCCAGCGTGAGCTCTCGGATTAGCAGGTTCGCGAGCTGGGCGCCAGTGAGGGCAGCACACGACGCTTGGGAGCCACTCTGGACCGGGCTGTCAGGAAGGCTACTTCCACACGCCCTTCCACGTCTTCTGTGCGCAGGTATCCCACACTACCATACGCACGTTGGAATGCGTCGCAGAAGATGTGCACCTCCCGCCTACTGGCTGTATGGTCCAGGGCTGGGCTCACATAGCAGCGAGGCAGTCTGATATTGTCCAGGTGTTGCAACTCATCTTCCCAGGCTTGCCAAACCTCTCTGTCGCGTCAGCGGGGAGAATGTTTTCAAGTGCGAGCCTCAGTCTGGCGAACTCTCTTGGATCGTCCCGCGTGAACTTAGGGATTGACGGCTTTGGGCCCCTGTACGTCCTCTCTTTGCTACTTAGCAGTGGCCCAGATGAAGTTAACCCTCGTTGCGGGAAGAAGGGGTTAGCCTCTGCATTGGACCTGCCTCGTAGGTGCTGGGGAGGTGTAAACTGGGTGCACACACTGTATTGCTCGGGCGTCGATGGCACGAACAAGGCTGGGCGCAGTGTGCTTCCAGCCCAGCCGCTGCACGTTCTGAGCTCTCTCCTCCACCACAAGGGAGGCTGGGGGGGGGGGGGGGGGGGGGGCAGCAGCTCATATCTACCTGGTATGTCTGTGTGCTGTAGGCAGGGCAGTGGTGCGGCGGCGGCGGGCGCGGGCGGCTCTCAAGGTCTCTCTGTTCTCTGAGTGGAGCTCTTGTGCTCTTGAGAGCCGTGCAGAGTGCAGGCTGGGCAGTGCCGGCGCCGCACCACTGCTGTCCGTCTGACGCCTCACCGTCAGCTGCAACCTCCTGTTATCCTCTTGGAGCTGCTGCAGCATCTCCATCACTGCACGTGGGCACTGATATGGCAGTGGTGTGCTCGCGTACGAAGGCGCTGCAGCGGAACTGGGAGACATCTCTATGAACTCGGCTGGGCGCCGAGTATGTTGCAGTGGGCGCTGGGTGAGGGGCATCATCTCGGCGAATCCCTCTCTCTCTCAGTTAGTCTCCTCCCTCACAGTGGCGGTGCGTGCACCATAGCTTACTGCCTGCGGTAGTGTGTACCCTGCATAATCATGCATCCATCCTGGTTGGCGCAATTGCCTGCGCGGGCGCGCAACTTCACTTGGGGGAACGTAAGCCATTTTCACTCTGTAATTATCTTATCCGGCTCGAAGGACCATTTGTTGCGGAGGCTCTATAATTACAGACTGGCTGCTCTCAGTGGTATAATCACAGAGTGTACATCTATTAGAATGCTCTCCCTATGTTCCCCCAAGACATGATGTGAATAATAATTCCTGAGACAGTTGATAATTTAACTGCACTTTAATGCGGTATCCACATTGTGTGTATGTGGGTGTGTGTGTGTGTGTGTGTGGTTCTGAAAGACAAACAATACAAGGTAGCCATTAATAACAGCTCACTCATAATAAATGCAATCGTATTCAATAGCCACAGATATCCAATAGCTTACAGCTTAGCTACAACACACAAGCTAACATTAAACTATGGTATCCTAATCACAGTGGGCTAATATAACTTAAGAGTTTGCTAGAAACCTAAATAAGCATTCAGAAACTGAATGCATTGGCGACATTATATTCGCGAATTACAAACGATAAGAAACTGTCGACACGTTGCCGTTCACATAAATTACACATCTTGCTACTACTTATTCACGCTGTAGTTACATAATAATCACAGGACAATGTATCCAGTAAGTAAACATCACATCTTACATATCTCTGGACGCACACACAGGAATGCAAACGGTGGATCAACTGTAAACGAAGTGGCAACGTAACTTAGGCAAACACGTGTACCATGCCGCAACTTCTTCTTCCCATAAAACTGGTAGGACTCTGCACGGCCGTGTCCGCGATAGCGCCCCTAGTGGCTGGACACCCAAACAACCTGTCCTATTATATGTTCTTCAGAACAGTCCCCATACCATGAGTGTACTGTGGCTTGAATTCAGTACCCGTAAAAAAAATTTCAACAATGGTGCTTTACGGGGGCTTCTTGCTGATAGCTTAGCTTCGATCAAACGTCTTCTGACTGTAACAGCACTTACAGGTAATTTTAGATCATCTTTGATCTTTCTGGAGGTGATGATTGGCTGAATCTTTGCCATTCTGACTATTCTTCGATTCGTTTTAACGGTAGTTGCTCATTTTCTTCCGTGTGTTTCGTTTTTTTTAAAGCATTTGAGATCTTTTTAGCTGAGCATCCTATAATTTGCTGCACTTCTTTATACGTTTTCTCCTCTCCAATCAACTTTTTAATCAAATTACCTTGTTCCTCCGAACAATGTTTGGAACGGCCCATTTTACTTAGCAATTCAGAAGGAAATATATTTTATAACAATGTGTGAAACATTTGCTTCCCTTCTTCCTTAATAAAGGACAATTAATGAAACCTGTTTTTTCACAGAATGAATTAATTCTCTCATTAAACTCCACACTGCTATTATTTTGAACACGCCCCTTTCAATGAATGAGTCAATTACTCAGAACAAGCAGCGGGCATGTCATGACCATTCGGTCTATTGTTTTTCTATTACACTACTACATCTACAAGTAAATTATTTGCCATGCAGAAATATCACTACTACACTGATGTTGTACTGCTATTTTTTTTAACATAACTGTACCTAAATAAAACATGACTTTTTTCTGTACTCGACAGTATGTAACCTTTTGCTGCATACCCTGTAAATTAGAATGAGTATTTCCCATGCCCGAAGTGACAAGCATAGCTCAGGGAGAAACTAATATGCCATTGGATACTAATATGCTATATTATGTATAATAATTTTCTCTAGCTATGCTAACAAGTTGGCCAAATTATGTAAACACTTGTAAAAATAGCGGGAAAACAAATAGTCACGTAGGTAACCTTGGTTCTATGAATACGGTCAACACGCCACGGTATGGGTCATCCTTGCCAAGAGGGTGAACTGCTAGGATACTGAATAGCAAATGAACCACCACTATGGGGCGGACACCACATCCACCATAAGTATGGTGCGTGTCCGCCACCCATTCTTTTTTGCCGACTTAAGGGCATAGAATTCCCTGCATGACCACGTTGCGTGGCATGTTTACCGTATTCATAGAACTGGGGTTACCTATGTAACCATTCATTCTATTTCATATTGGTCAACACGCCATGGTATGGGTCAACAATATACCAAATAAAGTAATGTGGGGGATGTAGTGGGGTAACACGACATGACACAACCATGCGGTACAAAATATATTCACTTTATTAGATGCTTGTTCTTTGGAAGAAGCAAGTCTAAAGTGCAAATACCCACTGGTGATAAAAACTCAGAAAAATGGTAATGCAAGTCATACTCAAAAATGCTCCGCTGCCCTGCGGACAGAGGAGGCAATCGATTTGGACAACAACATGTCCAGGCAATAAACCCTGTTGGCATGAGGGACAAAGCTCTGCAAGCCGCAGCACAATCATCAGAAAGAGGAGCACCATGAAATTTAACCCGTGAGGCAGCTATACCGAGTAAAGGCTATGGGTATCATATCTATGATCTAGTGGGCAGTTTCGATAAGGCCCGGCTCTGCATAGATGCTCCATAACTAATAATAATTTAAAAATTCCCCCTGTGCGGGGAAACATAAGGCCACAGGGCACAGTGAGTAAAGTCTGGCTTCCACAGGTGATTCGTGAGGCGGATGAAAAGCCTCCCATGTAAAAGGCAGAGAATTCTATGACCACGAGAGGATCTGAGGCCAAAATGTGGGATCAAGGAGCAGAGAAGCCACAGATACCGCTGCCCAACCACATACAGGAGGGCTGTACTGACAGCATTCATACAGGAGCGCTGTACTGACAGTGCATGTAGCTTGCTTATATGCCGCAGAGGCAATGGCAAGCAGAAAAGCAGTTTTCAGGGATTGGTGCCTCAGACCGAAACCGGCTAAGGGCTCGAAGGTGGCTCAGTGAGAGCTTTAAACTTAGGCAGGCAAAGCCGCCTGACTCTCTGGATGAACTGGCGATTGTGAGGGTGTGATCTCACCCTCAGGCCATTCATATGCCTATGGCAGTCAGAGATGGCTGCCAAGTAACCTTTCAGCAGACACGCCAACCCTTCTTCCAAGAGGGACTGAATGCAACGTAAGACCGAGTCAGACCCTTTAGTGTGGCACCAGCAGCTGAACCTGCTCCACATCCCAGCATACAGCGCCCTTGTAGAAGGGGTTTTCAATGCCTGAAGCATCTCTAGTACCCGGGATCTAGGCGCCACAGCAACCTCCGTCCAGGGGCTAAATCGTGCAGGCTGTAAATCCAAAGGTTTGGATGCCACTGCAGGCCTTAGCCCTGGTGGAGACTGAACGCCACCCTGTTGGCTATTGTAAGAAGCAACAGTGGAGCTGTCTGTCTGAACGAGAATGTGTCTGCCCTGGACCACTGGGAGAAAATGGTTCAATGCACGAAGCACTGCCTTCATTTCTAGAACGTTGATATGCTCTCAAGAATCTTTGACATCACATGGCGCTGTAATGGCGACATGTAGTCCAGCTGTCTCTTGTGTTCTTGTTTGTTAATTTGAATGTGTTTTGTTGTGTCTGGCTTTTGTTTTTGGTTTTTTTCATGCGCTGTGTGTCTGTAGTGGGACGGGAAAGCGGGCTGGAGATTTTTCAGAGCGCTCCTGCTGCTTGTTTTGATAATATTGACGAATTGTCTAGTCGATATAATTTTGTTTGTGATCGTCACCATGGAGACGCATTCGCAACATATGCTTGGGAATGTCCGTTGGATCTGCAGACCTCAGCAACAAAGTTACCATCGCTCTTCACTGGAGTTGAAGATGTCAGGACTGATCCGGGAGTGCAGGCAATCTTCAAAAGGCAACCAGGGAAGGAGAACATAAAGCGGGGGAGGAGTGAGGAGACGACTGGGAAGATTGACGCAGTTCGGTGCTCCGTTTTGGCGGTGTACAGAGACCTCAGCGCTGCGTGTATGGAGGAGAGTCGTGGAGGCGGAGTTTGTGTGTTGGACTGCTTGGTGACACTGGACATCTCAGGACAGCGGGGGCTATTTTTAATCATGGCTGTATTGCACTTTAATTCACTTGATTGATGTAATGATTCTGTTGGATGTCTTTGTTTGATGTGTTTGTTTGTGTGTTGTGGGTCTGCCCCACTGTCTATGTCTTTGAAGTTCCCTAGTGGAAAATAAAAGTTATTCTATTCTATTCTCTGCTCATGAGGGGCTTCACAACCCTTGCAGGGACTGACCCTCCCAGATGGCTGCCCAGCCAAACTCGGAGGTGTCTGGTGCTGTTCACTCTCGAACACAACCCTCCTCAATAGGAGACGGGAAAGGTAGGGCATGCAGAAAAGCAGGCATCTTAGTTTAAAATAGTTAAACTGGAGCCTGTACCCCGACTAAAGTGCAACTGAGGTACATAAGTGCCATTAGGCGGAATGGAGAGGGGAGACATGCAGCGCCAGAGGTAGTCACCCGTCAGTAACAGGACTGACTACGGAATGCAGGCTAGCCGCGGATCAGCCTTGCTCCTGAAGGGAACGCTTAGGGCCTGAGGAATTGCACGAAGGCCCCAAAAAGACCTGGCGTACATCGCAGTAGGTGGGGTGAGAAGATGGAGGTGCACCGTGACCAGTGTGATTTTTGACCGCCCAGCATGCTGGGGCCCTGGGGCCTCACAGAGAGTGTCAGCTCTGTCATCCTGCAAAACTGCTCTAGCGCAGCATCTGCGGCTGGCCCAAGCACCTCTCCAGGGATTACTGGGGCCAGAAGGACCGCATGCAGTCCTGGTCTAAGGTCAAAGTGACATATGTGAATGACCGAAACCATGGAATGCCCCAGGGCTTGAGTCTGAGCACTAGCCCCACGCATCATGGTGTCACCACTCACAACATGTCCACCAATGAGTCACTGGGGGCAGTGCCGGTCATGTCCAGCAGCAATCCCTCCACTACACCAACAGTAATGTGTTAGTGTTGGCTAGCTAAGTCAACAAAGCAGACACTTGATAGGCCTTGCACAGGGAACTAACTGTGAGAGCATATCTCCCAAATAACATGCTTTTGTTCATCAACAACCCACGCCATTAGTCATGCCCGATAACTTATGGCACCAAGATGTTCAGTCAGGGAGAGCAGAGGCCTGTCCAAAGATCAGCCCTCACCTGCTACACCAAATCATTAATGAACACACACAAAACTCAGAACCCATCACCTCCATGCAAATGTGCTCCAACTCTGCTAAGTTAGATGGAGAGCATCGGTGGACAGCAATTGGCAAGTCATGCGACAGATTTTCAATGCCATACTCCAGGCTTTTATTAGCCCATTCCAGACTATTGGCCTTCTTGTTTTTAAGCCATTCCAAAGCACATGGCTAATCCCATGTGATTTGGGTCCTTTTCCTGCTGGAATGTGAATCTTAACCCTGAACACAGATCCATTGCTCTGCTCAAGCATTTGCCTGCATTAAATTCCATCTATCTTGTCCTTAGTGGTAACATGCTTGATGCAAGGAATGGTGTCATCTGAGTGATGGGCATTGTTTGTATTGCATCAAACATACACTGTAAAAAAAAAAAAAGTCTGTAAAATATCAAAGGTACAAAATTGTAAATGGCTGAATTGTAAATAGTGGTATTATTTACAGTGAAACACAATAAACTACTGCCAACTGGGTTGCCAAAACTCCAAGCAAAATGAAACAAGACTTAATATTGGCTTTTCTCAGAAATGGCTCGTGTCTAGCCAGAAATAAAAAAGGCCAAATATGTGAAGTGCTCAAAAAATTGTTGATCTCCGGATGATTTCTCGCATTAATACCAATGAGCTCTGTCAGTGTGGTAGCTGACCTCTTGGTCACTTCTTTGACAAGAGGCTTTCTCATCTGGTTAGTCAATTTAGTAGGATTGCCTGATCTTGGTATTGTCTGGATTCTGCTGGGTTTTTTTTCTTTCTTTTTTCGATGGACTTAACATTGCTCCTAGGAAGGTTCAAAGCTTTGCCTTTCTTAAGCTTCTCCAGCTTACAACTTTATCTCAAAGTTCCCTGGTCTTCAGACACAGACAATGTGGCTGATCTTAATGTCATGGTTTGACAGTCTTATCTCCATTCCTAGGTCGTTCTTCCTCGCAGCGCCTTTAGGGCGCCACATATTTTCTGTGTCTGTACCGGGTTTTCGCTCGGCCCCGGCACTTAGTCTTCGCACCTGTTCTGTTCTTCCGCCGGCTATTTAAGCTCTGCATCTTCCTGCCTCGGCGCTTCCATGTTATCTTGCCTTTAACATTTAAGCCGGTACGGTATAGGACAAGTTCTATAAGTCGACCACTTTGCTTCATCGCTTGCGTTGAAGTAACGCGGGACTTGACTGTAGTGCTGTTAGAGTTTTGTCATGATTCCCTTCTTCTCTTTGCACTGTCGGCCCCTTTGTTTTTTGTTAGTTTCCCATGCTACTCGTCTGAAACAGTTTGTCTCTACCGCCTTCGTTCCAGCTCTCTGTGTATGAGAGCGAGAGGTCTTTTGCTTTCTCTCTATTCTACGCTCAAGCCTACGAGCCCGTTCGCCCATTTATATCGTTTTTTAAAAAATTTTTTACCTTTTGTTTCTTTTACCTCCTTATATTCCTTATATTGAGAGCGAGAGGTGTTTTCTCTTCCTGTTATTCTACTTTCTGACCCTCCAGTCAGCTCGCCCGATTATTTTGTGGATCGTTTTCATTTCTCCCTTTTCAGTCTCCACGTTAACACTCTCTCGTAGTGAGAGTTGGAGCCTTTCTGTTCTTCTGTTATTTTCCTCTCCCTCCTATGGAGTCCGCTCCGTTCTACTGGTGTCCACTTGTGGTCACTTTCAGATTCCCTTCTGTCGCATGTCTGGTCCTCCGAACCATTCCGTTCCCTTACACTTAACTGCTGTTTCAGTTATGAGACCTCACAAAGTTCGGCAGTCATGCAATTGAACACAGCTAGATTTGAAATCAACATAGATAGGTTCTGGTAATGTGTTTAGTGTGATTTCTCAAGAAAATGGAATACACCTGGCCCTTTCTGATTACAAAGGGGGTTATACTTCAATCAATTGAGTCATTTTCAGGTTTTTATTTTTAATATAATTCATAAGTCTTAAGACATCTAAATACTTTATTTCATGTTGACATACATAGGGGTAGAAAAAATTAATTGAAATATATTTTAATTTGACTATGCAAACACAGATAAACAAGAATTCAAAGAATTCAGTGCTCTCTTCGAATTCTCCGAATGCACTGTAAGCCAAGCCGGCTCCATAGCCCTCTGTTCTCAGGATTGTCCTCTTGCATTTTGCATAGATGACACGGTTCATTATTAAAATGCTTCTTTCTTTGGATGTGGCATGCACACTGTGAGGTGACAGGTACACCTTAATTATGCATACTGATACACCAGGCATTTAATCTCCAGGTGTATAGTGATAGACAGATCTTATTCAGTTTACATTGTTTGCTTACAACAAATGCATTCAATTGTTGCTGTTTGCTTCATCTATTCTGCATGCCAACACTTCCACAGTAATGGGAAGAGCTCCCTGAAGAGCCAACAGCACTAAAACAATTAAAAGCTCTGTTCACAGTTCACACTGCACAATCAATCCAAAACACAAGTGCAGCTTCATTTAGTAGATTAGACTAGACTTAAATTTCCTTTAATGTTTATGAGGAATGAATAATGTAGCCCAGGTGTTATTGTGTGTGAGAGAGAGTCTGTTTGTGTGTAGTGCCTAAAACAACTTGAAACCCACTTCAGAATGTTTTAATTATCCAGGACCCAAACATCTGTCCTCCATGGGTTGCTTCCATTGGTTCAAAAACAGATATGGTTTCCCTGATTGCGACATCATCAAAGAATAAATACCAATACTACCACATGCACTTTTCAGAAAATGCTTTAAATACATGCATTATAAAACAAAGTTAATGTTATTATTGAATAATATGACTTCAGAGCCTTCCCAGATAGCAAGGAAGTATCGAATCAACATTGACATTGTGTTATAATCATCAGTATTGGTCATCAACCAATTTTCAATGGTCGAATCAACATTCACTTTCTGATGGTAATGGTCACCGATAAATTAGGTTGAAATTTAAACAATGTAACAATAA
Source organism: Ilyophis sp. 1 JC-2022 (assembly GCA_022702515.1). NCBI lineage: Eukaryota > Metazoa > Chordata > Actinopteri > Anguilliformes > Synaphobranchidae > Ilyophis > Ilyophis sp. 1 JC-2022. The sequence continues at coordinate 34,616,014 of CM040400.1, forward strand.
CAACCAAAATCATCATACTGATGAATAATATTCAATTTTGATCAGATTAATCAGATTCAGCTTTCATTTTCAAATAAAAAACCGTTAGAATTATTAATTGCCTGTTTCTGCGGTCGCTGCTGTAGGCTCCATGCTAACACGCTCGTATATGTGTATGTTACGTAGGAAGTGAATTTCTTTTTTCTTGGTTAAATTGGTTAAGTTAATAGTTCAAGTTGCTACGGGTGACGTAGGAAAGTAAACAAAAGACTTAACAGCAAAGCGTTTTTGTGGTTGATGCTAATGCTGCATTCGTTTATTCATTTCCAACTAGGAATCTCGATATCCGACTAAATGTAGGAAACGCCCTTACAACTAGGAGTTCCATGTCGGAAATCAGGGTTCAGGAAATCAACCACGACCTCCGACTAGGAAGAACTGGACATCACATCATCATGGCAGCGTGACCCACATTGTGAACAGTAAGCAAACATTATTTTTAGACGAGTTCAGCTTTTAAAACACTTCAACTTTCGTTTATCAGAATGAAACTATACTACTATTGCATGTATTGTGTCCATTAAGCAGAGGTTTAAAATCAATAAAATTTTAATACAATTTTTTAAATTGATGTCAATGTGTTTTGATTTGTTTTTTGTAGATTTTGACTAGCCTTTGAGCAAGAATTGGTAAAATGTAGTTATAAAATTATATCATTAGCTATGATATATTACATTGATAATAAATTGATTTAACATCAGTTACGTTGATTTCCATTGTTAACATCAACATTGTTTCAACATTATTTCAATGCATTGATTCAACGTAAACTCGATGAGCACCTGGACGCTGAATCAACATCAGAGATCAACATTGAATCAATGCTTAATCTTGTTAATTCAACATTGATTCAATATTTCCTTGCTATCTGGGTTATGTTCTCTTTCAGAGCCACTTGGTGCTGCTGGTGTTTTTCCAGGTACATGAAACAAAATAAAGTTCTGAAATTAAAGATTTAGCATTTGGTGTGCAAAAACAAGGGGAAAAAACTGAGGCTAGAGAGCACCATTCCAAGAAGAAAAATTCCAGCAATTATTCACAGGAGAGCCACTGCCTCTCAAGGTGACATGTCCGCACCCTGGAGCATGCAGATGGGGCTGAGAACCCATCATGGAATGGCTCATGTGACAGATTAATATTTCAATAGAAATAAATAAAGGATGTACAGCGGTTCCCTTGGCGCCTGTGGCCTGGACGGGAGTCTGACCCAAAGGTGCAGTCTCAGAACGCTGCCACCACAGATGGCACACGCACAATATTCCATGTTCGAGGAGGGTCTCCATCACTGGTCTAAGAATAAGAGAATGTTAGTCAGTAATTTGATAAATTAAATGAAATGATAATTGAATTGATTGAATAAAGCAGTTCTTTAAACAACCAAATCATCTCACCTGGTTTCTTGTATCTTCATTGGTTGCTGATCTTAAGTTGAAAGCAAAAACCAGCAGACTTTTTGGCTCTCCGGGACTAGGGTTGGGGACCACTCTGGTCTTCATACCTGAGATATGGCTAGGGCCTGGGATTGGCTGTGCTGGGATGACAATTCAAACAAGCATATTCTTTTCATCTCCAGATTTACTCTAACAGATTGTGGAGAGGCATTAGCTTACTGATAGATCGCAATTACAGCAATGAGTGGAACGTACGCCGTGTTTAAATTACTTTTACTGATTCTATCTATGGGTGATTACAAGCCTTCTCAGGGGATGCATAAAAGTAATGTTTCACTTCATACTATATTAAGTGCATTGAACGTTTGTGGCATTAATAGGCATCACTAAGTGTCCTTGTGCCCTTCCCTATATTTTTTATGGATTACCTCCAGCGAGTTTAGCGAGATGCCTCCCATCCCAAAGGAGCACGGTGTGATAATTCAATTAACAAGGTAATTACGGGCTCTTCCTGTGGCTACCATATAAAAGAGGCCAGATGGGATTCCAACCACCTTTTCTGGCTTGTCTCCTTGAGAAGAACAGGAACGGGAAAGCTATGGTAATTAATCCACACAAAAAAACTCAAACGTGACCTCGGTTGTCAGCGGCAACAGTGCAGCCAAACTCCAGCTACGCACCTCACTTATCTTCCGGCAGATAAAATTTAGCTCTACATTCAATCTAAGCTCCTCATCTGGTTTGACTTTATAGAACTCATCTCACTGAACCTATGACAGTTTTAACCTGATAATTTCACATTGATTCGATAGGAAACATTCAGCTTTGCAACGAAACATGGCTGGCTCGGCACCTTTTATTATGTGGCGCATACACCTGGGCAAATGGAAGGGTGTGCATGGAAGTGCACCTACAAAATACACACAGGTGCATGCATGCGTATGAAAACACAGGAATGCAAAAATTCAGTTTCCCTCCTGAATTTGGCAAATTACAAACCAACACCATTAACTCAAACAAATACAAGATGGAGAGGGGAGATATTTCATCATTGGCTCCTTGGCAACAGAGAGACTTCCTCAGAGCTCTGAAACTAATAGACAGACAAGGAAAAAACAGAAAGCACAAGATCCCGAGTATGAAAACACCCCCCTCACCCCCTACACACAAAAAAAAACATGTTGAGCGGTGTTAGCATTGAGATAAAAAAGAACAATTAAATATTAATCGGAATGCGCTTTGTTCTCGGAACAGGGAGACAGACCGAGCCTGGATTACAGCAGCCAGGTCTGATTAATCAGGAGGCTCTCTGTGCAAACGTAAGGCTCCCAAGAGACCTCTGATTTCCACTGAGAGCGTAGGGCCCTCGTTCGCTCGCTCGCTCTCTCTCTCTTCCCTCCCCCACTGGAGCTTTCTCTGTTCACCATTCCCAAGTTGGCCCAAACACCCCGACCCCCCTTAACTCTGCGCTTTCACTTCCAATCCTGCTTCTGTGGCTCCGGTCCCCACCCTCCTCTGTTCACTAACAAACAAACCAGGGTGGTGCTTGCCGTTTTACCCAGGGCGACTGTCTTTGTGGTGGGAAAGCTCTCTGTATTTAGACAAATGCTTGAGTCTTGCCTCAGAGGATTCCACGTTGAGAGAAGGATGGTCCCCAGCGCCTCTCTCTTGCTTTCTCTCGGCATAAAAGCGGATCAAATGGAGCTGAGCAGGAAGGGAAGGCCAGGCTCAGGCCTGTAGAAAGAGCAAAGGCCTTTCCCAAAAGCCTTTCATTATGCCAGCATGAGCCATCAAGCCCTTTCTCACAACTGACTGAAAGAAAAATAACTGAAACGTGAAACTGATTTTTCAGTGTGATGGTATGACGATGTTATTCTACCTTTCCGTTTGGAGTTTGCATGACATTTAAATAAAACCCTATTGCATGGCTAAAACCCTATTGTTTTTTTGTTTAGTTTTTTCTTCGCGTGTTTGCAAAATTTCCTGTGAGATGGTAAATCATAAAGACTTGAAACTTGGCACAATAATCACAAATTTATTAAATTAAGACGATATGAAATATAACCTCAATCAGCATCATGGAGGCCATATAATACAATTTTCAATAAAACAACCTTTTAAATGTAGTAACTCCCACACCCTTTGTCTAATTCACACCAGATTTGCCATATTGGATTTTCATACAATGCAAAATAGCTTTTTCCATAATGCCAAGCTCACACTACACGACTTTTGCCACTATTGAATCAACATACGTCAAAGACTCCCGACAAATTTTGCAGTCCTATGATAATCTTTAAAAAATCTGCAATAAATTTTCGTTCCACCAGCTGGAACGGTCTTTTGAAGTGAGATGGTCAAAAACGTGATTATTTCTGTCGTGAAACAGTCTGGACCTCATCGGGAGAGCCCAGGATAATTTCAAACTGGTTTGATTTCGTCGGGAGTCCTAGCTGACCTGCAGTGACGCATTGTTCTACTAGAATGTCAACAGCCAATGAACAGCCAACAAACGCAACGAAAAACAGTTTGAAATTATCCATACTTCCGTAGCCTTGACAACTGTGCCTGGAAATTCTACCTCTTGATTTAGTCTTCTAGAAATCATGTGATGTGCGACCCCCCCCCGTAATTCTCTGTCCTCCCTAAATCGCCTAGTGTGTGCTGTACCACGCAGTGATTTTTTAAAGACATGCCATTTATGGTGTAAAACTTGTGCCACCAGAAAACTGAATTCGAATTTAGTAAATTTTAATTTGTATATACATTTTGAAACTGAATTTTATTGCACTGAATTTGTATTTCATAAATTGAAATTGTATGTACGTTTTGAAATTGAATTTTATTGCACTGAATTTGTATTTCATAATTTTAATTTGTATATACGTTTTGAAATTGAATTATGTGATTTAAATCAGAATTTCGGTAGGCTATTCAGTTCAACTCGGATTTCAAATTCAGATCTCAGAAATTCAGTTTGTAAAAATTCAAATCTCAGAAATTCAGTTTGTAAAAATTTAATTCTCCAAAAGCTAGCTTTCAGTTTTTCAGTTTGTGCACATCCGGGCACTTCAGGAAAAGCAGTTGTTGGCAGATATCGTCAATCTTGGAGAGAGTGGCGCAGAGCGGCACGGTTCTCATTTGGTTCCAGTTTGGTAGCTGTACGTGTGTAATGTTGAGATTAATTTACAACGTTATTGAGAAAAATGTTATTGCCATACTCACGTCATTATATTTTAACTAGCCTACTTTTCAGAGTCAGACTACTGTCTGTGTATTAGCTACGTAAAAGTAAGACTACCTTAATTAATATTAGCTAACGTTACTGGCAATAAGTAGGCTAGCTAAGTGGCAACAGTACTATTAGAAATCATGATGGATAAGTGGACAGATAACATTAACTTTGGTCAGTAATGTTTAGACTAGTTATAGTTAGACTAGGGTAAAATTGATTTGCTAGCTAACATTGCAGACAGATTCTATTGTAGGTATGGTTGCAACGCTAACGTAGCCTACAATATTAAAGGGCATATTTTAGGTTGCCGTCTCCAGTGAATTAATATGTGGGAAATTGACATAGCAATGAGATTTTAAAATAATAAAAAATATATAACGTTATAGGCTACACTTATTACATCTAGGCTGTGCTTATTTTTGTCATAAAATTGGCCATGTGCTCCTCAAATCTGAATAATATGGGAAATGCAATGGTGACGTAGCATTGGATAGGGTGAACAGAGCGAGAGTCAGTGAATAGTAAAGTAAGCAAAATTAGCATGAAGATGGATCACAATGTCGACATCGTTGAGGCCGATGAGCTGGAAAATCTGATTTCCAACGTTTGCTATGGACCGCAGCCTTAAAATTTCAAGCCAGCTAGATGTCAGAGGGACCGGGAACAGGCAAGAATGAGGCGCACGAGGGCGCGGCAAGAGACGAAGTTGCGGTCTGAGGAGCACATGTGGCGAACTGGTGAGAACTAAGTAAGTTACCGTTAATTTAACTATGCAACTAATAACTAAATAACTAGCGAGCCAATTACATTTTGAATGGATCGGTATGTTGAGCTGCAACTGTGACAATGATAGTAAGATAGCAGAATACACAGCTCATGATCATGTATTGTTACACTAGCTACACATGAATGCACACACACACCACCACTAAAAATGTGATGGTAACTTAGACATCAACTTAAAAGATAATGAAGGTGATTTGTTTTTAGGCTACTAGTAAGCTGTTTGCTTGATAGATAGGCTACTTGTGCAGCAGTGCCAGCCCATAACCTCAGCTGTGGCGAGTATGAGCTGCAGGGAAGCGGATGCGTTCTGGAAGTTGGTGGAGAACCTCACTCCCAGCCCAGACATATCTGTCTAACAGAGCACCCAGGCTTTTAGGCTTGCTGTCTGAATCTTTGTACTTCAGATGGCATACATTAACTTCCGGCAGGAACATGGCCCACTCAACGCCAGTACACATCAGTTACAATATCGCTATCCAAATCAGTTTGCGTTGTTACTTGTGAGATTCTCAAGTTTGACTTAAGGTACTAATGTCTCTTTTTTTCCCCAGGCAATACCGCTACACAGCCTACAGGCAGGTTGTCCGCTGGGCCTATGGCATTCTGGGGAGCCACATAAGGAAGCCCTTTCCATTGTGTGTCGTCTCCACAATTTAAAGACAAATTTACAGAAGGAGGAGGAACTTATAGAGGCTTTCTATGGAAGCAATGATGATCAATACAATATCATAAAATTCAGATCAAGAAGCAAAACAGGTTGCAGGTTACATGGGTAAAAAATACCTTTATTAAATTGATGCAACATTAATGACTACAGGCCTACATGCAGCAGCAGCCTAATACCAGCAGGCTTATAACATATACATATATATATATATATATATATATATATAAGTAGCCTATATTAATAAAGACAGCAATTATATCTGCATTCCTATTCTAATAAACTGCAAATAAGACAATAAATATTTTATTTTCTCTCTGGTTTTTATCTCCAACTGCAAGGCTTCCACCAGGAGCCACTATCTACTCCTAGGGTGCCTCCCAATAATTGAAAAATGCACCCTCCCTTCCTCCACTACCACCTCCTCTACTCCGTGCCCCAGAAATGGATCTTTGTGTTTTAATCTAATGTTGCGGATTAATTATTCATTATAATTACGTATTAATGGTTACATATTAATGAATGTCTCGACGCAAACCGCAATGTCAGGTACATTGTATACTGTACATGCAAACACTCTAAACGTTCAGGCAGTTTTGAATACTTCCGGGTAGGAGAGGAGAGTGGTAGTGGGAGAGTGGAGGAAGGGAGGTGGGGAGTGAAGAATATTGGGATTCAGACCTAATGTCCTGTGGTGACCCATGACTTCTGTGATAGGTACTGCCCACCAACCTCATCCTTGGTGATCTGTTGGCTGAATCTGGACAGGGGGCCAGGCGTGGTGTAGGACATAGCAGTACTGCTCTTACGTAGAGCAGCTGGTGACCTGAAGTAGCCCACTCTCAGAGACTCCATTAGGGCTGATGCGTATACTGGGGGAGAACAAACATCTTTTAGATCACATTCAGTGATATAGCTGTTGAAGCATGCACAGTACACAGTAAATCCCGATTTGAAGATTGATTGAAATTGCTTCCCTTGAGGGACAGAGATATGTGAAGGGTGGATGTGTGTTATAAAGTCTCACCATAACTAGCTAGCTAAATAGTTTACAATACCTTGACGTCTGGGCCTGGCTAACTCATCTATGTCGCACAGCATGGCCACAAATTAAAAAGTCGTCACAAACGAGATTTATTTCGTAGAGGCTTGTTTGGAGACACTGTCATAACAGATGAACGATCACAGAAATGTGCCACATCAGCAAGGCAAACAAAAAGGTAACTTTTTCTCTAGGCTCTAGCTAATGATAAAGAAAAAGTTCTCTCTCCCCCTCAGTCCACAATCGCCATTTCAATTAAGGTTACGCCCTCAACGAAGTGTAATTGCTGTCATTACCCCAGCTGTCTAAGATGTATACAACACGTCATGCTGCCACAGATGACCTCCAAACTTAGGGGAAACATTGCTTGATGTTAACAGTAGCTATGACGGCTAACGTTACTGTTAGATCAGTCGGTTTAGCTAACTAGCCTAGCCTCACAGCAAGCAACATTATTTCATTAATTGATAGCTAATAGCGATCACTTACCATAAAAATGTAACGTTTCCGTCGAGTTTAATCTGTGCTGGCTCTGTGAGAAGTGTTTCCACCAGGGCCAGCGGCAGAGGCTGCTAATGTCGATGGAACTGAAGGAACCGAGTGAACGGATAATGTTGATAATGTAGGACCGCACAAGGTATCAGTCTCACGCGGTCCTGTTTTCGAAATCCCATCCTGAATCCCCAGGGACAATCCTGCTCCCTAAAATTGGCATCGCACACGATCACACTTTTCGATACAGATGAGCAGTGAGCTCCTCACCTGCACAAATTGCACCCATGCAGGAACATAGCTAATGTTACTTTTCCTGAGGGAAAAACGTGAACTATGTGCAGCCTGCACAAACACAAGTTCACCGGCCTCCTAAATCACAGTGAAACTTACTAAAACTGAAACTTAACTAGCTAAAGGACTCACGGCTGACTAACCTTAACAACTGTCACCTCACAAACTATAAACACTACTGCAGTCTAGCACTGTGCACTGCGTGAAAACAAAACACAGCTGAGTTTGTGTGTCTCTCCAGGACTTGGGTTGTAGACCCCCTGGTCTAACGACTAGCTAGCTAGCTACCTTGCTAGGTAATGTAATGTTAACTTACAGCAGATAGATACGATAACAACATTAGTCTAATTTACATAGTAGCCTACACAGACAGTAGTAGCCTACACAGACAGTAGTAGTTAAAATATCAATGCAGTCGCTCTGATGGCGTGAGTATGACAATAATTTGTCTCAATAACATTTAACAATGTAAATTAATTTCAACATTACACAGCTGACTAGTACAGGTACCAAAGTGGAACCAAATGAGAACCATGATGCGCTCAGCGCCGCTCACTCCAAGATTGACGATATCTGTCAACAACTGAGAATTTAATTTTTACAAACTGAATTTCTGAGAATTTAATTTTTACAAACTGAATTTCTGAGATTTAAATTTTTACAAACTGAATTTCTGAGATCTGAATTTGAAATCCGAGTTTAACTGAATAGCCTACCAAAATTCAGATTCAAATCACATAATTAAATTTCAAAACGTATATACAATTTTAATATATGAAATACAAATTTGGGCAATAAAATTCACTTTCAAAATGTATATACAAATATACTAATATACTAATTTACTAAATTCTAATTCATTTTTTTGGTGGCACAAGTTTTACACCATAGCCATCGTTAGATGTGAGCTGCTCTCTTTGGACAGGATTTTGTAAAGATTTAAAAGTCGTTTAGTCGTGTAGTAGCTTGGTTTAAGGCTTTTTTGTTTCTTGTTTCTTGTTTCGCGATGGAAGCTTGTGTCTGTGGCATGAGAGCAAACGTTTGGCAAAACCTGCTGTTTAAAAAAAAATTTCTCACTTTTCATTGGAATGTGGGGAAGACTATTTTTGTTAGTATTTTTTGGATAAAGACATTTTGAGTTAAATCTTTTTTGCAACCAGTTTGAAAATTAAAATCTTTTTCTTTTGGAAACCTTGTTTTGTGTAATCTTTGGCATCGTTGCACTATCCAGCCCTGACTTCCCGAGAAACAGCCTCTCATGGTGTTACATATGGTGGAGAATGCTGGCATAGTCAGGTTAAATGCTGATGTCCAAGGAAGTAATAGAAGATTTGACTAGCCATTTTTTCAAGCTATCTACACGTGACAATCAGTACATGATGGAGGGCCTGATGAGGCTGCTCATAACAAGGCACAACAGGAAACCAATCTGGCTCTATTGGAGGAACAAAAGAAAGCAAATGTGTTGAAGACCTTTTTGGACACCTTGTTTTGTGTAATTTTTGGCATCGTTGCACTATCCAGCCCTGACTTATATATATATATATTTATGTAATTATTGAAACTTGAAACACTGGATTATGTAATTTGTCATTTTAAAGTAGACCATAGTTCAGTTGGTGCAGGCTATTATCTATGGCCTTTTCTATATTCAGAAGATTTTTAGATTTGATTTTAAGTTTTAATACATTAGAAAGAGGGCAACATTGTGACTTTTACTTTTTCATCTGACATTGTGACCAAAATCTTCCTTTTCCACAGCTGTCATCATCGGCATTGAAAAATCACAAATATTGTATACATCACCAAAGTGTAATCTCTGGTTCTGTAAAAACAAAAAAAAACTCAGCACTTCAGTTGGGGTTCGACATATTAGATCTGACAAACAAACCAGCAGATGAGTCTGAACATGTGTAAATCCTTTTACTAACTCTCAATTGCAGCAGGCCCGGCCATGGCCCCTCCCTGCCAAGATGTAAACCCATAAGCCCTTGTCAAAGACCCACTCAAAGGCCACAGCAGTCTGTTAGTGGCCCTGTTTCAGTCTTGGCTGGCTGACATCTTCTCCTCTACTTTTGTCCCTCCGGTCTCCCAGGACCCTGTCGGCGTGCTCAGCCATGCTTTGCGCATTTATTAAATATGCACCTTCCACTTTGGTTGCAAAAAACACCGCACTAATCTCACCAGAGATGGGGGACCTCCAGATATGCAAATCTACATCTGTTCCCCTTCAAAAGGAGAGATTCTCCTGGATTACCCGCAGAAGAGCACCCCCCCCCCCTCCCTCCTCCCTCCCCCCTCCGAACACTCACCCCCCTCCCTCCCCCCTCCGAACACTCACCCCGCCCATGTCTGCCCACAGCCAATCAACCTGAGAGCATCCAGACCTCCCCTATTCCCCCCCCTACCAACACACACACACACGCACACACAACCTCAGTTGGCCTACTGACACCTGAAGCTGATGAGATTGTTAATTGTTGGCGCATTGTGTCTTCACGTCGAGTGTGGCGAGGGACATGGCTTCCGATAGGGACACATAAAATAGAAGTGAGGGGCACTTTTTTACAGCTTCATTTTGTGATGGTTCGGTGCTTACATGAGAAATTACATTTTAATCCCTTCAGCTTCACTCAATGGGACTCTTGTTTGTCTTTACCTGCCTGTTAGTTTTCTGGCGTCTGTAGTAAGTGACGTTATTTCTATATCAACTGGCTGCAGGCTTGGAGAAAGCAGCTCTGGACGAAGCAGCTCTGGATGCATGCGCAGTTTATATGAAGCCGTTCTGGATGACGCATGCGCCGTTTTAGTTATGGAGTACAACAATAAACATCAATATCATGGAGTGTAATGTGGTAATATTGCAAGCTAGTAAATATTTTTAAAACTATAAATTGTCTAAATTGTAGTATTTATATTGCTTAGTGTGCGCTCGTAACGATGATGGACTTTTAGTGAATTCATACTTTAATTGCTGATTAATTACCAACACAGCCATTCAGTCTTATCATAAAGGGTGCGTGCACCCGACTACAGTGAGTAGTGTTAATTTAGCTAAAGTTCGCTAGTTAGTTAGCTAACGTTAACACCTGGGGGATATACCACGAAGGAAGCTTAACATAGCCACGGTTTCTTTGCGTTAGCTGGCTTCAGAAAGCCTAACCACCGCAATTTGGCTTAACCGGTACTACGAACATGATTATCAATTTGCGAAGTGAACACGGGCTTTATTAATCAAGGTTTATTAATCAAGGTACATGCACGTTCCCATAAAAGGGAACTGCAACAACGTGCCTATAGTGGTACAGCATGGGCTGTACTAGAGCAACGTAGCCTATTTCTCTCCTGTGGGGAAAAAGACTGATATGGACAGATATAATGGACGGATAAGAACATGAAACAATCATATGAGCAACAAGCAAAACCATTGCCTCCAAGAAAGCCAGGAAGGACCTTTTCAAAAAATAAAAATAAAAAATGCTCATCATGTAGGTTAAATTAGTTAGGCTAGTTAATACCTTATTCACCTTACCACTCGTAACAAATACATCTATACTCTCAGTACATTGTCATAGTTTATTTCTAATGTGACAACTGTAGCTACTACTACATTCTAGAGATCCTAAACTTTAAACTTGATACAGCATGTTTAAAATATTGCTGAGGCAATCACATCACATTCATAAAAAGGTATTTCAAGAATTTTCCGGAACTCATAAAATCTTTTGCAGAACTCATTAATTTTGCCCTGCGAAGAGATTCCCTCAGTATCCACACATAGCTCTACAGAATCCTTTGGAATGGAGGCGCCTTTTTCCAAAGCCAAGGAGTTGATTGGTCAAAGGGCTTTTATATGTTTCAATCTGTTATCCTGAACATAACCTTCCCCGGAGCAGGTTAGTCTTGCAGAGTAAATTGCCGTGGCAATATACCCAGATTAAAAATGAGTCGGCTTTGTGATACAGAAAACCCGCGGTTGAAGCTTAATTTAGCTCGCTATCCCCTTAATCTCGCTTCGTAGTACACCCCTCTGAGCTCTTAATGGATACATAATACTCAAGCCATGTCCAATTTATTCTCTTTCACAGACCCAAAACCCCTCCAAGTCAAAATAAATAAATGAGTCACGAATCATAATAATGAACATTTATTAGAACAAAACAGTCACTCACTCATTCATCCCTTCTCTCCCTCACTCGCTCATTCCCTCCCTCCCTCCCTCCCACCCTCACTCATTCCCTCCCTCCCTCCTTCCCTCACTCATTCCCTCCATCACTCACTCATTCCCTCGCTCACTCCCTCACTCCATCATTCCCTCCCTCACTCACTCATTTCATCACTCACTCATTCCCTCCCTCCCTCACTCGCTCATTCCCTCACTCACTCATTCCCTCCCTCCCTCACTCCATCACTCACTCATTCCCTCCCTCCCTCACTCATTCCCTCCCTCTCTCACTCACCCATTCCCTCCCTCCCTCACTCATTCCCTCCCTCACTCATTCTCTCCTTCACTCATTCCCTCCCTCCCTCACTCATTCCCTCTCTTCCTCCCTCACTCACCCATTCCCTCCCTCACTCATTCTCTCCTTCACTCATTCCCTCCCTCCCTCACTCATTTCCTCTCTTCCTCCCTCACTCACCCATTCCCTCCCTCACTCATTCCCTCCCTCACTCACTCATTCTCTCCCTCACTCATTCCCTCCCTCCCTCACTCACTCCATCACTCACTCATTCCATCACTCACTCATTCCCTTCCTCCCTCACTCACTCCTTCCATCACTCACTCCCCCAGCCCTGCACAAAGTTGACTAAAATCGCTGCAAAAGCCCGGATGACTGTCGGAATAACTCCCCCCTTCTTCCTCTTCCAACATAGCCTGTAGAGATAACAAAAACAAAAGAAAACAAAAGCATACGCTTGATTTGTTGTCATACATTTACTGTACATTGCTTTTGTGTTGCAGACAGTAAAACCTTTCACTGCTTCATGCACAACATGAATATTATTTTATTTTGTATTAGCAATAAGTGACTACTTAAACAAGCCACCCACACTAGCAGCACCCAGTCACTGACTAGAAAAGGCTCTCCTCAAAACTCAGTATCTGAGCAAGAAGGAGACGAGTGAGGAAAACCAAAGGGGGACAACAATCACTTTCAAAGATCTGCAGAGTTCAGTGGCTAAAAGTGGACCCAGTGAGCAAAATTTTGTTGAAAAGACATCTAAAAGATGACTTTGCCGTTTGTCTATTCTACGTTAAGTTTTGGTTGAAAACGAAAGGTGAAAAGACGTAGTTTTCAGGTCGTTGAAAAGACACATTTTCAGGTCGTTGAAAAGACGATAATTGATGGACGTCCGTTTATGGTCAGTTTTCGTTGAAAGTGAAAGTTGAAAAGACATTTTTTTCCTGTCGTTGTTTCAACGACTTACAAACAACTTGATTTCAACATTTAACAGGTGGTGCCCACACTCCTGGATCTTATTTCTTTAAATATGAAAAACTCTACAGGTCTTGGAGCACCTCTTACAGGATAAGTTTGGTATTTTGCAACCTAAATCCTGTTATAAGGTTTTTTACAATCATATACAACTGTCCATAGCAAAATTTTGATGAATGGTGCAGTATTTAGAAAAGTCCAGCTCCTTGCTGGTTCTCACAGCTACACAATGGATGCTTAAGTGCATAGAGAAACCTTAAAAAATAAAAACAAAAACACCTTTCCAAAAATCAGGTTTTATTTAGCATTTTTGTAAATCCTTATAACAGGGCTTAGGTTGCAAAATACCGAACTTCTCCTTTAAGACACCATGTATGTACCGAGATATTTATAAAACAAAACAATGCTCACCCAATGTACTAACAAAATTTCCATTTAAAAAATGTACTTTAAAAAAAAATGCAAATTCACTTATGCCTATCTGCTTATACAAGTACACTTGTCCTGCTTATACAAGCAGGAAATATACAGAGCGTAGAGCATGTGAGGACATGTGAGTATATTTAATCAAATTATCATGTTATATGGCTAACTATGTGCGTGTGTGTGTGTGTGCACACGTGAGTGTTTTTAGGAAATATTTGCACTAGCCTAGGCCTACTTTACGCTGCCAGATATGGAGTAGATGTGGATGGATCCCTTTAAGGGTTGTTTCTCCTGACTTTTCCCCCCAGAGTTCTATAGGAAGATGAGTCAGGAGAAATAACCCTTGCAGTGATCCATCCACATCTACTCCATATCTGGCAACAGAGTGATGGTTTGGGGCTCGTTCGATAGCTCAGACCCTTGATGACTTACAGCCATTTAGCCAGCCATGTGTTCCATACTGTACCAGCGTAATTTACAGCTGAATCTAGCCTCACCCCCCAATTCTCATAGAGATCAGTTAAATGCAGAGAGGTTATAGTATCGCTTGTTTTTATTCTTGTGTTATATAATTTCTCATAGGACAGCCCTGTTCTCCTCCACCATCAGTGAGGTATAGGCTACTCAATGGTAGGGGTGGGACGATTCAATCCCATAACGATTCGATTCGATTACGATTCTTTAGGCAAAGGTTCGATGCATCATAATATCTTACGTTTGACCACGATTCGATTCGATAAGATTCGGTTCGATTAATTTAGATACTTTAAAAAAATGTAATAGGTATGCTAATGTGATTTGATACCGATACATTCAGCAGTAATTAAATATTCAATTAGAACCTTACACCAAGTTCACAGCATTATGTTTATTGTTAAGGCATGCCATACATTTTGCAGCTGTCTGCAGCAAATAATGCAGCAATAAACATGACTAACAGTGTATTTTCTAAAGTTGCCCTATTTAGGTTATTGTTTTTCAAACAGTGTCAGACATGGTACCCTAATACATTTCCTTTATTTACAAAATGAAAATGGCAAAATGTATAACAATTACTAAACTGGGCCAAGAAAAATTAAATAGCCTATAGGTTAGTGTCATGCATAATACTTTCCTAAATCTTAGTACGATCTAGAACTTCGGTGGAGCAAGATGCCCATCCATCCGTAGTTAAAGCTACTCTCGTAGCGTTTTGCAAGGACAGTCGAACAGTTTTCTTCACCTCTTCATACAGAGCAGGTATACATTTTTCACTCAAATATTTTCTGCATGGTATGGTGTATCTAGGTTCCACGACATTTATTTTGTGAATCGGACAGTTAACGTAGTAATAATTAATTGAACGTAAGACATTGGAAATAGTCTTACTATTTTTGTTTTTTGTCTCTAACGTCTACTTGATTTTGAATAGAAAATAGTTTACATTTAAATATCAGAAAGCACTTTACAATTAACTGTCTGGACACGGTATGTGTATAAAAACTAATAAAAACAATTATACAAAAAAATAGAACTGTTTGGCCATTTCTCCAGGAAACTCAGGGGAAGTGTCAATGACTCCCGAGTTTAGCTTGCTAACTTCTTCTAACTAGCTTGCTAACGCTTGCTGTCCTTCACGTCAATTGTGTATCGTCGGCTCAAATGGTTTATCATGTTTGTGGTGTTGCCTGTGTATCTGATTTCTACTTGGCAGATCTTGCATATTGCAGCGGTTTTGTCAAGTACACCCGAAATGCTTCCATACCACTGATTTTCTGTTCGGAACATCGCAAATTCTGTAAGTTATAACACAACCCCTGCACTTCTTTTTGTAAGTAATGGAAAAAAAAACTTTCAATGAAATGAATGTAAGTAATGAAAGTAACTTTCACAAAAGTAATTTGTGAAAATACCGTATTCTCGTACACCAGAGAAGAGCTCATAACCATCAGGGCTACAATGCCTGCGGATTTATTTCCCACTTTCATCGCCACATCTGCGAAATTACTGGGCATTCTAGTCAAAGGTGTGCTCACCTTTGTTCATGCAGCGAAACGCCGGAGGAGAGGAAGACGAGCCGGTGTGCTCGTGCGTCTCCGCCGACGCGGACATCGCACAGCGTTACCTGGAATATTTCTCTCTAACGTGCGTTCGCTGGGAAACAAACTGGATGAACTTCAGCTACTGTTGGGGAGAAACAGAGACTTCTCTTCATCCTCTGTTTTGTGTTTCACGGAGTGTAGTAAAATATTTCCATTTCCTATATGTAAATCCGTCAAATACCGCATACGTATGGGCCTGCGGGGTGTGGGGTCCCCCTCCAGGTCACACACTGAATTGTTGCTTCGCGGCTTTATAAATGTGGACCAAGTCTGTAAACTCTTGGCAAGATACAGATTAGACACAATGCTTTGAAGCCGCAGGATCACAGGAAGTGGCCCTGACCAAACACCTGTTGATAAGAGCACAATGCTAGGCAGAGACATTAAGGTCTCATAAAAATATAGTCATGGAAAGTGTTAGAATTATTGGTATACTGTGCTAAAGCTTAAATGCATGTATAACCTGAACTATATCTTGAAACTACAAACTGGTAAAAATGTTAAACGACTTACACATATGGCATATATATATATTTTGGGCAAAGTTTGCAGGTTCTGCGTCACAGTGGTCTAAACCGATCAAAAGGGGTGAGATCATTCATTGTGTCGCACAGGGACAGGCAAAGCGTCAAATAAAGGTCAGGACAGCCATTAAGGCCACCCCAACACACACAACAATCAGTGGCACCGGACAGATCAAACAAACGATACGTCATATAGAGGTCAAGATGAACTTAAGGCCACCCCCACACATAATCAGTGGTGCAGAAGAGATCAAAGCAAAAACATCAACCACGGTCGGAGCGGTCTTGAGTACGCCCCCACACAAAAAACCATTGTGGCCATGTGATCAGGTATAAGAAATGCCTCTAACGTCAACTAAGGGTAGGAAAAACACCAGTTACACCCCACATGTCTGTGATTGGTGAACAGGTGTCCCGGGGCGGGGAAACGGATATGCAGACAGTGTATAAAACATGTGACATACTGAGTATTGAGGTTCCTCTCCGCGGGGAGGAATCGGCTTTGTTTGCTGAATAAAGTCTAAACCTTCTGAAGAGCCTGCCTGGAAACTTCTTTATTTTAAAAACTCTAACTCTGGACCTGACTTATTGAAAACTTTAACTTTGGATCGAAAACTCTGATTTTGGAGTAAATACTTTAACTTTGACTGAAAACTTTGAACATGAAATTGGAAACAACGAACAAGTTGGCGGACTTGGAGAAAACTGAGATTCTCAAGCCACAACAGGAGACGTGGCTGTGTGGAACGATACCGGACTCCGCGCTACAGTTGGCAGGCTTCCAACTTTTCAGAGCGGATCGCGACACAGAACTTTCCGGAAAAACAAAAGGCGGAGTTTTTTGTTTCTACACTAACAGTGGTTGGTGTAACGACGTGACAGTGATCCTACAACACTGTTCTCCTGATCTGGAATCTTTTTTTCATTAATTGCAAACCCTTTCATTCCCCCTGTGAGTTCGTATCATTCATTCTGGTCGGTGTTTACATTCCACCGCGGGCCAACGTGCAAGAGGCAGAGCGCACGCTTGCCGACCAGATATTGAGTGTAGAGCGGACAAACCCGGATTCTTTAGTCATTGTCCTCGGTGATTTTAACAAAGGAAATCTCACCCACGAACTCCCCAAATACAGACAATTTATTAAATGCCCGACCAGAGAGGAGAACATTCTGGATCACTGTTACACCACAGTAAGCAGTGCCTACCACGCCGTCCCCCGAGCTGCACTGGGACACTCTGACCACGTCATGGTCCACCTGATTCCTGCATACAGGCAGAAATTAAAGCTGTCTAAACCTGTTGTGAGGACATCAAAGAAGTGGACCAGGGAAGCTGTAGAGGATCTTCAGGCGTGTTTGGACTGCACTGACTGGGATGTTTTCAGGACTGCTTCCAATAATCTGGACGAGCACACAGAGGCTGTGACTTCTTACATCAGCTTCTGTGAGGACAGCTGTGTACCATCATGCACCAGGGTGAGTTATAATAATGACAAACCCTGGTTCACAGCCAAACTCAGACAGTTAAGGTCAGAGAAGGAAGTTGCATTTAGGAGTGGGGACAAAGTCACATTTAAAGAGGCAAAGTACAGGTTTGGCAAGGAGGTGCGAGCAGCTAAACGACTGTACTCAGAGAAACTCCAAGACCAGTTCTCAGCCAATGACTCTGCTTCTGTCTGGAAGGGGTTCAGACAGATCACAAACTACAAAACAAAAACCCCCCACTCCATGAATAACTCACGCCTGGCCAACGACCTGAATGAGTTCTACTGTCGCTTTGAAAGACAATGGGACGGTCCTGACACCATCCCCCGTGACACCATCCACCAGCTTCAGCCCACCACCCCCACCTCAGCGACACCTCTGTCCTTACTGGAGAGAGATGTGAACAGGGTGTTCAAGAGGATTAACCCCCGCAAAGCAGCAGGGCCGGACTCTGTCTCTCCATCCACCCTGAAGCACTGTGCTGATCAGCTGGCTCCGGTGTTCACAGACATTTTTAACACTTCTCTGGAGCCTTGCCATGTACCCGACTGCTTCAAGTCCTCCACTATCATCCCCGTCCCTAAAAAGCCAAAGATCACAGGACTTAATGACTACAGACCCGTTGCCCTGACCTCTGTGGTGATGAAGTCTTTTGAGCGCCTTGTGCTGTCCCACCTCAAATCCATCACAGGCCCTCTCCTGGACCCCCTGCAGTTCGCCTACAGAGCCAACAGATCTGTAGACGATGCAGTAAACTTGGCCCTCCACTTCATCCTCCAGCACCTGGACTCTGCAGGAACCTATGCCAGGATCCTGTTTGTGGACTTCAGCTCTGCCTTCAATACAATTATCCCATCTCTGCTACAGGACAAGCTCTTCCAGATGGGCGTGCCTGACTCCACCTGCAGGTGGATCACAGACTTCCTGTCTGACAGGAGGCAGCGCGTGAGGCTGGGGAAACACATCTCTGACTCCCGGACCATCAGCACCGGTTCCCCCCAAGGCTGCGTTATTTCCCCTGCGCTATACTCCCTGTACACAAACAACTCCACCTCCAGTCACCAGTCTGTCAAGCTCCTGAAGTTCGCGGACGACACCACCCTCATCGGACTCATCTCTGGACCCGGAGGTGTGCAGGCAAGATTGTGGCCGACCCCTCTCACCCCGGTCATAGTCTGTTCGTAACACTTCCCTCTGGCAGGAGGCTGTGGTCCATCAGGACCAAAACCTCTCACCATAAAAACAGTTTCTTTCCTTCTGCAGTTAGCCTTATCAACAAGGCCCGGGACCCCCTCCGACACAGACACAGACTCTATCCCGCCTCATAGACACTTTACCTACTTCCCACTGTAAAAATTTCACTGTAAATATCTCCATCCTTTTTATTTTATTTATATTTTTACTTATATTTTTTATTTTTATTTTATCTGCATATATTATATAATATTATATTATCTTGAAACTTGCACTACTTGTTTTTTTTTATTTGTTTTTTTAACTTCATGTGTTTTGTTTTTGTTTTTTGTTTTGTTTTTGTTTTTTGTTTTGTTTTTGTTTTATGTTTTATGTTATGTTTTATATTCTTTTATTTTATGTTGGTTTATGTATGCACCAACAACCACAGTAAATTCCTCGTATGTAAATACTTGGCGAATAAAGGGATTCTGATTCTGATTCTGAGTACAGTATAGAATAGAATAACTTTTATTTTCCTGCAAGGGAACTTCAGTTGGAGCCCCAGCAACAACAAAAAAAGACAGACAGTGGGGCAGACCCAATCAAACACACAAACAAACATATCAAACAAAGACATCCAACAGAATCATTACATCAATCAAGTGAATTAAAGTACAATAAAGCCATGATTAAAAAAATAGTCCGGCTGTCCCGAGATGTCCAGTGTCACCAAGAAGTCCAACACACAAACTTCGCCTCCACAACTCTCCTCCATACACGCAGTGCCACGGTCTCTGCCCACCGCCGAAACGGAGCACCGAACTGCGTCAATCCTCCCAGTCGTCTCCTCATTCCTCCCCCGCATTATGTTCTCCTTCCCTGGCTGCCTTTTGAAGATTGCCTGCACTCATGGATCAGTCCAGAAATCCTCAACTCCGGTGAAGAGCGATGGTAAACTTTGTTGCTGCAGTCTGCAGATCCAACGGACATTCCTGAGCATATGTTGCGAATGCATCTCCATGGTGACGACCACAAACAAAATTATATCAACTAGACAATTCGTCGATATTATCAAACGAGCAGCAGGGGTGCCCTGAAAAATCTCCAGCCCGCTTCCCCGTCCCACGACAGACACACAGTGCATGAAAAAAACTAAAACAAAAGCCAGACACAAGAAAACACATTCAAATGAACAAACACGAACACAAGAGACAGCTGGACTACATGTCTGGCAATATTTCTAGGCAATGTAGATATGCAATATTGCCTGCAAGAAGGATGGAGATAAGCAAATGGGACAAAAATCAGTGAGGAAAACATGGTGGGCTCTAATGTGGTGAAAAATACTACTGGTCACATTTGTGGGCGAAATTGCCCATTTGCACTACCTCAAAAAGTGCCTGTGTATTCATGACCTGAATGATTGTGAAGGCAATGGCAATCATCTTTACTGGAATTAAAGTAAGATCCCAGCCACTTATCAAGATCCCTGTTGGGAACAAATGATGAATTAATAATGACAAACCCATGTGCCTTCTCTGGTTCCATTAACCATGGAAAAATTCATAAAATTGAAAAATCTAAAGAATGAATAAACTAGGACAGTGTTATGTTAATCTATGTCAAAGAACTGGTGTCCATCAAAGCATAAAATTGGAATAGAAGCGGTGTAGGTGTTAAGATAGCCGTGATGACCAAGTTAGACCAGCCATGCTTAGGCACTACCTAAGTCTCTTTTTGAGGCAGGAAAAACCCTGCATTCAATTAATTTGGTTCATTAACAAGGATGCACAGCATCAGATGCAAAGCACCAATATAATTAAAGCATAAATAATGAAAAACTGGCTTTGTAGGCGTACTCAAACTTTTGACTATCACTGTATGTACACAGAGATGGGTATAGAAGTTCTTGAATACAATAAATTAATGTAAAGCATTGTCTGGCTTTTGTCTATCTTTTTTATACATACAGTACCAGTCAAAGGTTTGAGTACACCTACAAAGCCAAGTTTTTTATTATTATTTATGTTTTGAAATGTATAAACATGTAAACACTAAAAGTACACAATGTAAAGAATTATCTGTCCTTTTTAGTACAATACCTCTTTGTAGAGGCGGTTGTGAATTGTTCTGGTGCTTTGAATGCCATTGGTTCATTCAATTAATTTGGTTAATTAAAAATGAATCTAAAACGAAATGCATTTAATATGTAAAATCAAAATGAACCAAATCCCATTTGGTTCTATCCAAGATGGATAACTGCTGAGTAAAACCTGGAACAGTGCTTTTTTCATCACTCCATGTTCCAGATATTGGGGGGTTCCTAGTTTACTTAGTACAGTTAGCCAGTTAACTCAGTCAGCTTTGTGGAACATTTGCTTTCATGACACTAACACTCATTATAGGCTAGTCAGGTGCACTT
Organism: Ilyophis sp. 1 JC-2022; assembly: GCA_022702515.1. Classification (NCBI taxonomy): domain Eukaryota; kingdom Metazoa; phylum Chordata; class Actinopteri; order Anguilliformes; family Synaphobranchidae; genus Ilyophis; species Ilyophis sp. 1 JC-2022. Next base: position 34,637,509 of record CM040400.1, read on the forward strand.
AATATTATTTAAGTTATCTAGTTCGCCACTGCCTGAATTAATTAACTGGGTTTGTAAGGGTGTGTTTATATATAATATATGTTTGAATGGATGGGTAGTACTGCCTGGTCCTTAGTGTACCAAATATTGTAGTTATGTGTTGTAGGCACTTAAAATAGCCTTTTCTGTAGTTGGAACACAGTTTATGTTCATGGCCACCCCATTGATAATTTCCTGGCTCCGCCACTGGCCTCGAGGCTCATGGGCGTGGCCTGATTATTAACTAGCTTTCACGCCCGCCCAGTCCTGCCATTGTCGGCAGAATGTCACACAATTAAATCTTAATTTTTCTTCAGCTGTAGACGTTTCTTAAAGGCTGAAATCTTGGTGGGTGATTATTTTAATAACGATTATTTTAATACAATGTTTCTATACAGAACATTGACCCCACTGATGCACAATTGTCTACTCTGAACAATGTTGAGATTAAACGTGTCCATGAATACAAGTATTTAGGTATCTGGTTGGACTATGATTTGTCCTTTAGGTCACATAGTATAAATTTGGCAAACAAGCTTGAACCCAAAATTGGCTTTCTTTATAGGAATAAGTCTTGTCTCTCTATGGACAACAGAAAAAGGCTTGTGGAGGCGACAATATTGTCAGTTATTGACTATGGTGATACACTTTATATGCATGCCTCAGCCTCTGTTTTGAAGCCATTGAATGCCGTTTATCATAGTGCTCTGCGATTTATTACGGGCGTTGGGTTCCGGACTTATCATTGTATCCTGTATCATACAGTTGGTCTGTTCTCTCTAGATGGAGTCTTTTATCAATTAACATCTCAAACTATGCCACTAGATCTCAGGATTGTATCACCCTAAAACACCCAGATATAAGACTGAATTGGGCAAAGCTGCTTTTAGTGTTGCAGCACCCCTTATATGGAATGAATTCCAAGATACAACTAAACTGTCTTCTCTGGTGTCTTATATGATTTTTAAAGAGCTCGTGGTTGAAATATGGGAAAAAATGTGTTATGTGTTATACTTGCTTTTTAACTTTGTATTACTTTTAACTTTGTATTGCTGTAGGGCCCCACTGGAAAAGAGATTTCGGTCTCAGTGGGACCCCTGCTAAAATAAAGGTTTGATGATAATGACTTCCGCTTCTCCGGTGCCTCTTTGTCATTCATTTGTACATTGAGCCAGGTATAGCCAGGTTTAAGCGACCTCGTGATATTAACTTGTTTATGTTCACGAGGGACTTGCTTATAGCTTCTTCAGGTATAGGATTGTGTTTCCTCCTGTTAGCGTTCTGCGCTATTCATTCCTGTGCTGTTCTCCACGAGACAGTGTTTTCTTTTGGTGGTTTTGATTTGTTTCACCTTCTATTGGACGTTTTAGAGTTACGCTCCGAAGGTGTTTTCTTTGCTTTTCTAGTCTCCTGTTTGGGCTCTAGTATTGAGTTTGGGAGATTTAGATTTGTGTTTCACTCGTACTATTCGAGTTTGCTCTATTTTCCTGGGTAGATTTCTTATAGCTGTTTAGCTTTTCTTCTTTTCGTGTTATATCTCCCTTATTGGTCCTCACCTGTGTGGGTGACTTGTCTGATCTCCCTCACCTCTGCGTTTGATTCTCTCCTACTAAATCCTTCACAATATCGTTAAAACAAAGGTACATTTATCCTTGTCTTAACCCTTAACAATGATAAGTATGAAGGGGCATGCATTTTGATCAAAAGAGAAAAATAGCTATATTAAATCATTAAAATCTATGTTACAGCTGACATTTTAACCTTTTCAAGTAATAAAAAGTATGCATATGTTTTGCTTATTAAAGTCAAATAGACATAGCTATACGCAAGGTCAATTTTACTGCTACAAACAGTAAGAAATATTAAAGAACTTCTTGCTTTCTCCCTTTCTCTCCACCCTTACCTGGGTATGTTATGTTCTGAGTTCTGTCTGTTTTGTATTTTTATTTTCATTCATGTATTTATTTTCCATATTATCATTGCCTCTGCACACCTTATTCCCATTATGTCTGTCTCCCTCTGTGTATTTAACCCAGTCATCCAAGTCATTCTTTGCGAGTTCCTTACCTTTGATAGTCACATTGTTTTTTGCCTCTGTGTCTACGAGTCATTTTCTAAGTGTCTGTTTTTTCCCCGAGTCTTCTGTTCCGAATTTCTGTTAGTTTTTGTGTTTGTTTTCCTTGTCCGTTCTTTGTGGTTTATTTTTCTGTTTCCTTGATTTCCTGGACTTCTGCCTGTGTTCTCGCGACCCTGAGTTTGGACTTTGTTTTTGCACCTCTGCTGTGCCTTCCCGGTTCCGATCTCTGCCTGTTTTTTGACCACTCTTTGGATTTAATTTTTTGTACCGTTGCCTTCAGTAAACTTTGTTTTTTTGGTACTCCCTGCCTGGTAATGGGTCCCTTATTCCCACCCGACCTTACAGAAGGAACTCGCCAGTTGGGACCCAGCAGGCATGCCTCCATAATGGCGACTCGATGGACTCGAGGATCCATTTTTTAACCCCTACTACTATGAGGAATACCTCATGGGTATCTGGGGGCAGAATCCTGAGTTCGCTCGCCGTCATGCCAACCACCACCCATCACCCTGGACTCCTTTTCAACCCAGCTCCCACTCCGTTAGGCTCGGAGTCATCACACTTCACCCAACCCCAACAGTCACCATTCGATGGATCCCGTTCCAGCCCTCTGGTCCCGTCCGGTCCCAGCCCTCTTGTCCCGTCCAGTCCCAGCCCTCCTGTCCCGTCCCGTTCCAGGCCTCCTGTCGAACTGCAGAGCCAGCTAACCTCCTGTCCTGAGCTGCAGAGCCAGCTACCCCCCTGTCCTGAGCTGCAGAGCCAGCTAACCTCCTGTCCTGAGCTGCAGAGCCAGCTAGCCTCCTGTCCTGAGCTGCAGAGCCAGCTAACCTCCTGTCCTGAGCTGCAGAGCCAGCTAGCCTCCTGTCCTGAGCTGCAGAGCCAACTAACCTCTTGTCCTGAGCTGCCGAGCCAGCTAACCTCTTGTCCTGAGCTGCCGAGCCAGCTAACCTCTTGTCCTGAGCTGCCGAGCCAGCTAACCTCCGCCTCCAGGGCGATGCACCCATCGCCGCCGACCTCCTGAGCGATGCAACCATCGCCGGCATCTACCTGAGCGGCCCTGTCTGCGCCGCCGTCCACCTGAGCGGCCCTGTCTGCGCCGCCGCGCTCCTCCAGAGCTGTCCCTCCTGCGCCGCCACCCTCCTCCAGACCTGTCCCTCCTGCGCCGCCGCCCTCCTCCAGAGCTGTCCCTCCTGCGCTGCCGCCATCCTCCAGAGCTGTCCCTTCTGCGCCGCCGCCATCCTCCAGACCTGTCCCTCCTGCGCCGCCGCCCTCCTCCAGAGCTGTCCCTCCTGCGCTGCCGCCATCCTCCAGAGCTGTCCCTTCTGCGCCGCCGCCATCCTCCAGAGCTGTCCCTTTTGTGCCACCTTCCAGTTCCGACCTCTGCCTGTTTTTTGATCACTCTTTGGACTCTTTTTTTGTATCGTTGCCATCATTATACTTCAGTTTTTTGGTACTCCCTGCCTGCTACTGGGTCCCTTATTCCCACCCGACCTTACAGGGTAAGCAGTATTTCACTATAGAAGCTACTTTAAAAAATGTCCAGACATAACAGCCATACTTTGAGAGAATAATTTAGAATTAAAATGATCTTCATAGACCTCGACAGAAAGCCTCTAGGTCAAAAGGGAAGAAATAAAATCCTCATTCAGTAAATTTGAATAAATCACTATACTGTGGGAAATATTTAATAATGAGACAGTAGGGAAAATATGCTGCAAATAATGTACGGGTGGCAGATTTGCATGTTTAATTAAGATATCATCCTGTTCATGGTTCCTTAGTAAATAAAAGAAGGAACCCAAAGCTGTAGAGTCAACACTGGATCTAATAACAGTTCTTTCTCCTCAGATTAAAATGTGAATTGGTGGATGAGAGAGAGCAGGATGAGATGGGGGTTGTGGAGAACTAATGCGCTGAAAGAGCTGTAGATCTTTTAATTAACGCCCCGCGAAAAGCACATTCTTATTCCATCAGGCTAATAAAATTGAGGGCAGACTCTTTGTTGTCGATGGTATCAGGACTGTGCACAGAGAGAGATGGGGGGGAGAGAGAGAGAACTAGCTAATCAGGTTTCTTTAAAGTAAATTTCTTCTTGCAAGTCCACTGGCCCTCATTAACTCGTGGCCATCGTCGGAGCATTTGAAATCCACAAAAGGAATGGGTATTTCCCTTAATCCTGCCCCATCAAAGGTACCACACTCACGGCAGTGGATCTACACATCTGGATTTGAGTTCACTGAAGAAGAGAGAGAAATTTGAGGGGAGGGTGAATTCGTACACGATTTCTAATTTAAAAGGTGACGTGTCTCAACTCCGCGCGATGGAATAGGGCTGACAGATTCACCATTCATTTAAATAATCTGGTGGTTTAGGTTACGTAATGATGTTGTGACAATCGGAATGGGATAATCACAGCTGTTCGGCCTCTGCCCTGAATGGATTAAATTTGCTATTCTAAACTTTTCATAAAAAAATAAAAAGAATGTTTGGCTCCCATGAATATTGGCATTTTTGGTTTTGCAAATTAATGGGATGGATGTAACAATATTTGTCTCCCTCTTCCCCATCCATGCCTTAGTGCACTAGAAAAGATCCTGAGGGGTACCTTCTGCTGATTTGCCTGCTAATAGTAATGATAATGAATTGGCAGAATCTATTTGAACTAAGTGCAAATAGCAAGTCAATGATATTCGCACTAAATGCAAATAGCAGGATTATGCTAACACTAGCCCTAACCCTAACCTAATTCACCAGTTATAATGAGTAATAATAAAATTTAGCAGCTATTTCTCAACACTCATAAAATTAGACCAAAATAAAACTCAAAATGCTGGTAAGCCGAGTTACTGCTAGACAGAGCAGCTGTATATGGTAGGTGGAGAGTTAGTATGAATAGCATGTGCAACACAGTGCATCTAGACAAATTTGTACAAATAGAAACACTGTAATTAATTGCACATTATGGGCAGTTGTTTAGGGTTTTTTGCAACCACACAGTCACAATTGGATCTATTTTCTAAATTAAAATGGCTGCAACGACAAAGACGTTCTTTCTCCACCCCCCTGCCTTCCTTCTAGGCTTGGATAATTGGGTCCAGTGTGACAACCCTTCTCAGCTTCCATAGCTGTCAATATCCTTCAGCGGGGAGGCAACAGACACATTTTAACTGCCAATAATTGGCAGCTGCAAAGATTCCATGCATAAAGATATTTGCAGCACGGCTCTTTGAGATCTGCGTGAGAGATCTGTTCTGGAGGGACAGTTGAGGGGCCCGGGTGGCAGGGAGCCAGGTTAAGACAGTTACGGGTATCAGACTTCCGTTCCGATGAAAGGGAGCCTACATAGATCAAAACGAGGTAAATCACCACAAAATCCCTGACACAAAAGTGGTTCAGCTGGCACAGTTGTGTTGGGTCACCCAACAGTCACCATTCGATGGATCCCGTTCCAGCCCTCCGGTCCCGTCCGGTCCCAGCCCTCCTGTCCCGTCCAGTCCCAGCCCTCCTGTCCCGTCCGATCCCAGCCCCCCCCCCCCCCTTTATTTTTTGTTCGGCACAGATGCAGCGACAAGGTTGCTCCCCCGCAGCTACAAAGCAGAATAAATATGTGATTATATGCATCTGCAGGCTCTTAGGCAATCTTGCCTTGTTTATTCTGCTTTTTACCACTTTTCCAGGGCTGTGTGGTTTTGAAGAGAGAAATAGCTGCCAGCTGCAGAGTCATTGTGTTGCTTTATCAGAAGAAACGGAGGAAGACTCCATCAGTCTCCTCTCTGACAAGTGACTAGTTCTCTTTGCCAGCGCACACTGAAGGTGTATTAACGGAAGGAATGAGCAGGCGAGGAGCATAGACTCACTTTTCCTGAGACGACAGTCAAATCACACCATTATTGACTTTAATTGGGCCAGCACCAAACCCTTCATGCTTAACACAATAAACACTAATTATTTTACCTACATCATATCCTCAGATGATGGAATCTAATTCCACCGATGATGGAAGAAAATTAACTATCACCCCTGGGGTTAATTTGGGCTACTGTCCAATTGTATAGAACAACCTGTTTCAAATTATTTCAAGAAAAACAAAAACCCTGCTCACTTTATTTGTGCTAGTTGCTGTTATTCTTCCCCTCAGGTAAAGGTTCAGCAAATAATAGCTTCAGCGAGTGTGAAAGACACTGAAGTAGCTGTCAGACACCATTTCTGTCAGGGATTGCTGGAGTCCTATCAGGCTCTGAGTAAAAACAGAACAGACCCCAGTCACTTCAGCAATTATCAAAGGATGAAACAATAACAACATTCACGCTAAGTAGAAATGCAAAACAAAGAGCCATTCATTCCGCTGAAAACTAATGGCGTTCTTATAAACCCTACCGTTCAGCAGCTGAAAGATGCGACAAAGAAAACCGGAGATAACAACCTCAGGCGTGTGAGGTTTTTCATTCTCTCAGAAAGCCACTACGTGGTGCATTTTATGCTGGATCGAGGAACAGCGAAAGTAAAGCTAGTTTCTGTAATAGACCTGGTGTTACGAGCAGAACGCTGGGGTGACGTTTGACTGCCATACAAGCCCATTCTGTGTAAGCTGAGAGCGTAAGCATTTTGTTATTAGTTGTTAGTCTAGGATCCCTGCAGACAAACTCGCAGGCATCAGGTCTCTGTGGAGGCCGAACTAGCCCTGGGCCTGTCAGGAGGCTGCTGGGAAATGACCCGTTTGGCTTGTGGACTGCCGCCAGGTTCCACCACAAATAACACGGTTGGCAGATTTGCGGCAACCCCGGGGGTATTATGGCAGACAACAGGATTTGGTAAGGACATTTCACTGCACCAGCTCATAATCATGTCTACTGCGTGCTGCACCCATCTCTGTGGGGGGTGGGGGTGTGACTGTCATGTTGCCACCAAAGCCCACTGCAGACTGCATGGCTTTGACAGTGTACGTGGAGGGGAAAAGCCCGGTTTGCCTGAGTGTCCAGTAGGGATTGTGAGCATGTTCCATCTGCACCCTCCTGGTGCCAAAAAGAGAGAGCACACAGACCTAGAGCCTGAAAGTAAGCACCTTAACCAGGGGCGTAAATATAGACAGTGCAGGCAGTGCGGTTGCACTGGGGCCCGTGGGGTGAGGGGAGGGGGGCTGGGGAACAATAGGCTGGGTCGCATGGGTAAGGATGAAAAATGGAGGGAAGACGAAGGGAGAAAGGAAGAGGGGAAAAAAGGAGAATTTTTTTTTTTTCAAGTTTAGGCTTCTTGTGCACGTCTGGTGTTCCGTGAAGCAATTTTCTGGGGAAAAACACGGTGAATTATTGAAAATCAGAATATTTTTCCATTTTAGGGGAACATCGGTGGGGAGGCAAAGGTCGCAAGTTCGATCCTCATCTGGGACATATAATCTGATTAGATGGATCATACAAACTGTTTGCCTGTTATTCCATACTTTATTACTTTCATTTATGTAAATGGTGTAACAATAAGAAATTAATAATGCGTAATGAAGTAGCCCCAATGTGTTGCTTTGATTAAAAGTAAAGGCTCTTTCATTAAACAATTCAGACAACTGCATGATAAGTTAAACACTTTTATTGAAATAACTTTGAAAAACTAAATATGAAAACACAGTATACACTGAAAAGAAATCCATTGGATTTACTCAATTGAATTGTGGACAGTGATTCCACAAAAAACCTGATATATTTGTGTTGTTCTTGTGTTCACAGCTTAAGCATTAAATTATTGCATTGAGTAAACATCATCTGGTTAAATACTTTCTAGAGACGCTCCGTCTTTTTTGCCTTTTTATAATGGCCAGTCGGGGTCAGATCTTATTAAATTACATAAAATATTAATACATAGATTATGCTCAAACAATTCAAAAGAGAAACTATTAAAAAAGGTTACGTACAAAAGATTTGTTATATAGTAGAGATGGAATTTTTAAAAAAAACTATGAACAAATATTATTTACAAATGGGTATAAGCAATGCAAGTTCCATTTTTATATCAGGTTTTTCTTTTAATGTTTTCCAGCCGCTGTTCCTTTGACACTGTCTCTGTGTTTTGGCAGTGTATTATGCCTTTGTACGGGCTGTGCCCTGTTGCCTCAGTTCTGAAATTGCCCACATTTTCTGCATTAATGTGCTGTTACGTTCTTACTGGATGACAGGTGGGCTACTCTGCAGTCAGTGAACCTGTGGGTAATCATAAGGTAGCACTGGTCAATGTCCAGGACCTGCTGCACCCTCTTATGAATGCCACTCCCAGCACATTCTGGATAGAGTATACCTGACCTTCCGCTGGTGGTAAGCATCCACACCAGGAGCCTGTGGTTGAAAAAGTGCTCTGGTGTGGGAGCTTGGCTGTAGATCAGAGCTGGGGCGGGTGGTTCGTACCACAGCTTCAGGTCACTCTGGTTTTTCCCACAGTGCATCCACAGTGTGGATGCAATCCATTTATGGTCTTGCACAGTGATTGCACAGCCTTGCCTCGTTATTGAGGGCAACCAAAATGGATCTCTTCCAGAGGGCAAGAGATGGGATAGGGCTGGACCATCACCTGGAGCAGCAACTGCAGGCAGGACAGCACTGGGAGTAATCACAGTGCTGGTGGGATCAGGTGCAGGACCAGCAGCAGCAGATCCACTGTGACAGTATTGGGCACACACAGGCAGTGTGACACATGCATGCTTGCGCACAAAGTCGGAGCACAGACTAACATTAGACACAAACGAATACTCCACTTTCTAAAGGTAACTACCGTTTACTGTCATAATAACAGGAATCAAGGAGTTTGGGAGCGTGACAAATACTGTCCACCTCTTTATTCTAAGTGGAGGGGCTGCCATCTATTTTTTCAACTTGTTTGGATAACGTTGGCAAAGTGTTTCCTTCCAATGGTATATCTGGTTTGCTCCAAGCAGCTATGTACACCCCAGTCAGGCACTGTTTGTCCCTACACTGTGTAGGAAAGTATCTCCATTACGGTTTGTTGTCCTGCGAGCTTCTAAACCCACCCATTTATTTTGGTTTGGACAAGTTTAACTTCAAAAAGAGCAAGTTTAAAGTTACATACCAAATTCTTTACACTGGCTACCAGTCTCTCAGAGGATTTAATTGAAAGTACTCCTAAGTGTCTACAAATCGTTAAATGGTCTTGGGCCAAAATATATATCAGACCTTCTCTTACCTTACATTCCAGCTAGACTCCTAAGGTCAGCTGAGACCGGTCTATTAAACACTCCAAGAGTGAAAACAAAACACGGTGAGGCAGCTTTTAGTCACTTTGCCCCGTGCATCTGGAATAAACTCCCAGAAGAAATCAAACAGGCTCAAAATATAAATCTATTTAAAAATAGGCTTAAAACTTTCATGTTCTGCAGTGTATATGACTACACACTAGCACTCTGATTTATTCTTTTACTTTTCATATCTTATTCTTATTTTTATTCTTTTTGCTCCCATTTATATTCTTATTTTTATTCATATTGTTTATTCTTTTACTTTTTATATCTTGTTTTTTTATTCTTTTACGTTTTATATCTTAATTTTATTATTTTATTCTTATCTCTTTTTTTTATTATTCTTATTTTTATCATATATATTCTCCATAATTTGTATTTGTATGCTCTCTGTAAAGCACTTTGAATTGCCATTGTTGTATGAAATGTGCTATATAAATAAACTTGCCTTGCATTGCCTTACTAAATGCCACTTACAGGGCATATACCTGTAAATCATGTTGTTCCAAAAGATGGCACCAAGTACATCCCACACAACATCTGCAGTTTAGATTTTTTTAGTCATGCTTTTTTACAGTTGAGCTGTGTGCTTTGACTGAAAGCAATTCTTTTTTCATTCTTCACTATTGCAGAAATAAAGACAGAACAACAGAACAGACAATACTTTTTTTTTGGATTCAGCTTTGAGTCAACTTCATACAGTGAGCACCATAATTCATTGGACAGTGACACATTTTTTGTTATTTTGGTTCTGTACTCTAGCACTGTGAGTTTGAAAGGATACAATGACAATGAGGTTGAAGTGCAGACTGTCAGCTTTAATTTGAGGGTTTTTTTCATCTATATCGGATGACTGTTAGGATACCTTTAGAACCTTTTGTACATAGTCCCCCCCATTTTCGGGCATGAAAAAATATTGAACAGTTTAACATAATGTAGAATAAAGTAATAATTTTTTAAATCATTTTAAATATTTGGTCACATATCCTTTGCATGCCATGACTTCCTAATATAGTCAAAAGACTCTTGATATCTTATTTTTTGGTATTCCTCAGACGTATCAAACAAGCCTTAAACCATCACTCTGCTGCCAGATAGATATGCAGTAGATATGGATGGATAACTTGAAGGGTTTCTTCTCCTGACTTATTTTTCTATAGAGTTCAATAGGAAAATTTGGCAGGAGAAACAACCCTTAAAGTGACCATTTGATACCTCAGACTTACCTCAGACTTACAGCCATTTCACCAACTAAGCTAAATCTAGTCCCACCCCCCAATTCCCATAGAGATCCATTCAAATGCAGATAAGTTATAGTATCGCTTGTAAGAGTACCAGAAAATAAGATATCAAGAGTTTTTTGACATCACAGACATCAAGAAGTCATGGCATGCAAAGGATATGCGATCAAATATAAAAAATTATGACTTTATTCTACATTATGTTAAACTGTCCAATATTCTTTGATGTATCCTTTCAAACTCAAAGTGCTAGAGTACAGAAACAAAATAACAACACTGTCCAATGAATTATGGTGCTCACTGTAAATGCTGGCTCATTGGCTTTGGGGAAATATGAATGTTCCGCATGAAAGCTGGAATGTTGATACAGACTACAAATGTTATGTTCGTTCAGAGAGAACATTGATGCACAGTGCCCAAAGAAAGTTAATATTTGTGTTTTTTTCCCTCCGCGCATTACAGAGACACCCTTATGTTTAACCACCCGCAGCCACTTTTGGTTTCTGTCACAATAGGGGCATTATTTCTCACCTCTGATTTATAGCTGTGGTCAGTCCAGTGTACAAACATTGTGACAGATGTCATTATTTATGTGCTGGAACTGGTCTCGAATGTAATCACGGCTTCTGCTAAATTGCAATGAATCTGAACGTGAAAGTTCACCTTATTAATGTAAAAGCAGCCAATTAGTCAGGTGTTAAGCGCTGTGCGTATCCAGTAGGGCAGGACAACAGATGGCTGTGAGCAGTTCTAGGCCCACGTGTCTAACTGTGGACCACAGGAATGTCAGGCCCCTGCAATCTATTAGTTTATTCAGCTTAGCTCTTCTGGTTAAACAGAGACTTGCCAACAGCGGCCAATGCAGGCTAGATTGCCACCCTTAAACACAGTAATTATGTTACATGTTTTATGCTACATTTATCTCTCTCTCTTTCTCACACACACACATAGTCACTCTCTCACAGACGTACATCTACTTTTTTTCATGTCAGTTCCAATTAAATGCTTTATTGTAATTGCCGCATTCTAAAAATACATTTTAACAAAAGCGTATTGTTTGTTCAACATCTCTCTCACTCTTTCTACTTCAAGCCTCAAAATGTATTCTCTCTTAAATCCCCCACGCTGATGACGGGAAAAAAACAGCTGGGCTGTATTCCCTGAACATTTAACAGTGGAGACACAAGTCAGAGGTCTTATCGCAGTTGCCTTAACCTCCAGCTACGGGTCCGGGGCCCAGAAAGCAGTGGTCGTAAAGGGAAGCCTGTTCCGGGCTCCCATCCCTGCCATTGTGTTGCGTGCTCCTCTGCAGTGAAATCTACAGCATCAAAGGGAGAAAAAAAAGGTCTACTCTAAAGGGCATAAGTGAGCTGTAACTAACCTGGAAGCCTTAATGATGTACGATATGAATAGCTATTCAGGGGATGAATCAGAATTTCTCAGCGCTTGAGTATATACTCCAGACATCAATTATTAAGTACCTATCATGCCCCCATAGTATGAAAATAAATACATACTGAGAGGAGGGATAAAAAGAACTGATATCCTGAGTGGAATGCTGATATTCAATATGGACCAGGGACCCATAGGGATTAGCGGATATTATGGGGCAATAATGAAATCTTCAGCAAAATGCGATACTGCCACTTAACCTCTGACAAAACCTAATGAATGGAAAGGATCGCTCAAACAGATCCAAGGCAATTTATAAAACATTTTTATAGAGTGATATAAATTTGAGTTTCTTGCTCCCTACCCTTAGCTTTTGAGCACTGAATTTAGGCAAGCGGTTAATTTTTCTTTCAATTCTTACTAAAAGCTTACCTCCGCACTTCATTGACCACTGAACTGAGCAAATGTGCATGTGTAAACAAATATTCTTATAATTAAAGATAGTGAATAATCACTGTGGTTCAATATGGTATACTTAAAATAAAGGTTTGGAATTTTTTATAAATGTTGTTGAAAAAAACATTTTTAAAGTCATTTGGTAGTTTCTCATAAAATAAATCACGTCACATTTGTTTGAAAAGGCACTAGAATAATTCACTTGAGTGGGTAGTTTCCAATATGATGTCAGCCTGTAATTTTTGTTTTCAGATCAATGGACCCCAAACCACAAGTGAAACACCCTGTATGACATACAGATCCCCGACAGAATTTAAGTGTTTACGTGCAAAGGTGTGACAAGATTTATGGGATGACATAGGAACTAGGGATGTTCTCCCATTGACAGATCTTAAACACTGACACAAACCTATGTTAATTTAGGAAGCTGTACACACAAACATGCAAAACTCAGTCAGGTCCAAACACTGCGAGTTATGCGTCTGTGCTTACACTACATGTTTGAAATGTCCTGTGTTGGGCCGTCAGCTCTGACCCACCTGGACGCGTGGGCCTGTTCTGCCTCAGTGTCGTTACTCTCCATCTCTCCTTTCGCCCTGAACATGCTGCTCTGCTGATTTATAGGGTAGCAGCCGCTGCCCCCCGTTCTCCTGCTCCCTTAGCCGTTAAAGACCTGGGTGCAGACTTTGCTGAATGAGACCTTTGACTGAAAGGCAGACAGAACCCGTAGATGTGTCCCGTCTCACTCAGGCGAACAGGAAGTTGGTACCGGAGGTTTATAAATCAAACTTGTCCTGCATAGGCTGCCTTTGGGTGTGGGGACAGGGAGAACTTGGCAGGGGTCTGGAATGGGATTTGGAGAAACCTCTTACTTAACTCCCCCTGTAATTGAATTAAAAGAGGGCTGCTACCAAGGAACCCCTACCCATAGATCGTTTTACTCTCTGCTTTCGGCACAATGGTTACGGATTCTGAATGGTATGTCTTGCACAGGGTCAACCATATACAAACATTAAGGGAGGTGGGAGGGGCAATCTTACAGACAAGGGCCGCACCAGTTTGAGCTTGCAAATCAAGAGAATGTGTCATTAATTCTTGTTTTGTGATGGGGGATGAGCTTCACTGTAAGAATACAATCTAAAAATGATGTCTGGGCACTTTATGATGTGCAAATTAAGTTTTGCCTGTATGGCTGTTAAAATACAATGAAGCCATCATTGGGCTGAATACTTCCAAAGCGGAATTGATTGTTTTCGGTTTTATATTTATAAATAATTTGTAACAAATTGTATATTTTACTTCTCACGTTGACATTGCAGAGTTCTTTGTGTTGAATACCAGCAAAACCTTTTCATATTTTGCTGCGCACGAACATTTGATAAAAATGTATTTAATCAGGCTGTTTTGCTGGTATTCAATATTATCAATACACTGGGGTGTATTATAGGGTGACCACGATGGGACCAGTAGTCACTTTGGGATGGCACATAATATGAACATAAACTGTGTTAGAGAAAATGCTATCTTAGGTGCCTACAACACATATGTAAAAAACATATATCATATATAAACACACCCTTACAAACCCAGTTAATCAATTCAGGCAGTGGTGAACTAGATTAAATAATATTGAGTGCATCTTATAATGAGTGTTAGTGTCGTGAAAGCAAATGTTCAGGGGGGTGGTGTTCCACAAAGCTGGATCCCCAATATCTGGAACATGGAGTGATGCAAAAAGCACGTTCCAGGTTTTAATCAGCAGTTATTCAGCTTCGAATTGGATTTGGTTCATTTTGATTTATATTTTACATATCAAATGCATTTGGTTTTCGATGAATTTTTAATTAAACAAATTAATTGAATATAGATGAGATTTGAGATGCTTTCATATAAAGCTAAAGCATAGACGAATCAGTATATTCGTGGATACGATAATTTTATTACATTTTAAACCCATCTCCACCCCCCCACCCCCCCCATCTTATAGGAGGACAACTTTATTTATACCCAATAATACCAAATCATTATCTAATCTTGAAAACAAGTATATTAAAGATGAGCTATATTCCTTCATCATTTCAGTCTCTTTTTGCTATTTTCAATTTTTCTATGTGAAATATGAATGAAAAGAAAATGCTTTATACTTTATAAATATTATGTAATTGAATCCATTTTAGATGACCACCTGATACTAATAGTAGCCTAATAGTTAAATTATATTTAAGGAATTGGTAAAAAATCAGATCGATATGCAGAATTGATAATGGCATCGGTATCAATAAAAATCTAACGATTCCCATCCCTAGTAGGAACAGATCACGAGCGTGTATCACTGCATGCATATCGCTATACACGCGCTATGATATGGGTTTACGCCGTCAACCGATATAAATATATGTGAAACTAGAAGTGTTACTGATATATAAAGTCATAAATGCACATGAATTCCAGCAAAAGAACAATGCGCAAAAAGGGCCGGAGCATCACCTTGCAAGAAATATGTGGTACCGCGCCAAAGGCAAAACATTTGCATACGTGTTTTTTTTTTGTGGAAATAATTCATTTCAATTCAATTTGATTATTACACTGAGCCTCTTTTAACATTATAAAATTAGAATTTTCTCCTATACCCTTCGTGGGTGACTTGAGAAATAAAATATCATTGTCAATTTGTCATTGCCATGAACTTGCGGAAAACACGGCTTCGCAAAGTTCGTCCAGTTCTCAAAAATATACCCATTCTGTAATGTACGAATCAATAAAATAAACATACTAAACATACTTTCATTTCTGATACATGGCATCCACTGAACTGTACAGCAAGCTAGCTGTCGTTGTTTTAGTTTTATTGTCGTTCAGTCAGAGTGACTATTTTTGCCAGTCAGTGTGGATAAAAGACTAAACGTTGTCTAGTCGAGTCATGTCTCGAATAAGGGATTTCCGTGTCGTTGAAATGCAACAGGGATTTCCTTGCGTGTCGCTAGTCGTTGCAAGCTAGCGCACTATGTACTATTATATACACCCACGCCTTATCGTAACACGTAAACAAAAACATGCGTGGGTACTTGTGTATGTACTGTCAAAGATCTTTGGTACTGTGTACCATATTGTTGAGCTTTCCTTGCCACGCCACGTGAAACATCAACCAAGTTTTAAAATGTCTAAGTTCTCGAATAATATGTTTTGGTTACTATGAGCATGAGGAGTATGAAGAGAACCATCCAGTGGATTATAGTGCATACATACTAGGCATTATTTGCATTTTAAAATAAGTCAATCTCATGGGAGCATGGAAATATACATGGTAGAATTTTTAGTGCTGGACTCCGACTCGGACTCGGATGGTGTGGACTCGGACTCGGACGGGTGGACTCAGACTCGGAGGTTGTGGACTTGACTACAACACTGCTAATCCCTAAAGAGCTTTAAAGGTAGCTAAAGCCAATAGCTATAGAGCAGCTATATTCTAACCAACCCTGACAATGAGAAGGCACAAAATGACAAAGCAGTGCCAGGAAGCGGAAGTGAAGAGCTTAAATACCTAGCAGGTAATCGGACAGGTGAAACGAATGATAAGCGGGAAGAAGCAAAACCCCGATCCAGAACGTGGAAAAAATCTGATAGACTGGAGAGAGAGGACGAGAACCGTAGCGAAACAGGAAAAAATAGCCACGGACCATGACACAGTGCGCATTAAACAGCACACTTCTGCCAGTGCACTGTTCGCAGGAGACAGGGCGCAGTAGGTAGAGCGCAATAGGTAGAGCTCTGGAATCAGTTGCACCACGTCTTAGTGCAAACTAACCCTAGTTATAGCGTAAGTATTTACGAAATCAAGATTTAGTAAATTTGAATGGGTTGCACCAATCACACTAGTTATTACTAGTTATTACATAAAGCTTAATAACTACTAAATATTTATACATTTATATACAACGTGTTACTAAGATAACTAACGTCGGTAGCTAAGATAACGAAAACAAACAAAAATGGCCCATTTAGAGAAATTAGAATGATTTCGAAAACAACATTCGCTGAGAGAGGGTACTAAGAGATAAAATACATCTTCTAGATATATACGACAACATTGATATTCACGCCCGTTTTCGGTTCAGACGAGCAAATAATGTCAATCACCGACATGCTCTCTCCCGATATCCTGCACCAGTCGGAGCTGAACGGGGCTCTACCACCTTCGTTACAAGTTTGCATCGCTTTGAGATATTTTGCAACCGGATCAATGCACACTGGGGGGCTCTATACAGGTGCACAAAAGCACTGTGTGCCGTGCGTAGAGTTGCACTGGCATTATGCCGGAATTTTTGGATGAGCACATCAGTAGACTATGCCTTCGGCAGCCAGACGTGCCAGCCAGACATCCAAATACCTGACAGTGGTTTATAGATCTCCCTTAGTAATGCGCAAGTTGTGCTGCTAACGTTAGCTAGAGGTAACATTAACGTAGCAAAGTTAAAAGTCGTTATTCCAAAATATTGTGTTGTGGCTCGTGGCTGTTTTGCGTCAGCAAAATGCATTTACGGTTGTGTTCAAACAAATAGCAGTGCATTAAAAAAAGTGAAGTGCAAATATTTTTTAATAGCTTTTAGTTCCATATTTCAAATGCAGTGGAAACATTACACATTCAATTCCAAATCAAAGCATAAACAAATTTTATCAAGTCTGCACTATTCTTACAGGAAGCAAAGAAAAGGAATATTGATCTGTTCAAAAAAATTGCAGTGTCGACATTTTTCTCTTCAAACTCAAACACTTACTGTATAAACTGATTTTTTTTTTCAAGATTTAACTTCACTTTAAATTAATGAACTAATATTTAGTTGCATCGAGTAAACCAACTACTGGCACCTAGAAACAGGTATTTCAGCCCAGGATGAACAAACTACATTCCACAGTTCCTGTGAATTTTTGGGTTTTGCTTCAGAAACTGCATTTTTAATGTCAACCCACAAGTTTTCAATGGGGTTGAAGTCAGGGGATTGAGCTGGCCACTCCATTACCTCAATCCTTTTTGTCTGAAACCAAGATGTTGCTCGCTTACTCAGAAAGTGAAACTCATATATTATACAGATTCATTACGCATAGAGTGAAATATTTCAAGCCTTTATTTCTTGTAATTTTGATGATTATGGCTTACAGCTAATGAAAACCCAAATTCAGTGTCTCAGAATATTGTGAAAAAGTTAAATATTGGAAACTCATGGTGTCACACTCTAATCAGCTAATTAACTCAAAACACCTGCAAAGGTTTCCTGAGCCTTTAAATGGTCTCTCAGTCTGGTTCAGTAGGCTACACAATCATGGGGAAGACTGCTGACTTGGCAGATGTCCAGAAGTCAGTCATTGACACCCTCCACAAGGAGGGTAAGCCACAAAAGGTCATTGCTAAAGAAGCTGGTTGTTCACAGAGTGCTGTATCCAAGCATATTCATAGAAAGTTGAGTGGAAGGGAAAAGTGTGGGAGGAAAAGGTGCACAAGCAACAGGGATAACCGCAGCCTTGAGAGGATTGTCAAGCAAAATCAATTCAAGAATTTGGGGGAGCTTCACAAGGAGTGGACTGAGGCTGGAGTCAGTTCATCAAAAGCCACCACGCACAGACGAATCCAGGACATGGGCTACAAATGTCGCATTCCTCGTGTCAAGCCACTCCTGACCCAGAGACAACGTCAGAAGCGTCTTACCTGGGCTAAGGAGAAAAATAACTGGACTGTTGCTCAGTGGTCCAAAGTCCTCTTTTCAGATGAAAGTAAATTTTGCATTTCATTTGAAAATCAAGGTCCCAGAGTCTGGAGGAAGAGTGGAGAGGCACAGAATCCACGTTGCTTGAAGTCCAGTGTTTATTGATCTTATGTAATATAAAAATTTTCTGAGACACTGAATTTGGGTTTTCATTAGCTGTAAGCCATAATCATCAAAATTACAAGAAATAAAGGCTTGAAATATTTCACTCTATGTGTAATGAATCTATATAATATATGAGTTTCACTTTCTGACATGAGTGACAAAAAATATTGAACTTTTTCACGATATTCAAATTTTTTGAGCTGCACCTGTATATCAAGAATTGAGCTGTTTTTTTCTTTTAGTTTCAAGGACCTTAACTCCAAGGGCTTTTGTATAAAGAAATTTTAAAAATGTTAACCCAAAAAGTGACCACTTTGTAAGTAGTTGAAGTAGCAATGAATAGCACATTGTTAACTTTCTGTGTATGAAGCATTGCTATGTGATGTCTTCACTGTAGCACAGTTGACAGAAAGTAAACAACTACAGCTAGAATTGAGCTAGAATCTATGTATCTTCCCTTTCTTATATGTGTTGTAGCATAAAGTGAAACAAAGACGAGGGAAGGTAAAAACATTTATCATATGTACTGTACAGTGTACAGCAGGGAGGGCAGAGACACAGTTTCTGCATACTTACATTAAGGAATAGCCTACAGATTACCAACAGCCGCCTGCAGGCAAGTTATGTTTCCACATTTTAGACTAACTACATTTTCTGTGTTTTCAGAGTTGGCCAATCTCTTTTGGCTTATGTTAATCACACATCACTGTTCTGCACAGGACATTCAGGAAACAGAACAGGCCAGGTATCCTTTAGAAGATCGCAGAGGAAAACATGACAACAGGTAATGGTCTTTGCTGTCTCTCACTGTAATGTAGGAAATCAAAATACTGATTAGGGTTGGGCGGTATACATTTTTTCATACCTTGAAACCTTCTCCAAGTTTTACCGGTGTATACGGTATTATACACGCCCTCACATCAGCGAGCATCAGGTTCTGCCTACAGATAAGGTCATCAAACAACTTTGCCTTGATGTTTTTTGTTAATTGTATGTATCTTTAGTATGCTCTGTTGTGTTGTGTTAGTCATAATATGTATGTATATATTTTTAACAGACCTGTTTACTCATATTGTAATATTATCTTTGTATTAACAACACAGGGCTCCTTTGCAAAAGAGACCTTGATCTCAAATTACTTCCTGTTTAAATAAAGATAAATAAATAAAAATAAATTACGTAATTTAAAATTAACACTGTGGCAGGAAAGAGCCATATTTGCTTCATATGAAATGCTGAATTTATGTGGTCACGCTGACCATGAGTTTAAAATGAGCACATTGTGGATCTGTAGTATTGTTCAGAGAGGACGGATAGGTAGCTGTGCTAACCTAACACAGCATTATGTGCGGGCCGCCATATCTGTTTATCTTACAACGTTGCTCACATCGCGTCACATCGATGGTGTTCGAGATCCACATCGTCTGCACAAGATATAACCCTAGTCAACAAAATACAGCGAGTGCCCTATTGCTTAGGCTTATTGTGCTTATTGAAAGTCTCACAGGAAAATCAGAAGGTTTTTAAGTTTTCCTGCTGCCTTTGTTTCTCATGCACTCTGGCGTTGAATTGTCTAGGAGACGTTTCCTGTGCATCCAGTTTGATGAGGATGTTGTTGTTAAGGAATTAACTGAAATTGTGATCATCTTTTTGTCCCCTATCCCCTCTTAGACCACATAAAATCAAGCCTTCAATTCGGCAACAAATACAGGAGCACATACAATCTTTTCCATGTACGCCAAACCACGACTCTCGTGTAAAGGGGGGCGTGGACCGGGAGTACCTCAGTGTTGATCTCAACCTGCTAAGAATGTACCGTTTGTACAAAGAAAAATACTGTACATCTCCTGCCAAATTCTGGCTTTACAGAGATGTTTTCAAGGAGGAGAATCTCAAATTCGGCCAACCTTGGAGTGACACCTGTCAAAAATGTGACAGCTTGTTCATGAAGCTTACAACAGCGTCAAGCAAGGAGAGGGAGAAGATACTCGCAGAAAGTGAGCTTCACCATAGGAAAGCGGAGAAGGCCTACAACCAGCTACACAAAGACACCGAGTGGGCCAAAGTCAATGATGGATGCCACGTGATCTGTGTAGACCTACAAGCAGTGATCTATACGCCAAATCTAACACACTCGAACATTTATTATGAGCGGCAGTTAGCTAATTACAATTTTTGCGTGCAAGAAATGGGTTCAGATGAACCCACTTCAATGTATCTGTGGAATGAGGGAATGGCCCACATGGGGTCCACAGAGGAAGCCAGCTGCCTGCTGAAGTGGGTGAAAGAAAGATTTGCCCCGCTTGCAAAATCACTAGAGCAAAATTTGATAATTTATAGTGACCGCTGTTGCGGGCAAAATAACTGGACAATGATACTGTTACGTTCCCTAGGAAGACCCAGACGCAGACCACAGAATAATTCCAAAGGGGTAGTTTTTGTTTTTCCTCCTTTCCTAAATCAAGCCAGGAGTCAGAGATAAAACGACGTAAAAAAACGAGGCAAGATAGAATAGACAGACAATCCAAAAAAAAAAAAAAAAAAAAAAAAAAAAAAAGTAAAAAAAAAAAGGGGGGCAGGAAATAAAAAAAAAAAAAAAAAAAAAAAAAAAAAAAAACAAAAAAACAAGGCAAGCAGCAAGGCAAAAAAGAATGGGAATGCATTGTTCTGTCGGAAAAAAAAAAAATCATCAAAAAAAAAAAAAAAAAAAGGCGTAGACACAGGAGATCAACGATCTGACACTGACAAAGGACAGAACACAGGGACAGGAATACACACACAGGTAACTAAACACACAAGAGTGTGTGAGAGGAGGAGGGGAGGGAATCCAAACAAAAAGGAGGAAGGAAAAACAATAATCAATCATCACACAATCAAACAACAACTAGAAAAAACGCGGATGCAAAACAACACAACATACACATACAGATGACCCGGAGATACAGGAAAAAAGAAGAGATTAAGAGGATAGGGGGATAGGAGCAGAGATGCGAATGATTAAGATAGAAGAGAAAGAAAACAAAAAAAAAAATGTAAATGAAATATGTTAATGAGAAACATAATAGTAACTATACACCGATTAGTAGTAGTATACAAATAGTAGAATATACAAATTAGTAGTGTTAGTAATCTAGTAGATCTAATCTAGTCGTTTAGGTAGTTAGTAGTAATAATTAGTGCTTCTAAGATAAAGAAAGAGAAGAAAGAAAGAAGCAAAAAAAAAAAAAAAAAAAAAAAGAGACCAATAAAAAGGAAGAAGAGACAAACTGAGATAAAACACAGACAAGAACACAAAACAGAAAAAAAAACAAAAAAAAAAAAAAAAAAAAAAAAAATAAAAAAAAACAACAGAACAGATCACAGATCCAGAACATACACAGATCCATTTTATGTCGCTGTTGGTGTCAAGGAAGTACTTCACCCAGGTACAACAAAAAAGTATGGTCTCAGGGCACTCATTTTTACCATGTGACCGCTCTTTTGCGGTTATTGAGAAAAGAAAAAAAGTGTCCATCCTCCACACCCCTGACGACGTCGCAACAATGATCAGAACGGCAAGAACAAGTGTTCCATTTAAGGTGGCAAAGATGGCATGTGAAGATTTCAGGGTAATCCCAGATTCTGTCCTGAAACGGCCAGCTGGACTTCTCATCACATCACAAATGTGGTT
The DNA here is from genome assembly GCA_022702515.1 of Ilyophis sp. 1 JC-2022. Classification (NCBI taxonomy): domain Eukaryota; kingdom Metazoa; phylum Chordata; class Actinopteri; order Anguilliformes; family Synaphobranchidae; genus Ilyophis; species Ilyophis sp. 1 JC-2022. Next base: position 34,659,461 of record CM040400.1, read on the forward strand.
AAAGATCTCAGGTATTGTAGTAGTAAGATTTTCCTTTTAGAATTTTAGGTAATCTTTAACCTTCTTCATTTTATTTGACAAGGCGTTCCTGTGAAGATATGGTAAACACCACTGTTTACAGTTACTTTTATCTACTAACTTGTAAACCTTTATTATGGTATTCTACAGAACTGCTGTACTGATGGCTGGTATCTGTAAGTATGAACTCAAGTCTAATAACGTGTGATCGTCATGGTGAGTACAGAGTCAAGGTAAGTACACACGCAAGGTAAGCACTGAAATATTGCTGGATGTGCCAAGGCTCTTTCGTTTTGCTAAACTGTATCTGAAGACCAGTCCTCAACAGTCGTGGATGCCTATGGTAAATATTATCCTAAGTATGTTTCAGTCTAATCTTGCCTGGGCAACAAGGGGTGGAAGGTAAGGTTTTTACACTGAATTTTGAGGGAGCCTTTTAGATGTTCTACCATCTATTAATATACTGTACGTTTAAGTAACATTTTAGGGTTAAGGGTAGATTGTGGGTTAAACAAATTGCTGATTGTTCCTTTAATATTAATCAACATCCAGTGTCTATGTCATGTTACTGATCTTTTTTTATTTATTTGTTAACAAAGGCTACTCAAGTGCTACAATACCTGGTTTGGATATATGGGTTTGGTTAAATCATAGTAGTGGGCAAAATTCAGTTTGGTTTGTTTCCTGTGATTTCTTTAGCCGAGGATCCTTGGAACCTCCACACAAGGACATCACCCAGTCTCTATGAGGGGTGGAAAACATGGCTCATCGTCAAAAATAAGTCCAGGCCTCAAGCTCCTTCCTTCCTGCAGTACTACCCAAGGGCATATGAAGCAACCCTGGTGACCATGCTCAGCTTCCTCCCACAATGTGCACATGCATTCTATGAGACCTTGGAGTGTGAAAAAGGGTGAAAGATGGATGTGTGTGTGTGCGTGAGTGAGTGAGTGTGTTTGGAGCTGTAGTGGTGGTGAATGGGTAGTAGCAATATCATTTTTAGTGTTGGGTTATATTAGTGGTAGGGGGTGGTGGTATGCAGTATTAGTTTGTGTAGTGATGTTGGTAGCGTCAGTAATGTTGTAGTAGTAGAATCATTGTTCGCTTTGTTGTAATTAACTGCATGTGGGCGTGAGTGTATTATTTTAATAAATAGTTAACAAACATTTGCACATTCATTCATTGATCTACAAACTATTCACTGTACATTGACAGTGCCTCTGGCATCTCTAGAACTAATTAAAACAACCATCTTTGATGAGAGCTTGTTCAGGGAATCTCCAGGACCAATATTCATAAAGCATCTCAGAGTAAGAGAGCTGATCTAGGATCATTTTAATCCTTTGGCTCTTAGTGAGGTTAGGATATGGAGAGAGAGAACCTGATCCTAGGGTTAAGGTACTCTGAGATGCTTCATCACTATGAACCATGGCGAATAGATTTTCATAGCTGATTGTGAGTATGACAAACTTTGTTAAAAATCTAATTTTAATCAGGAGTGTGTAGACTACTTTGTTAAAGTTATAATTTCTTAGACTATAAAAATGCAGCAATGCAATAGTGACACCCCCGTGAAAGGCATTGAAAAAAGGTAAGTCCTCTTAGTCTGAAAAAAATACATGCAATGGTAATTATTTGCATGTGTATTCAGAATTCATTCAATTTAAAGCTCTTATTTTAGAAAGAGATAATAATAACTTAACCGAAACAGTAAACTACTGAGTTGAGATGAAAACATTGTATCTTTATAATGACTTATAATACATGTGATAGTTAATTTAATGCACTCTCTCATCAAACCTATTCTAATGAAATAATATCAAGTTTAAAAAAATGGGTGCACTATCCCTTTAAGAGTGATTACCTTGAGCAATAGGGAATTGGCACTGTGATACTCAAATAAGAGGTCAAAGGTCACTGCATCTGACTGACTCATAATCATATCCATTGGGTAGCTATGATCATAACCTTTAAAATATCTATATATAGTTTGGGGTGTTTTATGTGTCATTGTACATTGTTTTGAAGACACGGTTTTAAAAATCCTGTTTATTAACCATTCGGCCATCACATTACCCAGTATAGAGACTCTAGAAACGGAAGATAATTACATGTATTGTACATCATTTGAAACTTCATAAAAAAGTACAGTCCAATGTAAAATATTTGTTTTTAGTCCTACAGTGTTCAAGATACTAGAAAAGACCTCGCAAATGATTCCACCGGAAGCTGTCATCTTAAGCTTTCCATTGATGTATGGTTTAAGGATGTTTTGTCTGCTATTCTTTACCTATGACTGCAATTTTTTGTATAGTAGTAAAATAGATGCAGAAGAAGGGATGAGGATGAAGGTTAAAAAAAGAGTGATAGCCCACAGAAAGATACCATTGCCAGAGGGCTATCACACATTTTCCAAGACTAGAGACATAGGGCTACCAAAAAATCACTATGAGCCTTCGTCCCCCAATTTGGTACTGATTGACCTTCTGGCTGTAGGGGATTTCTATGCCCAGAGACACGGAGGAAATATTGGAGGTCCAGGTGCCACAGATAAGGAATCTAAAAGTGTTCTAAACGAACACCACTAAGACGGACAATAATCCGTAGTGGACGGGGAAAATGAGGAGAACACAAATAAGCGAGGAACTCGATATCCGAGCAAACAAAAGAAATAAGCAGTTACACTTATCTAACTCCCGTAGTAGAGTGAACAAAAGAAAGGAAGGAGAAATATAAAAGAACGCTAAACCTTAGGGTGAGAGCACTCGTAGGTTAGAGTGGGAAACAAAGAAACCAAAACTCTGCTCTGAAATAAGAGAGCGAAAAAGCGCACTTTACTTTTTCAAAATTGTACTGCTAACAAGTCCCGCGTTGAGAAGCAAATCGGTCGATAGCACGCACAACTCCTATACCTTTACCGGCTAGAATGTTACATGAAATAACATGGAACGACGAGAAAAAGAGGAAGCAGGGTATAAATAGTGAGCGGAAATGCAGGACAGGTGAACTCACTAATCACCGAGGCGAAAGCAAAACCCGTAGCGGAACACAGAAAAATCAGATAGATTACAGGTAATTGAAAAAAGGAATACTAAATGCGGAGATAAGGGAAGGAAGGCGTGATCCATGACACTGGCTCATGGACTATAATGGGATATATACTGTTCTTCCTCAAACATTCCAATGTTCCATGGAGATGTACTCTTCTTCCACATTATAGAAATTAAAACATTAATAAAAATGTTTTAAAAATTCAATCAAAATAAATAATCAATGTAATAACAAACATTAGGCAATACCTAAATATGTTTCAACTGTGGAACTCTGGGTGTTTAAAAATAAACCCCAAAAAAGAAAGAAATTTCCAAAAGTATGGTTCTTTGTTGCAAGGGTTCATATATTTTTTTTAAATAAACTAGCTAGCTACTTGCTAAGCTAGACTGAAAAAAGGAACTATCAAAAAACAAGGTACTATCAAGCTAACTATAAGAAATATACCAAAAATAGGTTACTATAACTTACTAGAATCTTCAAAAAAGCTAAACTGTAAGCTAGCTATATATACCGCTCGTTTGCTCGCTCTCTCTCTCCTATCTCCTCTCCCCGTTCAGGCGTCCACAGCAGGCAGATCTACCGCTGAGATTCGCTTTTATAGCTGGGGCGTAGCCCGCCCTCGCTCCAAAACGTCCAGGTGTAGCTGTACAGATTTATATTTCGTAACTGAGTACTGAATACATTAGGGAAGACCTTTCTGGCCAATCACAGATTGAACGTGCAGTACCTAACATTTTACCACTAGAGACACTTTTGAGCCAGATTCTTAAAGTTTATGCTTTTTTTCGCCGACTGCAGTAATTTGTCAAGATTTGGACCAGGATCAATGAGTAGTACTTAGAATAACCCACATGTATTAGTTAACATCTAAAATAACTGATTTTAGTGCTTTGTTACCCTTTAAGCTTTTTGCCAATCCATTTGCTGTCAATGTGGACATGGCATCAGACAATATTCAGAAAGAGCCGATTGAGCTTCAATGTATCAGTGCCCTAAAGGCCAAATTTGATTCTGTTGGTGTGCCCAACTTTTACGCTTTCCTCCCAGCCGCAATGCCACAGCTCCGCCTTCAGGTTGCCCGGGTACTTTCAATGTTTGCGAGCACATATCTGTGCGAACAGCTGTTTTCACTTATGAAGATCAACAAAAGTACACTTTGACTGATGATCATCTCCAGTCTACACTGAGGATTCCTTCAGCACAAGACATCAGTCCAAACATCAATGAACTTACTTTGCGCAAACGGTACCAGGTCTCCGGTGAGAAATAGGTATGAACAATAAGCCACTCACTGCCCTCATAAAACGTAGGCTACTTAATTGAACAGCATGGAAAATATAAAAGAACAATATAAACTAAAGACACTCAATTAACTTAAGTCCTTTATTGTAAAGTTTGAAATAAACTACAGTTAATGCAATAAAATGGTGTATGGTTGTTTTTCGCTACTTTAACATTATTTTGTCTATTTGGTTGGGGGAGTTTTTTTAAATTATTATTATGTGGCCTGCGAGTAAGATACAAAATTACAATTTGGCCCTTAGTCAAATTGAGTTTGACACCCCTGGTATAGGTACTGAATATTATACCTGTAGAAACTGCAGTGACCCATACTACCACAAGGCGGAGACGATCTGATTCCCACCTCAAAAACCTGCAATCTTACAAACTTCTCTGCTCTCTTTGTGAGTGCTTCCACGGGCTAACCCATGGCAATGCATCCTCCTGCTGACAATCTGGCAGGAAGTGCTGGAGTTTCAGTAAAGCTGTCAGATAAAACCGCATCGAATCAGCACATGGCAAAGATGGTGCCGTAGGGTAATGGCATTTCATGCATAAACCAGAACTGAGCACACACAGTAACACAGCAGACATATCGTCATAATTGTTACTGCTGTCTTCTATTTCACAAAGAGAAAGAGTTGAACTTATGGGGATGTTTCTAGCAGTTTCTAGTCGTATCTGCATACACTGTGCACTCCAAAAGTGTTTGGACAGTGACACATTTTTTGTTGTTTTGGATCTGTACTCCAGCACATTGGATTTGAAATGGAACAGTGACTATGAGTGCAGACATTCAGCTTTAATTTGCATGCCATGACTTCCTGATGTCTATGACGTCAAAAGACTCTTGATATGTTATTTTCAGATACTCTTACAAGCGTATTTCCTATTGAACTCTATGGAAAAATAAGTAAGGAGAAACAAGCATTAAAGTGATCCATCCATATTTACTGTATATCTGGCAGCAGTGATGGCTCATTTTATACCTCAGACCCTTGAAGACTTATAGCCATTTAGCCTATCATGTGTTCCATACTATTCCCGTGTAATTTATAGCTTATTCTAGTCCCACCCCCCCAATTCTTATAGAAATCCATTCATAGTATTGCTTTTAAGAGTGACATCAGTCACAGGCATCAGGAAGTCATGGCATGCAAAGGATATGAAACTTTAAATATGATAACTTTATTTAAGTTTATGTTAATTTGTCCAATTACTTTTTCTGCCCTAAAATTTGGGGGACTATGTGTAAAAATGACTACAACTGCTACACGGTTCACCTGATATGGATGTAAAAACGAAAGAAATTTGTCACTGTCCTAACACTTTTGGAGTGCATTGTATAACCATGCATACTAAAATAAGCACAAACCCATTTGTGCAAACACCTTTTCTGTGTTGAAGCTGGAGATGTCTTTGCAAATGCTGTATTGATTCATTGAACTTTGGAGACATAATATTTATGATTGTCAGAGAGAATTTTGTCTTATTCACATATCTTGTGGTTGACTCTTTCAGGTTACTGCATGATCAGCTGCATAGCTCAGGTTATCTAAAACACTAGACATAGTTGTACCACTTTCCACCACTTTTCTCTTCAGCTATTCTACTGTAATTCCTCTTCAGCTATTAATACAGTTACTGTCATTCTTTAAGCACCTGTTATTCTAGAAGGATTTTCATTAACTATATGTGTGTGTGTGTTTTCGTCTTGATAAAACAAATGTGTATGGATACTTCTTTCCATAAATGTTGACATTTTGAAAATGTGTACTCATTTTCTTTTAAAATACAGCTTGCAGTCTACCATCTGCACTTAAAAAAATAAACAAAAGCTGAGCTTCGGGAGAAAAACAAAACTAGTCTGTTCACGTGTGTCATGATTCATTGAACAACATTGAGTTCAAGGCATTTCTGCAGTTTTTCTCACTCGTTCCACACAAAACAGCAACTTTTTTGCAATGCTTTTGAGATTCGGATCGGCAGAAAGTTGAAGAGTGGGTCCCAGAGTTGTAATACTGTACAACGTACCAGATCCAGTGTTGGGCCAGACTGCTTTCAGAGGTTTGTTCCTCTTTTTTCCTTTCTTCTGAACACTAAATGTGCTGTGACAGGGAGGGAGCTGTGGAAGTGTGTGTGAGGGTGGTGGAAACCCAAGGTAGAGGGGGAGGGATCCCGGCGGGGAGAGGTGGTGTAAGGTCAGGCCAAGTGAGAGGCAGGCTCCTCGCATTTTCCCTCCAGTCGAGCTGTGGGGAGACCCGCTACCATGAGGGGGAAATGTTCTTTAGTTATGTTTGACACACTGGTTCAAAGGCAATGTCAAGTCTTAAGAAGAGGCCGATACATCCTAAAGGAGAAACTCATCTTTTCTTTAGTGGTAAAAAGAAAGCTACAATTCAGACTCAGTTTGGTGCCTTGCGTATGAGTACAATGCTATTGTTGTCGACTATACCAGTTTTTCTCAGCTGCTGTTACTAATATGCAAAAGTGTACCATAGAACAAGTTACGGAAGAGGAGTGCAGGAGTCAAAACTCCCTTTTATAGTAAGCTAACTATGAGAGCTAGTACACTTGCACAGGGGGCAGATGAAAAAGACTTTCTCAGAACAAGATTTTTCCTGTCATTGCATTGCACATGCTTCTGAATTGTTCAATTGCACAAGCAGCTTAAACTACCTTCCCAAAACCTTTGTGTGCTCTTTGTTAACTCAAAATATGTATTAAGACATATAGCTACAAATTGAGAGAAGCTTATTTTAAAAAAATCTTTCTAATAAATTTAGAATGTCAGTGTATTTTCCCGTCACTTTTTACAGCTTTTTTAAATCAACTGTGATGTCCTGTGATCTGTTCCTGGTCTTCCGCTTGTCTGTTAGTCCACCCCGTGTTTTTTCTCTCTCCCTCCACTTGTGTTCTCCACTTCTCCGCACCTGCATTGTGTTTCCCTCTCGTTTCCTCGTTAGTTGTCGCCTCACCAGTTCCTCCTTCTGTCCTCGTTAAGTTTGTATTTAGTCTGCCCCGTTTCTCTGTTCGGGCCAGACCATCTTGTGGTGTACCTTGTGTATCTCGTGTGGTCATGTCATGTCATGTCATGTCATGTCATGTGAGTTTTGTGTCTGTTCCGGCCCCGGCCTTCTAGTTCCTGCCCCAGCCTTCTGGTTCCTGCCCTGGTCCCCTCTTCCTACCCAGGCTCCCCAGTTTTCCCCGGCTCCCCTGTCTGTGCCCAGGCTGCGTGCCTGTCCGACCCCCAGGCTGAGTGCCTGTCCGTCCCCCAGGCTGTGTGCCTGTACCTGACCGCGGGCCCCCTCGCCATCCACGGGAACCCCTCATCTGTTCCTGAACCCCAGGCCAAGCGCTGGGCCCAGACTGTGCGCCCTCGCCCCATCTGCGGTCCCCCGCATCTGTTCCTGACCCTCAGGCTGAGTGCCTGGCCCTGACCTCACGCCATCTGTGGTCCCCTGCATCTGTTCCTGACCCCCACGCTAACGCCTGAACCCCAGGTTGAGCACCTGGTCCTGACCGCCGCCCTCGCGACATCTGCGATCCCCATTCTTGTTCCTGACCGCGGGCCCCTGCGCCCGTTCAAGTTCCTGACCCTCCAGGTTTCTGACCCTCCAAGTTCCTGACCCTGTCTCGCCCGTTTCTGTCTAATCACACAACCATTGATTCAAAATATAAGTTTACTGTGAAATGCAAAGAGAGCATTGGCTTAATCACCAAAACACAATATTGAACTTTATTGAAAGATAAACCCCTTGAGATGAGGGGGTCCTTGAAACACAAATACATCTACAATACAACAAACCAAAAGAAAATTACAGGTACGCATACAAGTATGGCACCCACACACTCACAACCCCCATCCCACCCTCACCCCACACACTCTTTATAAAGAATTAAACACAATTAGAAACAAGAACAAGTAGTTTTAAGATGAGCAAAAAGTGATGTTTTAAAAATATGAAGTGAAGAAATGGATCGGAGAGAGTTAGGCAGGCTATTCCAGTCAGATGGGGCTTTGAATTTAATGGCCAGACACCCATTTTCTTTAGGTTTAGGAACAAAAAAAGATGGATATTGAGCATGTCTAGCAAGTGTATATGAGGATCTGTATGGAACTAGATATTGTTTTAGATAAGAAGGATAGTTAAAAAAAATACATTTAAAAATAATATAATGATACCTTTTCCATTTAGTCATTTTAACGATCAGTCAATCAAACAGCAAACAATGCAAGATACATGTTTAAAATCACCTTTAGAAGTGCTGAAAGTAATATGCTACAGTGCTGTAAATTAGTTTTCACATTTGGCAATAAACTTACATTACCTAAAGAAAATCCATAATTCCCATAATATCCATCCAATGTATGATCAAAGGTGTGATCAAGGATCACTCTCCTCTACAATCATTCATGCAACTAAAACATTTTCCTATTTTTCAGATATAGTTTCAACATTAGGTGTGCTGTCTGTAATTTTTATTTATTTATTTATTTTCTTGCATTTAGCAGACGCTCTTATCCAGAGCAACTTACACAACTTCTTACATTTATCCATTCCTATACATCTGGATACATACTGAAGCAATTCAGGTTAAGTACCTTGCTCAATGGTACAATGGCAGTGGCTTACCTGGGAATTGAACTTGCAACCTTTCGGTTACAAGTCCAGTTCCTTAACCATTATACTACACTGCTGTAATGTAAGCCACAAACCTGGCTTGGGCATTTGGCCATAAAATCTCATGCACGTCACAGTGAATGTCCTCATTGTTCATGCACTTCAGGTAAAACCTTTTGGCATTGCGAATCCAAACTTGACATTGGTCCGGTGTGATACATGGCCTGAAGGAGAGTGGCATGCTCATGGGGATGGCGATCACACACCTTCCACCTCCATGCTAAAAAAAAATGCTCAATTGGGTTGAGGAAAGGAGAGTATGGGGTCAGGTATAGGGTCACACATCGGGAATGGGCCCAAAATCATGCCTGAAGCACCTGGTGAATCAGTGTGGTGGACCCTGATATTGTCCCACATAATAGTTTTTTTACAATCACTTTGGTGCTAATCTCACAAGTTTGTGCTCAATTTTCAAAACATTAGACACAACACTCAAAATGGTCAGCACTTGTAACAAAGCCTGTCCTATGTTCAAAACCTTGAATTGTGCATTCATATCTTCACTGCACTTCAGAATCATTCGTTCAAATTAAAAGTAATTTATCATGAAATACGATTGGAACATTAGTTTAGATCACCCACACACAAGATACCGATAGCTTCACTGTTTATTTGTTTTTACAATCCTTTAATATTTCAGGAAAAAATACTTGTTTAAAAATGGTTTTTATTTGGTTCTAAATAAAGGGAACAGTAGAGACAGTAGAACAGAGTAGAATCATTGAACAAAATCAGAATAAATTAAAAAATATATAATTACAACATAGGTTTTTTGAATCATTGCAACAAATAATACAGTAATTATAGCTACAAAGTGAAACAAATTAATTGATAGTTAGATGCATTGTCATGAAATGAAAAGACAGTCGCATCATATGTTAAATATTTGGTTCAGTGAACAAATTATTTAGGGTTATGTGTATAGTATTCAGACAAATGAAAAAAGTGTTTAGCATCTAGAAAAATGACCTCAAGGTTCTGAAATTAGTGGCAAAGTAATTGTAAAAAACTGTAATATAGGTGACTCCTTCACCTTGACAGGCCTGCTCAATTTCATTGAGAAACACAATGAGATATTCTGCATTTTAGGATCCAAGTAATGGCCTACGTCCTACCACACTATATTTGGAAATAACTGTTCACACCCCCTTTTATGTATATGGTGACCAATTGTGGTAAATCAATTAGCAATAAAGCGTTTTCATCATGCATTATATATATAATATATTTAGATGTTTATAATTAACAAAACACTTTATTTCTGTATTTCTCAAAATCCAGTAGAAAGAAAAATATTTAAAATCTATAGGTTTTAGCAAAAGGTTAAGTGGTTGAGCAGTTTGATTAAGTACTTAAGTTGAAAAAAGATTCTTTGCGCTCAGTAGATAGGAGTTATCACAGGTGCATCTAGAAAACCCAAACTTTATTGGTTTATTTTTTGAATTACGATGAACTCTAAAAAATGTGGTCCCTCCTACTACTCCACCTGTACATTGTCATCTCATTAGTAGAATTCTACTTGATGTGAACTGTGACGCAAGTATTGAAGAAAGCATATAACTGAAACGTTTGCTCTTTAAGTGCTTCTTTTTCTTTTTCTCTTTTCTTTTATGTAATTGTCTGAATAAATATATATTTTTGCTAGACAGCAGTGCACCTTTATCCACGGAGTGCTCTTGACACCATTTTCTCCAAATGTATTTAAACAAATGAAAAGTTATCATATGCAAAGTATTCTGAGCATTGCTTGAAAGGTATATCTAGATGAAACACTGATTAAGTTAGGTGAAAACGTTACTGTGCAATTTAGTGTTTTGTTCCTAGTCAATTGAAATTGCACTTAAAGCTTGCACTTTTAAATGAAATCTACAACACAATAAAGCATGCAAAAAGTGAAGGGGTATGAATAATTTCGAGCACCACTGTATATATATAAAAATAAGTATTTATATATCTGCCGGCTTTTAACCTCTCTTATTGTTCAACATTGTGTCTTTTTGGAATTATTTTATGGTCCACTTCAATAAATAGAACAATCTACAATTCATGGTTCATAGCTATGATCGTAGCACAACCCACAGTATTATTGTTTTAATTTTAATTGGAGAAATTAAGCAAAAGTGTGGTGAGTTCATATTGTTAATTACAATATTTTAATTCAAAGGCAGAGTAATGGCACAGAGTAATTCTTCAATTGGTTGGTTGCATATGGTTGATTTGTGTGATGTTGTAGCTCGTAGCCTGTAAATCCTTTGTTCATAGTTATATAATAGATACTATTAAAGCCTATGGGTTAGCTATGATGTCATCACGTTAACAGCTGGGCCCCGCGTAGGTTGATTCGCCCCGGGCCCCGCCCACCATTTGAGACGGCCCTGATTGCAACACTGGCTACAGACCTGTAAGCCATTTTTAAATCAAATTTAGTTAATTGGTTAAATGTGTTTTTACTAGCATATTTAATGTCATATAACATTTAAATTCTATCAGTTCAGAAAAATAGTACTGGGAGCATTCATTACGTTATGGGTCTAATTAAATAAGTTCATAGTCTACAATTGATTAATCAGCATAATCTACAGTGTTTGCTTTTTACAATTGTAATTATTATGTTTTCATTGTGCACGTTAAAGGCTATATTTAGTCTTGTTAGCATTTTGGATTTATGGACGTGGGAACGCATGGTATTGAGCAGGTGTAAATTCACACAAACAAATCTCAGATACAAAAACTTTTATGAATGGCAAAATACGAAAAAAACGATTTATGCACAAATTCGTTCTGCGCACATTTCATGAATGAGGCCCAATGTGTACTTAAAGTCAAACAAGTTCAGTAAACATGACTAGCATCTCAGACAAGCTTTCTCAATGGAGAATGAGAGGTGTCAGGATATTATGAACATGGGGGGAATTGGGCTACCTCAGGCATGGGTGTTGGAATCCAGTCCTGGAGGGCCACAGTGTATTAGTTTGTTGCTGATTGATAGGAAACCACAAATACCTGAAGACACAGTGACTTTCCGGGACTCAGTTTGACTTAGGGGATGCCCCTCAATACATTTCTTCTCTCCTTGTGAATGTGACCAGTCTAATCCTAACATTTTACAACAGATCACCTCAGGGTCAGCCTACTGAACAGAACTTGGTTGTTATTGAAATCCTGCTAAGGTGATTCCAGTGTATTACCAGAGTAATCTAAAAGCATCCCCTTGATTGTGAAGTAAAGTGCTGAGAGAGGCATGTTGTTTTGCCCCTGGGGCTCTGAGTCAAACCAGCCAGATGTTGTAAAATAAGGGCTTGCATGTCCAAACTTCTCAAGGCAATGGTGCAATGTCCTGTCAGCCTAGCATGCCTAACCATCAATCTTCCCGTCGTTTTGCGATGCAGGGTGTCAGAAAAGCAATTTGCCATGTCAAAAGGATACCTTGGAAATGCAATCAAAACTTTTCATTGCACTGAATACATTTCTCACAAATAAACTTCTCACAATATGTTATACAGATGCTCCATGCCCAGCCTGTATTTATGCCCACTTATTGGCTAATCCAAATGCAGGAATCTCTTGGCCATAGAGTGTTTATGAAATGTTTTATTGTGTTAGAGCACTTGGGGATCTGCCATACTTACCCTCTCCCCAGGAAAAAGAGGTGAAGGCTGTTCTATCATTGATGTCCAAGTATTGTGAATCACAATTATGGCAAGCATTCTTTCAGATTTGTGGGAATGTTCACACAATCATTTTCTGCCAACAGCATCCACACCACAACTATTATTACTGGGATATTTTAAAAAGCCACAAAAGCCAAACTATTTTATCTTACCCCTTTTTGGAAAATCCCCTTGCAAAGCTGCAATCTTTGTATTTATAATCCTTCTACTTTTTAGCGTCTTGAATGGCCCCAGCCATTTACCATATTGTTGCATCGTATCACTGTGTCCACAAAATTGTTAAACTTTATTGAAATTTAAGGTACATACAGTTTAAAATACATTGAAGTAGGAAGTACAGAAAAATTATATCATATAAAAATGTAATATAAACGTAGACACATGTACAATTTCACATTTTCTACATATAATTTCTTTTCCAAGGAATTTTCTGCGGAATCCTATTTCCCAGTTTCATAACCATGTTGCATGTGATGAGCCAGAAGTTCTGATCCATACTTGACTTGTCTCCTTTAAAAATTTACCGCATTATAATATATTTCCATGATAAAACCATTTTTCTTATTTCTGCCAATGATAAAAGATCTAATCATAGATAAATCATTGCATCATTATTATAATTTGTCATTATGCATATTTTGATGGTGGGAATAGTATTTTGGCAAAACTATTCAATTTAATAGTTGTTCAAAATGTGAGTTTGTAAAAAATATATCAATTTTTATGCAAAAATCATCAGAAAATGAAAAAAAAGCTAAATTCCTAAATGTGTGGAAAAAATAAAATCTTCAACAATTGGGATTAATTAAATGAGTGAATATTTGTGTAAAGACATTTATGATTAAAAGCCCATTTCACTGGAAAAACAGCAACATCATAAAAATATCGTCTTTGGTCAAAAAAGCAAAAGGAAAAAAAATAAGTTAAGATCCTGAATGTGCGGTTTATTCATCTTTATTCAACATCTGTGATGAAATAAATGAAAAGATGTATTATGAAAAATGTATTTTGATGAAAAAACTGCAAAATGCATAAGGCTATTTCTGTTTGTCGCCCCAAATGTGAAAAAACTGCAAAAATTTGAAATTTGTGTTTTTTTCATTCAGCTAGCACAGAAAATATATTTACTCAACAGCTATGGGGATATCAATGAATAAAATAACATGGGCAAAGCAGCAAAATAAATAAGAATACTCCTGTGTCTATCAGATGAAAAAAAGCAAAAATCATATATTTGTGTTTTTTAAATTTAGCTGGATGAGAAAATATATGTATTCAAAAGCCATGGTAAAATCAATGAATGAAATTTAGAATTGAAATCTACTTATCTAACAGTAAAAAAAATTATAAAAATGTCTTATATCAACAAAAAACATTCCAGTAAAAAAAGTTCATATGTTCTATTCAAATGGACAGGAAATTACCATTCGTCAATGGCCATGATGAAAATAATGAATGATAATGTATCTGAGAACATTTATGTTCAGCAAAATATGGTCAGCAATTTTATTCCTACATCCAGGTACCAGTAAAAAAACAAAACAACAATCATAATGTGTTCAGATGGATGACAAATCATCTTTATTCAAAAGCCATGGATTGCCATCGCATTTAAAACTGTTATGAAGGCAAAATAATGAAACTTCTTAATTATTTTAGCCTCACCTTATGTTACGTTCCTCTGTTTTGTCTTTCTTACTGCTTTGTGTTTGCTTGGCTTTGGGCTGCTGGGTTTGTCTGTGTCTCCCCTACAGGTGGAGCTGCTGACGTCATGGTCCTGCGAGGAAATCTTGGGTGCTGCGCTGGTGGAAGGATGCAACCTTCTTCGAGAGATGCGTGGAGACGGGGACACCTAGCCGCAGGATTTAAAAAGATGCCCGTAGCTGGGGACGCCGAGGACCGTCGCAAAGCAGCAGGGTTGAAAGATGCGGGACTATATATACCCTGTCTCCGTCTGCATCACGGGAGTTCGAGCAACCTGATGCTAGCGATCACTATGATCTTCACCACACTGCATGCAATCATACTACTGAGTTTTGAGCTAACTTCGGTTAACAGACTACAGTAGATAGCCCGTGATTGGACTGAAAGCTGCTGAATACCACCGAAGCTGCATTCTCGCTAGACCAGGGAGAGAAGACCCCTTTGGCCATCTGGACATGGGTCTGATTTTGGACACTTGCTGTCTGGTGAGAGCATGCAGCTTGTGTATCTGTAAATACTGTCATACTGTTATATGTTTAGAGAATAGCTTTAATGTTACTACCATTAATGTGTGTGTTATTAAACATTTCATCTATTAAATCACTTTGCGCTTGACTGGGTTTTGTCTTTGAGGTTGTGGTTTGCTTAGTGTTACCTCCACTACTGTACATCTGGTTAT
Organism: Ilyophis sp. 1 JC-2022; assembly: GCA_022702515.1. Classification (NCBI taxonomy): domain Eukaryota; kingdom Metazoa; phylum Chordata; class Actinopteri; order Anguilliformes; family Synaphobranchidae; genus Ilyophis; species Ilyophis sp. 1 JC-2022. The sequence continues at coordinate 34,674,550 of CM040400.1, forward strand.
TGCAACACAGGTGGATTTTGGGACGTAACGTTGTCTTTGAGGTTGTGGTTTGCTTAGCGTTACCTCTACTACTGTACACCTGGTTATTGGAACACAGGTGGATTTTGGGACGTAACACCTTAATAAAAAACAATGAGTGTTGATCTTTTATAAACGTAGCAAATAAAATACTTATAAATGTCTAATTACTTCCTAAAAATGTTCCTTGTTAAACAAAAAAACATCTTGATGTTACAATAATCTTGATGTTATGAATAAAACACTACAATGGCACTACAACAGGGTCATACAACATTAATATGCAATATGGATAGTTTGTAAATTCTAATTTAAATCTAAATTTCTAATTCTCAGCTGAACACTTTTATTAAGAGCTTTTCTTGTTTGGAAAAAAGAGTTCTCAAGTTAACAGGGAAGCTGGGGATTGCAATTTTTTGGCAGTCAATGACGTTTATGTTTTCTTGGCGGGATCTTTGTAAAAGCCCTGTAAATTTGCTTCAATTTATTTATTTTTAATTTAACTCCATTCATTTTTTAATATAAAATTCTGAAAACCCTAGCTGTAGTGTGTCTGCTACAATGTTTTTGTTTTGTTTTTAAAAATTGGAGTTACATTTGTCCTTACACCTTATTATTGTCTCAGTGGTTCAAATATTTTTCCAGAAGAGTTCAACAAGATTCTACCATACATGTATAATTTGGAATGCACCCTTAATGAAATAACAATAAATTTATAAATCCACTTCTGGTAATCTGTACGGAGGAGTATGGCCATGTTTTACTTTGAACTCTTTTACCAGAAACCCACACAACTTTTTCTCACTTTAGGCTTTCTCAAAACTCTAAGCTTTCAAATGAAGCGCTGTCTATAGTGTCTATAGACTCATTAATTATTTGCGAGAGGCCCTGACTTTGCAGCCATTGTGCGTGGGGCTGGGGTGGGGGGGATATTGGGTATAGCGTCCCGAGAGCAGCGTCCCGAGAGCACTGCCCCAGGATATGAACCAAACCCCCATTTTTTGAATTCACTAAACTCCAGATTCTGCCTTACCATCACACTAAGTGCCCTGTTGCACATGTGCCACTTAACCCCTGGTGTGTCCTGGGCTACAGTAAACAAAGATGCCGTTAATGGAAGTTCAGCATCGCCTCGGGATGCCACCTGACCTCGCCTTGCAAAGCGCCCAGTTTTGCAGAGTGCAGTGCATCACGAGTGCATCATTGGGTCTCTTCAACAGATAGAAGATCGCTTCTGTTTTCCATCCACGGTGGGCTAGATACACGACTGTCCTACTGCCAACAGATGACCAAGCTCATAGCATCATAGAATGTAGGTGGTGAAAAATTCAAAATACTAAACAAAATATTTTTGCCCCTATGCACCCAAACACTTTCTGAAGCTATGCATTTTTTGTATGTGGTACAGTATGATCAAAGAAATTGAACCTGTGTTCCTGTCTACTTAAGCCAGATGCAGTGAAGCAGCAGTACTAGAAACCTTGTTCCTGTGGGGCTGCACTATTTCCAGTCTATTGTCGAAATGGAAACCATCTGACACCAGGGGTTACTGTATTACTGAAATAGTTTCCCTGCTGTATTCTATAAATGTTTACTGAGAGCTAGGAAACCTGTTAAATGTCCTCTGGCACCTGCATTGAAACTTTCTGCAATGATTTGGAGTCATTTCCATTTGACTGTGTAATGGTTTCGGTAGTGGTGAATCAAATGCGATGGGAAGGGGAATCACAACAAGTCACCCACAAACGTGAGGACCACTAAGGGAGCTGAAACCGCTAATGGATAGAACAGAAAAAGGAATAATCCTAGTAGCTAAACAGCTAAATAATAATCACCGCAGGAAAATAGGGCGAACTCGAAAACGTGTGAGAGCACAAAACAAAGTCTCCTGACCTCAATACTAGAGCGTAACAATAGAAAAGAAACGCCTTCGGCATGTAACACTAAAACGGCCGATAATGAAAATGAAACCCCAAAGGGAACTGTCTCAGGGAGAACAGCACGGAGTAAGTCGAACAGTATAGCTTTAAACGAGGAATAATCCTCCAAGTATAAACTAATACTAAGAAGCAAGTCCCTCGTGAACTTAAAGAAGCTTTAATATCACAAGGTCGCTTGTACCTAGCTATACCTGGCTCAATGCAATTAGGAATGACAAAGAAGCACCAGGGAAGCGGAAGTGAGGAGCTTAAATACCCCGCAGGCAGTAGCACAGGTGAAACTAATAATAGGCGAGGTGAAGAAAAACTCCAGAACGGAACGTGGAAAAAAATACAATAAATTCTCAACCGGAGAGAAATGATGTGAACCGCAGCGAAAAAGGATAAAGTAACCACGAACCATGGCAGACGGTGGACTGAGCATTCCATTTAAAGTAGACAAATCACATTATGAATGTTTGTTTGCCTTGACGATGATACATTTGATGAGCCCATTTGCTTTTCATAGTCCACAATGTTTACTGATTGTAATACATCATATAATTTCGACATCCTCAGTTGAATTGTTACTCTAATGTATGCATTTGGTTTTTCTCCATCTGACATTGTGGAGGGCCAAATGATTCCATCCACTCTTACTGTAAAATTTTATTTTGTAGTATTTATATTGCAAATGGGTAAAACTTTTTAAAATCATGCAGATTTTTTCCCATTACTGTATATTGATGGTTCTTTAAGCCATACATTTGACTGTGACTTTAAACTGGTGGATTTGAGATGAACAGAAACACTTATCATTCATTACACTTATCATTGTTCATTTCCAGCACAGCTCTGCATACAATGTAATCAGGATAAAGTTATTCTATTCTATTCTATAACTATTTTACCATTCCATTACAATTATAATTAGCAATACTGAATAGCCATATGTTTCACAAAGAAAAAATAACAAAGCAGATTGCAAAAAACTTTAACCCTGTCCTACTTTTCAAAGGCAGAGTTATGTCAGATAACAGACAAAAGGAAACCTAACTGTAATATCCAGAGCTACGGTTTGGGAGAATGGCAGTGGTGGCACAATGGCAAAAATCGGAGGCTCAGAACTTTTGTATTAGCTTTATGCTTTCCTAAAGCCTTCATAAACATTGAACCTGCAGCCATGATAAATACTACGCCTTACTGTGGTCTGCATGCAGCAATTGAAGTGAAATAAAATTACTTTCCACAGAGATCAAATTATAACTGCAACTGACGTGCACTGTGTGCCGTACTGTGCAGTTGTGTGCCTTGCGTACAAGTGTAAGAATGTGTCTGGAGCGAGTTTGGTACAAATCCAGTTTCTGTCTCTCGCCTTTGTTGACTTTGTCCAACTCTTTGATTCGTTTATGATACAAGACCTTTTTTATATTGTACTGTATATTCTAGGCGTGGACAGGCATGCATAAAACATGAGGGGGTCAAATTTAATTGCGAGGGAGAGAGGAGATGAGACAGGACTAATTATTTTCATGACTTGACAGTAATATTTTATTTAACTTCAGCACTGGGCAAGGCCATCTTGGCTGGCGGGTGTGAGCAAAAAAGATTTATTTCCACCAGAGTTGGATGAGGTCAAAAGGCATCTTTGATTCCCCCAACAGTTGAAATGACTGAGGTAATTCACCAGCTTGATTTATTCATACTGTTGTTATATCTCAAACACAGAGGCTCATCGCTCCTATTCTTCGGGCTTTAGTTTAATAACCATTGCCTATTTTTTTCTCTCGAGCCATTTGGCTGGTTTAAGGTTTATTGCTATGACAGCACTCACGGCAAGCCAATAAATACAGGAAAGAGTCAGTCAGGTCGAAGGAGAGGCGCTTGCTGTAAAATCCGAATGAAATCCCATGAAAAACAAAATAGTAAGCTGTGATTGTGCCTGGGGACTTGTGAGAGGGAAAGCTCTCTCTGTGATTTATCACAGAGCATTTGAAAGCACTTATGAGGAGTTTAACTGGTAGTGGGGATGGAGGGTAGTGATAGGGGCAGGATGCCCGGTGAACACAGAGAGGCCTGCCCTCAGTGTGCCCAGGATCGTCAACAGATTGACATGATGTTCAGCAGGAAGGGTTCCTGGGGGCCCAGGGGCCAAAATTACATAAAATGAGGGAACGGAATGTTTCAGACCAAGAACAGGATGGAATCCTGATGGAAATATATATTGTTGGTGGGGCAGAATAAATGACAAAATCATAATCTGTTGTCTCAATCATTACTTGATAAATAGTTTATAGGCTAGTAGAACCACTATATAAAAGCAATATCACACTTGTGGTCTTGCTGCTATATTATATACCATGAATGATGTGTCACTTGGTCTGTGGCCTTGTGCCTACGACCAAATCACAATCATGCTGATACAGTATCCCTTTTGTGTGATATTGCTATTATATACATATATACACTATATATATAATAATAATAAAAAATATTATATGTTATTTTATTTACATATATTATAACATATATTATTTAAATTAATTTATTTGATCATTTTTTTCTCCACTGCACCAAAGCAGTGTCAAAAGTAAAGAATAAGCCTACAGAGACGTGGGATACAATAAGGGAGTAGAATCCAAAAAAAAAACATTTTTGGAGAAAGATAATCATTTAACACTTTGCTTATCAATATTACTAAACAAAATATTAACATCGTCCAAACTATGTTTATTGTTTACACAATGTTTCACTGCGGAAAGCAACAAAGACATAATTTGCTGTTTAACTCAGCCATGAGGCATGGGTCTTTACATTTACAGTGGGCTGAAAATGTATTCAGCCCCCTTAGACTTTTTCATATTTTGCTGCGTATGCAGAGTGCCCCCTGTTGAAGGAACTTACTTACCTGTATCAGTGCTCATCTTCCATGTCTGTAGGAACTGTAAAACATACAGATTAATAACATGGAAAGTTCAAGATTATATGATTATTTACCTATTGTGGAAAAAAACATGCAGACATACAGTCAAGCCGGAAAGTCTGCGCACCCCTTTCACGTTCTCCATGTTTTATAATGTTAGACATATTCTAGTTAAGATTGAGTAGATTGAGACAAAATAGCCCATAATGACAAAGTGAAAACAGGTTTTTAGACATTTGTGCTAATTTATAAAAAATCTAAATGTAAAATATTATATGTACACAAGTGTGGACACCCTTTGATATGACACCCAAAATTGAGCTGAGGTGTTTCCACTAATACTGCTTGAGATGTTTCTATAACTTAATTGGAGTCCACCTGTGATAAATTCAATTCATTGGACATGATTGGGGATTGCCAACACCTGCATATATAAGGTCCCACAGTTGACAGTGCATGTTAGAGCAAACTCCAAGCCATGGGGTCAAAGGAATTATCTGCAGACCTCAGAAACAGGCCAGACGGAAGCCCCTCCTTAGTAAAAGGCACATCACAGCCCGCTTGGAGTTTGCCAAAAGGCACCTAGAGGACTCTCAAATCATGAGAATCAAGATTTTCTGGTCTGATGAAGCCAAAATTGAACTTTTTGGCCTGAATACCAAGCGTCACATCTGGAGGAAACCAGGCACCGCTCATCACCTGGCTAATACCATCCCTACAGTGAAGCATGGCGGTGGCAGCATCATGATGTGGGGATATTTTTTCAGCAGCGGGAATGGGGCAACTAGTCCTGATAGAGGGAAAGATGAATGCAGCTAAGTACACCGAGATCCTTGAAGAAAACCAGCTCCAGAGCGCTCTGGACCTCAGACTGGGGCGAAGGTTTACCTTTCAACATGACAACGACCCGAAGCACACAGCCAAGAGAACAAAGGAGTGGCTTCGGAGAAAGTCTGTGCATGTCCTTGAGTGGCCCAGCCAGAGCCCAGACCTGAATCCAATTGAACATCTGTGGAAAGAGCTGAAAAGAGCTGTGTACCGACGCTCCCCATCCAACCTGACGGAGCTTGCAAGGATATGCCAAGAGGAATTGGCAAAAATGTCCAGAAACAAGTGTGCCAAGCTTGTAGCTTCTTTCCCAAGACGCCTTGAAGCTGTAATCGCTGCCAAAGGTGCAGCAACCATGCTATGTTCTGTACATCTGTTTGTATGATTATTTGATATTTATTCTGGATTTATTATTTTCATTTCATCAGTACATTCCCCTCTGTTCGTGGGTTGTCCGAGTCGCATTCGTGTGTGTTTACCCTGTCTCGCATATGCACTGTTTGGGTGACTTCGGGATTTTCCGAGGGTTCACGCTGTATTTCTGAAGTTTCGTTTTCTGTTTACTTCCTGCTTTACGTTTCCCGTGTTTATATTGTTTAGATTACTAACTCGTTCTAACAATCACTCGGGTGTTTATTAGTTAGATGCACATTACTAAAACTATTAACTTAAATGTTTACTAACATACTAATTGTCTGTATTTAGTTAGAACTAACAATTAACAAGTTTCCTCGCTGTATCTTTTCTATCTGCAATACTAAGCTGTCCTTGAGATGCTGGTTAACTCATTTCAGCTGTCTCTCCTTTGAGACCACACCTCCTTAATTCTAGTCACGTTCCGCTCCTACTTGAGCCCGTTGTTTGTAATGCTTGTTTCCGAGTCCCTTCCATGTTTTTGTGATTTCCTTGTTATCGAGTTATTGTCTCCTAATGTGTTCACCTTACGTTGTTTGTAACCCCTCCCACTTCCTTTGTGTATTTAAGACCCACTTTTCCTCGGATTCCCCGTCAGAACGTTGATCATATTTCTTGAGCCTGTGAATAGTAAAGCCAGAGATTTATTGAGATTCCTGAGACACCCTTCTGTTTTCCGACTCCGAGTTTTGCCTTTTGATTCTGTTTGTTTGCCTTTGTGGTTTTTTGGTTTTTGACTTTTGATTGTTTTTTTACTTTGCCTTTGCCTTCCGTTTTTGTATCGTTGCCTGTGATTTCCCAGTTTAGATTTTTGGATTCCTGACTACTCTCCTGCTTTTTGATTTTGGTACTGTCTCTATTCTGATTACCTGGCTTTTGATCCCTATCTGGAAATAAACGACGTTCTTTTGCCTAATCCTGGTCTGCTATTGGGTTTTCTGAGTCCAGACATTTCAAACCAAGTATTAGGCTAAGGGTGTGTACAGATATGTAACCCCTAAATAACCTATTTTTGTCAGTAAAATAAAATTACATATTTTCTAAAAACCTGTTTTCACTTTGTCATTATTGGCTATTGTGTGTAGATGTTTGAGGAAAAAAATGAACTCAATCTATTGTAGTATAAGTCTGTAACGTAATAAAACGTGGAGAAGGTGAAAGGGGTGTGCAAACTTTCCGGCTTGACTGTAATTTATACTGTGATAAATATGATATTAAATATGAAGTAATAAATATGATAACAATATGATAATTTAAATAATAAATACATTATATATAAATTATTGGCACCCTTGGTAAAGATGAGTAAAAAGGGTTATAAAAAATTCACCGTTTGGTGAATTAACTTAATCTCACACTGAAAAAATTTGATAAATCTAACCTTTAATTGAAGTAAAAAATTATCAAAATCTTTTTATTTTTAACAAAACCACATGTGCCACAATTATTGGCACCCCTGCATTTAATACTGCATTTGTCCAACCTTTCTTTGCCTATAAAACAGCACTGAGTCTTCTCCCATAACATCTACTAAGGTTGGAGAATACAGAGCAAGAAATCCAAGTCCATTCCTTTTTACAGAATCTCTCCAGATCATAAATGGTAAATGGACTGCACTTATATAGCGCCTTTATCCAAAGCGCTTTACAATGGCCTCTCACTCACCCATTCACACACACATTCACACACCAATGGCAGCAGCTGCCATGCAAGGTGCTAGCCTGCTCATTGGGAGCAATTTGGGGTTCAGTGTCTTGCCCAAGGACACTTCGACATGTGGACAGGAGGAGCCGGGGATCGAACCGCCAACCCTGCGATCAGCGGACGCCCCGCTCTACCTCCTGAGCCACAGCCGCCCCTCATCCACAGATTATCCAGAGTCCTAGGTCCTCTCTAGAGCCCGACCGATATATCGGCCATTATTAGAATTTTTTGAAGACATCGGGATCGGCAGTTATGCAGCCGATGTGTCCCGATTTTAAATAAGTATAATAAACAAAAAAGCATTGATTATTTATCCTGTACTTATCTGTTTGAATGCTTTAATTGCTATTTACTATAATTATCCAGTAGAGGAAGCTCTAATACAAGTGTGAACTGCAGCTGCTGACGCGCTACTTCTGTAATAAGACGTTTGTCACTCGTGCCTCACCCAATATTCTCCAGAGCAAGACTTGGCTGCACATACAATAAAGCTATGTATATTTATTTATGTGCACTTCCACATAGATTGCACGTTTTTATCAATAATACTCAACAATGAACATGTGAAAGTTTTTAATTAAATGCGTTTATACGACCACTATGTGTATCAATCCTCATTATCAAGCGAGCTAGCTAGCTAACATATTTGGTTAACTTCAGCAAGCTAGCTGGCTAGCAAGCCTTTATGAAGTGCCAGTGAGCACATAAGCAGCATATGATATACATTTCCAGAGGACATCGCTGTATTCTTAAATAACCAGCCAAAATAAAATGGTAATTGAATGCATCACACATTTGTTTTTTTATCTGAGATAATGATATTAGCTACTATATGATGCTGTGTCAATTGCCAACGTTATTGCAAGAGAGTGTGTCATCTAGTCGCGCGTCATTGTAGCAAGCTAACCAGACAGTAAAAAAAAACAGATAAAACACTTCTAACCTTTTAAGCCATGTTATCTAGCTTTGTCGCGATAACATAAGAGAAGAATTTCTGTTGGAGAATCAACCAACAGTTAGTGCGGCTAACCTGCACGAAAGCACATTGTAGTTTTTTTTCACCACCAAATTCTTATGGACAGGGAAGCCTCACATTACGTATTTCCTGCAGTCAATTTAATTTTATCTAACGTTACACTTGATTCACTCATTAGCTCCGCTAGATAAAGTCTTGCTCTTTGAGATCATGTAGTAGGAATAAAATATGAAAATATAATGAATTTTACTTACTGAGAATAGATAATAAGAAATAATGAGGCTGTGTCAACTAATGCGTTATCGCGAGTGAGTGTGTGTCATCTCGTCATGCGTCAGAGCGCATTGTAGTTTTTTTCAACACCGAATTGACAGGGAAGCTCACTTGATAAAAACTCTTTGAGATCATGTAGTATGAATAAAATAAAAATATATAATTAATTTACTGAGAATAGATAATAAGTAATAATAACAAATTAATAACAACAATGATAATATTCATAAAAATACATGTTTGAAACTGAAAAACAGATTTTTTTTTCTTCTTTTTTTTACAGATGGCTGCTAAAGAAAGGAGTAAAAGCAAGGTGTGGAGTTATAATCTGCCACTGCTTGAGTGGCAGTACTCGTAGAGAACCACTAATGGTGCCTGAGCTGCCAGACTGCTGAAAAAAAGTTCAGTTCATGTGTGTATTTTATATTTACTTGTTTGCTTGTTCATTGTATAATTCTAAGTTAATAAGTTAATTGTTCTTTTCATATATTGAAGTTTAATATATATTTAATTTAATATCAACTTTTAAATTTTTTTATCTATCAAAAAGTTTTTTGTGTGTTTATCTTTATTAAGTTAAATGCTCTCAAATAAACAAACTTTAATAAAATATAAGTTTTTCAAATTATAACATTTTCATATTTTGCTGTGTACGAACATTTGATAAAAACATTTTTAATCAGGCGTTTTTGCTGGTATTCAACACAAACAACTCTACAATGTCAAAGTGAAAAGTAAAATCTACAATTTGTTTATAAATACAAATTATTTATAAATATAAAACTGAAAACAATCAATTCCTTAAAGCACAACTGAACTTTGGTAGAACTTTGTGTTATGTAGTTACCTGGCCATGATATGACTCCAAATGGTGGCGAAATATGTTTGTTAGTTGCTCTGTGCTCCCCTGAGGTTATAATCCAGAACAGGTCTCAAATGACACTTCGAACGCGAACGAAGTGGATTCTGTCAATACAAACAATAACCAGTTCTTGTACGTACTTCGTACATATCATGGCCAGATAACTACACAGCCCAAAATTCTACCAAAGTTCAGTTGTGCTTTAAGTATTCAGCCCCCTTGCTCCATTGTACTTTAACAGCCGTACAGGCAAAACTATGTTCAAAATTGCACAGACATCATGTTTAGATTGCATTTAAGGGCGTGGAACAATATTTTCTTTTAAAACATGTGTTAATATTGTCTTTCTTGGTAACAAAGCCAAGACCAGGTCCCTTCAATACAATGTCAGCTTGCATTGCTTGTGATCTGACTGCTGTGCGAACAGGCACATGGAATTGATGATAATGCTTCATTGTATAATCAAAACAAAATTTGTTAAACAAACAGGCTAATTTGGTGTTTTCTAAGCCATATTCTGGTAGCTTATTCTCAGCTGTTGCAGGTGTTAAATTAAGCCGCATATATTTTCTAAAATAAAAGTACTGGTGTAAGCTCAGTTAATGTATTAAACTGTGGCGGCCTTTAATTTATACCGCCAGTTTCAAATGAATCAAAAAAAGATATTTAAAAAAAATTTGTTGTATGTGCGTACTGTAGCCCTGTAGCTGCAAAAAACGCATCTCTGGCTCTCATCACACCACTCGCTGCCCCTCCCCCCCTGCTTACACACAAACGTGCATCCATACACAGTCACACAAATGTGCGAGTGCATTTCCATGACAGAGGCTGTAGACTAGTGATGGGCAGTTCGGCTCTTTTTTCTGAGTCGGCTCTTTCCGAGTCGGGTCTTGCAAGAGTCGGAGTTGCAAGTTTTTGGTACTTCCAGTTAATACAGTAGAGCCGTTCATTTGGTTGATTCTTTCGAACTACCCGAGCCGCATCTTTTTCTCCTAGTGGCGTGAGCTGGAATTTGAAGCAGTTTCAGACAGCTAGCTGGTAGCAAATGAAGTTAGTAAACTAGCTTTGATATTTTATTCAGACCTAAATCAGATCAGATTCAGATTCAGATTCAGATTCCTTTTATTGTTACATCCAGGTACAAATACAAGGAGTAAAATTCTTTGGTCTTGGCTCCACAACATCCTCACAGCAACATACAAGAATAAAATAAAATAAAAAATATTTTGAGTATATATATAAATAAATATTTATTATATATATATATATAGACCATATTAAATATGAAATATTAAATACACGCGAACAGTGTGATAATATAATAATAATAATAATAATATAATAATAATAATTAATAATAATATAATAATAATAATATTATAATAATAATAATAATGAGTGCAACAGTGAATTAGCAGCATGGTTGTGCAAAAGTGCAATTATGTAGTCCAAGTACAAGTACTGGGAGCACAGCAGTCAGGCAGTGGGCTAGAGACCATTGTTCAGTAGTCTGGTAGCCTGGTGGAAAAAGTTGTCCCTGAGTCTGCTAGTTCGGGCCATCAGGCTGCGATATCGTTTGCCAGATGGTAGCAGCTGGAACAGGCCGTGGTTGGGGTGGGTGGGGTCTCTGATGATTCTGCGGGCTTTTTTGACACATCGGGTGTTGTACAGCTCCTCGATGGAGGGGAGAGGCACGCCACAGATGTATTGAGCTGACCGTACAACCCGCTGTAGCGCTCTGCGGTTAAGTGCGGAGCAACTCCCGTACCACGCAGTGAAGTTCCCGGTCAGGATGCTCTCAGTCGTCCCCCTGTAGAAAGCCCGCAGGATCTTGGGTCCCATGCCAAACTTCTTCAGTCGTCTGAGGAAGAAAAGACGTTGTTGGGACTTCTTGACCACGTGGTCGGCGTGGACGTTCCAGGTTAGATCCTCGGAGATGTGTGTGCCGAGGAACTTAAAGTCACTGACTCTCTCTACGGTGGACCCACTGATGGTGAGGGGGTCCGGCTCCTCTCTTCTCCTCCTGTAGTCCACGATGAGCTCTTTTGTTTTGGCGATGTTGAGAGAGAGATTGTTCGCCTGGCACCACTGTGTCAGGTTATCAACCTCCCTCCTATAGGCCGTCTCTTCCCCGTCGGTGATCAGTCCAATTACCGTCGTGTCGTCGGCGAACTTGATCACTCTGGTGGAGTTGTGCGTGGCTACGCAGTCGTGGGTATACAGGGAATAGAGGAGAGGGCTAAGGACGCAACCCTGGGGGGCCCCGGTGTTGAGAATCAGGGGGGCGGAGATGTTGGAGCCCATTCTCACCACCTGGCGTCGGCCTGACAGGAAGTCCAGGATCCAGCTGCACAGGTTGGGGTTGAGCCTCAGATCCCAGAGCTTGGCGTCGAGTCTGGAGGGGACTATGGTGTTGAACGCGGAGCTGTAGTCCACGAACAGCATCCTCACATAGGTGTTTCTTTTCTCCAGGTGGGTGAGGACGGTGTGGAGTGTGGTGGAGATGGCGTCGTCTGTAGATCTGTTTTGACTGTATGCGAATTGATGAGGGTCCAAGGTGGGAGGTAGCATGCCACAGATGTAGTTTTTGACGAGCCTCTCGAAGCATTTGCTCACAATAGGAGTGAGCGCCACGGGGCGCCAGTCATTTAGGCATGTTACCTTGGGTTTCTTAGGCACTGGGACTATTATTGATGATTTGAAGCAGGAAGGGACTATACCAGAAGAGAGGGAGAGATTAAAAATGTCTGTGAACACACCAGCTAACTCCGCCGCGCACACCTTGATGACTCGACCCGGGAGGCCGTCAGGTCCGGCTGCCTTGCGGGGGTTGACACGCATGAACTCCCTCCGTACCTCGGCTTCAGTGAGGGCTAGGACCGAGCTGTCATCAGCGATGGGGGCTCGTACCGGCAGAATGTTGTCCGTCACCTCGAAGCGGGCATAGAATTTGTTCAACTTGTCAGGGTAGGTGGCGTCAGCGATGGCAAGGTGGTTGGGTTTGTTTTTGAAGTCAGAGATGGAGTGCAGTCCTTGCCATAGATTGCGTGGGTTGTTGTCCTTAATTGCCGGATCAATCAATCACCGGATTGATGCTCATTTTTAATAGCCTATGCTCAATGTTTTCTGTTCACTCCCCGTTACTTTTCAAGCTAGTTTGCAATCGCATCCAGTTTATATTTCTTAACAACTTTCCCATCCCCGTTATTCTAGCAGAAGTGTAAAATATCGTTGATTGTAACGTTAGATCTTACATGTAAGAAGACATTGAATGGTTAGGCTATATTTGCATAGGCTATAGCTATTTTATTAGTCAATGCAAATATAAATCTTATTTTTTATCAGATCCTAGAATCCAGTAGCCTACTGAAAATGTGGTGGATGGATGGCTGTATAGGAGAGATAGCCAGCCAAATCCGACAAACAAGCCAGATCTTGATGTGTTTATGTGTTCAGGAGCCCGTTTTGTTTATTAGTTTTTGTCATGGATCGCTCCTTCCTTCCCTTATCTCCATGTTTAGTATTCTTTTTTCCATTTACCTGAAATCTATCAGAGTGTAATCTTCTGTGTTCCGCTACGGGTTTTGTTTTCGCCTCGGTGATGTAAGGCTGAAAAATGGATTATCAGTCCTAAACTCTTGGAGCTGATGGCGACTTTGAGGGTGCAATAAAACAATTTACCAGGTGGCCTGAGAACCTTTTCCCTCTGACCTCTCATGGCCTCATAAACTACAGCTGAAATTGACCCTACAACTGGACTTTAGAAGGCATTCTGCAGGATGTTTGATCCTCATAATGAGTAACCCAGGTTTTTTCACAGGATCAAGGGCTCTTGAACTGAATGGCTTTTTGGATTATTGACTGAAACAAAGCTGGATATGTATCTTGCATCATATGTATGTGCATGTGAATTAGTATAAAGTAATTGTGGATAATATGATAAATGTGGTGAATTGGGATTAATAAGTGTGGTGTATGTGAAAGTATACTGCCGTGCAAAGACAAAGGGGCGTAACTTCATCTTTGGTTGAAAATTTGTTTTTTACATTTTCGGAACTATAAAGACCCGCTTTATCATGTGGAGAAATATCTTGAGTCAATTGTGTTGTTTTTTTGAGAAAATAGTGGGTTGTCTTTGCCGTAACTTCCAAAAGTGCTACAGAAGCCAAGGCAGAAGGACGTAACATCAGTTACGGTTCTTTGTCTTCCTTTCACGGCACTCTGAAACGTTCGAGTTGAGTTACGGTAGCTACTCTGCCTTTGTTTTGCTTGCTGCGCATCAAAGTGGAGTTACTGTTTACGGCGCTTACGTGGTCTGTGTTATACCTTTGTATCTGTCACCGAAGTATTTCTACCACACGCATTATAGCTTGAATAAAGTGAAGTTACTGTTTACCGCGCTTTGTAGGCTATATGTTAATCACTGAAGCATTTCAGATACACATAGGCAGACTGAATAAAGTGAAAACATATTGTTGTTAATGAGTCTAACCTAGCCTTAGCCTATATCAGAATGGCCCATTGCTCTCGAGGGAAAATGTTAGTGTAAATAGCTTTGAAACGCTGACACCCAGGCAAAGATAAGAAAGACTAACCTACTGAGGATATATTAGATAGGCAATCTACAAAATTACTAGCTTGCTCGAGCAAACGTTAGCTAACGTTACATGCTAGCTAATGAGAGAACTGGAAAACTGCTCCCATATGCAATCAGTACTGCGTTCAAAGCATCCAGGACAAGCGAATAATACATCCAAGCGAATCCTGCCTGTCAATTCGTGCAACACAACACGGCTGAATGTCTGACTGCCGAATATAACAGCAGTAACGTTAACGGATCACTGAATCGACACACCTCCTTGTGAGAAGTAGGCTACACACACACACGCACGCATGCATGCATGCAAGCAACGCACAATTAAAACGTTAGCCTACCTTTTATAGCCCAGTAAAATATCAATTGTAAAGCACAAGGATGCCCTTCTCTCGCGTTCAACAAGTTAAATCCAATTAGGCTCTCTCTCACATTCAATGCTCTTACATTCAGCAAAGTAAATCCATAAAGCGAGTATCCGTGTATTACTTTATTGCGTAGCATGGTGCACTCGATAATTTGGTTGAAAAAAGTTATCTGGCATGCAAAAACTTTGCTTATCATCTATGTCTGGATTTTCCATGTCTAGTCACCAAAATAATACATCCAATCGCATCCATCCAATCATTCAAGTCCTAAATCTGTCAACGTGTTAACCAATTGGCTAGATTTTTGTCTTTATTTATATCATAGTGACGCCCTTTTCACCGTATAGTACATATTTGACTCATAAATACTGAAACTTAGGCTACATACAACATCTCAAATTTTACTGATATTTAACATATTTAACGTTGGGCATGATTTGCAACTTGCCATGTTAAGGGGTGGGAAAGAAAATATTGCAAGGTTTTGTTTCAAGTCGATACAAACTTGGGCCTCATGATGCGAGTTAGTAATGCACCATCGAAAGACAATCAAAGTAATGGAGTACTTAAAAATCCTACAAATTGATTGATTTATTCTCATTCACATTATATTAAGCGGACAGTTGCATGATATATTTCGAGATTTTATCTAGATGTTATGTTATTGTTTATATTGTGATCAACAAACAAGTGAGAGATCAAATGGAAGTTACAGCTTTTTGCTTTGGCATGACCCCTTATTATTTTGTAGACCATACAACGACAAAATACCTTAACTTCCGAATAAGGGTCAAATGTCAAGTTTGAGCTCAGGATTAATATGTACATAAAATAACTTCATAAAAAGACAAACAACTGCCACATTTCCAATAATCTGCCTACAACTCATTTGGCTGGGCAACAATACAACTTTAAAGCCATTTTTCTCAGTTCTACACTCTGGGAAGTTAAGGCCTTTTGCCTTTGTAGGGCAGTATAGGAGGGGGAGGAATGTGAAAGAAAGGAGGATTATCAGTTAAGTTAAGTTAAGTTATCAGGGATGCGCTTGTCCATATAAGTATCTGGAACCTAGAGTGGCCATCACTGGGACCTCACCTGATATCTATATAAATTATAGGGAAGATCATAAGATCATGCGCCGTCGTTCAAAGAATCTTATTACTATCACTAGATTGGGGGGAGTAGACTATGCAGTTTCTCTCCTTGGAGGGGGTCCCCGGGTGGTGAGGAGTTACATCTCTTCCTGCCAGACCTTATTTGGACAAACAAAGGGAATTGTGGAATGTGGAAGGCCTGCTCAGAACTGCATTTAAGGGAAGCCCAAAGGGATATCCAGGAGAATCTGCTTAAAAGTTCTTCTGGTACCATAGTCACACCGTACGGAATCATTTGGTTATATACTTTGTTAGTGAACTTGTTCATGTTTATTAATAAATGCCCATGTTTCACATGAACTGCATCTTTCTTTTAAACCCTTTTTCCAGCTTCAATTGCCTGCATGATCTGAGCTGCATGGTTCCGAGCACTGTGGTATGTATGCTTGAGTCTCAGAGTCAGAACTCCTGCGTCTCACTCAGGGCTAATTCTAAGCGAATGACCTCCCTGCCTCCCTGTTTTTCAATTATTTTTATATTTAACTTGCGTGGTCTCCATGACTCTCATCCATCTTATATCCTTTTCAGCCTAAATTACGACTGAAAACTCAGGGGGACAATTCTGACCAAGGACCAACTGATCAGTGGCCTGGTACAGCAAGTCTTTAGTGGCGTTCTCAAGTTGGGAAAGGCAGTCAAGTTCTGCCCGCAAAACAGTGTTGGTAGTACATGGTTCTGGTGATTTGATGTGAAGAGAACCCTTGGGCGTTCTACGCCGGTTCTTGTCAAATTCGCCTTAAAGAGCCCTCTGAATGCACTCTGACCAGGGCTCGCAACTATCTATAACAAATATAATGCATGCATTGTGTTGGCTATACCCCCAACCTCTGCGTTCTCAAACGAACTGAGCTTCAGCAATAATGATGATTCCGGCAAGCATATATTCAGCAATGGTGGTACCTAAGGACGAATCGAGTGTAACCACTCCGAGCTCCACGCATGATTAAAACCAAATTCTAAATTATAATATTGAATGATATTCACAATAACTTTGACCTTTTCCCACAGCAATAGTGGAATACATCATGCTTAAACCTTCGCTCCGAGCTATTCCCTCATTAGTCTAGCTGCGTGGGTTCTACAGTGATTAGTGAGTTCACCTGTCCTGCATTTCCGCTCACTATTTATACCCCACTTCCTCCTTTTCTCGTCGCCTCCAGGTTATTTCAAGTAACATTCAAGGAGGCCGTCATGTGTTTGACCCGTCTTCGTCAGGGCTCCAACACCGTGGCCGCTTTTGCTATCATGTTTCGTGCTCTTGCGGGGGTGACAGGATGGGCCGATGAGCCTCTTTGTGCACTGTTTCTCAACGCTCTGTCGGAACCAGTAAAAGATGCTCTCGCGGGTCTCGAACCACCCACTACGTTCGGTGCCCTGGTGTCCACCGCCATCCGTTTAGACAACCACTTTAGAGAGAGAGAGAAAGAGAGGGTTTCTAAAGGTGTTAGATATCGCCCAGCTAGTTACCCTTCTTCCGCCATGCCAGCGATGTCTCAAACCCCTTAACTGTCTCCTATTGAGCAGGAGGAGCCCATGCAGGTCGATGGGTTCTCCATGCATGTAACAGGGGACACTAAGTCCCGTGAATTGTGGTGTAGGTACTGTAAGAGGCGGGGTCACTTAAAGGACCAGTGTCCCAAGCTTTCAGGTAAAAGAGGGGTCTCGCTAGGGCAGTCCTTCTCAAATAGTGGGGCGCGCCCCCCTGGGTGCGATGCCAGGGGGGGCGTGTGTGACCCCGGGGAACATGCTTTTTTGCCGTACTAGAATAAAGTGTAATTGCACATCCACTACAGTAGGTGGCAGTGGCGCTCTCATTGTCAGAGCGTGCACAGGGAGTATTAGCTCTATGGTGTAGGGTTTTTTTGCACGGAGCATGCGCACACACAGCACAGAGCAGGAGATATGAAGTGCAGTGAACAAACCCTTAAGAGACACCATGGAAAAATATTTAACAGGGATGAAAAGAAAGGCGAAGATAGACGGAGATAATGAGACAAACGAAAGTCACCCGAAAGCTAAGACGAGGAAATATGACGAAGCGTATGTAGCGCTTGGCTTCACTGTGACTACGGTGAGAGACGAGGAAAGACCGGTGTGTTTACTGTGTCTTAAAATGTTGGCAGCGGACAGCATGAAGCCAAATAAATTAAGGCGTCACTTAAAGACATTACACCCCAATCACGCTGATAAGCCGCTTGAGTTTTTTCAGCGAATATTGCCAACAATCATCCCGCTTTGTGAATGCTACTTCAGTAAACCAGCGAGCACTGTTAGCATCATATAAGGTGGCGTACCAAATTGCTCAGTGCAAAAAACCCCACACCATAGCAGAGGAGCTGATACTGCCTGCAGCATTAGACATGGTCTCTGTCATGCTGGATGACGCAAGTGCTGCAAAAATAAAAACTATCCCTCTGTCCAATGACACTGTCGCCAGACGTATAAATGACATTGCTAACGATCTTCAAGAACAGCTGGTAGATAAACTCAAAGACAAACGTTTTGCCATACAATTCGATGAAGCAACTGACAGCAACAAAGACTGTTTGTTTATTGCTTATGTACGTTTTGACATGACAAACTCCCTGTGTGAGGATCTACTTTTTTGTAAATATGTCAGACAGAGCCACAGCTGAAGAGCTATTCAAAATGCTGGACTGCTTCCTGACTGAGAATGGGCTAAAGTGGGAGAACTGCATTGGTGTTTGCAGTGATGGTGCACAGACCATGGCAGGGATGAGAAAAGGACTTTGGGCACTCATCAAAAAGGCCTCACCTAATGCTGAGTGGACACACTGTGTTATACACAGAGAAGCACTGGCCTCAAGGCATCTTTCCTCTGAATTAAGTGAGGTTATGACTGACATTATAGGTGTAGTCAATTTTATAAAGACCAGACCACTAAAAACAAGAGTCTTCTCTGCTATCTGTGAGGAGATGGGAGCTGAACACAAAGCTGTGCTGTTTCACAGTGAAGCAAGGTGGCTGTCACGAGGAAAAGTCTTGTCCCGAGTTTTTGAGCTCAGAGAGCAGATAAGAATGTTTTTGGAGCAGGAGCACAAGTATGAAGTCGCAGAAAAATTTAGTGATGAGAACTTCCTGGCGAAACTGGCCTACCTGAGTGACATATTTGGAAGGCTAAATGAACTAAATCTACAGCTTCAAGGGAAAGATAAACACCTCCCTCAGGTCACAGACAAGATCAGCTCTTTCACTCGAAAGCTTGCAATGTGGGGCAGGCGACTTGATGAAGGAAATACTGATTCATTCGAGAACCTGCATGAATTTGTTGACACTACTGACTATGATGCCACCTCAGTGATTCCATATATCAAGCAGCATATTTCATCATTGATGGGATTCTTTAAAAAGTACTTCCCTGAAAACAGTTCCCAGTATGACTGGGTGAGAGATCCTTTCAATGCACCAGCTCCAACTGGTTTCAGCTCTGCAGAGGAGGACCAGTTCATTGACATGACGTCTGACTCCACATTGAGACTGAGGTTCACATCACAGACACTGAGTGAATTCTGGCTGAGTGTAGAGAGGCAGTATCCACTCTTAGGGCAGAAGGCTATGGGCATTCTTCTTCCTTTTGCAACATCATATCTTTGTGAGACTGGCTTCTCTGCTGTTGCTGCACTGAAGACCAAGTACAGGTCCCAGCTAAACATTGAGGAGGAGCTGAGAGTTGCAGTATCTTGCTTCAAACCCCGCTTCGAAAAGCTGTGCACTGCAAAACATGCTCATTGTAGCCATTAATCCTGACTTCCTCATTTTGATAAAAATTTTTATTTTATTTAATTTAATTTTTCAGTATCAAATGGCAGTCGGTCAAAAAATGTTTATAGTTTAAATAGGGATTTAATTTTTTTTGAATTTCAGGCAAATTGATGCACTTTAAATCTTTTCTGTTACAGACTAAAAAACAATGTTAATAAAATTATTCTTTGTTGTAAGTTGATCTGTTTTTCTTTCTTTTTTTGTTTTCTTTAATGTTAATAAGGATACAATGTTATGCAGAGGTGTACTTATAACAATTTTATAGACAAATGATACTATTTATAGTCGCGGCGGAGTGGGGGGGCGCAAAATGTTTTCTTCTTCCTAGGGGGGTCGTAACAGAAAATAATTGAGAAGCACTGCGCTAGGGGAACCGAGTTGCCTAGTGGGACTGCATTTCAATTACCTTCAATTACCCTCGGACCCTCCTGCCAGTTAATTTATGCTGGAACGATTGCCAGCTCCACTGCAACGCTTGTGAGCGGGGCAGTTGAGTGCCTTATCCATTCCGATTGGGCTAATTCCCACAAAATTCCCACCCACCCTCTGCCTCTTCCTCGCCTTGTTACGGCTCTGGACGGCCGCCTGTTGGGCACAGGCACCATCTCCCGGGTTACCTTCGCCATATGCATGCGCGTTCCATATCAGGATCATACGGAGGAGATTCAGTTTTTTTTAATTGAGTCCCCGGCCTATCCGCTGGTCTTGGGCCATTCCTGGCTTACCCGCCATAACCCACATATTAATTAGGGGGGCCCGGTCCCGTTATCCATCAGTGGGGTTCCCAATGTAAACTTCACAGTTCTTCCTCCAGTCCTTTGCTGTTGGGAGGAGGGGTTCAAGATTATCCCGAGCCTATCATCGCTACTGACCTCATTGTTGCCCCGGTTATATGGAAAGTTGAGGCAGCGGTGCAGAGAGCCTTGCGCTCGGATCCAGGCCCAG